>CM047428.1:17709901-18341044 GCA_026168455.1 Theocolax elegans
ACGTATTTACTTAAGGAATTAGTGGAAATAAGATATGGCGAACGATTCGAGTTTGCGGACACGAGCGAAAAAAGGAAGGTAGTTCGGTAGATGTACGTGTAGCCCAATTCGCATAATCCTTAGGTATAACGAATAAATCGTAGCTCGGTCCAATAAAGCCGAATCGAGTGGAAATTACACGGGCAAAGTGTAATAGCCGTCGCTCGCGCTTATCATCCTATGGCTCGTTTGTAAATCGGGGGTTGAGTCCCCCTGTTCCCCTGTTTCCCCGTCCCCACCGCCCACCACCAGACGAATTATCCACATCCATCCCAGTGAAATGTCGCAGAGTCGAGGCCATGCCTGGAGGGAGGAGGTAGGTACGTATCACGCGTGTATATGCGCGTCCTCCCGGATTTCCATTAGCGCCCGTAATTGAAACTGCGCCACGAGCAAATGAGTTTGATACTCGCATAAATGCACGCCTCGCGGAATGACGCTTCCTTCAATCGCGTAATTTTCCTCGCGCGCTTTATTATGCGCTCGAGTTTTTTTCCTCCCCCTTCGGTTGTCGCTTTTCTCTCTCGTTCTCTCTCTCCCGCTTGCGACTCCCCCGCCGCGTTTTCCCTCCAGTTCGAGCGTTGGGGAAATCAATTTGCGTGTGGGACGCCTCGAGGAATTGTGTTGTCGTTTCTAGGAAAGTGACGATTTAAAAGGCTCGAGGAGGCTTTTGTCAACACCCCTTCCTACCCCTCGTACCACGGAAGTGAAAATTAATAACGTCTCGACAAGCGAAGCTTTACGTCGCTCGCTCCCTCTCTCTCTCTCTCTCTCTCTTTCTCTACCACTACGTGCACGCTACACACCAGAGATCTTTTTGTTAGGATTTTGATGGGTATATTGTGGCCGTGATAGTCGTGTAAAGGAGTCTCAAATACTTTGATGGCTTGTAACCACCAATGTTTGTAAATATATTGATAAAATTGAGTTACCTTTTCTTCTCTCTATATCTCGGGTATTCAGAAATCTGGTGGATTTCAAATGGTGAATTACCGAATTCACTTATTTGCACGAGATAAATGTGCTTTTTATACAAATCACAAATACAATTTCACAGTGCAAAAAAAAGGGAAGAATTACGAAGTAACAAATATCGTAATATATAGCATTAAACGACTAGCTAGCGGAACAAAAAATGACTGCTAATCACAATTATCTCGAGGCACTTGATTTGTATAACGCATATATGCCCATAAAATAGATAGCCCGCAACAGATAATTCAAATCGCTTTGGCGATATAGCCCCCCCCCCCCCACATTCCTCTTCCCCTATCTTCTATCTCTGACCATTTGAATTCAACGCGAAATTCGAATCGAACCGTAGCAACATCAACAGCATGCGAAAGTTACCCAGAATTTCCAGACGTACCACATACGGTACAAGTGCGTCGACGAATGCTCGTGCTGTCTCTTCTCTGCGTTCGCACTCGACGCGAACCTCGCAGACGAGAGATATAAATTAGAGGGCGAGCCGCGCCATACTCCCGCGCATATATATATATATATGTATTGCGACGTGGAGCGTACTCGCTTAATTATAAAACCGATAAATTCATCCTACACGAGAGACCGACGCATACTGCTACACTCGGCAAAGATGAACGAGTCGCCGATCTCGTTTTCCTGAATATTGCATATATATATAGCTTCTAGCTGTACTGATTCCTTTTTACCTTTTCGCTCGTGAATTTCTCCATGTATTTTTAAATTTAGTGTCAATTAAAGTTATCGGGAAACTTTTTAGTATCCGGTTTGTTAATTAGACGGAGGAATAATACAGTTCTGATGATTGACACTCGTGAATCTATATATGTATATACATATATATTTTCATTATTCCAATATCGATTTAAAACAATTCTTCCACTTCCGCTAAATTCGTGGGTTACCATAATTTACATTTCAAAGCAGGTTTAAATAATATTTTAACCTATAATATGCAAGATCTTCTAATTATTGGTTATTTGCGTGCAATTTATTTGTCGAGTCAAACGTAATTTTTCGGAGTAACGAGTTACGGTTTTCGGGTGCGTATAACAAACTTTTAATACGGAAGTTAATCGCTTTGGTTTGAAACTGCTGAGTAAATGTCATCAAAATCCAAGTAATATTTATTTTATAGTTAGATTGATTGTGTGTATGTGTGTGAGAGAGAGAGAGAGAGAGAGAGAGAGAGGGAGAGAGAGAGAGGGGGGGGGGAGGAAACCAATTTATTTCGTCAATCCCGAATAGCAATTCATTAAGTATATAAACTCCCTACATCTCATCAAAGTCAAATATGAATAATTTTCCTTGTCTAATTGTCTTTCGATTTACTTTATTAACTAATTTGTCTCGTATGAGATAATTAAGAAAAAAGGGAGGGAACACGATAAAATTGCTTGCTAAAATTGAAACGAAAGGTATTTAACAAATTTTCATGAACATTAAGTAAATTGCTTTAAACTTCTCCATTAGCGCAAGTTATAATCGACATTTTTCACTTCGTCGCTTTAAATGAGAATTATTAACTTAAGAATTTTCTTGGCGTGTGGACGACGCTACGAAAAATATACGTTTTGGCATTCAAACTTTTCAGTTATAGAAAACGATCGTCCGCGTTTTTTTTTATGTATATAACGAAAAGCGATGCCCGAAAGTGGTCTTCCCAGGAAAACAAGAATTCAAAATTATTTTTCACGCATCTGCAATTTTTCTCGGTTTTCCTTCCACATATTTTTCTCATCTCCGTTTACTATCCAACAGTTTCTTTCATTTACTTTCAACTCTTCTTTCTGTTTTATGATTACGTTATTAAATTCTGCAGTACGTACTTTTTATTAAATTCTTTGACGTACCTATATATTATATTTATATTCATTGAATGCTTCTTTCTAGAGGTATTTCTTCAAAGATTTCCTCGATATGCGGAATCACGGTTTACTCGAACTAAAACACGAGGATACACATTAGAAAATAAAATATTAGTATGGAAAAGAACAATTATTAGACTACGGTATTTAAATTAATAAATTCCGTATAATGAGTATACTATTTTATTTATTTGCAAGATAGACCATTCTTTTTAACATCATCATCTTGTTTATGCAGTAAAAATTTCGAATAATATATAACGATCGACATACAAAACTATTACGTATGTTAGTTTCTCTCTTCCGAATATGAAAAACTGAAAGTGACAGACAAGAATTTAATCGTAAAAAATGTTTTTTTCTCGTGAAAACCATTAAAAGGCCGAAAAAAGGGGGGACGGATGAACGAGGACATTTATGACCGTATAATACAATATCTCCCAATTTAACGGTCGAGAGAGTGAGTGTATCCAGCCGTCGGTAAGGGAGTATCAAACAATCAAAAATTTCTGGCACTACCCATAGCAATTCGTTGGAACGAGTACGGATGAGTGCATCGGCCTACCTGAGTTTTCACCCTCTTGGGGATCGAACACAGCCGGCGACGCGACGTTTGGTGCACCAAAGGCGTATAACGAGCCAGTGTCTGGCCTGCGTTCTCCGTCCCTCGTCCACCCCTCCTCCACCACCCTCGAAGCTTTCAAGATCCGGACCGGAGAGTTGGCAAACTATCGCCGAAGCTATCGCCAGCGACAAATTCCCTCATCTAACTTTTCACGAGAGAAGATGAGGCGATCGCTCAGCTAGGTGTGCGCCTCTTGGGCCGTACTCGCGCCTCTAGAATTAACGACTACCAATCGGCTGTCCTTTTTTAACAACTCTCTTTAATCTTTTTTTCGTTCCACTTTGCTATACGAACACTCCTTCGTCTTCTTCTTCTTCTCCTTCTTCTTTTTTTATCCACCCCCCCCCCCCCTCCTCATTTGCATACACTGCGGGTATTTGCGCTTTGGGAATGCGGCTGATAGTGTTGGGAGTTTGAAATTGCTATTGTTTTGATGGTTTTGTTATTCGACAGCCCTGCTGACTCGTACATACTATACCTTTTCATTAAAATTATTAGTAAATTAATGTATATAAGATGGTTAATGTATTATCGTATACCTACATAGTCCTATGTAAAAATAAAAAATGCGTATAATTGTTAATAGTACTCGATGTTGTTCAATAACGATAGAATGTTGAGTGTATCAATCAGTACGAGTGAATTTTTATTAAAAATAATTTGAACGTTTCGTCAACTAGGTTTTGTCGACCTCGTCAGCCAAATGTAAAACCGTCAAAATGTGCTTAAGTCGTAATATTAGAAGTACTTGAGAGCAGTAACCGTCGTACATCAAACGCGTTTGATCGAACGAATATTCTATCATCAGAAATAATAAAGTTTGATCCCTGCGAAATCGTAATTATCGTTGAATTGACTAGTCTCGTAGGTGTCGGGATCGCAAGAACATATATAACGCGAAATATCGTTGTAACAATTATATTCCGCAACTTGGCGTTTTAATCTTAACTGCGAAAAAGGGGTTGTACGAAAGCGCCAAAAGTTACGTAGTTCCTTAACCAAGCTTCCAAATTCCGAAAAGTATATAAACTTATCCGTCCGTGAGTCTCATGTACATCCGTGGATGTATATATACCTATATCCATATGTATATATATATAAGCTAAGGAAAGGGTGTACATACGTATATACGTATATATATATATATATATATGGGTATACAGACACAACACTTTGGTCGTATATAGTATTTCCCAAGTTTAGGGAGAGACGAAAGTTGGCTCGGAGTCGTCGCGTTCTGCGAGAGATGCAAAGTCGCATTCGGTGAAACATCCCACGCGGCCTGCAATCATATTCCAGCCGCCTCACTCTCTCCCCGACTCGCGCACGTGTGAACGTCAAATTACACATTCAACCCCGTACCTCCTTACCTATTTCGACCCTATTCGCCCTATAGTCACTCCTTTCCGTATACTTTAACATAATAAGCCTGTATTATACGGTATACACACAAAATTTCTTCCGCTAGTCGATCGACCCCCCCTCTCCCCCCCCCTCTCTCTCTCTCCATACACCTTCATTTTTTTTCGTCTCGAACAGACGACCTACGGAGATTCGATCTCGCGAGATGAAGGAAAAATAACCAAATCAGACGAACTTTACCAGTTTTCTGAACGAACTACGCTTTGAGCGTAATAACCAAAGCTCGAGTGTGTTCGACGCATCGCGCCCTATACCGATAAACTGAAATTACCATATTATGCGTATGGATATTGACCGAACGCTGCGCTTCGATGTAGTTTTTCGAAAGTTGTAATGTTGCCGTCGACCAATGGATTATTGAATTCTCTAGTTTACTCTCGAACGCCGATACGTGCATTGTATTATTTTAGTCGTTGCGTTCGCAATTTAATTTCACATTATGATATTCGTTTCCATATAAATTTATTATATATAGTATTCATTTTACATATTAGTTACCGAAGAGCCACACTCTTAGTTTCATCGAAATTATTGAAACTCATTATTTACGATGTTTTTAATATTGCCCAAACGGGATACGCCAATTGACGTGTTATAGGAAATAAATATGCTATCGCTCAAATGGAATAATAGTTAAAAGCATCGACATTTAATTCGAAAACGATAATTATTTCATTTATATGATTATTACGGAGAAAATGTAAGAAACACAGCACATTGTACAATGCATAAACAATGAGCAACTGTAATAGGTGTCTCATTTAAACTACACTGATTTTCGATAAATCATTACAATACTACCTATCGATTATAATTGTTTTCCACGAAACACTACAACGTACGATGTTCCTTCCGTGCCATGTCATTATTTGCATATTTTATGAAAATATATCGTACAACTGGTATTCATCGGTAATACTGAAAGAAACGAAGCCAAAGGAAAAAAAAATACAATGCGTATAAAGAAAGTTAAGAGAAGTATAATTGTAATACAAATTCTAACAATATCATTTTGAATTGTAAAACTTCTTACGTGAAAATATACGAATAAATCGAATATTCTTTTACAAATTTATAGTTACGGGATATATATACACTGCATTGTACGCACAATAGTTTCGATTATACCGCATTATTACGGAATAATCTATCAAAATACATTACTTGCATTTCTCACTTATCAGATATACATTACTAATGCACTTGTCGAAAGTAATCGTCCAAGTTTCCATATGCGCGGTCTGATATTAAATGCTATTAGAACAATTGTACATCGATATAATTATAAATTGAAAAAAAAAGAATGCATCGAACGATATTACGAACGTAATTGATCGGTCGAGTTTCGTAAGTAGATAATGATATACAGTGTATCCTGTCTTATTACGCACTGTAATATCAATATAAATTTTTAACGATCATAGCACTCTTACCGTTTCATAATTAATACGATGACTTTTATTCGAGGCTAAATTATAAAGTATCGTTCATTGGTCGATAAGTCTGCAGTGTAGTAAGTCGCATGATAAACGAGGGTAAATAATAATTTTTGCAAACTAAACTAACAAAGAAAAAATATTCATCAAGTATTTAGTTAACTAATTAAAAATGTACATTGGCGATCGCGTTGTTAAAATTAATTATTTAAGATAATGTTTCGGTTCGTTATCGCAGTTTAATTATGGTTTAAAATTTCTTTATAAAAAAAAATAATAGAAAAATAACTCTCGGTAAAGTGGAAAAATAATTTAAATTGTATTATATCCGTCAGTCAGTTAATTAAGTTTGAGTAAACTGAAGTATCGATAATCTTATATTATGCAGATTTAATTTAAAAAATTTTAATCTTCGTGTTTCCGTATAGCCATAAATTTTAATTACTGCGTGGGCATTAAATATATGCGCAACAAAGCGAGACAGTTAAACAAAGTTTGTGGCGAAACAAATTGTTAAAATAAGAAATAAATAGAGGGAAAGAGAGATTGATTGATTGAATAATGTTTATTATGCCTAGGATGAATTCCACCATAAGGCAAGAATACAATATGATAATAGTTATTTTACAATGGCAATCAGTAAATAATTATAAAAATATAAACAAATTACGCAGGTAAAAGAACGTAGAGAGAGATTTGATTTGAAAGCATTTATTATGCCTAGGAGGAAAAACCACCGTAAGGCAAAAACAGTAAAAATACATAATATAAAAACAACTTATACAAGCTTAATGCATGAGTGCCAACTATCTCCGCATATCAATATAAATAAAAATATAAACAATATATGAAAATATAAAAAATATACCATGCACAAAAGTATAAAAATATAATAATATAAACTATAAAACGCTCTTAATAAACTTATAAAAACTTATAAAAACACAATAAGTAAATAAAATCAGGCCAACATATTGTATAACATAATTTCGACGCATTCTCAACAAATTTGGGTAAAATCTTCCACTAAATAACTTGTATATAAAAAATGAAAAAGCAAAATGATTACTACTAGAGAGAGAGAGAGAGAGAGAAAGTGTGAGGATAATAAACTAGTTACGGAAGGAAGCAATTTGTTAAATAGCCAAGCTCTCCTAAAAGTCATATATAGAAGTAGGTTCGAGTCTCATTACTAGAGCTCAGAAGTTCCCTTCGCACGAAACACAGTTCGTTGGACTTTCGCGGATATTTCACACGCGCGTGGGGCGAAATTACTCGGTTCTCGGGTTTCGCGATTATGCCGTATAATCCAGAGAAGAGAAAAGGTATAGGGTGAGTATAGGTGGTGGTCGCTGTTTGTCACGGGCAGTCGGTCTTGCACACGCGGTGTCGAGTGTCGGAAGGGGGCGTCGAGTGTCTCGCGATATTCCCTGTTACCCGAAACACGGAACCGGTGTTATCCCGCAGGAGTTGCCGCCGCGCGAGGACGAGTCCGAGAATCTCGGTATGGTTCCAACCGTGTGTGTATATATTCCAATATCTATGTATATACTTTCGTTATGTACATGTGGAGTCCATATATATATACACACGTGCACTACTCGAAAATGTTTGGCAAGTTAATACCTTGTAATGCCCTCTGCAACTTGCCCTACGGATATACTTTAATTAACCCCTATACTCGTTCGACTGCATTTGCATTTGGATATCCGACCTCTGCCGTGTACCTCGGGTTATTGTCTTTTTACTCTCTTCTGTTTATTCTCTACCTTTTCCTCATTTATTCCTCTTCACTCTCTCGGTTTCAATGTTAATTCTCCGATGTAGAAAGTGTGAGGATATAAACTAGTTACGGAAGGAAGCAATTTGTTAAATAGCCAAGCTCTCCTAAAAGTCATATATAGAAGTAGGTTCGAGTCTCATTACTAGAGCTCAGAAGTTCCCTTCGCACGAAACACAGTTCGTTGGACTTTCGCGGATATTTCACACGCGCGTGGGGCGAAATTACTCGGTTCTCGGGTTTCGCGATTATGCCGTAAATCCAGAGAAGAGAAAAGGTATAGGGTGAGTATAGGTGGTGGTCGCTGTTTGTCACGGGCAGTCGGTCTTGCACACGCGGTGTCGAGTGTCGGAAGGGGGCGTCGAGTGTCTCGCGATATTCCCTGTTACCCGAAACACGGAACCGGTGTTATCCCGCAGGAGTTGCCGCCGCGCGAGGACGAGTCCGAGAATCTCGGTATGGTTCCAACCGTGTGTGTATATATTCCAATATCTATGTATATACTTTCGTTATGTACATGTGGAGTCCATATATATATACACACGTGCACTACTCGAAAATGTTTGGCAAGTTAATACCTTGTAATGCCCTCTGCAACTTGCCCTACGGATATACTTTAATTAACCCCTATACTCGTTCGACTGCATTTGCATTTGGATATCCGACCTCTGCCGTGTACCTCGGGTTATTGTCTTTTTACTCTCTTCTGTTTATTCTCTACCTTTTCCTCATTTATTCCTCTTCACTCTCTCGGTTTCAATGTTAATTCTCCGATGTTTACGCGATTCTACATGCAACATTTAGATGCGATCGTAAATATCTATGACAATCGATTTTTATCACGAGGATGCCTAGAAAATGTAGTTTCTCTCGATTGTCAAGTTGAAAACAGTAATATTTAACTTTAATTTTTAAAAAAAATTTCAAATTATTATTTTTTATTAGAAACATTATTGAAAGTATTTCCAGGATATGTATATAAAAAATGTAATTAATCGTTCATGCACAAACTATATTTGTTCGATTATTTAATGATATGCTAATATTTAAAAAACGTATACCAAAATTTTTCGAAAATTTATTGGAACACCAATATAATAAAATTTTACGTCCCATTCGAAAGCATCATTTTACATACAACATCGGGTGGAATTATTTTAAAATTCTCGTTCTCTTTTAGACCTTATAATAAACCTATCATTTGAGATAACAATTTTTACGCGAATTCAAACGAAATGTTGCAAAAAATCGAATATCGACGTTATATGTGTACCCATTAATTTTGCATTATTTCAACCGATAAACTGAATTTTATTCTATGTGCTTACGTACGAAAAAGTTAGTTTAATCCATGTAAGGTCAATTTATTTTTATGAATCATTTTCTTTCGGATTATTGAAGATCGATTAAACGCGTGCGCTATAAGAATAAATGTAAATTGAAATCGATTTTTTAATACAACTACACGATAGTAAATATTGTATTTCAATTTTACATGTTAAACTTAGTAATATCTGTGAAACGTTAGCACGTACATTACATATTCTACGTGTATCGAATAATAACAATTGTTTTTATTGTATTAAAACTACGCTCAACGAACAATAATATTTTGCATACGATAAGTGAAATTTTTACGATTTTAATCAATTGCACAAAGGCACATTATAAGCGGATTTAATCCTTAATCCGACGAGTCGGTAAATTTAATTTTCATATCCTCTTCAAAATTTATTATAATTTAAACTATACACAACACGTCAAGTTAAATTGCTTTAATCGCCATTAAACTTTAACTCTATAAATCGTATCTTCTCCTTCTTCTTCTTTGTAGACAAATTCGAAGTGCGTCTAAAAACTTATCATAAATTATTATATTACTTACGACGAATTTGAGAGAAAATCGCGCGGAGAAAGAGGCGGCACGTATGACCAGATTTTTCTAGATAAAACCCCTAATGAAAATCATTCCATAGAGTTACGATCGAACGATAGAACAACACATAAAATACTAACGATAAAATCGCCATTATATCACACGAACCCCATTCTCTCTCTCTCTGTCCCTATATAATAGAGAATATATAGAAGTAAAATGAAATACTTGCACTTGGTCGATGAGTATGTCTGTAAATAATGTAACAATTACATCATCTTCTCGTGTATCCTCCATCGAATTACCACATCCAGCTCATCCGCAACTAATCGCGCACGATCGACCGTTAATTATCGCAAATTAATGCCTCTACCTCTCTCATTATTTCCGAGCGAACGCGCACTTAATGACACGGTGCTGCTCTCGACCAATAAGAGCGTGTATCATTCCAATGACAAATTGACAACGACAAATATACAAGAGTATTTCCAATACTACGTACATACATATATCTACATATAAATATAAATATATTACACTGCATGTATAAATATATATATATAGATACATATGTGTCTGTGTGTGTGTGTGTGTGGTATATTTGCATTGTACTCGGACAAATATACAAGTGTTGTTCATTCGTATATAGATGTCTAATATAAATTAACATCGATCGGAAAAGTAAAAACAAAGTATTATTTTTTATTGCATGTCGAAATGTAAATTTTTTGAATTATTATATAGATCTGATTAGCAACGAATACAGTGTTGTGTCAGAAGTTGGTTGGACGCTTCAAAAAAAATTAATCAGTTCGACAATATGGCTCGTAACTCATGTTTATCTTACACCGCCGCAGTAACGACAAGTAACATTTATTATTAATTCTAGTGTGCACCATTCGTACGACACTATAAAACTTACAACATAGTCATGACAATCGTAATAATTTTTATCGTTTGATCAGAAAAAATCGTAAAAATACAGAATCGAGGTCGATGCGTGCGTATATGTATATATTGAAAGACGAGGAACCCACTGGTGTAGGTACGTGTACACAACTCGCACCCTGACATTACAACTGACAGTGCTCGTTAGCGATATTTCGTCCAAGCACACAACGGATTCGTCAATAATACACGCGGGCATATGGAAAGTCTCCCTTCGTTCACCGAGACATATAGAAATTAGCGGCGCGTCGATGCGGTGAATCGAGTGACACGTTCCTCTGACACATGGGCTGTATGTATCGCGTACCCTTCGAACGCGCCAAGGAACAATGTCGAGAGGGGGAGAGAGAGAAAGAGAGAGACAGGGCTTCGCAATAATATCCTTTTTATCGAGTGAAGTGCTCGAATACGACATCCCCCCTTTTGGTTTTCCGACCAAGGGTATTATCGAGTAATTGTTGCCGCAGGATCGCGCCCTTTTCGAAACTGAGGGATAGATATAGTTTATCTCTCTCTTTCTCTCTTCAAGTATATCTCGTTCTCTGGGAAATATGAATCCTGTTTCTCAAGTGCAGAAAAAGCTTTTAGGGATTTCTTCAGACCAGATAAATGGCCATTAACGTTTAAATCAAATAAAATATTACTATACATATATACACGTTAATTACTAAATCGTTTCAATCCCAATATATTTTATATTTATTTAACAAAAAATTATTTTTTTAAACACGTTAATTCAACTATTTATGCTTTAACTATCTTTACAATTATTTAGGATTTATTTATATGTTTTTAGTGACATTCTACCTTGCATAATGTAGATATATATATGAGAGATGAAATTTAACTTTTCAAATTTTATAAAAGTTAATAAACAATGATATTAAGTCTTTAAAGTTTCTTCTAACTTTCCAATGTTTTATAATGGGGCTGCTACATTCATTTCAAGTTTAAAGATTGAGGAGCTTCGAATTTTGAAGAATCACCGTTGTACCAAAGTTCTATTGTAACGCACGCAAAATCTTTGAAACTTTCAACCTTGAAGTTTCTAGCTGCAATAATTTTCTATTTAAAAAAGAATGACATTTAATGAATACAGAACATTTTAAGAATACGATCGATATTTGTTCAACAATTATAATATTTATAGAATTATTCATCTAAAAAAAACAAATATACAACAAAATAATTATATAAACTAAATTTTCGTCATATGTACAGCTGATATTGATGTTTCTTCAAAATACAATGAGAGGGAAAACAAGCAAAAATTATTTAACTCAGAATGAAACAATTAGAAGTTTCAAGAGGGTGGCATTGATCACCAAAATGTTAGAAAGAAGGAAATACATGTTTTTCTTTTTTCTCCTCACCTTGACTAAGGAAAATCGATAAATTCTTTCATCTGATATATGAAACCGCCAACCGAGTAATAAAATCATTTATCAACAAGAAATTTATATATTTAATATAAATTAATATTTTTTTATTAAATGTTTAATATATCTGTTGTATTTTTTATTTTGAAATGTATATATTTCATAAAGATGATAACTATTTCTAGATTGAAGACCTTCAGGTTTTGAAGATTTCGAACCTCATCAACCACGACGGTTAAAAGGCTTCAAAGGTTTCTATACTTCCAGGATTCTGAAAACTATTTTCTTAAATAAAGGACTTTTCAAACATTTTTTACGGCAGCATGAACGAACGAAAAAAAAGGAATAACTATAAAATACGTAAAAGCCGGCGTAATAGAAAATAATGTAATTATCGTGAAAAGAAGGTATAACTCAATAATAAAACAATGTAATTAAGAGTCATAAAGGAAGAGCATTAAAAGCGACAATAGAACCTTTGCCTTTCCAATCACTCAGTCTAATTTGGTAAGGAAAGGTCTTTTGAACGTCAGTATCAGAACTCACGCGAAAATCCCGTAAGAGCGTCATTACCACATAACCCTGTGAGAATTTGTCCGTCGAAAGTACCCGCATAAAGACGTTGCGTAACAATCTGGCATTTCCCGCATATAAGAACCCGAAAAGCGAAAAGTCTCCCCAACGTAGAGGGAGGAGGGACCAATGACTCGTGAATCATCGTCGTTAAGACCAAGGTTCTCGGTGTCGTATTTGCTTTCCCGCGTATAAAGGAAATAGAGCCTGCGGGGCCGCGAAAATGGAAAGGCGGGCAGTCGATGACGAGCTACGAAGGGCTCCCGGAATTGCAAAGTATAGTAATAGCTTTCTCGGCCCTCGGATGAAATTGGGGGTCGACGTGGATGAGGGCGACAAGAGAGAGAGAGAGAGAGAGAGAGAGAGAGGCAGTAGAGTAGAGTGAATCGACCCCACTTCATTTTAACTTCGCTTCACTGACAAATCTATCGAGATGGGGAGGCGAGAGATGTAAAGGGAAAATTTTGTTATGTTAATAACTGTTTATTGCCCCTTTTGCGAGAGTGGGCGTCGACTTATGGCCCCTCAGTCCCTTTTTCCATCCGAAATTTTGGGTTGTTTTACAATTCTCTTACGCTTCCTCGAGGCTTTGTCGCAGAGGACCATTGTGCTCAAAACTTTCTCGACGTCTCCACTGTAGACATTTATACTCGATGTCTATACGCGATAAAAGACTACTTTTTATCAAACTATGTATACATGAATTACAGAAATAGAGCTTTGATGCCTACTCCGAGTAGAGATAAACAGTACTCGTATAGAAAGTTTATTGCAACTATAGGAAAAAAATTACCAATACATTTTAATATACGTATAGTTATATCGAAACATTTTTTACTAAATTTACTTACGAGAAACATTTGCTTCAACGATATTTCTGCACAACAAGTGTTCTTTAACATATTTTTTATTTTTTACAACCATATTTTCGTCTACTGCATCTTATGCCAGTTATTTCGAGCAAGTAAAAATTAAATTTATACAAATAATTTTATAGAGAAATCTTACAATAAGCGATAGGGCCTTATGGATCATTATTTTTAAAAAAAGCAAAGTTCTTATATGTATTGTTTACAAAAAGTATTTTCTAAATATAATAAAATAGTAAGTTACCATAGAATATAAAAAAAAACATATTTACATTACCATAAAATGATATTTTTGGATGATCTCAAATTCTTAAATCTCTACTTGAAGCAAATACGAGGGTCTACCGGAAAGAATTTTCCAAAAAATCATTTTCTTTCCTTATAAAAAAATGAATATATCATATTAAGATACGAGCTAGAAGTACTCAATACAAATACGAACTGTATAGATACAATTCGCGCATCAAATAATGGCCTTGGCATATCGATAAATTGTCAAGCAATCATATAATTAGAATGTAAGAAAATTTAGGAAATTTTATATTCGCAATTGAAATAAAGCTTACACTTTATGCGAGCAACACGTAACAGTTACAAAACGAGGCTCGAGCTTATTAAAGACGTAAATCTCGTAACGCACAATTTACAGGAGTAAATGAAACTGGTGCCGCATTTTGTATACCAAGAAAATGTTTCGGACAAAAAAAATATATGTATATATATATATATATATTTAACAAAGTTTCTTCTAGTATTCAATATTTCAAGCAACAAGAAAATTAATACAAGAATCAATTATTAACGAGCGGAACCCTTCGGAATATCCTTATATTCCACTCGACTCTCGTCCGTCCCTTTTTCCACTTTATGCTTTTCGCCTACCATGGGTTCCTCGGTTCAGGTATATACATATACGGGCGAGCTTGCGAGTAAAAAGGAAATGGCCTTATTCATAAAGAATGAGGTAAATTTCTTTCCACTGGCGAAGTATTCACCGAATCGAGCTCCGGCTTAAAGAGCCTGAAATTTTTGAACATTTTTCAGTCATACGAAATACAACGAAAAGAAAGAAAATTTTACCATTGATTTTTTTTCTCTCACTCTCCCGTATATAATTTATATTTGTTTGCAGTCTTAAATAATCTACTCAAGATCAAATGTTATTTCTATCGCGTTCGTTATTTACATTTCTAATGGAAACTTCACGAACATTAGCCGATTAGTAGTAAGAGACCTCATGTTTTGTCGAAAGAAGCTGTAAGATAATATTATTATTATAAAAATAGAATATTTAATTTGAGTGTAGTTTTCTAAAATAATAAATATTTGACCACATAGCACGCATCGATATAGCTTACATACATTATACGGTAAGACTTCCGGTGTGAGTCAGACCGCGAAGAGGGTGACGGATATATTTACGGGGAAAAGAGGATAGGCAATGAAATGCGCAAGAGGGCTGCATTCCAGTGCCGATCAGATATAGAATTGAGAAAGAGGCCGAACGAGACAAAAAAGAATTAGCTTCATAAATCTTTAAGACTGAGCGAGAAAGAGAGGCGGACGAATGTATATTTACCCTATAGGACCGATGAATATCGCGTATATATATATAGTAAGAAACTTTTTGCCGCTTCGTTTGCTTTTACGTGACGCGAGTAACTTTTCCGGAAGGCGAGTACATTCGAAGATAAGGAATTCGACGTACATATAACGTATCAGCGAATTGGTAGATTCGCGTATGTATAGCCATACATATATATATAGCTATGTAAAAGTAAATGGTCCGTTATAGTGTTTATGTTTTCCAGGCTGGTTTTCGGTGTATAGGTTGGGAGACGCAGACGATTTGTCGATGTTCGTCTTTATTGACGGATAAAGATTTATGAGCTAGATATCTATACGAATAAGAGTTTCTTATACTTCGAGAAGGGGGTGGATATTCTTTTATTTTAATTTGTCGGGTGCTGGATATTATACCAACAGTTCATAAAGTAAGAGAAACTCCTGAAAACACTGATCTCCGATGATTACAAAGAAGTTGCGACGAAACGTGAAGAATATTTTTTAAAAAAAAATGTTATACGGCCTAAAAGTTAATAAGAATCTTAATAGAGCCATAAAAGTGATTGGCGATATCGTAGACGGTGATTGTCAAAGCAAATAAATATTCAGGAGGCTTCTCATGTTAAATGCATGAGATGACTAACCAAAGTTCAGTGTTTAAAAAAAATAAGGAAAAGCTCGTTAAAGCAAGTTTTCGCATTGGCCATCTGCAGGGTAGGTAGAGAGTGGCTAACGTTTCCACGGTTTAATGGTCCCGTCGATCCACCGTGGTGGCGAAACTGCTCTTATTTCGGTCTTCCGCAGACCCTCCATTCGCGTCTTTTCCATGTGGAGAGACGTACTCCCATCTACCCTCTATTCTCTATTCTCTCCTCCATTCTCTCGTACGAGTAAATTACCTACGTAGCGTATAGAGAGACTCGGTTGCCCAAACCGTTTCTGTCAAAAGTGAATCGTCAGCTACAAACGAGGTAACTGCAAATTTTTCTATTATTTCTACCGCCATTTGGTTTTTCAATTACTTTTACAATATCCGCGCTTCTCTGCGTTCTCTTAATTATAATTGTATTTAAGGAGGTGTCAATGTCAACTTTTATACTACCTACCTTATCAACTAACCGAAACAAATAATGCTGCAGCTACAATATATAAAATTTTTGGAGAAATCTCTTAAAGAGGTGGCATACCCGATGGGTTACCGACCAAGTAAGAAATAATAACAATAATTATTACATTTATTTTAAAAATATGCAATTTTATGCAAAACCCGAATACAGAAGCATTAGTAATGATTCACTGAAAAATCGCGGACACTCGTACAATTTCGATGCAAAAATTTTTTACCGTGTCCTTGTCATATTGACCTGAAACTTTGTAAAATTATTTATTGTATAATTATCCAGTGCTTCTGTATTCGTGTTATGCATAAAAATTGCACATTTTTTAATTAAATGTAATAATTATCTTTTTCTGCTTGGTAAAGTAGGAATAAACCCGCATTTGTTTGCAAACAATTGACCTACGTGCAAAATTTGAGATAAAATGCAATCGGGTTTCCGAGAAATACCTTGCTAAAAGTATAAATATAAAAATTAATAATCAAAACTTATTGGTAAAAGTTTTCTCGGAAGCTCGATTGCATTTTAGTCTCAAACTTTGCACAGAGATCAATTGTTTGTAAACAAACGCGCGTCTTTTCGAGCTTTTGTCAAATACTATAATATTTTATAAATTGTAATTCAGATTATCTGCTTAACTCGGTCGGTAAGGTAGGGAGGATAAGAGATGATTTTCACACCTCGTAAGAGGACGCCGAACCAACATGCTTACCGACATTTATGAATTCAAACTTTAATAATAATTTATAAATTAAAAAATTTTATGAGTTGTCCCCGCTAGCTTTTATTCAAAACCTAGGGGGGGGGAGGGGGGATAATTTATACATTATGTAATAAGTGATTATTGGTTTTGTAAAGTTTGAATCTGTGAACGTCGGTAAGGATGTCGGTACGGCGTCCTCTTAATATGAAAAACATAAAAAGAAAATATAATATTGTTGAACAAAATAGTTTGGCTATACCATCTGGTTCTTGATGGAGACCATTCGACTAAACCATATCGCGAGGGAAACGACACTAGAGGAAGATACAAATAAGTGGTCCATCGAGCGCCAGTGGTGCGGAGTAATGCCAATATTCTCGGAAGGGAGAGAAAGATAAAGATAGAGAAACGCTTAACAGTACGAGCTAATATCCGCCAGCCGAGATAACGAACACATCACGATAAGAGACTCGAGTCTACTCGCGAGAACTACGTTTGCGGGGGCGGCAAAAGAGACGCGTATATAGCTCGGGTCATTTCAAGGGAAAGATAGAGTTATATACCAGGGAAATCGAGGAAAGATTGTGGGAAAGGAATGGAATTGGGAAAAACGAGAGAACCAACTGGAAAATGAGAGGGAGTCGAGGTGAAGAAATTAATGGTAAATTACGTTAATTGATTGTTCCGAGTGCCTTGGTGCTTCTGGAGTCCAATATATATAGTGAAAATAACGATACCTACATATACCAATTTTCTTATCTTGGATTAGAAAAGTCCAATTTCGCCGTAACTTATTATTTTTTATTAGAATAGTTTCTGGATCAAATTAAACAAAAATATATGTTTAAATATTAATAATTTTTTAAACTTATTTATTATAATTTATTAATCTCAAGGATTATGTTCTAGTTTAATAATCGCAGTAATATGAAGTACAAGAAATGTTATGTGCTAGATTAAACGTAATGCTTGTTCGTATTACTAGTTTTCATTAAAAATTTTAATAACAGAAGAAATTCTATTGGAACAATAGAAATCGCTGTATATAGCTGTGCATCCAATTAAACGGAAACGGTATACCATTTGCTTGAGTTTGTCCGATTCGCAAACGGCGGGAAGGAAGATAGGAAAAAAAAGAGAAGCAATCGACAAAACTTAACCGCAGAGTGGGAACAATAAAAGTGGAGGAAAACGGGAAAACCCACGGGTGTAGCCACTTGATATTCATTTGAAACGAGTGAAAATTTTGCGTTGCGATAAGAAGAAGAAGAAGAAGAAGAAGAAGTGGAAGCAGAGGAAGAAGAACAACACGCACAGGAGCGAGCGACGAGCTCGGCGAAACGTCCGGCAATTCCAAGGTTGGCGAAGCTCGTAGAAAGGAAAAACATAATCGAGATAAGCAAAAAACGAGGGACACGGGAGTTGGAGAAACAGAGGAAAATTGCCCAGGACAAAAGATGAAGAGGGACGCTAACGAACAAGAGGTTTGTCCGGAAAGCGAAAACCGCCGGTGGAGATAACGCGATGGAAAATGCTCCCGCGGGATAATTCCCCCGTCTCGGTTTGGACTTGCAGCTGTTGGACCGCCTGGAATTCGACGATACTCCCGGCTAAGTCGTGTTCCAAGTTTCAAAACAATTGATTTTCAGGGACCGAGCATTAGGTTAATTATGAGGGAAAATTCTTTGAGTTCATACGAACGAGGGTGACTTTTAATTTTATTCGATTGAGTTAATTAATGTTATTACACGTGCTTACCAAAAATTAACCTTTCATTTGAATCGTTTCATTTTCATTATTCAGATTCGCTCTACGATATTAATAGATATAACATAAATTATAGTGGTTCAGGTATAAATTATCTTCCACTGCCTACAGATATTTCGAACAGTTGCAGAATACAATGCAAATAGTCAAATGATATTCCGTACTTGTGAATCTTGATTGGATATATTGGTAAGCAGTTGGAATTAACGTTGATTTAGCTGAGAAGCTTAGAGTTCGCAAGCCGAATTTCTGCTGGTGCTTCCAAAGCTTATCTAAATGAACGTAAGATGTGGCAGTTATCGTTTATTGCACTGTATAGGTGTTTTAGAAGGAAAAACATTTACTACTCCATAATAATTTGTAAAAGAGTATTGATATGGAACTTTGTTTTTCAAAATTCGTAAAAAGGATAGGGACAATTAATAATCAAATTATTAAACAATAAAAAAATGTATTTTTCAAAAGTACAGTCAGGTATAAGTAGAACCTCTAGACGTATTCTCTAAGAAGTAAAATCCTCCCGCGAAGACAGAAAATTGAAAAACACGAAGGACTCAATCTTGGAAAAAAAGAAACCAAGTACCCTTTAGAAGAACGATGCCCCCTTTGAGGATGTTGAACGAATGGTCAATATCATCTGATGCATAGTAAAAACTGCATCGAGGCGTCACGTGTGTTTGCACTTACGTGCTACAGTGTGTAATAGTCTCGAGTGAGTGCATCGAGATTCCGTTGGCAGTGGTAGCTCACGTACGCACGAGCTCTGAGCAGGCGCATCACGTACGCACTAGACGGCCTAACGATTGCTCGGATGGAGCTTGGAATTGGGGTTAAGACACTGCGTGCTCACGAGGACAGAGTCGAGGAGTTGCAGTAAACCTTGCACCCACCGAGAACTAATCTAACTTAGTTAAACTGTTCCCTTGAAATATAAAGAAGGTTGTTTTGTACTTACTCCTTGTTGACTCGGGGGTTTGTTGGAAAACACGTTTACTACTATGATTAACGAACGTTTTACTATGTTTATTTGGATTTACATAAAGACCAGAGTTTGCATTAGTCTAACAATAATTAGTAGAATTAAACGTTATTATCTTGAATCTTATTTATCATCAAGATAAAATATATTGTTTATACAATTTTTTGTGTACATTTTAATAAATAAAAAATTTAAAGATTTTTAATGAGATGTTTAAATCAAGTAATCGATATTCCTTTCAAATCATTATATAAGGAAACTCCGTGTAACGCACTTTTACTCTGCTTTGAAAATCATTTACAAACTGTTTAGACTTTGTATCCATCATTACAATTAATTTAAAATCTATTATTTTAGAATTATTTTAGTGGGTTAAGTATGATATACTTATTTTTTCTGATTTTTAAACATAGGTCTTTGTAATTTTACTTTCACATATTTTCAAGGGACTGGTATACTTGATTGCTACCGAATGAACGAAATACACCACGTTTATTTAATAAGATATATTGTTTTACGTAAAAACAAAATGTAAAGGGAAAACATCTTAAAAATGATAAAATCGTTATTGTGGATTTTATCATAACCATGAAGGGTGTTCATTCTGAAAAAAATCTTAAAAATGTTCGACTATATTCCAATGTATAATATTTTTAAAAATCCAGCTGAAATATAAGTTTGAAATTTTGTAGAATGGTAAATTATTCAAATATCTATTTTCTCTCTATTTAGACTCTTGATATAAAGTAGTAAATTGTACCTTTATCCGTTAATCGGTGACAATGATGCAGGTATGCCACCCCCTTAACACAGAATTCCTTGATTTAATTTCGTTATGTTACTCGTTTAGCAAGGGTCGAAAATGTTAGAAACCAATTTTAACTGCATATAGTCATATAGTTGTATACTCGAGAACCCCTTCGATTTTGCAAGGTTCTATAGGAGCCACACAATCGGACAATACAACGGCGTGTTACTCGGCCACTCGAGAATTCGACGCACGAACGACCTCTTTCAGGACTTGTGGGCCATTGACAGGAACATTAAGTGGAGCCCAACGAAAAGTACGGCGGTTATATATAACAGTACATCAAATGTCTTGATTATTGATAACGTATACTTTTCTCCCACAATAAAGATCAAGATACTGTCTCTCTACTCTTCCAAGGATGTTAAGAGGATTTTCATTCTATTCCTCGTAAAATGTTTTAGGTAATTTTTTTTATCAGATTTATTAATGTTACATCTAATAAATTATTATTATTATTATTATTATTATTAATCTAACATAATTCTAATTAATATGTTCTCTAATTAATATAATTCAGAGCAAATGTGGTCGATTATTGACCACTGATAATGTATAAATATTGAAAATTAGAACAAACTATTTCTGCATATACGCAGAAAAAATTTTTATAAAATGTATCTAAATGTTTTGGACAAAAATTATACAGGCCTGCAAAGGTTAGGTACCCAAAACTCTGTTATACTTTTCCATAAGATTTTGTTGCGCTGAATTCGAATCTGGCTGTAGAATTGCTCTATCACCTCAGATTTTGTAAGATATCCTATCCTAAAAGTGTAACGAACACTGTTTTTCGACATATTTGAAGTTACGTAGTACTATCATAAATTCTAAAAAAATTGTGCATAGTATTGTAAACTCATAAGTTTTCCTCTCTAAAATGCCGTTGAATTTATTCAAATATCCTTTTTTTGCTGAGATGTAGCGTTTCATGATTTTAATATATTAGGACTATGCGGTAAAAGTCGACTGGTATTTTTATTAACAAATGCAAAATATGTTTAAAAATTGATAATTAATAAAAATTTTAAAATGTTATATTTCAACAAAAGAAACAGATATTTGGATAAACTCACTGGCACTTTAAAGAGGTAGACTTATTCTTCTAGAAAAAAATATTGATAGTGCTACGTTTTTACAATTTTAGGTTAGAATATCTCAAAGACCTGACGTGATAGGGCAATTCTACGGCCAGATTTGGGTTTAACGCATCAAAATCCTTCGGAAAAGTATAACACAATTTTGGGTTCAGGAAATCGACAGAATTTTGTTGGCCTGTGTTATAGAAACAAACAAATGTAAGTACTTTATCTAGAACACTTGTTGTAATTATTATACAACTTTTTTCTCCATATTATCATTTTTCTTTCAAAATAAAACTTTTTGATAATCAATATCTAAATCTTCATCTTGTAATGTTGAGATCAGAAATTCCTGGTAAAGATAGGAAAGTAATCCCTCCTGGGTAATCTAAACAAAATAAAAACAAATAGGAAGCAAAATGCAAAAAATCCACGAGTTTGTAACGAAAAGATTGCAGAAAGGCAAATCAATTAGATTGCCATTAAAGCTTCCGAGCATCTAATTACGCGAAACGTCACACTTAGCGGCACTTAACAAACTTATCTCTAATTTAAACTTACGGCGCTCCCTAATTCGAAATACAATCGACAAACCCTGGATAGTCGAGGTTACCTGCGCTTGATATTCCGAGGGCTTTCTCTCTCTCTCTCTCTCTTTCTCTTAAACTACAGATATACACGCGCAGGCACCACCCGACATTAACGTTAATCTCGATAATAAAATCAGTCCTGGAATTACATCGGCGCATAATTCCACGTTATCTCCTGTACAACGCCGAATTCAACAGTGCACGCCCAGTCGCCCGGATAAATCATCGCGGCGCCCATAATTTCTCCAAGCCCCTTCTCCTCCTTCTCCTCTGTATTCTCGACAAACCAACGAAACAGAGAGCCCTGTGGAAGGCATCAATTACTCGCGGTAATTAGTGACGAGAAACACGCGTAACTATCTCGACTTGCGTTCTTAATGCGAGATTCTATATATACATACAGACACACATACACACATAGAGATCGGTCGCGTTAAAATGCACTTTCGCCCGAAATCCTCGTCAAGCGTTTTAAATGTACTTACACTCGAGCACGACGTACCTTTATTTGGATGGATTTGTTTTCTCACTTCCCCAATAGACAAAGTTGCACAGACAAAACTTCGTTAAAACTTGCTACACAATTTTTGAAAACAACTTGTGTTAAACTTGCTAACAAGACTTTACATAATAGTGACGTGTACCTAAATTTTATGTAAAATTGTTAAAAAAAGTTGCAACAAATAATTGCTATAAATTTGCTAACAAATAAGGACGCAGATTTAGATTAATTTGTTATTTAACTCTGCTGCACGAGTTGATATAATTTTGGTATATATTTGCTAAGAAATATATCATAATCTGAGAAATTCTTTTTCAGCAAATTGGTAGCAAAATTAAATCAGTAAATGCTTACATAGTGCAGTATATTGCAACAAGATTTGATGATAATTTGAAAATAATAATTTCAATGTATTTTTTATTCAAGAAAATCTGTGTTTTTGTGAAGTATTTCAAGTTTTGTTACTTTTTTTGCAATTTTAAGAGTCTAACACATTTACTAGTTGTGACTAATCTAACACATTTACTAGTTGTGGCGATGCGACGTGTGATCTAGTTGCACAAAAATAATATAAGTATTTGCTATTATATTTACTTAAAATATTATTTCAACAAAATAAAAGCACATTTATAGCAATACTTGCTATTTAAAAAGTAATAATGTTATGCAACAATTGACAACAATATTATATAAATTTGCTGTCACTATTTTCATGTAAATGATTTGAAGCAAATTTATAATAAATAAGGACTTACATTGACGCAAATTTTGGATAAACAGGTACAAATTTTTTTTGCAAAGTTGTTGTCAATTTGCAATCATATGTCTATTGGGGTTCCCTTTTTATTCTAACGCAATTTTTGTTAAATCTATTTTTCGTGTTTTTATCTTTTAGTGTCCATTGTTTTAATTAATTTTTAGGTACGTTACTCTCTTTTCATTTTTTACACATTTTTAAAATTTAACCTCAGGATTTATTTAGTACAATCGTAATGTAATTACGATTTAATGTACAAATAAAAAGGTGGATTTCCTGAATGTAATTAAAGCCATGTGACCTTAAATGAACTTAAATTGCTTTGTAAATTATACCAAATTGCTAAAAAGATTTATGTAATTTAATAAAACGACTGATTCGGGATACATTAGTTACATTTAACTTGAATGCGGATTTAAAAATTTTATTCACTTAGTCTACACCGGTAGATTATATTTTTTAACATAAATGTGCGAAATTAAAATATTTTTTTATGAAATATACTTTTAACCTATGTAAATTGACGTGTTAATTAATTTAATTATATTATATATATTTAACGGGGAAACGTATTGCTTCTGGTAAAAAATATTCCTGTCAATTAAGTATCAAATAAAAAATTGTAAATTCCTAATTGTTCATTTATAACAAAATATTTGTAGCAAGTTCCAGATATTTTATTTTCAGTAAAAAAGGTAAATGTACCTGCCGTAATAAAGGTATTGCATTACGACTACTTTTTCAAGCTTTAAAGTAAGATTTTACGTTTGCTCATAACAAAGTAACTCTATGATGATTATCTCTGTAAGCCAAAAAAAGTAAACCGGTTAAGTATCCATCAAGATAGTAGTTCGCATCAGACAAGCTGATACGGAGATAGGATCGCATTATTCGTTTGTTAAAGATCATTCTCGTTTTACTCTTTATAAAACTGTTGTAAATGTATTCAAACTGGAGCATCGTGTAAATTCCTCGAGAGCTATAACCACATATACTAGACTATTTCGTAATTTACGTGCATTTACGAGGGTTTAAATACTTCGTATAAGACATTTCGAAATAATGGCTGGTTAGGTCATCCTAACACCGTGTGACCGAATACCAATGAATCGAAAATACAAGTTATTCAATCCTCTTATAAAAAAAGAGATGAGCTTAAAATAAGATTGCTTTCATAGGTTGCACTGTCATCATGTAAGTAATCAGTTAATATTTAAGAGGTTAAAACGCAAAAATTTAGATGTTTATGAAAAACAAAAAATGCATGCGCTATGTACTCGAAGATCCCATAGTGTTTTTAAAAACAATAATAAAGGTTTTTGAACTTAAAAAATTATGGATTTTTTTTAGGTAGAAATATGTGTACCTCAGGATGTATCTTAATTGTGTAGTTGAATTCTTCATTTTATTAAAATAGTTTCATTATTTCCTAATTAAAGTTAAGAATTCGATAGGTTAAATATGTAGGAATTTACCTAGCTTTACTTTAATTATATTAAAAATTAGAGGAGGAAAGTTTGTGAACTCAATTTATGGATCCTAAAAGCTGTATATTAAAGTGGAATAAAATAAATTTATTGATCCATAGAATAATACTTTACGTCTATACCTTTTCATTATATGTCATGAATATAGGCTTATATTGTATATTTTGTATAATTTATTAAGATGATTCACACTATAATATCTAATTTTTTTCGCTTGAATTTAACTGTAGTTTATAAATCCCTGGTAGCTATTTTGAATAAAAATATGTTAAAAATATTGGCAGTTTTTTCCCTTTGATAACGCGTTTTTTCTCATTGTTCGCGTCCATTCATTGAAAAAAAATCAGCTGTTCTCAAATATCTTAATATTGATCTTCATCAAGTATAACCTTATGAAAATAGCTTAAATTATGATAAAACCAAATGCGTAATCGTTTAAAGACATTAATAAAGTTTTTTTTTGCAAATTTAAATCTGATAGAAAAACTTAGGTATATCTTTAATATAGAACAATTGTTTCAAAGGCAAAAACAATAAGAAATTCAGGTCAATAATAACAGTGATTAATCCAATGTGATATAAGAAATTCAGTATTTAGAATGTCATAAGCATTGGAAACTGAATGAAAATAAATGTCGAGGTTATGCGCATTGCATTAAATCAACTTCACAGTTGAAAAAATCGTATCACGACTATATACATACCCATTTCCTACCGGTTGAACCATTTTAAATACGTTGATTTCTTCCAGGGACATTTTGGATAAAAATAGTAAAAATTCTGAAAGGAAACACGTGCTCACAGCATCCGAATCTCGGAAAAATGACTATCCAACGTGATTATATATAAAATTACGGAGATATTAACATTATCTCGCAAACGCCAGATTTTTTACACTGACAAGAAGAACATCATATGTTTGGGAAACAGACGTGCCTAGCTTGTAGGATATATTTTCTAATATAAAAAATATAAACAAAGCCAGAGTCGTAGACCTTAACAGTCGTTTCTTCAAAAGTTATACGCTAAGCTATCAAATATTGACATTCTAACTAAAGTTTAATGAAAAGCTGAGATAAAATAGATATAATTTTAAAAAATATGCTCAAATCCGTTGAAATGAAGCAAAGTTATAGCCGAATTAAAAACTTAAAGAAATTTTTTTAACGAAAATTAGGCCCTACAAATTTTATTGATTTTTTAAGCTGAATTTCTTCAAATTCTTAATTCAGTCGTAACTTTGCTTTATTCTAACGGATTTGAGCGTATTTTTTAAATTAAATCTATGTTATCTCAGCTTTTCATTAAACTTTAATTTGAATGTTAATATTTGATAGTTTAGAAGTTACAAGCGTTTAAAGTAAAGCCTCTTTTTTGTCAATTTTGCTGTAATAATATCGTATAATTTTTGAGAAACTGATTTTTAGGGTCTGCGACTCTGGCTTTTTTTATATTTTTATATTGTAAAAACATATATCCTACAAGCTGGGCACGATCCGTTTCCCAAACATATGATGTTCTCTTTGTGTAGAGCATATAGGTACAATAGATAATTAATATTAATTTTTTCACTCCATAATTCAATGAATCAGGATTATAAAAAGTGAGCAGGTATGCAGATAGAGAAGATGAATGAAAATAAGGTTGTCGAGAGGACCGCAAGCAATGAGAAAGTCCGTATTCAGATTGATCAACTTAAATCCAGCGTCGGTTCGAACCGACGCATCTGAAACAATAACGTGCCCGCACGAACCGTACGTGCGATTTCGCGCTTGGCAGGGACATTTACTTGGACAATTTCCTCGTCGTTTAACGTCTGGTTCGTCCAGCCACGCGCGGCGTCCCCGCAAAGGGAGTAAAAGGACGACTCTGGTATTTCGAGAGAGGGTATATATATATAGGGTGCGCTCGGTTTCCTTGGTGACCGTTTCGAACCGGCTGGGAGGAGGGGAGTTGCACCAGTGGCAAACCACTGCTCCGCGGCTGTTTGTATTTCATATTGATAGAGCATCGATACGGAGCGCCTCCACCTCGCAAGCTGCGGCCTACGAGGGACCGAGACAATCGAACCTATACATATATATATATATATATATATGTATACATGTATTTGTACGGACGACGAGGGAGGAAAGAGGAGAACGTGTTTACTCGGTGCCGCATTGTTGCTTCGAGCCTCGTTAATGGACACCCAGGTCTTCTCTTCTTTAAGGGTCTCGATTCTGGATTGTGTTTAACGCATTAATTGCTGTCTCTGTCTTTGATATTTTTATTTACTCTGTATACGCTACGATGCGCTGTCGTATTTAGCTTTCTTAATGGACCAGGGATGGATTTTATTATTATTACTTTCTCAAGGATGATTTATACTGTTTTACGATCTTCCATTTGGATGGATTTTCTTTACAGTGTATCGTCAATGAGTCATTGTCATTCTTAATTTATATTATTTTTTGTTGAAGAACAATTTATTAATTGACTTTAATTAAAATTATACTCTGACCGTTAAGCGAGTGTAAAATTTGTCATTTTTTATATATATAATAAGTACTATTTTTAAACAATTATTCATTTTTAATTCCTTGTACTTGGTTAGATGAATATATGTATATAATAACTGTTTTAATTATTTATGCAAATTATTATTTATTTTATTTTTATAAATAATTATTTTTTTTAAGTTTTTTTAAACTTTAAATAATATTTTTTTCAAAGTTTTCATCAACATGTTCTTAAAAGTTCTAAATTATAATTATGAGTTTTTTCAGACTTCTTATTTAATATGTTAAACATAATTTTTGGGTTGAAAACGGTAGATCTTCGTAATTTGAAACCAACACTTCCTGAAGTATATTTACACTCCAGCAAGTAATTTTCAAGTTTCATCATTAGTATAAAATACGAAATAAATGTCACGAAATATAAATTTTGAAGCATAAATATTATACTTTCAGAATATAAAATATCAAATTAAAACAGCTTTCTTATCGACGATATACGCATACTTATAACAACATAAAACAAATATTACGCAGTAAAAATAAAGAAAAATTGTTTTTTTTCTTTACAAACTGCAAGAGTAATTTACTTTTTATAAATAAAAAAAAAGTTTATAAAACGTCACTTTTGTCCGTATATAGACCGTCGTTATTTCTAGCAATTAACTCTTTCAATACCATCACTCAAGTAAGAATTACGCATTTTGTAAAATTAAACGGCATAGCGCAGCAACTATGGAGCAATTGATTAACGCCACTCCGAATCCAGTATGTTTAAAATGTCTAAATCGAATTCTTTCACATCCGCATGACAATTCAATTTCGTTCCACCCGAAGACTCACAAGTACTTTACCTGCACACGTACCGCATAAACAAATCACACATGAAAAAGAAAAATACATTTTAAATTAAGATTAAAATAAATTGAATTATAAAAAATAATACAAAGAACGAGTAATCTAGTTCTGTCCCCTTGAGCGGTTGAGGATTCGTTTACTTCCCAAGTTTTCACTCTCGACCGCGCTCTTCACTTTCCCGACTACCACTCCCCCCACGGCCGAGACCTCCTTGTACATACAACTCTTGGTTTAGCGAGGCACGTGATTTTTCGCGCGAGCCCCTACATCAGCGTGGACCAGTCGCAGAATACTGGATTAACTGAATTTTAATGACGTTTGTCGTTGGAGTAGGGCCGATTGTGTGCATGTTTGGCTATTGTTCGATTTTTATTTTGACGTCGAGGGTTCCGAATGATCGATCGACTGTTTACTAGAGGGGTCGACGCTTCCCATCGCAGATTACTGTTGGTTTTGCGATGATGGCTTCGATAGTTTTTGGAAATTTAATATCCTCTCTCTCTCACACACACTCTGTTCATTGAGGGGGACCGTAACTAGAGATATGTATTTCTCATTTTTGGAAAGATGAAAATTCATCTGTAGAGTTTGTAGCTTTTTCAAACTTACCGGCTGACCAGCCAAGCTTCTCCACGTAAATTCAAGATCGTCGATGTTGACGGCGACAGGAACCACAAAGTTCATTGCGTACGTGTTGATTATTCCTTCTCTCACGTAATATAATTCTGCATCCAAACCTGCAACATAAACGTTGATTATATTAATATTTTTATATCACGATTTTCCTGTAGCATTTTAATAACAGAAAAGGAAAAAATAAAAAAATATTTTAATGTGCTGGATGCTATACTTAATTGTAAGAATGAATAATGAAAAAAAATACGAGAATCAGTAGTTAGGAATAAACAGTCTTAGTTTTTACAAAGACGAGTATACGTACGTGTATAATGTAAAAAAAAGATTCAGAGCGACGCATGGAAAATAATTCAAGCCGAATTCGAGCAAAAACAGGCCACGCAAAGAGCATAAAGAAGGAAAGAAAAAAAGGAAGAAGGGAAAAATAAAAGTGTAGCTCGGTAAAAAGAAGAAAATAGACCGAGATAAATCCAGACTTGGAGAATCTCGCGTATACGCGCGAGGAGCCGGAAAATTTTGCCAAGCCAAATCTGAGATTCGCGGGCTTCATTTCCCTCCGCTCGGTCTCACGCGCGCTCGGCTCATCCGTCTCTCCGTGAGATCTTCGTTGGAGTCTGATACCTCGCGAAAATCCAGTAGCACCCGATGCCACCCGCGGGATTTGAATTTCCCGACGATTTCCCGGTATATAAAGCCGTACGTCACGCGAATCCTCGACGAAGCGGCGAGTTTTACGCTTCGATTTTTGGCACCGGTGATTTGATTCTCTCTCTCTCTCTCTCTCTCTCTCTCTTTCCCCTCTTTTTTATCACGCCGAATTCGGGACGGGTTTCTTCTACCGGTGATTGCGAGACTCTGGCCAAAGCTGAGATTTATCATACGTTGGGTAGGCGGGATTTCACCTAGAGAGATTTATTGCGAGTCATCTTTTTTGCGAGATCCGCAAGCGCGCGCTTTTATGTACGTGCTCGTGTGGAAACGGTCCTAAGAGTCGGGTTTACTTGCAAAAGGAGATTTGTAAAGAGCCCTGCCTTCGTACTTTAGCTAGGTACGAAGAACTGCTTTAACTCTACCTCTCTCCCTCTCATTTTATTTTTACTTGTTAATTTTCAGAACATCAAAAACAATTTTTTGTTCAAAAACATTTTATTAACGACATTTCACCATAGTCGCTCGAAATGAAGCATTTGGGCATACATATCCACGATACTTGATATCGGAAGATAAAAAAAGGTATTATTATACTCAAATGCTCGGAATTTAAAAACATTTCGTGAGCCACGAGATATCGGAAAAAAGGACACTGAAAAAGTTACAAATGTTCCGAAAGAACGAGACACAGTTTACATTATGTAAGACTGAAACTTTCAACGCATTTTTCTCAAAACGATTTTTCTAACTTGGAAAAGTTAGTGGAGCGCACCTGTTTGACAGAACTTGCTAAGAAACTCGCATCGAATATTTTTCTAGCCACTGTTGGGAAAAGTTGCTATCTTCAAAATTATTCGTTAAATTGTAATACATATACATATGCGCATGGTGGAAGTAAAATTCAATTTTTAATTATAATACTCTGTTCATTTTAATACGAATGGTACATTTGTTAAAAAAAGCAATTATAAATGAGTGGTTGAAAAATTGATTAAAAAGTTTAACACAAGAGTATCGCATTTTTCAATTTCGAAATTCGTTTTCGAAATTAATGGGAGAAAAGCAAAAAATCCAGAGGAGAGCTTACAACATAGCACGCATTATACGATAAAGTTATTATAAAATTAATTCCGCATAAATTATGACGAATTTAATTACGAAAATTTTAACGTTTCAAACGTCGAAAAGTAGCCAAAGTTACGAGCCATAAAAACATCGTTTAAAATTACACTCGAGGCCGAGCGAAAGCTTGGAAAACAGAAGTCGGGCACTTTTCAGATATGATCCCGAGTGGTCCTTAGATATATATACGAAAAAAAAAGAAGTAGAATGAAGTGAGTAACCACCGCTAGTCCTCATCGAAACGAATGAAAAATGTCTACTTGAAATGATGTATATACGTATATACTACAGGGATATAAATGTACGTATGTATACCGTTGGCCCATTGCTTTGGCACAGAATAGTCAAACTCGTATACGATAGCGATTCCTCGTTGGCGCCTAAGCTCATACGGCAGACACGATTCTCTACTTAACAGCGGCTCCTAATGGCAGGAGTTGGATGCGCGCCTAGGTCCCCGTCTTGAAATCCCGACGGAGGTGAGCCAACTAAAAACATAACGCGCTTCTCCTGTGACTCGGTCTTTTCGAGAAAGAGAAGGAAAATAAGGAAGGAAGGAAGGAACGGGGGGGCAGCTTGAAATTGCCAAGAGAGACCGACGTCGTGGCGAACAAATGCACTTACGCGTCTGTCTTCTTTTGTTTAATGCGACGCTCTGGGGAGCTCCTTTTAACGAGGCCTTCCTACCTCAGTTTGATTTGCGCTTTCTCTTTTCCTCTTTGTTTCTCCACCATTTATTACTAACTTTTCAACAGTATTCATTTTTCCATATTATTTAATTGTGGTAAATTGTCGACATTATCTTGCTCTGCAGTTCAGAGGCCGTAACGCGCTGAGAATGGGTTTTGGGCATGACTGAGAGACAATTAATTTATTAATTAACTTGACGGAGGATAAGTAGGATCGTGAGTATTGTAGGTTCGTCACTTGCCAGAGTCCCAACCGACCAATCGCACTCTGACACACAAGGGATGCCATCTGTTACGGATTAAAAAGGCGAGGAGCGAAAAAAGGCGGACGACGGGATTCGAACACACGGACCTTGGATTACGAATCTCGTACTCTGACCATCGAGCTAACGTCCGCGCTGCAATGCAACGCTTACATTAGTCGAGACACCTTATCGCTCACTCTATCCTTCTCATACACCTAAGTCGCGCGGAGACGCCCGTGACATTATAATTATGCAAAGTTTGTATTGCATCGTGATAAACATCGTCGAGCTAAATAAACTGAGCTTCCGTGCGTGTCGTGTATCAAAAATAAATATACATCTTATTTAAAAAAAAAGAAGTAGAATGAAGTGAGTAACCACCGCTAGTCCTCATCGAAACGAATGAAAAATGTCTACTTGAAATGATGTATATACGTATATAGTACAGGGATATAAATGTATGTATATGTATACCGTTGGCCCATTGCTTTGGCACAGAATAGTCAAACTCGTATACGATAGCGATTCCTCGTTGGCGCCTAAGCTCATACGGCAGACACGATTCTCTACTTAACAGCGGCTCCTAATGGCAGGAGTTGGATGCGCGCCTAGGTCCCCGTCTTGAAATCCCGACGGAGGTGAGCCAACTAAAAACATAACGCGCTTCTTCCTGTGACTCGGTCTTTTCGAGAAAGAGAAGGAAAATAAGGAAGGAAGGAAGGAACGGGGGGCAGCTTGAAATTGCCAAGAGAGACCGACGTCGTGGCGAACAAATGCACTTACGCGTCTGTCTTCTTTTGTTTAATGCGACGCTCTGGGGAGCTCCTTTTAACGAGGCCTTCCTACCTCAGTTTGATTTGCGCTTTCTCTTTTCCTCTTTGTTTCTCCACCATTTATTACTAACTTTTCAACAGTATTCATTTTTCCATATTGACACCTCCGGCGGCCAAGAGAACGACGTCCCCGTCGTTCCCGAGTATTCCTCCTTAGATCATTATGCTTTTTTGTATCTACTTGACTTAATTATCGACTGCGTTGCGTGAATCCGCGTGGTACTTTTGACGTCACGGGATGCAAATATTTTTTCGAGGCTTGCTTGCTCGGTAAATTGTCGACATTATCTTGCTCTGCAGTTCAGAGGCCGTAACGCGCTGAGAATGGGTTTTGGGCATGACTGAGAGACAATTAATTTATTAATTAACTTGACGGAGGATAAGGTAGGAATCGTGAGTAGTGTAGGTTCGTCACTTGCCAGAGTCCCAACCGACCAATCGCACTCTGACACACAAGGGATGCCATCTGTTACGGATTAAAAAGGCGAGGAGCGAAAAAAAGGCGGACGACGGGATTCGACCACACGGACCTTGGATTACGAATCTCGTACTCTGACCATCGAGCTAACGTCCGCGCTGCAATGCAACGCTTACATTAGTCTATAATTATGCAAAGTTTGTATTGCATCGTGATAAACATCGTCGAGCTAAATAAACTGAGCTTCCGTGCGTGTCGTGTATATCAAAAATAAATATACATCTTATTTAATACGTTTAAATGTTATAGCAACGAATCTATTATTTAATCGCGTATTAACTAGCTGCGTTCTCATAATGGTAAGTAAACGAAAGATAAAGTATTTTAGAATGTGTCAAGTGGTAGCATACCTAAAATTAAAAAAATCGTTATCTATCACCTAGTACACAACGTTTTTATTTGTATATCGATATGTGGGTGAACAATTATTTACCCTAGCGATATCGTAAAATTTACTGCCGACGCGATAATAATACTTTCTATTATATTAAACCGCAATGTAATTGGTTTAATACTCTTAAACATAATGTAATTACCACGGTAAGTAGCAAATGTAAATTTTCACTTTCCCTAGAAAAGTTTAAAAGTGGACAAACACTCCCCTTCCCTTGTAAGAACTCTTAATACACGAAGTTTATACACTGTACGCGTTGAGGAAAAAAAATAGGTTAATCGGACACTCACATGGGAAAGTTAAAAAAAATGACAAAAAGAAAGGAAAAAAAGGGGAAAAATGTTAAAGAAAAAGGACCTTCAGTTTTCGGTCATGACTCGCGCACCCGAAAGTGCAATCCTTCAGAGGAGGAGCGTTCCGCGCGAGCGCTAAGATCGCGTGACTCCGAGCACCTGGAAACGTACGACGTTAGAAGAGACAGCCATGAGTCCAAAGCTATGTACTTCTTGGCACGTCGCAAGGAATCTAAAAAGGGTTTGCGCTCCCTTGCGAGATCCTTGAAACATTCATGCCGCGTAAGAGAGATTATGAGAGCTACGACTGCGAGTACTACTACTAGTAGCACTAGTGGTAGTGGTAGCAGTAGAGGGGACGACAAAGTACGAAGGAAAGCGCAGTTCATATTTGTTTTACAGTTTAACTGGGAGTTGGTAAATTGTCGGGCGCGCCCTTGGTGTATGAAATTGGATTTTAATATTTGATGGCGCGAAAATGACTAAAACGCAGGAGAACGATTATATCCATTTTGTTATTAGTATTATTATCACTACTACCGAACTTGATTTAACTGCTCGTGAACTTTCGCGCTTGGTACTTTTATACCGGTCGATGACTAACACGCGTACAGTTTAGATGAATATTTTTTTTCTTTTTCGATTTTGAATGTGTGTTTGCTTTTACGCGAAAACGGTTATTTGAATAATAATTTCGTTATTACTCGGAAAGTGTGGTTTCTAATAACTTCGAGTTGTTTCAAACGGAATTCAAAACTTTTAACGTAAATTGGCAGTCGAGCTTTTTCGCGCGGCAAAAGCTACGGAGGATGTAACGAAAACTTGTAATATAAAATCCTTTTAATTTATATAAGTGCGATGCGTATACGATGCATATAAAATATCGTTTTTAAATAACATTTTTAAAAATTAATATTCGTTTAAGGGGATGTCGGACTCAGAAAATGGTAATTTTTAATATTTTTTTTATAAACAAAAGAACAAATTTTTAAAAAAATCCTGAACGCCATGCACTTAGGCATGTTTAAACAGTATACTCAAATTTTTTAAGATTTTTAAAATTGTAATTTATTTCTGATTTTCGTTTTGAAAATTGATGCCTTTTTCGATCAATAATTACCGACCGAAAATTGTTTATTCAATTATTATTAAAAAAATTATATCTTCTTAAAAATTAATACGTCATGCCCTCGCTTTTGTTTTAAACTACCGATATGAATTTTTTCAGATTTTTAATTCATTATTTCCAACATAATTCTTATGTTGACGGTGTAGATCCCTGTAATTTGGGTCTGACATCCCGTTAATAGTTAAAACGATTCTGTGCATAAATAGATTTTAAACTGCATCAGACTTTATACAAAATATAGCAATTCGTATTAAATTTCCAAATAACCAAGCATTCTATCGCAAGCTCTCGCCGATATCTTATAAAAATATTAAATTTGCAATTTCACGAAAACTCTTCTATCAATATAACCAAATCTTTCATTCAAAATCCATTAAAAATTCTCTCAACCCGTCGAGAAAAGAAAAACAATTTCCATCGTGTGTACCGAATCGTCACCCCAATAGCAAACAAAAGTAAAAAAAACAGCGACTCGAAATCTGTATATCTATGGATCGTAAAATGTAAAAAAATCTCACACCCTCGGTTAGGCAAATCCGGTAGTCGTAAAAACTCAATTAATATCAAGTCGAGGGAAATCCAAGCGAGCCAAGATAAACAGGCAAAGATAATCGCGTTGCATTTGGTTAAAACCCAGACGCATCGAGGGTGAGCGGTGGCAAAAGCTCACGTTTGTGTGTTTCGGTATATAGCCACGATCGGCTCACAGAAACGTCGAGGTAAATACATTAGGTATACAACTACGACGTGGCCTGTAACTCTGTGTATACGTTGAGAAAAGGTAGTGGTACTGGTGGTGGTACTGGTGGTGGCATCGTATACAGGCAGGAAGCTCTTACTCGGCATACGAACGGGAGATTTCTCGAGCTTTTGCCGCCGACGAGATGTACCCGAGTCTGTTTCGGAAAGGCGAATCAAATTTTTAGTTGTCGATACGAGTCTTGGTAAATCCTGTCTGGTTCAATTTATACGTGATATTTTTGAATGTACCAACCGAATGTTTTTTTATAAAAAAGGAATGGGTAAATGTAAATACGCAAATTAGCTCTTAATTACATCTACCAAAGTTTATTTATTTTATTCTTGATTTATTAGTTATTTTATACATTTTTGTCAATATTAAATTTTTTAATACAGTTAAAGGGGAAACCTGCAGTAAAGAGAGAATACGTTTCTTTGTATTTAATTTTTACACCCTCGTTGAAAGTTTACCCGTAAAATTTATTAAACGGACCTAAAAAGAAAGTCCACTAGATATATTTTACAAAACAAAAAGAAAATTCACATCCTTGAAAACTTTTTCGGAAAATTTTCAAGCTTTTCGAAACACTCGTTGACTTTTCAAAGCCCTTGGATAATTTTCCAGCCAGTAAAAACTTTTCGATCTATCAGCACTTCAATTTTTTTTTCTCATCTTATTTTGCAGCGTGCTAGTTAAGGAGAAACACTGACAGACTTTTAATTAGCGGAGTTTTATCGCGTTATAGCTTTGAATCAAGAGATAGGTTTCTCTACATCTGCCATAGTTTGAAGACTCTTTAGATTTTTATGTGTAAGTTACACTTTTGATAATGTAATATCTCAATTTCAAATACGATTTTTCAAAAGGAATTTTTCTTTATAATATATCAAACAGGTTGTGAGGTGGATGTTTTTTATTAATAAAAATTTATGTTCAAAGCGTACAAATAATTTAGAACTCTCTACATTAAAAATTTTACAAATTTCTCAAAAGCTTTCATGTTACGTGGTGCCTCCTTTGGATTTTTAAATAGGATCATGCTCGTCTTTGCTCATTAAATTATCGTGTTACTAAATATAAAAGTTAGTTACATAAATGATATGTTTTTCTTAACATCATTAATATAATATTAAAAAAATACTTAAATTGCTCGTATTTAAAAATGAAACATAGAATAGTGAAAAATGTCGATATAATATAAAATTTAAAAAACCGCTTTTAATTTATTGGCACGTAGCTTCCTCAAAATTAATGTGTCGCTCCTATATACTATTCCCATATATGAAATTTAATTAATCGTAATAAATTTATCTAACATTTTTAAAACTATTTAAAACGTAACTAAAAACATGTTAAACATTTATTCTGTTTGAATCGAAAACTTTTTATGCCTAAAAAGGTTTGCCATATAAAACTCGATTTGTTTTTGGTTTTTATTTTTCTTTTATCAATATAGCCACTGTAATGTTCTATGACAATCCTTTACATCAACACATTCCACTAGTTAGTTTCTGAATTATAATACGTTAAAAAAATTAGTTTTTTTTATATAATTTAATTAGAGATAATATAAAAACTCCGAATTAAGAGGAAAGATTTTTTATTCTTTTATTATTATATACAAAAATATCACCTGCAACCAAAACTTTTCAATAATAAATTTATTAAAAATCGAAAATTGGTTATAAGGCAATATATACTATTACGAATAGCGAATCTATAAATCCAAAAATAAATTTTTTCCCCGAATTTGGATGTTAAAAGAAAACTTCATGCCCAAGGCTAGCGATATCGATATAGTAGTTTAAAAAGCCCGTGATTTGGACTGTACACGGAGAAAAAAAATATCAATGATTACTATCCTGCTTAGTACTGACTAATATATATATATATATATATGGGTGGTTCTCTGTGACATCGAAGATGAAAAAAATAAATATTGCTATAACTGTGGGAATATGTTTTAGAGGTATCCAGTAGTTCTCCTGAATTTTTTCAGATTTTTTCTGGGCCATTATTTTAAGTTACAGAGAGTCAAAGTTGACATTTTAGCACTTTTTTGCATTATATGCCCATTTTCATGAATTTTTAGCTCCCAGGGGATGCATTTTTCACTAAAAACATAACTATGACTTTTTTTGTAAAATTTTCCGAACTTTCATTAAAAATACTTTTAAAGACATAAATGTATGCTGTCACACTCTTGTAAGCCATTTAAACCTTAAATAGTGAAAATCAGCAATTCTGCTCCGGACTCTGGTAACCTAATACTGTCTAAAAGATGTCTTTTTATAGTCAGAAACTGCCTAAAAATTTCCATAGTGGGTCTAAATCATTAAGATCACTTATGGTCAAAATATCCGGGAAAAGTGCCCGAAATATTAATAGAAATGTATATTGCTGCCTTATAACGATGAATCTAAAAGCATGATCATTGCAAAAAGATTTGTGCACTTACCTTGAGTGGTAGAAAAGTATCTTCACTTGTTTCAGTATCCATCTAATCCCCTGTAAGCTGCTAAAATACAAATATTATTTTACAAATGTAAAAAATTAATTTTTAAACATTTATTCTGTTTGAATGAAACTTTTTATGCCTAAAAAGGTTTGCCATATAAAACTCGATTTGTTTTTGGTTTTTATTTTTCTTTTATCAATATAGCCACTGTAATGTCTATGACAATGCTTTACATCAACACATTCCACTTGTTAGTTTCAGAATTATAATACATTAAAAAAATTAGTTTTTTTTATATAATTTAATTAGAGATAATATAAAAACTCCGAATTAAGAGGAAAGATTTTTTATTCTTTTATTATTATATACAAAAATATCACCTGCAACCAAAACTTTTCAATAATAAATTTTTTAAAAATCGAAAATTGGTTATAAGGCAATATATATATACGAATAGCGAATCTATAAATCCAAAAATAAATTTTTTCCCCGAATTTGGATGTTAAAAGAAAACTTCATGCCCAAGGCTAGCGATATCGATATAGTAGTTTAAAAGCCCGTGATTTGGACTGTACACGGAGAAAAAATATCAATGATTACTATCCTGCTTAGTACTGACTAATATATATATATATATATATATGGCTGGTTCTCTGTGACATCGAAGATGAAAAAATAAATATTGCTATAACTGTGGGAATATGTTTTAGAGGTATCCAGTAGTTCTCCTGAATTTTTTCAGATTTTTTCTGGGCCATTATTTTAAGTTACAGAGAGTCAAAGTTGACATTTTAGCACTTTTTTGCATTATATGCCCATTTTCATGAATTTTTAGCTCCCAGGGGATGCATTTTTCACTAAAACATAACTATGACTTTTTTTGTAAAATTTTCCGAACTTTTCATTAAAAATACTTTTAAAGACATAAATGTATGCTGTCACACTCTTGTAAGCCATTTAAACCTTAAATAGTGAAAATCAGCAATTCTGCTCCGGACTCTGGTAACCTAATACTGTCTAAAAGATGTCTTTTTATAGTCAGAAACTGCCTAAAATTTCCATAGTGGGTCTAAATCATTAAGATCACTTATGGTCAAAATATCCGGGAAAAGTGCCCGAAATATTAATAGAAATGTATATTTGCTGCCTTATAACGATGAATCTAAAAGCATGATCATTGCAAAAAGATTTGTGCACTTACCTTTGAGTGGTAGAAAAGTATCTTCACTTGTTTCAGTATCCATCTAATCCCCTGTAAGCTGCTAAAAATACAAATATTATTTTACAAATGTAAAAAATTAATTTTTAAACATTTATAATGCTGGATTTTTAGTTTTACATCCCTTACAAGAATTATAATACTAATCTGAAGGATTACTATAAAAGTATCAACATTATTATTATTATTCAGCAATACATTGTTTAGATTTCACAAACTTGTCACTGTCACGTTATCATATTATTCATTATAATTATATATCCGATTTATTTATATATACTTTTGTATTAAATACGTATATTCAGTTATTGTAATAATGATGTTTATATATTTATAGTAATCCTTCAGATTATTATTATAATTCTTGTAAGGGATGTAAACCAAAAATTCAGCATTATAAATGTTTAAAAATTAATTTTTTACATTTGTAAAATAATATTTGTATTTTTAGCAGCTTACAGGGGATTAGATGGATACTGAAACAAGTGAAGATACTTTTCTACCACTCAAAGGTAAGTGCACAAATCTTTTTGCAATGATCATGCTTTTAGATTCATCGTTATAAGGCAGCAAATATACATTTCTATTAATATTTCGGGCACTTGTCCCGGATATTTTGACCATAAGTGATCTTAATGATTTAGACCCACTATGGAAATTTTTAGGCAGTTTCTGACTATAAAAAGACATCTTTTAGACAGTATTAGGTTACCAGAGTCCGGAGCAGAATTGCTGATTTTCACTATTTAAGGTTTAAATGGCTTACAAGAGTGTGACAGCATACATTTATGTCTTTAAAAGTATTTTTAATGAAAAGTTCGGAAAATTTTACAAAAAAAGTCATAGTTATGTTTTTAGTGAAAAATGCATCCCCTGGGAGCTAAAAATTCATGAAAATGGGCATATAATGCAAAAAAAGTGCTAAAATGTCAACTTTGACTCTCTGTAACTTAAAATAATGGCCCAGAAAAAATCTGAAAAAATTCAGGAGAACTACTGGATACCTCTAAAACATATTGCCACAGTTATAGCAATATTTATTTTTTTCATCTTCGATGTCACAGAGAACCAGCCATATATATATGTATGTCAAGTAATTGGGAACCATGATGCAAAAAGAAAGAGAAAAAGTACTCGTTACTTGATATTTTAGTATTCAGTGGTATGAATTACAAGTAGTAAGTCCAAAATTTTTCATCGTTTCGAACTTACTAGTCGTGTATAATAATCATTGTTATTTTTTTCTCTCCGTATAGACATGTCAAAATATACTTCTTACATGTTTCAAGAAATTAAAAAATTTTACTGTTACAAAGCTTTGTCTATCGAGGAAGGAACAAGAGATAACGTATAAGGTGATATATGCGAATTAAATTCTCAATAATCCAATTTGCAAAGGGGATGAAAAACGATATAGGATCTCATGCGTCCGCATCTGTGTAGAAACGTCTCTTCGGAATATTCATCGTCACTGTAACTTAATGCACGCACGCCTACTTCCAAGAGAGAAGCATTTGTACACCTTTGCAAGCGGAGGTTTCGTAACGCTTTGCGGCCCCGGTAATAACCTTTTAGCCCTTGCATTGCAGCTGCAATGCAAAGAGAGCAAGAGAGAGAGTGAGGGAGGGTGAGATAGAGAGGGGACGCATACATCACACCGCCTTTCTACTAGGTAAAGGTAAGCTTCCGGCGGTGGTGGTTCTTCCGCTACAAATTATCCCTTGCACCGAGGCACTTCCAAAACGCCTTGAATTCAAACCCAGACGAGCGAACGACGAAAATACTTGGGCGAAACCCGACGGTAAATGAATGCATTAACGAGTGTGTGGGGGATGTGTCAAACGCAGGAATCCTCTCCTTTATACGAGATTTTTAGGGCTCTTTGTTTATCTAGAGATTCTTGCCCTTTCCTAGTGGATTAGTCGATGAATTTGTAGTAGGATGCATTAGGTCTTTTCCAAAATTGATTGTGACATTGAATGATGGATTGAGAATTTTATATCTAAGGCTTACGGTAGAAACGAGTGTATTAACTTGATGACCTGGTTTCTTCTTTATCCAAATATTAAATTAATTATCAAAATTGCCACGCAATAACTCCGGTAGAAGTTGAACCAAGAAAAATTTCCGGGAAACTAGAAAAACGGTGAGTTACTGACTATTAATGAAACGTTTTTGTAACATTCACGAGTTGCACATAACCTCGAATCATCTTTTTTACGTGGTAAACCGAGCCAGTTTTGAATTGTTGGACAAAATAACGCAAAGGATTTTTGCGACCTCAAACACAGCTACAGTTAAATGGTAGGATTGACAGATCCACTCAAGTTGACCAGGAACAATGGGTTAAAAAGGTTAGAAGAAAACATTTTATTATTGGCAGAAAAATGTACACTACTCATCGGTCATTTTTTTGAAAAAGTAGCCAGTTCCTACTCTAAAAATGCATTTGATTTCCACTAGGGTAATTTCCCTTTATTTTAATGTTATCAATGGAACTCAAATATCTGCATAATCTTAATTCACAATCCACTGCATAAAACTTCAGTGTTTTTTAAAACACCATGTCAAAACCATGCTAAAGACTGTAGCGACCAGGATGTCCAGGTTAACGATTGACAACAAAATTAAATTTCATTGAAAATAAATGTTCTCGCGTTTGGTAGAAACAAAATACAATAATTAATGAGTTCCAGAAGAAAATTACATTCCTACGTAAAGAGGAGAGAAGGAAAGAAGCAAAAGACAGAATGTACAAGAAAATTTACTTTCACCCCTCTCTCACTCCTTCCTTAGAAGCAAACGAACTAACCTGCACGGAAAATACTTTTGCCCAATCACTCCGCGTGCTACAGTGGCGTCAGCGCATGGCAGTTTTCCCCACACTTTACCAGTCATCGAAGACTGTGTACGCGGTACCCCGTAACGCGTCATAACATGTACCGCGTTTGTTGACGGGAGTGGACAAGACGCCACCGCACGTTTGAGACCGATGAATGGTTACTCGGTTTCCAGTACTCAGTCCCCGAAACTCGTAGACACGATACACGTAAGACCGGAGGAATAAGTGTCACTTGTTTTCGTAAACGAGTGAACGCCACCTGGTAGCCATTCCCGAAAAGTGTTTTCCGTGTGGGTTTCCTTAAAATATATGCATGCATTATTCTACTGTTTTACATACATATATATACGAAGATGCTGGATATTAGACATTCGTAGAGGAACTATTTATAAATGGAACAAATTTAATATTTTACCTATGTAAGTAATGGATATAATTTGCCCGAAATCTTATATTATTTTCGTTAGGTTGTATTTCTATTTTTCCCCCAGTACGCTTGAATTTATACATTCCACTTTAATAAAAGAATTTTCATAAAAGTTATATGTATATAATAAAAGGATATTACGCAAAATAGGCAATTCCATGCAATATACCGGGAATGTGAGGAAATGTACTTTAATTAAAGTGTTTCTCATACCTAGAATAATAATTATTCTAATTGCTTAATTACCTAAAAAAAATGTTTTAGTATATATTAACGTAAATATTAAATAGTTTAATTTAAATGTAAAAAATGTGAGGATTTTATAGTAGATTTGATTTGATTGCAACTATCAGATCACTATATTCTTTAAAAATAACTATTTTATAAACACTATTATGTCGATAAATGCTTTTATAAACGCCGCATATTATCGCTATTTTACAGTGAATATATAAAACAATTTTATACATTGATTATAATTCCTACAAATTGGCTATACATTAGTTAACTAAAGAATGTATAGATTATTCATGCTATTCTATTATATATGTAATATTTGAAAAAACATAAATCATTCTAGTCATTTAATGTAAAAATATATACATGCAAATTTCATAAAAATGTTTATTACATTGATTTGAAACACATAATCTGGTTTGAAGTAGTTGTTGAGGACCCACAATAAGAAATTTTTATTTTCAGTTTCAATTTCTCACACTTTGTTTAGAATTTGATTCTATTCTATCGGTAGATAATAAATGTAATATTTCAAAAGACAAAATTCATTCTAGTTATTAAATATAACACATATACATGTATACAATTTTTGTTATATGATTTAAATTAATACTTGGAAATTATATTATTATAGATAATGTACATATATCAATTATGTGTATATGAATAGAACCCCGTATCCATATATTGGTTCAATTCTAGGAAGAAACGTTGCATATATTTATATATAAAATATTTTACTAATAATGACCATATTTTTCAACGCACATACAAAACTTCTATCCAGATTCTGGTGACATCGTCTAATTTAAATACTGCGATTTATTTCTATTTAATTCATATGTAATTTATACCTATCAGAGGGTGAGGTGTTGTAAATAACGTAAATAATAACCATATTTTATTTAAACTAATTTTAATATCTATTACTATTTGCAACATTTGACATTGTATAAATGACGGGAAATTTGACCATTGACACTGAAAAATAGACTTTTTATTTACACGGCCCGGTGTGTTACCGACCGGGCAAAAAAAGATAATTATTACATTCATTTTAAAAAGTATGCAATTTTATGCAAAACCCGCATACAGAAGCACTAAATAAATAAATAATAAGTAATTTAACATTTTATGTTCCAGAGCAATGCAACGGACACCCTAACAAATTTATGTACCGCCCTAGTAGAAATTTGAATCTAAGAACTAGGAATTAAACATTGGAATTAGATACCTTGTGATGAAACGCTTTTTCACTCATTTTTTTAACACTTAATAGAATGACCATAACCTCAAGACATTCGAATAATGTTTCCAGCTTTCCGGTAACAGTAAACTTCAAAATTCCTATAGTTTCGGATGGATTTTTAAATTTCTGTTATATTTCCAGTATTTACGAAGATAAATGCGATTTTATCACATTTTTCACTTGTCCATTTTTAATAGACATTTAATAGCACATAACTAGACTCAAATTTGATCTATGTTTATAAGCTAAAAATTAGCTCAATACAGAATATATGTTATATTTTAGTCTATTTAATGGTTAAAAATTGGGAGAAAAAGGGTTTCACCGGGAGGATAAAAATGGGTACATTTTTCGCCTATTTTTCACCCATTTTTCGACCATTCTATTTAGAATATCTATTAATTACCTATTTAATGGAATACATTTTCTACTAGGGCGAAACATCAGGGATAATCGTACATTTTTGGTGCAAAAATTTTTTAGGGTGTCCCTGTTCTATTCACCTGAAACTTCATAGAACGAATTATTATTTATTTGTCTAGTGCAGTTCTGTACAAAAAGAAATCCCGCTCGAATATAGAAAACAGATTTTCTTCTTGAGGCATATTTAAGAATATCGCTTAGATCAAAAAATTATTTTTTCAGTATATTATATTACAATGATAGGCTGTATCGTCATTAGGATTAAAAATAGCTATAGTGTATCCGATTATATTGTACCGCCAACTTTCTATCAGGGGATTAATAATAAAATAAATTAAGACTAAAATACACGATACATGGTACTTACAAGTTGCATAAATAGAAATGTTTCGCGCTTTGAGACACTTGGGTAAGTAAATATGCCTACAACCACTGGAAAATTTATAGTAACCCTTTGATCAAACGATCGTATACTCGGGAGTGATAAAAATTCGAGGAGATCGAAACTCAAACGCACTTTGCGCGATCAACAAGCCTCTGAACAAGAAACCGGAGATAGATAGATAAATATAGATATATAAATAGATAGTTAGATAGATAGAGAGAGAGAGAGAGAGAGAGAGAGAGAAATTCTCCGAAGTCGTTCACGCGCAGAGTTCCAGACGAGGTGGGCGAAATGTTTGTCTTTAATTAAAGTCGCGAGGGCTCGCAGCATTCGATGCGCGCCGTTGTAGACACCGTTCTTAATATTCGATCAATCCGCCGGGTGTCTATTTAATTAGCCCCCGTACGCGCCAGCCAATTCCCAAGGAATTTCAATGTTCGTAAGAAGATGAGTCTTGTTTGGTACTCCTCTCTCTCACTCTCACTCTATACCCAAGGGTAGGTTCTACGTGCTTTTAACGATGCGAGACGCGATCGTGAGGAATGGCTTTGTAAAGGATCCTCTTAATTGAATAGTTAATTGTGGAATTAGCTCCTTCGAATTTTTTCTTTTTTACGAAAAAATTATGCATATGTTATGTGCAAATTGTCTATAGACTATTTCTAGTCTTGGTATATTTAACAGTGTGTCAATTAACTAAACTAATGAAGAAACTAGTATATTAAGAAATAATACATTTTTGTAGGAGCGATCTAGGAAGATGATTGATTTGAAAAATCTAATTGAGTGAAGTGGAAATTAGTTGGAACAAAAAAATTAATGTACTGTTGTATTAAACAGAAGTGTAAATTAAACGTAAATTATTATTTCTTTGAACATAAAAAGATAAAGTTTTACATTAACTTCCAATTTTTTTTAAACTCCATATAATGGTATTTACAGAAACCAATGTAACTAAATGAACGTGTCAAGAGCATAAGTATTTTTAATTCAAGTTAAGTTGTATAATTAAATGTAATTTTAGTTTTATTTTCATTTAGTGGAAAATAAATAAAATTTATAAACAGTTAATTTTCAAAACATATTTAACCTTTAGATAACGGGAAAATTTAGGTTTAAATCGAGTGTTCAATTTTATGAAATTATCATACATCTGAACCCAATTACTAATTGCCGAAAAGCCTGACTTGACAAGTAGTTAGCATATCGACTATTCCCGGCCTAAATGTTGTAGCGAATACAAAAAACATTTTTTATTTACCATACCTGAGTTTTATGACATACTGTATGCGAGCTAAGTAGCGTAACAAATCCTGGATTCTCCATTGACCTCGAAAGTTGATATTCCGAGGCCAATCGACAATGTCAAGGGCAAATATGGAGAAATTCACTCTGAAGGTCGGTACGTAAATATTTTTCTGAACGCTGAGAAAAAGGTATTTAGCACAAACATTCATGTTTGTAAAAATAAGGTTTTTTTTACATAAGGGAGACCAAAGCAGGTTGGCCGACGGGGCAAGTTAGCCGATCGTGAATAACTCATAATTGAGTTCATATAGATCACGTTGCGGTTGATAATGCAGTGTAGCCCAAGGAATACTTGTGATTATTTTCAGTCGAAGATAATCCTTCATTGCGGAAACAAGTAAGTTTACAAATAGCTGCTACCTGTATTGTACAATTTTGAATTTTGAAAAAATCGAATAACTGAATTTAAATTTATGATTTAAAGAAATATCTCAAAGTAGCTTTATAGAGAATGCTCTTTTACATATTTTACATAATTCACATTTTTTTATTTTGAATAAAATTATTAATTGGACATAAACATTGACATGTACACTTGGGGCATGTTGATCGGTTTTTCTCGGGGCAAGCTGGCCGATCAATAAATAAATAATTACGACAGTTATAAATTAAATAAATTTGTTTTATAATAGTTCATAATAGTTCGAAATTACAAGGGAAACATTGTGTAAGAGTTGGGCGCATAAATCATTTTCAGGAAGAAGAGAAAATTTTGTTTATTACAACTGGAAGAGATATTTTTATTGATATTTGGTCTCTTAATTATTACTTGGTATGACTTGTTGTTTCATTGACTACATTATAATTTTTGTTGTTCATTGAAAGTTAAGCTTTTTTTTAGTTATTTACACACAACTTAATCAGCTCATTGTATTTTTTCAAATAAAAACAATTTAAAATTTAAATTTTGTGTTTTTATTAAAACTTTTATTGTCAGTCAACTTACCCCAGGACGTCGGCCAACCTACCCCGTATACGGGGCAGGTTGGGTGAAATTTTTGTAGCGGAAAAATGGTACATTACTTTATTGGTATTTATGAAGCACTTCGAAAAAAAATCATGAGTACTCCTTAGGTGAAGCACTTACAGGTGATCTTTTTTGTTTTATGATAGATTGTATAATTTCTTATCTTCGAAAAAATTAAAATGAAAAAAGTTGGTCAACCTGCCTTGGTCTTCCCTATTGGATATACATTTGAAGTCACAAAAAAATTACAAACCACAGTTTATTACCACAATTACTTTATTCCCTATATATTCGTAAACTTGTGTTATAACCTGTAAACTCAATTTCGCTATACAAATACACCTTTATCAAACTTAAGCGAAAAAAGAAACAAAAAATACAATTTTAAAGTATAGCAACCAATAATACATTTTTCACAAACAGAGGAATGATAAAAAATTTTTGTTATGAAAAAAAAATTAATTAAAAGAAGAAATCAATAAATTTTGAATTTTTTTACATTTAAAAAATCATAATTTTTTATGAATATAAGACAGATACTATTTTTCGACGGAATTTGAAAGAATTTATATGAAGCTATATAGAATACAATCAGCACTATGTATGAAAAACGAAAAAAAATTTTGTCCATTTTGTCGTTAATGGGTCAAAGTAAAGTTGAATCGACTCAAACGAAAAATTATTATCATTTTACAGTAAGTACTAATGAATGTTTACTTCAATTAGATTCAAGTACAGAAAATTGTCTTCGTTATCCCCGATGAAATCTCATTACCGCTATATTAAGAAGAATTTCTGCTAGACTTACACAGTAGAAATGTTTTTTTTTCATTACAATTAAAGATGTACGTATAAACTAAATTTAAAAAAAAGCTGAGATTGAGTAGATACGTTTTAAAAAAAAGGAAGCTCAAATATTTTAATATGGTCAAAAGTTATGGGAGAAATAAGAATTAGACGAAATTTTGGGCTAAAAAAATCATTAAATTGTAACTTCAAATTTTCGATAAAATTTTGGCTAATTCTTATTTCTCCCATAAATTTTGACCATATTAAAATATTTGAGCTTCCTTTTTTTCAAAACGTATCTACTCGACCTCAGCTTTTTTTTTAAATTTAGTTTATACGTACATCTTTAATTGTTTCTGAGTTATAAGCGTTCAAACTCAACGGTTTTTTCGGCGAGATGTTTCATTATTTGCTTATATCTATCGTAAAAATGGGCATTGGACACTAAAACTCCGGCTTTCTGCATGATTTTATAGTAGAAATTATATCCTAAGAGTTTGGTAAGGATTCGTTTTCCAGAGGGTGTGACCTCTCCTTGTGAGTAAAAGTGAATAAATAATTCATTTTCATAATAATTATGAATTACAACTCACAATAAGTCTTGCTCGGATGAAAAATGAATTTTGTATAAATAAAAACCATGAGAAATGAAATTAAAAATTAAAGTGTATCGCACGATTCTTAAAAAAAAAACAATGTAATGTCTCAACCCGCATACTTGAATAAAACATATCGTTGAAATGTTTTTCACCCCGTACACACACACCTTGGCCCAGAGTTGAAATTCACTCGACGAGAGCTCCTTACATAACAACTTACCCGGTTTCTTAATCTGCAAGTGCTCGAATATTCCAAACGAACGCGAGAGAGTAAAAAATACTAAGCAAGACGGAATGATGGAAAAAAAGAAGTTTTTTTCTCGTACCGTCGTACGAGAAAGAGAGAAGAAGAGGTTTAATTGAAAAAAACATGGATCTCGTCTCGGGAAAGGAAAAGGCAGGGCTTTTCATCCGAGCGGTTCTTCATCAAGAATCGAGACGTTCGACAATCATAATTACTCCGACGAAGCGCGTGCCGTTGACATTTTTCCCCGCGCGACGATGAAAGGGAATTGAAGAAAAAGAGAGAAAGAGAGAGAGAGAGAGAGTGAGAGAGTGGGCGAGAAGGAGAGACATCGCCGCTAATTGTTCCCGTCGCTTTAACGAAGGAATGCCGATCGCGTCGGCCACGCGAGGGATTCGGCTCATTAGCAGTTGGCAACGGGGAGAGGAGCTTTCAGAGCTTGAAATTGCCGGTGTTATTGCGCCGACGACGGCTTATGTGCTATACTACCCTCGCGTCCTACGATTTTTCGCGGTTCTTTCATTCTCCTTTGTTCTCATGGCTGGATTTGCCAGAGGTTCAAAGTTCCTATTATTTTTCTTTCATTTCTTTCTTTATTTATTTCTTTCCTTTTTTCGTCGCCGTTGTTGTTGTTGCGAACTTCATAAGCTCTGGTTGTTTCGGTTCTTTTAAAAATCATATTAATGCCCGCATTTTTAATTTACCTGCCTGCATATACTTACAGGTATACTATAATGCGGTTTTGTTATATTCTCGTTACTCTAAATAATACATGCATATATATATACACAACTTTTTATTTCACTGAGAAAAAATGTTTAGTCTTCAATTTATAAGTAACATTATTTCGAAAATAATTATTGGATAGTTCTTTCTCCTTTATTGTACTTTGCTATATTTTATTTATTAATTTTGGAATGATATTGTTTATTGTAAATGCCAATTTATATATTTTAATGTTTAATACGTAATTATAAAACTTTAACCCATATTTATGAAAGGTGTAAATAAATGTCATAGCTACAAAATCAATAGATCTAGTCGAATCTCTAATGACCCGATGTACTAAATTTGGATATAAAATAATTATATTGCACGCACAAACTAACATGATTATATTCATTGTAATAAATGTATAATTTCTAAATTTTGTAACCAAATAGTTTGCTTATCTGACTCGGCGAAAAATAAGAGAAATCATACATACCTCTATATATATATATTTCGTAGTATTATATTAAACTTAATTTAATTACATTATTCGGTTCATTGAATTATACCAATTCTCCGTTTGTAGTGAGATTATCACTACAATTGTAATGAATTCACGTACAACAAATAAGTTTCAATTAATACGAAATAAATATTAATAAAAATATTATTATAAACAAGGTTGATTAACATTAATTATTTTAAACGTATCTAACGTTATAAATATTAAAGTATACAATTATATACTTTGAATTCCTCACATGCGACATTATATTATATTTGAAATACGTGACGGTTCGAGTCGAAGGATCCAAGGGTACACTTTACTATATAGAGAGATATCTCCAACTCGACGTGGGTATGTATATACATACGGTTTGAAATCTTGGCGCACGAGGGAAAAGTAAAAACTGTCAAGTCTACATTTGACGGTCCAACGAATCGAAAGCAGTTTACGAAACTTACCTATACGACCAGAACGCTCTGTACGCGCTCGCATCAAGTTTAAATTAAGCTCTATCCATTAATGACAATGCGCGCTCGCCTGGTAACTTCGCCAGACGCTTCACCCTCTGTACGGTTTCCTCGCGACGTCTTAGTAAAACGCCGTGCCTCGAAACGAGACGACAACTCTGCGAGGGATGAGCCGCGAAATCACTTGGAACGAGATTTGAATTAACTAGACTTTTCCAGTATACTATACTCTCTTCGCACGGTTTACATTTCTTTTTTTTAAATGGACTGGATATATACACGTATACTTGCAACGCGTTTCAATTTTCTTTATTGCAGGTGGGAAAAGGATATTAGTCTGGAAAAAAGAATAACCTTATACTCGTTAACGTGAGACCTGCTTTTAATCTGACTGATGGACTTGTTACGAGAACGCGCGCGGTTGAACTTTGCGATGCGTGGCGACGAGTGTACTTATTTCTATTTCTTTTTTTAACTCGAATTAGATGAAATCTGGTCAGAAGCTGTGGTTTTTATCTATTTCAATTGGATGTGTACTTGAATTTATTGCTCGATTGAGCATTACGCGACTATTTTTCTGAGAAATCAATCGTTTGAGTTTACGCTCGTCAGGTGATAGTTCAATTAATTACGATTAGTATTAACATTATATTCCACTTTTCCTTTTAAATATATTTTATGCAATGGTTACGAAAATGTAAATGATATATGACGTATGATTATAATGTATAGTATCAGTTTCATTTATATTTCAACAAACATAACGTTATTTTCAATTTCAATTTTCCCTCGAAGATTTAATACATAAATATAGGAAAACTATCTCTGCAAACACATTTACAAGACTGCAATGTAACAATCGAAAAGACTTTTATAATACAAAAAAAAGTTGAATGAATATAACTTTATATCATCGTGTATTTTATGATCCAATAATTCATACACACGAAAGTGGCATAAATTGTAGAACTTACTTTACATATACAAGGTGAGTTGAAGAAGGTTACACGATATATTTTATACACTCCATTTACCAAATTTATTTCTATTTAAATATATATTTTTCTCGCTTTGCATATACATTTATGTACGTATATCAATTTGGAATAGGAAATTGTATAGGAATGTATCTATTAATACAATACACATAATTTAAGGTACTATTAGAAAAGTTAATTTACGAGTTTCAATATAAAATGATATGACGATGTTTTTTTTCAATATTATAATTTTTTGTGTATCTACTTTCACTAAAACGCGTTTTAAAGTATATTGATTTAATTTTTAATATTATACTTTCAAAGAAATTATCTACTAAATAAATAGGACAATTGAATCTTTCATCGCATATTATTATTTTGTTTTTATCAAGCAAAAAGTGACTTGCGACATTTAAAGATAATGCTTTTATCAATCTTATCTATTCTAAACTAAATATTTTAATTTTAAAACTCTAGAAAACCGTGAGGGAATGCCAATCAAGCGGTAAATATATCCTCATATCGATAAGCTTTCAGCGAAACTTGGTTCACAGAATCAATAAGGCAAAATCCAACAGTAATAAAGTATATCATCAAATTAGTCGGATTTAAACCATCATACCAGACTAAAGGTAATACCCAAACGTCCCGAATAAAATTCACCCTATCACCATAAATTTTCGATTATTCTAAGCGGGGATCGGAAAATGAAGACAAACGTGAAATCAATATATCGTCGACCAAAAAAAAAAGGTACCGCGACCATCAAATCGAGAGTGAGAGAGAGAAAGAGAGAGAGGTAAAAGAGTTCGGCAGGTACATAGAATATTTCCCTTAAACCGTGAAATATCGGAGGAATATTAATGCCACGAAAAGCACCGGGGTTGCGAGCGCGGGCGCGCGGTTGGTTCCTTTGATCCCTGGCTAGGTTCCGTCACGCGGTTCGCCTGCGGAGGTCACCGCCGCGGGGATTCACAATTTGCAAAACACACGATCCCATTTGAACCATGAGTTTCCTCTACCCTTCATCGGCCCCTCTCCATCCCTGCATTTTTACCTTTGCCCGCCTTTTTTTTTCCTATACTTTTTCCATTACCCTTTTTTTCGTCTCTCACCGTTTCTCCCTATATCCGTGTCATTATCCGTGATCATCTCTATCCGCGTGCCCTTTTTCGGGCAACCCACGGCGCTTCTATTATTGCTCATTCTACGGTAACTTTTCCTCTGATACTTTTTTCTTCTTCTTTTTTCGGCGTTATATCGTATTTTTATGGAATATTTAGAATCTTGGTTAGCTGGTGTAAGCTCACCTTAAAACTCTTTATTGAAAAATGTTGCTTTAGATTAAAAAGCTTATTGATCCAAAAGTGATTTTATTTTCCGAGTCCCGGTTGTTTTAACGAGCAGATTTGAATTCTTCAAGATATTCAAATTAAAATATAAACGCATAAATATATAAACAAATAAATTATCTAAGGTTGATTATAATTATATTTGAAAAAACTGTTGATAGAGATATCTACGAATATCTACTAAGTTAATTTAATAATTATAGAAATGTTTACTTAGACAATTTCTAAGTATATAATCATTATATATGTATCAATTGAAATATATAAATAGAATATTTTAATGTAATTGACTACTTCCATATAAATCTGTACAACATATGTCTTTTTATAAGTTAATCAAATAGACGAGTATATTCAAGAGAAACATTACTTGCTAAAATATTAGCTAATGAATAATGTATCGACGCACGTCAAAAAAATTTTTAATAATTAAAACCTATACGCGTATAAAAATTTCACCAAGATATATATAATTTTAACTTATATACACAAGTGAATTTTACTTTAAGTACACAACACGAGACGTAAAAACAGCTCCACATTTTATACGCACATGAAATTTCATAATAAAAGTTGAAAGAAACTGCGGACCTTAAACTGACAACCATAAAGCTGCAATTATTATTTTCTGAAATGGATGATAAAAAATATTAAGATACATACACATGCACATACACACACACATACACACATGTATATATGTATATATGTATGTATGTATATACACATAATTAACGTTAAATAAGAAACAGCGATATATTTATTATTTACAAAATGTATTTATTTATTGAAAATGAAATATTTATATGTATACAATTCATAGGCGAATATTACTTTCCGAATTCCAATTTCTTCTTCGCGAAAGAGCAAACGGCTCTTTATGTACTCCCCAAGATTCCTCGGACGTATTACTCCCTGGAATTTGAATGCAAAAAATTTTCCGTGCATTGAATTTTCTCTCAAAGGGAAGAAAATCGGTAGTGTGCATTTTATAAAATTCCAAACGTTGGATAAAGTAATGAAGGAATTTTTTCTAAACACGTTTTCAATTTCAATAATCGAGCAAATGCGATAAAATGTATTATATCATTACTATTATTATTCAGCTCGGTGCTCTCACAAAATCGGATCTATTTTAATGGATTTAAATACACCGAGAGTACGTCAAAAAATTCTTTTCCAACCGATACATAAGAATCAAAATTCATTTTGGTAAAATATCGGGCACCGACGCGACGAATTACGCGAGTTGAGTTATTCAAAGGAAAATGCACGAGAGACATACGTAACGTTCGGTAAAAAGTCGATGCTCCGTGTGCGGGTTCTTCTATATACATATACGGATACACGTCGAAATGTTATTTGCTCAGAAGTTGTATATATAGACCAGCCTGCGATTTACGTCGTCTGCACGCGGCCATTTCAAGCTCGCGAATTATCATCCCGCTGCGACGAAGTGAATTTTTTTTCCACCCCTTTCGTTTTATGTGTACCGAAGGTGCTCCGCGAAGGTTTATGGGTGTCAGTTTAAGGTTTGATGACAGTTTTCGATTTTTATTTCGGAATGTCGCGCGTAAAGGGCAAAGCTCGTTTTTACGGCTCGCGTAACTCGCGTTACGTGGAATTTAGATGCGTATATACATATGTGTGTGCAATTTTTTATCTCGCCTCCGATCCTTGCGTTCCACGAAACTTTACAATGTTACAGCGAGAACGTCGGGGTGATTAATCAATTTTGAACGATACGCGTGCGTACACGTACGACAAGCGCACTCGAAATTATACACGCCTCCTGTCACCGTGTATAACCGTAACTATTTGCGCAAATGACTGTTGATGAAATTTTTGTGTGCTTTAAATCAGTGATACACTTTTTATTTGCATTCACTCGAACTGCTGATTAATGTCTATTTTTTTTTCCTCCTTTCTACTGTTATTTTTTTCAATATTCCAACGCACGTATATCGTTATGATGAATATATTATACTAGGTTCGTATCCACAGACTAAATAGAGTTTTATTTGGTTGAATGATCATATGTAAATATTTTAGTCTCTCTAATACGTACACGCGACTATTAGAATTCAGGAAAGTTAAATATATACAATATACATTAATTAATACGCTTTTCCAAATATATACCTATACAACAGTGGTATTTACCAATCGGTAGAAACTTTTAATTTATTTTCTTTTCAAAAATTGCATAAAACGTTAAAATGTTGAAAAGCTCCTAAAAACAAACAGTATATTTACACTCGGTGGGGGAGAAAAAAAATACTGCCGAACAAGAAATTTTCGTATCGAACCTTTCATCAAATTGGCAAAGTAATCAATTCGCTTTTCAACGCGCGTAAATTAAGGTCACCTCGTGGAACTGCGCTCGCTTTTACTCTTCCATTTAACGAGCCGTAATTTTAAAGCCTTCGTCGGGAAATCCATGGTAGGGGAGCTTCGATAGGAAAAGCGTCGCAACTAGACGCGCGTACACAATCGAGAACGATCACAAAGCGACAATTACATCGAATTAGCGTCTAGGGGATCGTTTCCTCTTTTTTTGCGCGCGTCATGCATGAAAAAAGGGTGACAAGCTGAGAGTACATAAAGGTAGGTAACGAGTGTTCCTTTGCCGACGCGAGACGAACAACGTATCTCTCGAGAGCTTCAACGAGGTAGAAGTCCAATTAGAGAATACAAGGTGACTACTTTTCTTGTTGCATCACTTTTTGTTCTGCGGTTCAATCGTTTGATAATCACGTCTTAATTGAATAAAATTCAGAACGCTCTCACTACAAATTATTTTAAAAGCTATTAATGTTACAAATTACATTAGTTAATTAGTATTCGTTATACATTTATGGTGTAAAAATTTTATTTCAATATGTATAAAAATTATAATAAATAATAACTTTTTCACCCAAACCACCCGAAAAGTCCATTTTATTGACTTTATTCCGGGGAGTAAATTGCATCTTATTACCGACGGAGTAAAAGTACATTTGACTCCCGACAGTCACTCCTAACTAAAAACTATAATAAAAATAGCAAATTTTTAATTGATATACAGAGAAGAAAATCATCATTGAACTATCGTTGTTGTCAAATAAAATGACCATTTTCGATGATTTGCGTCAAAAATATTATATACACTTTTCGAGGTTCAGATGAAATTTAGATGAAAATCAGTTGAATTAGTCGCCAAAGCTCGGGCAGCAACTCTTATTTTACTTACTTTACTCCTTTAGTGTATAAATAACTGTTTTGTTGAGTAAGTAAATTATCTCTAATTAAGGAGATAAAAAAACAAATTGCGTGAATCATACGCAATGCACAATGATTTCTACATTTTTATGCAAAAATATCTAAAATTCCGTATTAATTGCTGATTTTATTTTCATTAAAATCAATCGAGTTCCACAAATTCTTTTGACCAAAATTATAATTAGTCTCTACTTTGATGTTATCTGGACTGGATATGTGCAAATATTTAAGATATTCTTTTCTTCCGTCGACCGGCTCCCATTTCGGCAGCCTATAATCAAATTTTCATTTGTACAATATTTTCATAAAAAATAATAAATAAAAACATAATTGAATAATTATATTACCTGTTATTTGCAACATCGATCCAAAGTTTAGTTAAAATTTTCGACATCTCGTGATCTTTTCCTTGTAACGGGCTAAACAAAGTATTACCTACGATGATTAACACATCATCGGCATGACTTACACCTATTAGATTGAACGGTGATTTAATATATTTTTGTAGAACAAATAAGATAAATATGGCGTAGCGATAAAACAAAAACGTGAAAATATTTACCGTAATTATTTGTGGTGTTCGATAAAGTGTGAGACAAACTGTTTACACCTCGATACGAATAGTAATAAAACCATACAGGAGATTTATTAACGTTTGCTTGTTCTTTTGCTGCTTTCTCGGCATCGACTACGAATACCCTGTCACCAACCAAATGAGTGAGAGTTCGAAAATTATTTTGAGTAATGGCCTCATCACCAAAGTAATGTTTCCTTATTTGTCTAGCAACCCTAGCATGATCTTTTGCAGGTATCGTGTTTTTATACTGAAGTAAATGTGGCGCTATTGATTCCCAATTCTTGTCAAGATCGACAAATGCCGACTTATTTGTTGCGAATTCTAAAGAAAATTGGTTAAAATATTTTATTTAATGACATGTCAGACTTAGCAAGTGAGCATTTTTCATATTTTTTTTATAAATAAAGGAATGAATTTTTGAGTAACACCTTGAACATCGGGTCCTAAGTCATGTTTTAATCAAGATATCCAAGTTTTTCTAGATTTTTACATCGATCATTTAATTAGAATGTTTCGGTTGAAAGTTTATGTCTTACAGCCCAAAAATTGTTAAATCAATTAGAATTAAAAAAATTATTTATTCGTTAAAAATGAAAATGTTAAGCCCTCCTTTATATTCTATTTTATTTGTACACATTTTTTCCGATTTTTAATTCAATATTTTAGATATAATTTTTTAGTTGAAAGGTGTACACGGTACTGTAATTGGGGTCCGACATCCCCTTAATATCCGTACATTTACATTACATTATATAGCTTATGTCATTTAAATTGAATAATTCAAAGTTTTTTATAATTTGCGTAAAGCGTTTGAGTCACGGAATTCATAAATGCATAAATAATTGCAATTTTTTAAAATGCAATGAAAATATACGATAAAATTGGTGTTAGCCGATAAATTTTAAAACATAAAAATATACATTTTAAATTTAAATCTAGCTCAGCTGTTACATAAAAATTTTACAAATAGGTAATTTACTTTAATTTCCTTAAAGTAATTATCTCTCAACAAAAACTAGAATTATAATAATATATAAATAAGAATACTGTACTCTATATATATTTCGAAGAATTGTAGATATTATCAATTTTGTATTTTACCGACCACTATATAGAATTGAATTTTTATCAACGTACAATGTTTTTTAATATATCTATGACTTTGACACAAAAATATTAATTTCTAATATATGCTGTACGTGAAATATGGATCAGATAAAAATAATTCATTAGCATAAGTTGACTCAATATGAAATAAATTAAAGTAGTCTTTGTAATTATAAAATTAGTAATTAGTTTTATATTTAAAAGTTTCATTCTCTCAGTTTCTTTTACATTGAAACAATTAATTTCTTTTTCTTAAACAGAATTATTCTTATACATGACTCAAGAAAAAATCTGGTTGATATATTAAGTGAATCCGTTATAATCAAACTGTATCTCCTTATGTCCAAAACTAGAGAGGTTGACTTAAGTAGATCAATATGCTGGTTTAAATATTTTCTTCTAAATTCTACAAGATTTATTTAATCAATTAGATTTCTACTTGGGTCATATGTAACATTAAAAATACTGCTTGAAATAAGAAATTATTTTCAGTGCAATGTTAGTCAATTAATTTTATGGATATTCAAAAATATAAATGAACCTGTAACAATTTGTACAACATAAGTTTTTTAACATTTACAAAAATTTTTTTACTCATTTTAAAATGTTACTAAAGCTATCAAGTACACGGTACACGTCGTATCAGATAATGAATAAGGAAGTATTTATTGCAATACTTAAGTAAACAAATTAGTAACAATGCCACATTCTATCAATAAGTAAACAATGTTAAGCAATTTAAGAATAAAATTGAGGTAATTTTTGTATAAGAATAAAATTTAATAACGCGTACATATTATGTTCTAAAATGCTTAGATATTCAATTAGTAATCTACTTATAGTAAAAATGAAATTTATAGTTTTTTTTATTCTACCTGCTACAGGATAAAGTCCTTCCTCGCTAACGACTGTGGTGATCCAAGGTAAATCATGAACATCACCACTACGAATGATTTCAATTGGCGATCGATCGATAAACGGATTTTTTGCATTTTTTTCTACCACAGGACCAAACGGAGTAAATTCATTCAAATGCCACGGCTACAAAAGAAAATAATCGTATCTTGTTACTCGAATTCCTAAGTCCAATAAAATCATTAACAATATTATCATTCGTTTCCTACTTGGAAATATTCTTGTCCTTTAACTAAAGTGTAAGCCGGAACAGTTCTAAGACAAGCAATCAAATCTTGGGAGTTGGTAGCGGTACAATTCATGAGTTCACCTAGTTTAAAAGCTTTCTCTCTGGATTTCTCAGCTTGGGTCCAAGAATCAAAAGCAGTGCCACTAAACGAGATTCCATTACGGAAAAGTCCAGCAGTTGTAGGTGACAAATAGTGATAGTGAACACTCGCACCACCAGCACTCAGACCAGTTAGGGTAACTTTATTTGGATCTCCACCAAAGTACTTGATATTCTCCGAAACCCATTTAAGAGCGAATGCTTGATCCTTTAGTCCCATGTTACCAGAAACTACGTTATCTTCGGTACTTAAAAATCCAAGTGATCCATGTCGATAGTTTACAGAGACGAATATAATATCGTGATCGATTAAATTCCGTGGAGCTACAGAATCGAGAGTACTGTATTGAAACGCACCACCGTAAATCCAAAATATCACAGGTAAAGAGTTGCTCGAACGATTTGACGGTACGTATACGTTTAAGTATAAACAATCTTCGACACCAGTAATTAAATAACCAGTGGGTATTACATCCCGCGTGTGACTCACGCATTCATCTTTGAATTCGTTGGCTAATATTTGTGGTGGCCATTTTTTTATAGGTTGCGGCGACTAGAGATTTAACACATAATAAGGAATGAGTATTATTAATATACTGTTTCCACATTTATTTATCAATGTTTTCTTTGCACGGAAATAACACATTTAAACACATTCTCTCTGCGATTCGAACTCTGCAATTCAAACTCATTCTCAATAATTAACAATATTGAAGTTTAAAATGAGATTAATCATGATTTACTCCAATGAGTGTGTATTGTCAAATGCGCACCATGGAAGTATTTGATATTTTTTGAATTTTTGTGAAAAAACAAAATTTATTAATTAATTGTTATGAACAAATTTTATTTAAGAGAAAAACAGAAACAAAAATTTCTTCATATAATTTACTGTTAAACATAATAACCCTAAGACATTTAATCAGCAGGTTCAAAATTACTAACAGCATAATAAAAATCATGGAGATTTTTTTTATAAATATTATGTGACATTTTCGGTCACAGTTATTTTAATTAGACAATTTTTCCCGTACAACAGGTTAATATTAACATAAATTGTATACGTACTTCAAAACGTCTCTTCCCTACCGGTGGCAATGCGTATGGTATGCCTTCAAAAGCTTCATATTTATTACCCGCATTGGAAGTTTTATAACTACCTATTATTTTTGAATATTTAGTTTTAACTATTGGCGTGCCATTTAAAAAGCACAAGCTCGCGAGTGCAAAAATAATTACCGCGAGTGATAGCATAATGGCGAGTATCGAGTTCCAATTGATCGAATCAAAAAACTGAAAATTTTTTTAACAAAATTGGCTTATACTATACATGGAATAAATCTTATCTTGTGTTATTGTCTTATCATAACTCGATAAGTTGGGTTGTCTATAAAACGATACAATAATTTCGTTTGCAAATGGAGTCGATGAGTTTTTACGTAATTTTGAAATGCACAGTCTTTGAGTCAACACAGAAAATTAATAATTCATACAATTCTTTTTTAACCGTTTGTTTTATTAGTACTTACGAGTTTACAAATATACAATCACGATATGCGTGAGTATGCGTTTCCAGTATCAAATTTTCCTTGTACTTATTTCATAAAAGTGTTTATTGTGTATTTAATTTGTTAAAATTTCTCAAGACAAAATTATAAATATATAGCCTATTCAGATTAATTTAAAAAAAGTATTGAATTTATTTATAGTAATTACGTTCACAAAAATGTATTCTTGTAATTAAAGAATTGTCGTCTCAAATATGGTTCAAAAGGAATTCCACTTGATGCTAAACGATTTTTCTATAACCCAGAAAAATCGATTTCTATTTAGAATAGTGATAGATTGTAGATAGATCTTCATTTTAATAGAATCTAGTTGGTAGTAGAAGAATCGTCTAATATCAAGTGGATTTCCTTTTGAACCATATTTGAGACAAGAATTCTTTAATCACAGGAATACTTTTTGTGAGATATAATGAATATTATTCATTATTTTTTTACGTATAAATATACCAGGAGAATATCACAGCGTCAGGTCGCCAATTTTTTAAATTTATAAAGTATGTTATTGCAGAATTATATAGAGTTCAATGAGCACTAGGAGCAAAGATAAAGACATATTCTCTAAAAGAATCGCTATATTTTACAAAATTACTCTCAAATATTATTAAACTATGTATTTAATTGTTGTTAAAATATTAATCTATTTATTATATTTTCTATAATAATTGTCACATTATCGTTGTACAGCTTCGATTGTTCAACATACTATCATTAACATTTACTATTAAATAAGTATAAAATTAATTCAGAAGGTTTTAGGTTAGTATATAAATAAATATAGAAAATTGATTCTTTGTTAACATTTGCATTTAGCCTTTGCAATACAGTAGACGAAGTAGCTGATTCAAATGAAGTTAATTCAAGGTCCAAAATATACATACACAATGTTATGTTAAATAAACATTTCAAGAAACATGGTATGTATAAAATAAGATGTGATGGTATCAGATGCAAAATGTGGTAAGTGCAGATAAACATCGATAACATTATTGCATGGTTAAAGATATGTAATGTTTTTTTTGGTAATTTACAGAGATTTTTTCAGCTAATATGTATTATAAACAAATAGTAATTATAGAAATGAATTGGATATACGTTTCGTAACAAGAAGATGTAGTATGAACTTGAATTAAATTAGAAGAATAACATTCTGGGAATTTGATCAAAATTGGTTATCCGGAGTTCAGATATTCAGAAATCAGAATAAATTGATTCTCTGATCTCACATTTTGTTTTTCTTCTGTAGTTATACAATAGTTTCGAAGATGACCAATTATGCAAATTTTGTAAAATAACTATTCGTAGAAGGAAATTTTTTTTTATGTAAATGAAGACCACATTTTTACTTGTTTACACAGAAAAAGTTGATTTAAATCGAAAGTGTTGATTACAAGTTTTATCGAACATACTTTGATTTACTAATCTACGTTTGTTTAAACCCGAAATTCACGACCGCATGTATAATCCATAAAAAAAGAATTATTTTTAAGAGTTATCAAAGACATTTATAGAACAAAGATTATAAATTCTGTATTGACATTTTGATTACATAAAAAGAAAGTGATTACATTTTTATTTTATCAAAAATTTTTTCGAAAAATGTTAATGTCATATTATATACTCAGACTATAATATATAATCTTATAATGTTTTTTATTTAAATATATGAAATTTAATAAGAAATAATGTACTTTAAAAATTTGTAATGGTACATTTAAAAATGTTAATAATGACGGTAAAGTTGTAAATAAGCTGCGTGTGGATTGATAGAATTTGAATACTTACACGTTAGAAAACAAAGAACTCAGATTAAAATAGGTATGGATTCAGATAATTCTTGATCGCACGTAATTGATACATACTTAAAGAAATATATAAGATGATTAAAATAAACTAATTGGTTATTTTTACAAATTATATAAGAGTAGTTTAGATAAAAAAAACTTATAATTAACTCTGGATAAAACTAATAACTATACATTGCACCTGTTTTAAACGTTACGTAAAATTTACATAATCATGGATAAAAATTACGCAATACATTTAAATAATTATAAATTGGTGTCGTTAAAAAATAATACTAAATTATTCATTTCTTAAAATAATAGGTAGAAAAAATTGTAATAATACAAATCCGCATCGTCCTCTTGCATTAGTTTTCTCATTTCTATATTCTTGCGTTGATCTCTGAACGGGCATGAGTAGAAATCACGATGCGCCCGCGTAAATAAATTGCAATGTCTGGTCTCATTCCCTTTCGATCCTTCTCTCTCACTCGTTTGTAATATCAATTTGAACCGTTTTCCTATATACCCTCGTCATTTGTCGATTTTACTTTCCCTATGATGTTATTATAAGCCGGTGGCAAGACTCGTTGCGAAAACGTTTTAATGACACTCGCTTACCGAGAGATCAAAACGAAGACGGCTCTTGCATGCCATGCTTTTGCTAATTAGCGTTAGGTAAGAGAATATCAGAGGTCGCCAATTTTTTAAATTATAAAGTATGTTATTGCAGAATTATATAGAGTTCAATGAGCACCAGGAGTGAATTACTCTCAGATATTATTAAACCATGTATTTAATTGTTGTTAAAATATTAATCTATTTATTATATTTTCTATATAGTAAATTGTCACATTATCGTTGTACAGCTTCGATTGTTCAACGTACGATCCAATATTACATTTACTATTAAATAAGTATAAAATTAATTTAGAAGGTTTTAGATTAGTATATAAATAAATATAGAAAATTGATTCTTTGTTAACATTTGCATTTACCCTTTACAATACAGTAGACGAAGTAGCTGATTCAAATGAAGTTAATTCAAGGTACAAAATATACATACACAATGTTATGTTAAATACATATAACATTTTAAGAAATAGGGTATATGTAAAATAAGATGTGATGGTATCAGATGCAAAATGTGGTAAGTGTAACTAAACATCGATAAACATTATTGCATGGTTAAAGAAATGTGATGTTTTTTTTTGGTAATTTACAAAGATTCTTTCAGCTAATATGTATTATAAACAAATAGTAATTATAGAAATGAATTGGATATACGTTTCGTAACAAGAAGATGTAGTATGAACTTGAATTAAATTAGAAGAATAACATTCTGGGAATTTGATCAAAATTGGTTATCCGGAGTTCAGATATTCAGAAATCAGAATAAATTGATTCTCTGATCTCACATTTTGTTTTTCTTCTGTAGTTATACAATAGTTTCGAAGATGACCAATTATGCAAATTTTGTAAAATAACTATTCGTAGAAGGAAATTTTTTTTTATGTAAATAAAGACCACATTTTTACTTGTTTACACAGAAAAAGTTGATTTAAATCGAAAGTGTTGATTACAAGTTTTATCGAACATACTTTGATTTACTAATCTACGTTTGTTTAAACCCGAAATTCACGACCGCATGTATAATCCATAAAAAAAGAATTATTTTTAAGAGTTATCAAAGACATTTATAGAACAAAGATTATAAATTCTGTATTGACATTTTGATTACATAAAAAGAAAGTGATTACATTTTTATTTTATCAGAAATTTTTTCGAAAAATGTTAATGTCATATTATATACTCAGACTATAATATATAATCTTATAATGTTTTTTATTTAAATATATGAAATTTAATAAGAAATAATGTACTTTAAAAATTTGTAATGGTACATTTAAAAATATTAATAATGACGGTAAAGTTGTAAATATAAGCTGCGTGTGGATTGATAGAATTTGAATACTTACACGTTAGAAAACAAAGAACTCAGATTAAAATGATCGCACGTAATTGATACATACTTAAAGAAATATATAAGATGATTAAAATAAACTAATTGGTTATTTTTACAAATTATATAAGAGTAGTTTAGATAAAAAAAACTTATAATTAACTCTGGATAAAACTAATAACTATACATTGCACCTGTTTTAAACGTTACGTAAAATTTACATAATCATGGATAAAAATTACGCAATACATTTAAATAATTACAAATTGATGTCGTTAAAAAATAATACTAAATTATTCATTACTTAAAATAATAGGTAGAAAAGATTGTAATAATACAAATCCGCATCGTCCTTTTGCATTAGTTTTCTCATTTCTATATTCTTGCGTTGATCTCTGAACGGGCAGTAGAAATCACGATGCGTCCGCGTAAATAAATTGCAATGTCTGGTCTCATTCCCTTTCGATCCTTCTCTCTCACTCGTTTGTAATATCAATTTGAACCGTTTTCCTATATACCCTCGTCATTTGTCGATTTTACTTTCCCTATGATGTTATTATAAGCCGGTGGCAAGACTCGTTGCGAAAACGTTTTAATGACACTCGCTTACCGAGAGATCAAAACGAAGACGGCTCTTGCATGCCATGCTTTTGCTAATTAGCGTTAGGTATATATATATATGTATGTATATACGTATATATATATATATAGGATGCGCTTCGTACAGTCGATGAATTCGCTCATGCGTTTCAGGATCGGGTTGATTTAATTTAATCGCTGTTACCTACGGTTCGCTGGATCGTTGAAACGAAAACAATGATTACCTCATTTTAACTCGTTGATTAATGTAAACGCGTTGTTTTCACTAAAAATAATGTTAATTCGATGGTTTAACTTCCGTAATACGATCAGATAGATTATTTATTACTTTACGACATTTTGTGCATTAATATTATTCGTTTCACATATCGTTTAATATACAAACGATTAGTATACATTCATCTTATTAAATCTGTAAGGATAAATAATTATTTTTCATCTGAATTCACTGTACAATATAATGCAATAAATCTATGATATTAGTAGATTTAAGCAAAGAAAAGTAATTAAAAATATTAATGCATGTTTGTACATACAACGGATAACAATGGTATCTCTCTCTTACTATATATTGAAAATAAAACTTGAAAGCACTGTTCGTTCAACTTTGGCTTAGATAAACTTGTTTGAAGAGTTAAAATATCGATTCTTCTTATTGTACCATTCTCTGACCGCGGTTCCATCCGTTTCACATCAAAATTAAATACAGCAGTCTCAACGTTTTCTCGATTTCTCATATATAATATCAAATCCACGATAAACGACGATTCACTACTATTCCCTTGTTCGGATTTATTCTACGTAAGAGAAGATCGTATAAAACACCGAATGATGTAAAAGTAAGTTATACGTTCGTTATTTAATTGAAAGTTTGACTGTTCGAAAATTGCATCACACACGAATATTTAAGTTAGTAAATAAAAAAAGTTTTTAACGCATAAATATTAACGTTAAAGAGCAGTCATATTTAACCAACAAAAATATGGTTTATGTTAAAATTAATATTTCAAGTTAAAATCATAAATAAAGCATTATAAATTCGTAAAGTTTCCTTTGATAATAGAGAAGTTTGAGCAAACAACTTTTCCTTAAGACATCATTTGTTTCAAGGGGTCTCGTACAATCTATGCGCTAAGTATAAACTGCACATTAACTCATATTTAATTTCGTTAAATTTTCCCGTTATATTTCTTAATTCGTTTTAAATTTTAATATTTAAACCTAATTCTTCATTTATATAATTATCGATTAAATTAATACATTATAAATAAAATGTACTATATTATTATTGGTATTTAAATAATTTAAGCGATTAAATTAATATACAATTCATTTAACGAATGATTTTTGCAAAATTGTCTATTTATTATTAATACATAAATATAGTGTCCTAGAATTTCAACCAAATTGAATTCTTTCTGCGAAACGTATATACAAGTAAGAAGAGGAATATTTCTTAATAAAAATTACAGTAGTACGCGGAGTAAAGTAAACTACACTGACATTTCCCGAAAAATTGAAATAGAAATTTTTAAAACGTATTACTAACAGCAACCATATTTTTATAAAATCTTTAAAAATATATTACTTTATAATTTATATTTATGTATATACATATGATAATCCATGTATTTTCTATAAATAACAATATTACAATTATACAGATAATGTATATGATGAAATAAGTACTTTACGCGGTGGTTAAATGTATCAGTCTAGGATCTTCACCTTAGAATCAAATAAACTGTAAATCCATCCAATTTCAGGATCGTACTACCCTCTCAATCGTAAAAATCGATCTCATTTTCTCTCTCTCTCTCTCCTTCATTCCCTTTGTCGAGCGGTATCTTTTTCTCGAGCCACGCGCGCGCATTCTTCGTCAGTGAGAACCAAATTGGTCATTCGGAAATTGCGGGTGCGGCTCGTCTCCTCCGATTCCTCGTTAAATTCGGCCGGGCATCTCGACTACGTACGCGCAACTTGAAATTACTACTCATCGACCCGTCGGTGACTCGCACATACGAGGTGTGTGTATATATATACACGCGTAACCCCTACTCCATGCGTCGTTCGGACCAATATCAATCGCCGGGGGGAAAGAGAAAGAGACTCATGGATACTGCACACATACGTGTGCATCGTTATGTATATGTATATACGGTGTGGAGTAGGTTGCTTGACACGTCGAGAGATTTTCACCTCCGTGCTGTTGCTGTTGCAGCCACCGGTGTAGAGTGTAGACTGACGCCGCGCGAGCCTCGCTTGTGTGTGGCCCACCGCAGCCTGATGAGTTGCGGACGTTTGTCCCGAGCTCGGGGAATTGACTGCCGCTCACTCTTATTCTCTTTTTACGCGCCGATTTTCTTTCCTCGCGATATTCTTTCTTTTGACGGACGCCCCAAGTAATTTCGGAAATTCCTCGCTTTATTTTCGACTTTTCCGATATTTTACGTTATTTTTAATTGTTATACTATTGATTGATTTGCGCGGTCATGGGATAAATGTTATTTTAATGATACGTATATAAGTTAATGTGAGAACATAATTTTTTTATATTGTATAAAGTCAACATAATTACGTGCAGTATAATTATAATGAGGTAAAAACATTTTTGTTTGCAATACTTTTTCAAATGGTGTTGATATATGTAATGAAAATTGTTCCCACTCATTATTCCTTACGTAAAAATTGAAATTTCGTTTTTTAGCGTTATAGTTGAATGTAATAAATTATATTAAATTAAAAATATTATATCAATATTACAAACAAATTTAATATGCATTTCTCAAGTCTTTATCGATTTGCTCAATATTACTGTATAGTGAAATGATTAAAATTAACATCGTTCAACGTGTGTTTCCACACCTCGCATTTAACGAGAATGAACCTGCGGTTTTCTGAAGGGGACACTTAAGTGACACTTTTAATTTTGTGGTATTTCACTTTCTAGGAGAGGCCAGGGCCTTCGGATCACATATCTTTACCAAACTCTAGGATATGTTTTATAATATAAAAGTATGAGGAAACCTAGATTTTTAGACCCTAACGCGTTAATTTACCCAAGTCATGGCTAGCTAAAGCAAATTTTGTAAAAAAATTACTGCCACTTTGATCGCTTATAACTCGGAAACAAATAAAATTAGATACTCAATCTATATTTTAGAAAAAAGTTGAGATCAAGTAGATATTATTTGAAAGGAAAGAAGCTTAAAACGGTCAATTTGGAGCAAAGTTATAGAGAAAACAATAATTTACTGAAATTTTAACTAAAATTTAATAGTAAAAAAGTATTGACGTTTTTGGTCGAAATTTCATCAATTTCTTATTTTCTTTATAGCTTAGCTCCAAATTAACCGATTTGAGCTTCTTTTTTAAATCACATCTATTTTCTTTGCAGCTTTATTTTAAATTTTGGATTAAGTATCTATCTATATTGTTTCCGAGTTATAAGCGATCAAAGTGGCAGTAATTTTTTTACAAAATTGGCTATTGCTTGCCATAACTTGGGCTAGCGATAATAAAAATTTGGCTTTCCACATACTTTTATATTACAAAACATATTCTAGAGCATGGTTATGATTCATGATCCAAAGACCGTGGGCTCTCCTAGTTAGTATAAACATTATTAATAAAATATCCCATTAAATCTTAACCGTACAATTTTTTCAATATAATAAACCTCCTTAACAATACAATAAAGGATAAACAATCATTAAAATTTCCAATACAATACAACAGGGTTAATTACATCTTACATTTGCTTTTTTTCTCCCACAAAAGTGTAAGTTCATTACTTTATACTGAAAAGTGCAGAAACAGCGTTCAGTCCACAGTTGCTCGTTTTGCTCGATCGTTGCAACAAATGAACAAAAAAACGAACGAGTGAGGGATGGGAAGAGGAGGGGGGTGGGGTGGGGAGAGAGAGAGAGAATAGAGAAAGAGAAAGAGAGAGCGAATCCTTAAACGAGAAGTGCCGGGCGCGCGAAAAATACCGAGCTGCATCTCGTGGAAAACACAAGTTTGTTTCAACCTGAATAAATATTCCCTTTTTGCGCGATATTATTGGATCATACTATCGGTGCACTTTCCACAATTCGATGTTATTTCCCCGGAGTAAAAATCCCAGGGAGGTAAATTTCTGTCTAGTAGTATATATATATGAGTGTGTGTGTGTGTGCGTGTGCGTGTGCGTGGGTGCATATATACCACCAGAGCAAACGCGTACAAACAGACGAAACGCGAAAGATACTTATCGGCGCAATTTAAATAAGCAAACGAATCCGCGAAAGCTTAGCTATCAAACGTGAAAGGGTTTAATCGAACGTATATATGGATCCATCGGCGGAAAGGGAGAGTCGATAAAAAAAGACCGATAGAGGAGAAGTGCATTTACCAAGAGTAAAGAGCGAGGGAGAGAAGGAGCTAAAGGATAAAAAATAGAGGAAAATGCGAGAGGGGAAAAAGATATCGCTATACATGATTGTAAAATCGGAATTTTCATCGTTTATGCGTATGTGTGTTGGGCGTACGCGTGTATGTATATATACAATATATTTCATTTCCATAAACTGGATTATATGACGAAACTTGTAATAAATACACCGATACGCACGATTATTGACATTACACAGTTACAAGTTATATATATATGTATTCGCGAATCCTTATTATCCGTATGGATTTATATATTATATGTATATATTATGTTTGTAAATATGACAAATGTACGTAATAAAATTATTGTCAAACTTTTAAGTGGTCGAATATATTATTATTTGTTTAAAATTTTAATCGGTATATATATATATGGGGTATTCCACGTGAAGTGGTCCGATCAAAATTTTAAAATGCGCCAAATTTTGGGTACACATTGCAAATGTTTTAAGAATACAGAAAAAAATTTTTAGGTACCGGAATCTATTTGCTCAGAAGTTATTCTAACCTCAAAAAGTGAATTTTTTCCAGTTTTTTTCAACATCAGCTGGGTTCATCGCTATTTAACTCAAAATCTATCAACTTTTACTATAGAACATTATATGTAACATTCGTTGCTAATTATGTCTAGAATTTATCCTTCTGGGTTAGAATTTCTAATTTCAAGGTAAATGTTAAATAAACTACATGTCAATATTCAACTTGAAAAAAATCTAACTTCGCCACAATTGATTTTTTTTATCCAAAAGTCCAAAAGAAAGCTTGGAGCAATACCTTTCAAATGATCTGTAGCATTTTTATGGCCTTCAATTATGTAAAAAGTTATGATAATTTAAAGAAAGACGAAATTTTTTAAAAATTTAAATGGGAAATACCATGTTAATTTTTGTGAATTTTTTGTCTTTCTTTAAATTATCATAACTTTTTACATAATGAAGGCCATAAAAATGCTACAGATCATTTGAAAGGTATTGCTCCAAGCTTTCTTTTGGACTTTTGGATAAAAAATCAATTGTGGCGAAGTTAGATTTTTTTCTAGTAGTATATATATATGAGTGTGTGTGTGTGTGCGTGTGCGTGTGCGTGGGTGCATATATACCACCAGAGCAAACGCGTACAAACAGACGAAACGCGAAAGATACTTATCGGCGCAATTTAAATAAGCAAACGAATCCGCGAAAGCTTAGCTATCAAACGTGAAAGGGTTTAATCGAACGTATATATGGATCCATCGGCTGGAAAGGGAGAGTCGATAAAAAAAGACCGATAGAGGAGAAGTGCATTTACCAAGAGTAAAGAGCGAGGGAGAGAAGGAGCTAAAGGATAAAAATAGAGGAAAATGCGAGAGGGGAAAAAGATATCGCTATACATGATTGTAAAATCGGAATTTTCATCGTTTATGCGTATGTGTGTTGGGCGTACGCGTGTATGTATATATACAATATATTTCATTTCCATAAACTGGATTATATGACGAAACTTGTAATAAATACACCGATACGCACGATTATTGACATTACACAGTTACAATTGTATACTATATGTATTCGCGAATCCTTATTATCCGTATGGATTTATATATTTATATGTATATATTATGTTTGTAAATATGACAAATGTACGTAATAAAATTATTGTCAAACTTTTAAGTGGTCGAATATATTATTATTTGTTTAAAATTTTAACCGGTATATATATATATATGGGGTATTCCACGTGAAGTGGTCCGATCAAAATTTTAAAATGCGCCAAATTTTGGGTACACATTGCAAATGTTTTAAGAATACAGAAAAAAATTTTAGGTACCGGAATCTATTTGCTCAGAAGTTATTCTAACCTCAAAAAGTGAATTTTTTTCCAGTTTTTTTCAACCTCAGCTGGGTTCATCGCTATTTAACTCAAAATCTATCAACTTTTACTATAGAACATTATATGTAACATTCGTTGCTAATTATGTCTAGAATTATCCTTCTGGGTTAGAATTTCTAATTTCAAGGTAAATGTTAAATAAACTACATGTCAATATTCAACTTGAAAAAATCTAACTTCGCCACAATTGATTTTTTTTATCCAAAAGTCCAAAAGAAAGCTTGGAGCAATACCTTTCAAATGATCTGTAGCATTTTTATGGCCTTCAATTATGTAAAAGTTATGATAATTTAAAGAAAGACGAAATTTTTTTAAAAATTTAAATGGGAAATACCATGTTAATTTTTGTGAATTTTTTTGTCTTTCTTTAAATTATCATAACTTTTTACATAATTGAGGCCATAAAAATGCTTACAGATCATTTGAAAGGTATTGCTCCAAGCTTTCTTTTGGACTTTGGATAAAAAATCAATTGTGGCGAAGTTAGATTTTTTTCAAGTTGAATATTGACATGTAGTTTATTTAACATTTACCTTGAAATTAGAAATTCTAACCCAGAAGGATAAATTCTAGACATAATTAGCAACGAATGTTACATATAATGTTCTATAGTAAAAGTTGATAGATTTTGAGTTAAATAGCGATGAACCCAGCTGGTGTTGAAAAAAACTGGAAAAAATTCACTTTTTGAGGTTAGAATAACTTCTGAGCAAATAGATTCCGGTACCTAAAAATTTTTTTCTGTATTCTTAAAAACATTTGCAATGTGTACCCAAAATTTGGCGCATTTTAAAATTTTTGATCGGACCACTTACGAATGTTTTTTATTGCATTGGTATTGTCTTACCTTGTTGTAAACAAATAATAGTAAAGTAAAGTCTAAGATAAAAATATAAAGTATACTGCAAATAGTACATTTTACTTTTTTTTAAATTTATCTTATGAATAAAATGTACGAGTAACATTACTGCACAGTTAGTATTGCCAACGCGTGAATAAACTTTTCATATCATTATCCAGTCAGAATTATGTATATACGTGTATTGCATTCATTATAACATAACTATTATCGATATATTTGCAAATTATAAACTATTGATTGAAAATCAATTATGTAGTAAACATTAATTTACACAGTAAATATTGCATTAGTATAGTAAACGTTTTGATGAAAGAAAATATTTAGATTCACTACTGAATAACAATTTTTCAACCGAAATGACTGTCATATATCTAGATATTAAAATTGAAAGATATTAAAATATAAGAACAGACATTTTAGTTATTCAATTTTTCGTATTAATTTTAAAACAGTATTTAAAACGCATAGAAGTCCTTTTGAATAAAAACTTTTTAACATTTTATATGTATTATCATGCTAGAAGCAATTGTTATATATTATCGATAAATTATAGATAATCACATATACGATAGGATTCTAATAGCGATTTAAAAATGTGTATTTTTAATATTTTCCAAAGGTATATGATTAATAACATTACCGTTAATTTTAACTTCATATGTCAAATATAGTAAATCCAATTTGCTATACCGAGCATTCCATCATAAATAACTAATAACTAATTGAGTAAATCCGAGTAGAGCAAACGAGCTGCCTCGTATACCGCAATATATCTATAAAACCTTTCAACCTGGCAACCCTATGAGTGCGTATATGTATATAGTATGTATATGTATGTGTGTGTGTATATACATATATATCGATGAAAGTGGTGATCCAAACTGGTCTCGCAAATTCGGTCGTTTAGCGACGCGCGGCGTACCCGAGGGTAAATTAAAAATCAATCTCACTCCCAGCCGCACCTAATGCGTCCCTCCGTGCTCTTCTATATCTACGACCTCAGAGGTTCTCTCCCGCCCTCGTCCTCTCTCGCTTTATACGGAAAATCCTCTTAGGAGTGCCGCAACAACGTGCGTGTGTATGAATAGATTATTGCCAACTCGGGTTTCCAGTCGATATTTCTCAGATTTCGGGTTTGCTTGATAAACGCCTGGCTTAACAGACCTGATTTCCCTCAAGATTTTATGAGAGGTGTTGATATATATTAACTTTAACTCTGAGTATGAACACTGAGTAATCCTTTTCAATTGGCAAAACTTATCAGACAAATTTATTTTATTTGTAAGTTCTTATTAAATCAACGTTTCACTGAAAATTACAATATTGAATAATATAGATTTGGAAAATTAGATGAAAATAACTATTTATAGATAAAATGTATCACATAATGAATTTAGACAAAATGTTCGTCTTAAAATTATAAAACTTTTTTCTATGCAACACTTTCTGATTCGAGCAATATTTTTAAAGATACGTACATGCAAACAATAAAAATCATTAAAAATATACAAAAAACACGTTTTTTTTCGTTATAAATTAAAATGTATCATTTTTACATAAAAAGTATAAGTGAGCGAAATATTCGTCTCAAAATTACAAATCTATTTTCCATGGAACACTTCATGATCAGAACTGTTTTGTTGAAGGTAACAATACAAAAACGATTAAAATCATTAAAAATCTATACAAAAGGACGTTTTTTCGTTATAAATTAAAATGTATTATTTTCATATAAAAAGTATAAACGGGCGAACAAATAAACATAAATAAATATAAATTTAATCATGACAAGAGCAGAATAATTAATAGAAATTTTTGTAATTTGAAAAAGTCTATTTACTATAATTACAATATAAATATTGTATTACTAGACGTAGAAAAAGAAATATAACTAAATATTTATAATTAACTAAAATGATTAACTTAAATTTGAACATTAAAAATTATAACTACATTAACAAAAAATTTTAACTAAATACCAAGTCATACCGGTATAATATAATTAAGTAAACGTACGAATCAAGTATGCACATTCAAGTTTATGACTAAATCAATTAATAATGACTTAAGTAAGATTTGCTGCAAAAAAGTGTTATACACTTTTGACATCTAAATACTGCTCGAGATAAACATCTTTCTCTTCTTCTAGTGCATATTCACATAATCCGTACAGAAAATAAGAATAATAAGTACTCAGGTTTTATTTAATTTAGATGGATCATCAGCTACTAGATAAAATAAGACATTTTTATGAGTGTATGAATCGGGCTGGACAACTGAAGGATAACTTTATTATTGATTACTACAAATAATAAAATGATATAATATAATTGTAAAAAATTAATATAATTGTTACAAAGATTTAATTTTATCATTATCTTTATATTAATTGTAAAAATGCTTCGAAACGAGGATTTATTGCAAACAATACCAGTAGAGAAGGAAAAGAAAGCTATCAAGAAATGACCGATCCCTTTTCATTTTCATAGGTCAAAAGTAAAATATGTATATATTATATGTTTACTCTTCTTGGAATCATATATTTCTTATACACAAATATATCACCATCGTGAAAAATGTAATACTATAAATAATTAGTAAAATAAGTAATTTTAAACGTTTTTAAAAAAGTATGTATGATTGTATATATGTACTATGTATGTAAACAAGCCAATCGAAAAATTCAGTCAATTTTTTACCGATCTGGCTACAATTTGTTTTTATAGTAACTTCTAAATAATATAGTCGTTTACTTTTCAAAACATTTAACGATCGTGCCTGGAATGTATAAGCGTATAGCTTTTACATATTTCGGCCCCTCTGGTTATTGTTTATCAAATTTGTCAAATTTATTATTTTTACTAAACTCTTCATCTTCGTGTGCATTAAGAAGGTGTCAAAACCAATCAAACAATGAAATTCCCGCTCTTAACAGATTTTAATTTTTAAATTTAATATAATAATGAATCAATTTAGATCTAAATATAGAGACACAATCCTGCTCCTTTCATAATTTCTCGCTCTGAAATTTGGATTGATTATTCATTATATACTCTTTAAATTATTTGAATATTGATATACATATATTCTTTTTTATAAATAAAATTCATTTTTTTACAAATGAAAATTCATGCCTTTTTAGACCAATAATTACCGGCCGAGAATTGCTTATTCAGTTTTTATTAACAAATTTATTTATTCTTAAAATATCAAAACGCCATGCCCTCGCTTTTATTTTAAACTGCTCAAATGAATTTTGTTCAGATTTTTAATTCAATATTTTTAACATAATTCTTATGTTGAAAGGTGTAGATCCCTGTAACTTGGGTTCGACATCCCGTTAATTAAGTACATCCGCAATTAATCCGTAAACGTTTACTTTAATTTCTGCACTTGAATATTAAATTTTCTCAGGTATAACCTATCAAAAGAGTTTTCCATGCCTTTATAAGTTATTCATTAAACTTATAAGTTTAAAAATTATAATATAAAATTAGATTAAGTACGGGTAGATCATTAAACACTTCAATTAATAGAAAGTAAATTTGAGCCGTAGCAATTAAACATATTTGATTTTTTGAGAATAGAAATGAATAAAATAAACGCTTTTTGTACTGGTTTCTCTCGACGCAAGAATCCGTAAATCCCGACTTACTTTTCCGAAACACGACCCGCTTTAAATCTCATACAAATCGTCTCTCTCCGCGCGTTCGCCTCAACCTACCCTTTTCCTTCTTTTTTTCATTCCCAGCGAGGCGCGTGCCCGTCCTCATTAGTTTTAATTCCGTCCGGGCGTTATTCCGCGCTTAACCGTGGAATTAGTGTCTCGCGCGTATTAACAGCACTTAAAAGAGCGCCGCGACTTCCCTTTAAATGGGAATTTGCTCGCCAGAGGCGATCTCCTTTCTTCCAGCTCCTTTATACTCGTCTCGCTCCTTGCTGTCCTCTATCCTCACTTCCCATTTCCTTTTTCTTTTTTTTTTCTCCTTTTTTTTCTTTAATACCCACCCTCCAAGTTTCTTAGGGAAGTAAAGTCATTTCGTCCCTGCAATCTAAGTTAAGTGACTTTCGAGAGCCTCGAAGAACGAAACTCGTTCCACAGCTCGCGTTCTCCTTTTTATCTAGTTCGCGCTCACTCGCGGAGGCTCGTGTGTCTCTGACGATTCTTTCTTTATTTTTTCTTCTTCTTCTTTGGTTTTCGATCGAGAGGACCGAGTTTCGCTAGTTCCGTTTATATTGTGTCTTAATTCTTTCCTACCGCACTTCTCTTTTTCTCCCTCGAGGTTTCCGACCTTCTATTCCTGTTTCTCTCCTCTTTCTCTCTTTCTCTCTCTTGGCGATATTTATATGCCGTGGTATAGAGGTACCAAGCTGGCGAAACTACGGTGGCAAAGAGTAGTGCGAATCGATCGATAGTTTGGAATTACAGGTGCGACTGTACTTTTTTTCAAAGAGTTTAATAAATTGCCCTGGGTAAAAGTTTCCTTTTCGAGTTTCAAAGGAAGTTTTTGTAGGCAATGAAGAAATGTGGTCTAATGATGGCGAAGAATGATAGAAAAGAAAAATGATCATAGTTACCTACCTAAGTTAGTAAAAGGTAGCTTACTTTTAAATCTTTTTACTTCCCAAAGAAATGTACAGTTTTAAGATCGTTCACCATCTTCGAACGTTGGCCAGTTTTCCTCTACTCCAAAGGGAAATTTTATAAAAGGCGACCTTTATAATTTCTATATAAATAAATATATTTTGAAATTTGATTGTGGTCTTAGGTCGTTTAATTTTAAATGTAATTTTTTTAACTGATTACGTTAAGGGGATGTCAAGGACGTTACTATGATACTATTCGAGTGATTTAACACAAGACAAAAACTATAATCATTTTTATTAAAATTTATTTTAATTTATTAAATTATTTTATTAAATTTAATTTATTAAATTATTGATTTATTAAAATCATTGTGCAATGTTCTAAGGTGGGTTGTACATTAATTAACGAAATTAATAACTTCGAAAGATTGTTAAATAATATGTTAAATATAATAAGTTGATTTAAATTTGTATATTATTGACTAATTCATGTAAAAATAATGATTTTTAATTTATCATCCTTAAGCATCCATAACGAGATATCATAACCAATTGATATTCTTGGAATGTTATTTATTATAACAAAACTGTCAATTATTGAGAAAACAAGAGAAATTTTACGATTGTGTTGATAGAAATTATTACTCTATAAAAATTTAATTAATTATGTTTATTAATTCGTCGTATTCATATATAAATATTCAAATGATAAAATAGAGCCACATAATTTTCAAAACAATTAATATGATAAATTAATAAATATAATAAATTAATTCACTTTGGTATTATTTGATATTAAACATAATATGAGTAGAAATGCGGTTATTAATTTAATACAATCAAAAAAGAAATTTTCTGGCACTATAGATAAAATGTTTCTCTTTAAGCAAATTTAGTAAAATTTTATGGCATATCGGAGAAACTTAAACTTGAAAAAACTGTAACTACAATACAAAATGACGGCATCTTGACAAACTTCAACCCTTAGGCGTATTATATACTTTTATCAAACTTTTACGAAACTTTTGCAAGACTAAATTTGGCGAATTATTGTAAAAATTAAAAAATCTGATATTCTTGTAAAATTCATCTTTAACATAATAGAATACAATTAAATTTTTGTCTAAATAATATAATGCGTAATGTTATTGCTTCAGTAGATAGTATCAGTATGTGACCATCCACACACGAGTCTTATTTTTTCCCCCTATTTTGGTCATTTAGACCGTCTTTTTTCCTCACTAATTGCTGTAAAAAATACTTCTCCATAGTAGGTTTCTATGAGAAAACACTTCAGTGGAATGTAACGATGCACTAAAGACAGCTAGCTGCCCGCTAAAGTGCCCGTAACCTACCTAAGAAACGTAAACCCGAAAGTGTTCCCTCTTCTTTTTTTTTCAAGCGTTTCGCTTCTACTATTTTTCACTAAAAAGTACATAGTAGTTGTATGTGGTATTCTCTTTTTTTAAAACTCTATTCAAGCGAACAATATATTGTATTTTTTATTGTTAGTTTAGTGCTTTTTAAGTGGTGAACGACAATCTTATTTTATCTGAAATGAGTCCTAAAATAAAAGTAATGCGCGTTGTTACCTTTCTTAATAGTCTAAAAACTTTCTATTTGCATATCGTAGATTGTTTAATATATAATTAACATATATTTACTTTTTTAATTGAATTTTAGTTACTCACAATAAAATTTATTTTAGACGGTTCCCTGTTATCAATATTTCTTACATTATATCAGTAGCATGGAATGTATCATTCCATATATTTTTTTTCCGTCATAAATTATTTTTCATCAAACGCGCACGTCGTATCAATTTCATTAAAATTAATAACCCCCTAGTAGAAATCTGACGATAAATGTAACGTTTTTTAAGCCAAAAAATGGTCAAGTGTCATAAAATACCCAATAAATGGCTAATTAATGGCAAATTTAGAGTTTTATTTAACCTTCAAATGGTAAATTTCTATTAGGGCCCCTAAATTTGAATCTGAACTATATGTAACAATGTAAATCAGTATCAAAGATAATCCAGCAGATAAAACAAAACAGTTTGAATTCTAATTAAACGCGCAACGAATCTATCCCCATAATTCACTGTACTTTTTGTGGCTTTTTGATATTTCACTTTATAATACCTACGCGTCCGCATAAAAAATATATTTGTCAAAACGCGCAAAACGCTTTAAATCACCGTGGACGCTTCGTTAAAAAAAATGTGAAACAAAAACAAAAGCAAGAAGGGAAGTCCGTTTAAAATGTTAACATTCACAAAATGAATAATTCAGGTGCATAGGAGAATCGGGGTAAAGGAAGAAAAAAAAAAGATCTACTAATAAACCCTCTCGCGCAATCCCTTTCCCTGTGCGCATAAATTTTTCAAATACCCATTCCAACTTCACAGCGAGACATAAAGAAAAAGCGCACGCGGGATAGAACTTCGCGGGTAGAAAAAGCGCTCTTCAATCTCTCGCTTATAAAAGCCGCCTTTGAGCACGGTGTGCCGGTCCCGGTGAATAAAAACAAGAATTATCGCAAAAGAAGAGGGGGTGGGAGGGGGCGGTAGTGGTATAGTGGTAGTGGCAGTGGTAGTGGCTCCTTTGCAAATCTACCATCTCCGCGCGCTCGCGCTCGCTTTCGACCCGTAAATAACCGCAAGCATCCTTTAAAATCCACATTTCGCTCGAGACTTGTATTACTCCATCAGACGCACAAACATATCGTACGCCATAAAACTCGCTCCAAATAAATCAGCTTACATAAAAGCGAAAACAAGAGAGAGAGTGAGTGCCAGGGGGGGGAGGGAGGAAGACGAGGAGGAGGAGAGAGACAGCATATAAGCGAACGCACGAACAGTGTAATTAGATAAACGCGTCGTGAAAAAAAATTTATGTGTTTCGAGCGACAAAATTTCGCACACGCACGAATGAATCACCAGTACTGCAGGGTATATGTAACAAGCGACCGTTGGTGCACGCACACGTGTGTAGGTATATATACGCGCAACGCGACGCGACGTTACCAAATCGTCGAGGCTATAAATCTGCTTGAACTCTTGTTTGATACCGAGACTATACACTCGTGAAGAACCTTGGAAAATTCAACTGCTCTTAGAGATATAGACTTAAACCTTGATATTACGTTCGGATGCAACTTTCTTTTTATTTGGATATACTTTGGAAGTTGCGTTTATCGCTTGGATGATGGATCGCTGTGTATCCTACGGTATGATCTTTAAAGACCTACGAATTGGATATAGAGTTTATAACTGTTTGTAGGTAAATTTATATTTATTGTTTATCTTAGGCGTGGGAAAAAAATATACAAGTTAAAGACCGTTAAGCTACTATCTTCTTGATACAATAAACTTTTTAACTATTTATCATTAAGAAGTTTGCGAATAATAGTATGGTTATAACAAAATTGTGAACTATATATACGTTGGATTATTTATTTTTGTACTGTGTAGTATAATATAAAATACGCATATATTTTTATATCAAGATCGTAAAATAAATTCAACCACTCGAAACGAGGTCAGTTTCATTTATTATTTAAATGCATCCCTCTAAATCAGCTATTTTGTTACATAGAAAACCTTTTCTGTACAGATTACCCTGTACGCTCTATTACGGTTATCACAAACTCAGCGAAGCTTTTTCTCTTACCCTCCATACGAGAATTCAAATGTGTATTTTTCTTACTTCCAAAAAGATATGAAATATCTTGCAGAGATTGAAGTGCTCATTAAAAATATGCGTTTTAATATGTTAATGAAAATTACGATTAAGTTATTAAAGTAGAATACTGTAATGTTTTAGTATTAATATCTTGTCTAACATTCTTCATTTTCAATTTTATTGTACTTTATATTTAATGTACAATATAATATATGTATATATTTACGAATGACGAAAACAATTAAAAATATCTTTATTAAAGACTGAGAATACTCGCAAATGAATGTTATTGAAAATTTAAAAAATAAATACATGTACTCGAATGTTATGATTTCGTTATTTACTATTATTATGAATTTAAAATACCAATTGATAAATTAATTTTCAGTAAAAAGTTCTTCAATCGATAGGTGATGAAAACTTGTTTTCCGTATCTTTCGGTTCATAATGTTAATAAAGTATTCATCTTCATGATCAATCTGGAATTGTACCATTGAGCAAAATCGTATCCTAACACACATCTAATCAAAACAGTTTATCAAATAGTAAACACATTGGATAAAAATAAAAGAAATGAATTATCGAAATCTCAGTTTGTCAAATGTTTCCTCGCTAATAGTCGGGAAAGTAAATATAAGAAAAAGGGTAAAAGTAAAAGTGCCGAGTAAGGTGAAGTTAGGTTATACACTTACCAAGGAGTTTCTTGACTTGCGATTGACTGATGAAGAGGTTGAGGTAAGCGTCTCCGCATCCGGCAAGTAGGAGGACCAGCAGCGCGACGAGTTTGAAACGCGCAAGGCTGCAGGATGAACTCCTAAGCAACTGCATTGTCGCATCGCTCACTCCGCTTCTATATACGGTCAAAGTTACACCGCGATAACGAAACTGCCTGATCGCACTTTCTCGATTATACAGACGGGTAGGGTTTCACGTGCCTCTTACAGCTGATCGAACACTCCCATTTCTCTTTTGATTCTCTTTTATTCTCAGTCTATCTCGATATGCATACGTTTCTCTTCAATTTCTCTGACGCGTCGTGGACGATCCACGTACGAGTATTCGAAAACACTTTTGATTTATTTACTCGTAGAATGATCGCCATTTAAAATTATCAAATATTTTTTACGCGGGTAAGAGAAAATATCTTAAATGTGACACGCGCAGCGTTGTTTATTCTCTCGTAAACGCGGAGGTAAACTTTGATTCGAAGTAAAGCGACCCATCGCAAGAAGATTGAATTAACGCGCTCACGTGGTCGCGAGGGGCAAAGAACGCACAGCCTTACCGACGCTTCGGACGGCCAAGCGCGACTGACAAGGGAGAGAACCGTGAAAATCGAGAGAACGTAGACGATGCTCGACGCAGGCGCCATAGGACATCCCCTTGTCGCGGCAGGCGGTAGGGGGAGGATGAAAGAGGATAGGATGCAAACTACGGATTTCCGGAGTCGCGAGATTTTTGCTCGTCGATGGCTCCTGGATAAGATTTTTCGGTTGTTTAGCGGGGAAAATTGGATAGAACTGAATTCGACGAACGGTGAATATTGATATTTCAAGTGTGTGTACGTGTGAAATGCGATTTTCATTTGAAATTCATTTCCGGCTCGATGGATTTTTTTTATATTGTATGATTTTCCGTCCTGGTTAATGGATTTTTAATGTTTACCACGCGATATTTAGTAAACACAGTTTAACGTATATTAGTAAAGTTACATTTATAAATTAATTAAACTTTTCATAAATCGTCGCGTAATACAAATGCATTTACAATGATGCATGAAGGTAATTGATTATTTCATTAAATAAACATTTTGTAATAGACGTCAATATGGAAATCTAGGCTGTTTATTAACTAAATAGGATAGAAATTAGATTAATAATCGAGTTTACAATTAATTTTATTTTACGTAATAATTTACGAATTATGCATTAATAACATTATAGGTTTAGTACAATTTCATCAAAATTAATAGAATTTTAACAATAAATTATCGTGTGCATACAAACTTATCAGATCTGATGTCTAACTTTTATCTATTTCAGGTGATTAACGCAAGTATAAATTATATGAATATATACATGTATATATTTCATTAAAAGTAAGTTTTAATCCGCATTACGAATGGTAAATCGAATGCTTGCCAATCCAAATGAAAGATATTTAACGAAAGCTTATTAATTTACTTCTACGGTGTATATTTATTCATCGTAGTGTACATATAACCGTATTCCTCATCCCATCGCTTTGGATGTGGACTTCCGATTGGACGTAGCGCGACGCGTTGCTCGCATCGTCGCGCTCGAAAACGCTTGAATTTAATTAAATAGGACGAAATGCACCCTTCGTATCCCTTGGCATCAAGACCCGTCGTCCTTTATCTTTCCCTGTATCTCTTCGTTTCTGATTCTACCTAATTCTCAAATGGAAAAGGTATTTTATATCCGTTCAAATGGATTTTCATTTAAACATTTAAACCAATTTCCGTTACGTTATTCGATTTATTAAATGCCTTTGCGGTCTGCATTTCAATTTTTTTTCAAACCGTAAGTAGGAAATTTAACTATAAGATTAATTTTTCATTTGTAACGAGATTCGAAAACCTCTAAATGAACTACTTACTCGAATTCTCGACACCCTTCACAGTTTTTACACCCCGTGTAATCCTCTCTCTCTCTTCAAAATTCATGTACATCCCGTTAACGGCCCGACTCCTGTCCCTAGCGCATCAACTCACGTATCGCCATCCTCCGCGAAATTCACCCCCGCGTACCGATGACAGCGAGCAGTCGCGCTACTCCCTCCGACAAAGGGGAGTTTAATTAGAAACGAGGGAACTAATTAACCCGATCGGATCGGCGAATGATCGCTGCTAGTTCGACTCCTCCCGTAGATATTCTTCCATTCGATTATTTCTATCCGTTGGTGCATTTTTTCCACCTTTCCTTTTTTTGGCATGGCAAGCGTAAGAATCAATAATCGCTGCTCGGTGACGAGGGTTGCTTGGTTTGTAGGAATTTAAACGCACGCTCTCTGGTCTTGGATTAATTGGATATCGAAGAGGAGATCGATTTAATTATTTTCTTTTCGGCGTTTCGCTGATCTGTAAATATCTATGTATGTATAAGAATTTTAGCCGATATAAATGGGAGAAAGTTTAGCTGTGTGGAAAGATGTGGGATGCGCGTTAAGCGGTTCTGAAAACGAGGTAAATGTATTTTTTTAAATATTTAAATATATATTACGCAAACTTTTCATTTGGATACGTCAGTACAAAATAAACGCAGTTTTAGACATATATTTTAACGAAAACTACAAAGTTTTATATGTTAACGAGTTAGATAGAAAAATAATCCAATAAACAATTGAATAAATGCTAAAAACGTTAAGAGAAATACGGCACATCGATGATTTTGTACGGCCGAGATAAAAAATAATTGAACCGCAATGCAGAGGTACAAAACCGAGAGGAGCATCCACAGACGTTCGAAACGATTCCCAATATAACATTGGCGCTTCGACAACCGATCGCGCGTGCACTTAAAGGCGAGTTGCCCTGCACGTGCCTATATATATCGATCGGGTCTCAGCGGTCACGCGCAATTCATTATTTAAACCTTGCCGACTCGCGACTAGCAACCCTCGAACGAATCCGCTGTCAAGGGGAATCCCGGAGTGCCAGCGTTTGACTCGCCTGGCAAAATCCACTGAGATCGATGCGCATTTTCGCTCGTGTATACGTTTCCCGACTAAATGATAGATCTGAGATGGCAATGTGACTTTTTCCTGATGGGTACCGAAACAGATTATGCGATTTACATGTTTATCTACTTGTATGTAACTCGCATTTTCGGAGAATATACTGGAGATCAGTGGTCGTCTACAGTTTACCGTTGGGTATGTAACATCTGATTGAAAAGTTTACTTCCGTTTCATTTCACCTACGTAAAATTTATATTCTCCAATACGCAAATCATATCATATTTGATGTATGTGATATACGGTCAATTAAAAAATTTCGTTAAAGTTTCGTAATAAAATTTATCGAAATAGTCACAGTGAATACTGATTAAATATATATTTATAAATTTAAGATGAGAATGATGGTTGAAAATTTATCGATCTTCCCGAGTGATGAAAAAAGGAAAAGTGAAAAGAACTAACACACTTTTTTCTTTTTGTAACGTTTCGGTGGTCAATGTCACCCTCTTCAAACTGTGTAAAAGTGTAAAAGATTTATTTATGAATAAAATTGTACTACTCGGATAGAATTGATAAAATATATAAGATAAAAAGTAATTATAATATACCTTCTAATATAAACATCGTCATTTGTATATCAAATTTCATCGCAAGTCCAATTTGGTGTATAATATAATCGACTGATTTAACGAGTTTCCTTTTTAAATATAATATGCGAATACTGTCTATTTAACTTAATTGAGTCTTCTTGTTTGTTTATTGAATTTTTTTAAAATTTATATGCATCATTTCAGAAGCCAATCTTTCACCGTAGTTAACTTAGTTGTCTAAAATTTAAAAATTTTGCCAATCAAATTCATGATTATTATTCTATATATGTTGAAAAACAACCAAATCTTTACTTTTTATGAACATTCCGACAAAATTTTTATATGCAAATTACAGTGCTTATTATAAATTCTTTTTTTCTTACATATTTTTTTTTAATTTTATCCGAGTAGTATAATTTTATTTTTAAATAAAATATTTTACACAGTCTGAAAGGGGTGGCATTGACCACCGAAACATTTCCTTTTCTCATCTGACTCGGGAAGATGATGGATAAATTTTCAACAATCAATATTAAAAAACCACCAAGTAATAAAATCAAACCAACGACATGAATTAAGAGGATAATATTATTACTACCAAACAAAGGAAATTTCATTTATATATATCTATATAAATGTAACTACGCTAAGTGATAATATTTCCTAACATATTTATCAAAAGTATATAGATATTATCACTTTATTCAGCTGTTAAGTAAAGAGAATTAACTAAAAAGGGTTGATCAATTTAAAAGTTTAATAAAAGATCGCATCACATCGCGATAAAATCCCAGTATCCACGTAAATATATATATACGAAAATACTTCCAAAACATAGGGAAAAAAATTTTCGTTAATCGGTCTTACTTACGAGTCGGGACTCGCGGCCACCCGCATAAAAAAAGATCGATTGCTCGTTCCGAGTTAAATGATCGATTCGAGACGCTAAGCGACTTTCCCGTTTCCATTATTAAGGGGTCAAGCCTGGGTTAAATGTTTTCAATAAATAAATAATTATTATTAGAATAATTTTTTTTTTTTAATTCTTCTCACATATTAATTTTTTTTACATAATATATATGTATTATACATTATATTTGTCAATATAAAAAATGTTTATAATGCATTTTTAATCCTGGTTATTAAACTTATAATGATATTAAAAAATTGATTAATTTTTGCAGTTGCCGTAGGATATTGAAGCATTGAATGCATCTTTTAATGTCTAATAAGGCTTAAAATGTTCATGGAATATATGTTTACAGACTTATGTTTTTCCTTTTCTGAAAAAAAATTAATAACAATGTATTAAATATAAAAGTTGATAATAACAAGAAAAATAGTGAATGTTATGTACGTATACGTACATAACATTCACCTAAAACTTATCTTTTTGAAAATTGGGCAACATAAGTCCGTAGAAATATATATTTTAAAAGTTTCCCCAAAATTTCAAAGTGATTCATCAACCTGGCTCTGAAATATCCTGCGGCAAGTAAGCTAAAATCATTAAAAAACCATTAATGAGATAAATGCATTTAAAGTTTCACTTATTAGATTTAAAGTTTTACTTATTTTATAATTCTAATACCATATTCTTCAGGTATCGTACAATTTGTATGTGTAATCTTAATAGTATGTATATTTAATAGGTTTATAGTGACTTTTTTCTGGTTTTATTAATATAATACTCAGTATATTTTTTTAATATACATGTATTATCTAAAATAACAGAAAGTCAACTTCAAGAATCAGTTTCTTTATAAAAAGAGGAATAAAATTTTTTAAAACTAAAAGAATACTTAGCTATTATTGAATATTAATACATGATTATTTTATATATAGTTTATGACTATTTTATATAATAATATTTATACTATGATTATTATATTATATTATAAGATTATAATTTTTATTATAAGCATTAAATTTAATTAAAAGTATGTAAAGAATGCAGTAAAAACAAATACTGTTTGACAGTTGTGTACAATATCTCTTTCTTTCTCTCTCACATGACAAGTCTTCCATAAAATTATTGATTTTTCGGATAGCCTTGTCACGTGATAGAGAAAGAGAGAGGCATATATAGTGTTACAGCTGCTAATGGAAGTGTGCACCAGCCACACGTTTGTAGTTCAGTTTTAAGCTATTATAATATCAAGTAGAATTATATATTATATATATAATCTATTATACAATATCTAAATAAAATAAGTAAAAAAAACTAGTGGTTTATAAAACTGCATGAACAAATTATATCAGATAAGTATTTGCATAACCTTAAATTTATATTTTGTTTATGTCAAGAAATTGATTCTTTGTTTCTCCATTTCAGCATAACCAATGTGTCAACACTTAGATATACAATATTTGCAGAATACAGATAAAATTATAAACAAGTGTTTTGTTATGCTCAGTGTATTTGTGCTTAGTGCGATATTATGTGTGGTTGAAGTTATTTTATGTGTACTTATTTGTGAAAGTGTTTCAAACCTCCAATATAATTAGTATATTTCATGCCGTAAAGTACCACTCTCTATATTCTTTTGTTTCTTCTTCTGGTCGCAATTCACATGCTCTGCAAAAATATTGCTTTGGAGGAACGTCAATTACTTTTTCATTCTCATGCAGTATCAACACCTTGAAGAGAATTGAATCCTCGCTTCCTCCAAGAACCATCACCTGATACACTTATATGGCAATTCTGACTCGTTGAATCATATAATTGCTCGACAGTTGCTTTCATAGACTGTTTACCAACTTCTTTACAAACATTTTTTATCTCTGTATTAATAATGTCATAATTACTGTGAGAAACTGGACTCGGCAAATCCATATTTCCACAAAAAGTAACTAAACCAGCATGCCCATGACCAAGAGTTCTCATTGTGTACACTAACGTCTATTTATTTCATGAGCGTTACTTTTTTTCCAACTTTTCTACTTGAATCAATAACAAATACCTTAAAACAGTTTGTACATGTTATTGTTATTTTACTTCCCAAACCTCTCACATCAACTTCAGAAAATTTAACTGTACCATGACAATTCTGACAAACTAAAAATTCTTCTAATGTTGGGAAAAGTAGTGATATATCAATAATTCTATTTTCTGTGCTACTTTCTTCAATGGTATCAGTTTTTAACTTTTTACTTGATCTGGATCAATGTTGATGGAAGTGCATCGTAGTTGGTTCTTACTGATGTTGATAATTTTTTTATGAGCAGATGTACCAGGTATTCTGTTACTTGAGTCTGGCATTTTTTTTACTGCTCTTTTTTTGTATAAACTTATAATTAATTTCTTAAAACTAATAAAATTTAAAGTTAAAAATATACTTTTAATTTAAAATCCACTGAGTATTTACTAAAATAATGTAAATACTTTATCAATGCAGACAATATTTACTTCAAATAGAACTGTACGTATTTGTGCAGTATATAAAAGTAAAAGGAATCATTTATTTATTAACTATTAAATTTGAATCGTATGGTAAAGTAGATTTCTACTTTACCAAACTCTACGCTTGATAGTTGCTTCGTTTAATATACTTGTATGTAAACGTCGAAAACCTCGCAATTATTATTTTAGTTAAATTAAAATAAAATGTCTTTTTTTGCAAAAATAATTTTAGAGAAATAATGTCTATTGATGCTTACTTTATTTCAATTATAACTTGCGAAAAAATTTTTTGTTTTTTTTTCAAATTTTGGGATAATGTTTTATGTAAGAAATACTTTAAAAAAAGTTAATAAAAAAAAAATCGATTTTTTGAGCAGTTAACCCAGGCTTGACCCCTTAACTTCCGAAAGTGAGTGAGAAACAGAATCGCTCAGACTCTCTTCCCTTCTCCACCTCTCCGCCCCCATAAAATGTCGAACTTAACGAGCGCGACTCCTCGTTTGATATCCGGTGGATCGTTAGTCCCTCGATTTAATGTGATAAGCTGGATTTTACGCGAAATTCTATGTATTTGTCCTCGGTATTTTTGTATATATATAGGTATTCGTTTGATTTATGCAATTAAGACTCGTTTTCTGTCCTCTTGTTCAATACCTATATATATGCATGCATTATTGCTGTTTGTCTAATTGTTTCGAAACTTGCATTTTGTTTTCTGTTTGTTTATCGATTATCCACCGACTGCCCATTATTTCAAGTTTCGTTTATACACAGGTTTTAGTATACAGTATATTTCATATTTTTTTTATTTATTTCACTATTTTCTGTTGTTGAATTTTTAATTGTACATAAAAGGATTCAGTTGATTCAATTTTTATTAAATAATCTATCGTTTATGTTATTTAATATAGATGAAGTGTATACATGTATTCATTTTTTTATACGTATAAAGTTGTAAATTATTTATTATACGTTCCAATATATTATTCTACTATCGCGTACCTTTTTAATAGTCAATCCTATCTTCCGTACGATCTTTATTACCTTTTTTCAATTGTTACACTAAAAATATTTCTCCGCGTTACACCGCTTTACGCCAATAAATATTGCAAAGAGATTTTATTAAATTCCGCATTTCCATAATTTAAACGAATAAACTCGCAACGTAGCGGAGCAGCTTATCATTTTATAAAAGCGTATTCTGTCCGGTCAAACACAAAAGTCTAGTTTTTTTTTGTTATTTTCAACAAGTGTACTCGATTCATCTCGGCTACATTGAAATCATCGTTCCCTACACCGATAAAAATGAAACCTCGATTTTCATTAATTCGCAATTTAAATACCCAAGCATTACCAACCGATAGAATTTTCATTTGAGGAAAAAAAAATTCCGTATCACTCGAACGCACTCAAAATTGCATCGTAACGTGACACGCTTTTCCACCGTGGAATAGGGAGTGCCGTAAAAAAAAGGACCGTAAATAATAATATCGCATCACGTCCACTCGAATTTTCCTGCCGCTGATAACGCCAGCGTAAATTATAATAACGATTGCCGCTTTGCTCTTTTGGCGATTTACACTGTGCTGGCTCGTTCCGCTCGAGTAATTCGCGTTGCATTTTCCTGCCCGCTTATAATATATATATATAAATATATGTATATATATATACACTCGTCGAAAATTAATCAAAACGCAAGCGCGCGCGCGAAAATTCAACGGTTGAAGCGCTATACTCGGTTCTATTCTCTTCGAGCTTGCGCGCGGGTGATGCGACGTGTGAATTTCCCTTCCCGGTGTGTCTGCTTTAACACAGGCTGCCGAATTATTTCGACCACTTTTTTTCTGTTCCCGTGATTTTCGGTGAGCATTGCACTTCAATTGTTGCTTGGTTTCTTTTGTTAATTGTTTGAAGGTACAACATTTTTTTCGAGATATTTCATTTTCGACATTTCCCTATAGCTTATTTGGTTATTGTACAATCAGCTTGCGGGATGGTTATCAAAAATAGAAAAATAATTATTAAATTATGAAAATTAATAAATAAATGATTTAAAATATTTATAAATCCGAATCAAAAGAATATAAAAGTTTCACTTCTTTTTACCTCGAATTAGACACGTATATATATACCATCTATAAAAAAATTAATAACAATACGGAAAAACCGTGTATAAGGATCCGAAAAAAAAGTGGAAGTGAAAAGAAAATAATTTGGAGGATCAATTAAAAATAATCGTCATGCAAATTTTGTGCATACAGATTACAGAGAGGTGTATACCGTTTGAGAGCCAGATACGCATACGCTCCCGATATCGATTTGTCCATAATATTACCACTTTTTCTTCTTCCACGCTAATAATCGACCGGGCAATCGCTCCTCTCGTTATCGGTCTGCCCTCGAGCCTCCGCTATATACACGTATATGGAAATTGAATAAAACCATATTTCAGGCCCTTTCTCATCGAAATCTCCTCTCAGCTATCCGATATATACAGTTGATGTTGGGAGGGGTAGGGCCACAGTTGATCGACGGTGCGCACTGCTGCGCGTCAAAGTCTCAATTTTCCGCGAGCCGACGAAATATGCGTCTATATATACCTATATATGTGCCTAGTTTTCAATGCGGCTAGACCGAAGGCTTTATGACGCACTAGGTGCGATATTACCTGAGTCGTTGAGATATGTGTACGTGAACGAGAGAGAGAGAGAGGGAAAGAGGTTGCGTTTTGTGATTTTTTTTCTATTTTGTTAAAATACTTGCGTATCGTTCTATAGGGAAGGGAAAAACGCGGTACGAGTATTGATGATTTATTAGAACGAACGAGAAATCGAGACGTGGATATTGAAATTTTTAATCCTGGTTGAGTATGGGTGTAATTTTTGGAAACTTTGGTAAGTAATGGATTTATAGCTTTTCGGATTACGTTTGTTTACTTGTTCATATGATTTTACTTTTTCTTTATATTCGTATTAATTTATGATTTAATACGAATCGTTTTTCGTAATAAGTATTTATGATGAAAAAGTTATGTTTTTATCTTTTTTCAATGTATTGAAAAGCTATTCCAATATAAACATCGAATTATTTGCAAAATGTTAAACAGCTTACATTAATCTCTGTTTTTTTTTTCAATTTCATTATTTTGCGATAAAGTATGTTATGATAAAACTTAAACGAAAAATTATCATTTTTATTTATAAAAGTCAGTAATACCATTTAATGCTCTATAAAAAGTATTATGGGGGACATTATAGTGTTCCTTTTCCTAGACTATAGTGTTCCTTTTGTGAGACGATAAATAAGTAACCAAGCTTGCAAATTCGCTTAAACGAGAATGCACACACACGCTACAAGTAAAAGAAAATCGGAATTCGTGGAATAGAAGAAATCACACGGAACCAAGCTACAATCACCACAAAAAGGGAAAAAGAGTGTATGGTTAGAGAAAATATAAGAGAGAAAAACAAAGTGGTAGGTAGAGAAAAAGTGACAGAATCAAAGAGGCAGATAGAAAATAATAGAAAATGTGTTCATAGTAAATGTAGATGTATATAGGTACCTAAAGCGAAAAAAGAATTGCAATCAGAATTTAGTTTTTATGTACTAAATTATAAGAAATTCATTTATAAGCATGAATCTGTTGATCCGATGTAATAAAATTCTTACTTAAAATCATTATTATTAGAATAGATTTTTAACAAATAATTTAACTTTAAGAAAATAGTTTAAGAAACATGATATTATTAGTTACTATATTAAAGTTGAATAATAGAAACAAAAAAATTGATAAAAGCTTCGTGTAAATCATAACCACAAAAGGTATATCGTATATTCTTTCCTCATTCAAAACAGAAAACTTGCAAGAGTTACAAGAATTGATGGGACATTTTCCAATAACTTTTTCTGATCGCAAGGGAGACCGAAATCCGATATTTCCTCTCTCTTTGTATACGGTATATAGCTTTGTTAAGTTGGATTCATGGACGAACGAATATTGGCTTTGAATTACGAGCGACTAAATATCGCGTTGAATATCTTTTATCGGATGCGAGCTTGCGAACGAGAGAGTCTCCATTTTTTATTTTTCGGAAGCGTTATGGTTTATAAACGCGAGCTTTCTCTACACAAATCGTATATACTTGCGAGTAATTTTTTTTGGTCGTGAAAACCAGTGCACGAAAAATCGCTGTCGAAGCATTAAATACAGTTCGATACCTACTGCAGATAAACACGCACGGGAAAAAAAACATCTGTCTTCCATGTACTGTGAGCGAGTGTACAACAATGTGTGTGATATCATTGTCAATCGCGTGCTTCTTGTATTTGTTTTACCCACGGAGAATGAGAGAAGGGTGAGGCTATGCTCGATCTCTACTTGATTTCAAATATTTACGCGACGCGAGCCAAAATACGACTTCGATTATTTTCCGTATACACCGGGAATAATACCGGACTGTCGTTGGGTTTTGTTCGCGTGAAATATTTATTTTCTACCCTCGTTTATATGTGTACGTGCGTGTGTGTATATGTATATATATTTAAATGTGTGTTCGATTGCATTGAATACATTTTGCATCAATCTATTTTTAATCTTGTTTAATTATCTTTCCACAATTTATTTCTCGATTTGTCTATTATAGAGCTTTTTCTCCTCGGAAATGGAAGTTTTATGTACTCTCTTATGCAGCTTGACGAGGGGAAAATATAAATCTTTGAATTTTCGTGACCGATAACGAAAAATACTTTTATGATTATCTACACACTCTATTATTAAAATCGAATATTTAATGCACACAATTACACGATGTTCTAGTTTTAGTGCGGATATATCAAAGATTTGAATGAGATATAATTACACTTTTCAACGGAATGAAACTATCTAATTTTATATAAATATTAAATCATACGTATGTAATCATTTTCTAAATTATTAATATATTGTCCATTTATGATTATTTTAAAATCACTTTATTTAAAAAAAATTTTATATTATTTAAAAATCCAAATATTATATGCAACGTAAGCCGTATAAATAATAAAGTTTTAATCGTAAACGCAGTCGCTGAATATTCAACTATATAATGAAATATCCTCTTAAAATGAAACTTCAATATAACAAGCAGTGTTTACATTGTAAACTAATAAAATTCTTTTTTACTCGATTTATATTGAAGTACAATCTATTGAATTCGCTATAGATGTTGCAATAATATTTTACTTTAAAGAGGTTGTAATTAATTTTGATAAAGCGCTTTAAACTTGTAAAAAAATGTAGACAAACAATGGAGATATTGATTTACGTGTATCAGAATGTAAATGCATATTAATGTTAATATTAAAAATCAATTAATTGGTGTTTGTATATTAATTGGTAACATTGTTTACACAAACATTAGCTTACATTTAATAAAATAAAACTATATATATACTAGGGGCGCTTCGCGCGCCAACCCCCTATTTTTAATTTCGAAAAAGGTTTTTCGTAATTAATTTATTTAAAATAATGTTTTAAATTGTATTATTTTTTCACTACCATGGACACCTTAAAAATTAAACAGATTCACACAACACCTTGGAGGTATTGCTATAGTTATTATAATTTATAAATAAAAGTTTACCAAAATTTAGTGTAATGAAATCAGAATAAAAATAATAAAAAAAAAATAAAGACATATTAAATGTTAACTGTAAATTTTAAACTATATGAATTCTTATAAAGCTTAAATTTATATTTTAATAATTATAAATGTTAATGAAAAATTAACTTACCAAAAATAGTAAAGTACATATACTTACTAAATTGTAGTATTTTAGTTAACAACTTATTAAAATTTTGGATTATTTTAAACCGTTATAAATAGAAATTCACCTTCTAAAATTAATATATTTAATGACGAACGATCATCGCCAAAAGTTCTATGTCATTAATATTTTGTACTTTAATAGTAATAAAACTTTCTTCTTAATTAAATTAATTTTTGTATTATTTTTAAAGAATTATTTATAAAATTTTAGCGCTATATAAATAAAAACCTGTTTTTTCCATTTCTCCCGTGATTCGTAATTTGCACTCTCTTTCAAAATTTGCGTTTTAATCCATAATTATATCCAATTTATTTTTACTATGCAGAGCCCAAATATTTATTTTGATTATTATAAACAAATTCATTTCTTAAATATCCTTCTATTTCTAATAAATACATACTTGTTTATTTAAAATATTGTGTTATATAAATATAAATTATCTACACACTTATATATCCATACAATTTTGAAATATTAATTTAAAAAATATTTAAATTAAATGCTCCTAAATTAATAATTTATGAAAATCTCTTTAAGGGGACAAGCCTGGGTTAAAACCTGAAAAAGAAGCAATTGTTTTAATCATATAAAAAATTTTTCAATTTACATTTAGGATTGTGTAAACAAGTATACTTAGAATATATACTATGTTAAGTTAATTTACCTGGGTTAAAGCTGTATTCGAAGCCATTTTCCAGGTTACGCTGGCCATGACAGCGAAGAACCCATTTTTTCATCCAAAGCCACTTGCCGCAGGATATCTTTAGATCCTAGCATTCAATTTGGATGCAATTTTGAGGAAACCTTGATATCTACATTTAGAACCACTTGAATGGAGCAGACTGAGTTAAAAATTGTTTCCAGGTGAGTTAGATACTATTTTTGGTCAAAAAAAATCAATAAAAATGAAAAAAATTACTAAAATTCAGTAAAAAATTTTTTTCTTTCTTTGTTTCAGAAAAGTTGTCCATTCAAGTGGATTAAATAATAACTGAGGTGATGTTCTTCCAACCTGGGTTAAAAAGGTGGAGCAACAAGAAAGTAAGCCTGCGGCAAGTGGCTTTGGATGAAAAAATGGGTTCTACGCTGACATGGCCAGCGTAACCTGGAAAGTGGCTTCGAATACAGCTTTAACCCAGGCAAATTAACTTAACATAGTATATATTCTAAGTATACTTGTTTACACAATCCTAAATGTAAATTGAAATTTTTTTTTATACCATTAAAACAATTGCTTCTTTTTCAGGTTTTAACCCAGGCTTGTCCCCTTAAATGTAATTCGTATTTTATATTACCACTGTTAAAATTTGAATTTTCTTTTGACATTACTGTTTATAATAGAATTATCTTAAAAATGCAATAATTAATATATTTAATTTTTAACCCATTGTATATATCATATGGATATTTGGAAAAGTGTATGTTATACTTGATTAATATTTATTTAATCTTTAAACAATTTTGCATCTGTATTTAAAGCATTACATTGCATTTTAGATCCGTTATTATTATTGAGTATACGTTTAAAAATTTTATGAGTTTAATCAAGAATGAGTAAACTAATACACATTCTTTCAAGTTATGTTCACAACTTTTTTTTGCGCACGGAAAAAAATACATATATTATGTATTCTTGAAAAAACAATTTTAAAATATATATGGGAGATTCCATGTGAAGTGATCCATTTAAAAAATAGAATTTTGTTTTAATGTATGGAATCAGTAAAAAACTACTAAAATAGAGTGTAGCTAAATTTTTAGACCTAAATTTCAATTAGTACCAGAGCTGTAGCCAATCAAAAAATCGAATTCTTTGAAAAAAATAACTTTATGGCCATTTTTATCACTTAATAACTCAAAATCTAACAATTTTTTCTTATATACATTAAATTTGAAAAAGTTTATAAATTTCAAGAAGAATCTGTTGAAATATTTCATTTATATTATTTTAAAACATTGAATATAGTTATAATCAATAAAAACCTTTATAGTAAAAAAAAGGGTTGTACGATCAAAAATAATTTATCCATCCAAGAATCTAATTCATCGATGATTAATTACCTTCAAAATGATGCAAAGTTTGAGTGCGGCAGAGCATTTCAGACAAAGTTATGGTGATTTTAGGCAAATTTCTTAAAAAAAGAGAGCGAATGCATTTTATGAAAAAAAAAGAGTAACCGTATACTTGCATTCAAACAACATGCCACTATTATTCTTCAATAATACTAAAATATACTATTTAATGTTAGTTACTGATACTTTTCAATCTCTAAGCTGCTTACAAACACAAAGCAGTAGGTGTAAGCAGTTATACCTGATATGTAATTGGATTTATTGGAATTTTAATAAGTTTCAGGTATTTATTCAATTATATAACAGGTATAACTGCTTATACCTACTATTTTGTGTTTGTAAGCAGCTTAGAGATTGAAAAGTATCAGTAACTAACATTAAATAGTATATTTTAGTATTATTGAAGAATAATAGTGGCATGTTGTTTGAATGCAAGTATACGGTTACTCTGTTTTTTTCATAAAATGCATTCGCTCTCTTTTTTTAAGAAATTTGCCTAAAATCACCATAACTTTGTCTGAAATGCTCTGCCGCACTCAAACTTTGCATCATTTTGAAGGTAATTAATCATCGATGAATTAGATTCTTGGATGGATAAATTATTTTTGATCGTACAACCCTTTTTTTTACTATAAAGGTTTTTATTGATTATAACTATATTCAATGTTTTAAAATAATATAAATGATATATTTCAACAGATTCTTCTTGAAATTTATAAACTTTTTCAAATTTAATGTATATAAGAAAAAATTGTTAGATTTTGAGTTATTAAGTGATAAAAATGGCCATAAAGTCATTTTTTTCAAAAAATTCGATTTTTTGATTGGCTACAGCTCTGGTACTAATTGAAATTTAGGTCTAAAAAGTTAGCTACACTCTATTTTAGTAGTTTTTTACTGATTCCATACATTAAAACAAAATTCTATTTTTTAAATGGATCACTTCACATGGAATCTCCCATATATATTATATAAATCTTCCGCCGCACGCACACACACCCACATACATACATACATATATATACATATGTAGGGTCTATTTCCCGTCAAGTGGTACGATGAAAATTTTAAATCACTCCAAAATTTGAGAACAGGCTGGAAACATCTTCCAGAACATACAAAAAAAATTTAAGTGTTAAAAATAATTAGCTTAAGAGTTATTCGACCATGAAAAGTGGAAATTTTTCAATTTTTTAGAAAAACTTCTATTTTTAAAGCCATTTATCTCAAAATCTGTTGATTTTTTTGAAAAAAACATTACAAACAACTTTTGTTTAAATTAATCTTTAGAACTTATCTACCATGGTTACATTTCTTAATTTTAAAATCTCGAAGAAATAGAACACCCGGACATATTGAATATCAAAAAAAGGCTACCACACCATAATCGATTTTATTCTAACACCTCTCAAAAGTTCACATTTTTCGCGAGCTTTCGAATGGCTTGGGTTAGCTTATTGGCCAAGACCGCTGTTGTAAGTTATGCCTCATAAACCTCATAAAATCACTAATTTTCACGTATTTTAGGACATAACTTACACCAAAGGTGTAATATATATATATAATATATATGGCGTATTCCACGTGAAGTGGTCCGATCAAAATTTTAAAATGCACCAAATTTTGAGTACACTTTGCCAATTTTTTTGCAGAATACAGAAAAAAATTTTTAGGTACTGGAATTTATTAGCTCAAAAGTTATTATAACCTCAAAAAGTGAACTTTATCCAGTTTTTTTCAACACCAGCTGGGTTTATCGCTATTTAACTCAAAATCTATCAACTTTTACTATACAAACATTCGTTGCTAATTATGTGTAGAATTTATCCTTCTGGGTTAGAATTTCTAATCTTAAGGTCAATGTTACATAAACTACATGTCAATATTCAACTTAAAAAAGTGTAAGTTCGCCGCAATTGATTTTTTTATTCAAAAGTCTAAAAGAAAGCTTGGAGCAATACCTTTCAAATAGTCTGTAGCTTTTTATGGCCTTCAATTCTGTAAAAAGTTATGATAATTTAAAGAAAAACAAAAAATTCACAAAAATTAACATGGTATTTCCCATTTAAATTTTTAAAAAAATTTGGTGTTTGTGTGTTCAAAAATGTGATCTCTTGAGCGGTGTTAGGTCAAAATCGATTGTGGCGTGGTCGCCTTTTTTTGATATTCAATATTTCCGGGCGTTCTATCTCTTCGAGATTTTAAAATTAGGAATTGTAACCCGAGTAGATAAGTTCTAAAGATTATTTTGAACAAAAGTTGTTTATAATGTATTTTTAAAAAAATCAATAGATTTTGAGATAAATAGCTTTGAAAATAATAATTTCTCTAAAAAATTGAAAAATTTCCATTTTTCATGGTGGAATAACTCTTAGGCAAATTATTTTTAACACCTCAAATTTTTTTTCTATCTTCTGGAAGATATTTCCAGTCTGTTCACAAAATTTGGAGTGATTTCAAATTTCATCGTACTACTGATGTGAAATAGCCCATATATATATTACACCTTTGGTGTAAGTTATGTCCTAAAATACGTGAAAATTAGTGATTTTATGAGGTTTATGAGGCATAACTTACAACAGCGGTCTTGGCCAATAAGCTAACCCAAGCCATTCGAAAGCTCGCGAAAAATGTGAACTTTTGAGAGGTGTTAGAATAAAATCGATTATGGTGTGGTAGCCTTTTTTTGATATTCAATATGTCCGGGTGTTCTATTTCTTCGAGATTTTAAAATTAAGAAATGTAACCATGGTAGATAAGTTCTAAAGATTAATTTAAACAAAAGTTGTTTGTAATGTTTTTTTCAAAAAAATCAACAGATTTTGAGATAAATGGCTTTAAAAATAGAAGTTTTTCTAAAAAATTGAAAAATTTCCACTTTTCATGGTCGAATAACTCTTAAGCTAATTATTTTTAACACTTAAATTTTTTTTGTATGTTCTGGAAGATGTTTCCAGCCTGTTCTCAAATTTTGGAGTGATTTAAAATTTTCATCGTACCACTTGACGTGAAATAGACCCTACATATGTATATATATGTATGTATGTATGTGGGTGTGTGTGCGTGCGGCGGAAGATTTATATAATATATATATATTTTAAAATTGTTTTTTCAAGAATACATAATATATGTATTTTTTTCCGTGCGCAAAAAAAAGTTGTGAACATAACTTGAAAGAATGTGTATTAGTTTACTCATTCTTGATTAAACTCATAAAATTTTTAAACGTATACTCAATAATAATAACGGATCTAAAATGCAATGTAATGCTTTAAATACAGATGCAAAATTGTTTAAAGATTAAATAAATATTAATCAAGTATAACATACACTTTTCCAAATATCCATATGATATATACAATGGGTTAAAAATTAAATATATTAATTATTGCATTTTTAAGATAATTCTATTATAAACAGTAATGGCAAAAGAAAATTCAAATTTTAACAGTGGTAATATAAAATACGAATTACATTTAAAGAGATTTTCATAAATTATTAATTTAGGAGCATTTAATTTAAATATTTTTTAAATTAATATTTCAAAATTGTATGGATATATAAGTGTGTAGATAATTTATATTTTTATAACACAATATTTTAAATAAACAAGTATGTATTTATTAGAAATAGAAGGATATTTAAGAAATGAATTTGTTTATAATAATCAAAATAAATATTTGGGCTCTGCATAGTAAAAATAAATTGGATATAATTATGGATTAAAACGCAAATTTTGAAAGAGAGTGCAAATTACGAATCACGGGAGAAATGGAAAAAACAGGTTTTTATTTATATAGCGCTAAAATTTTATAAATAATTCTTTAAAAATAATACAAAAATTAATTTAATTAAGAAGAAAGTTTTATTACTATTAAAGTACAAAATATTAATGACATAGAACTTTTGGCGATGATCGTTCGTCATTAAATATATTAATTTTAGAAGGTGAATTTCTATTTATAACGGTTTAAAATAATCCAAAATTTTAATAAGTTGTTAACTAAAATACTACAATTTAGTAAGTATATGTACTTTACTATTTTTGGTAAGTTAATTTTTCATTAACATTTATAATTATTAAAATATAAATTTAAGCTTTATAAGAATTCATATAGTTTAAAATTTACAGTTAACATTTAATATGTCTTTATTTTTTTTTTATTATTTTTATTCTGATTTCATTACACTAAATTTTGGTAAACTTTTATTTATAAATTATAATAACTATAGCAATACCTCCAAGGTGTTGTGTGAATCTGTTTAATTTTTAAGGTGTCCATGGTAGTGAAAAAATAATACAATTTAAAACATTATTTTAAATAAATTAATTACGAAAAACCTTTTTCGAAATTAAAAATAGGGGGTTGGCGCGCGAAGCGCGCAGGGGGGCGAAGCCCCCCTAGTATATATATATATATATATATATATAATAAACAAATAATTCGTTAAAATTGGAATTAAAATATGTTTAATTAATGTATTAAAGAAAAATGAAAGTAAAATATTAATAAAATAATATTAGTAGCATAGAGTATAAGTTTATAACATATAATTAGTTATAAATTATATTATAAATTATATTTATAATTATATAAATTATAAATTATATAAATATATAATAAATTATAAGTATAATAGAGTAGCATAAGTTTATTTAAAAAAAAAACGAAAACAATTAATGTTAATATATATTTACGTAAAGAAAACCAAAGTATCATTGAATAGTAAGAAAAAAGGTAAAAAATGATACTCACATAAATAAATGTGTAGTTAGAATTTAATTTAAAACTTCAATATGTGTAATTGTCATAAAGACCAGATTAATGTCAAAATTTCGGCATTATTATTCTGTATCAAGGCATAACACAAAAGCGCCTGTTTCGCGAAAGATAATACCAGCGCAAAATCATAGTATCGAGCCCACATGTATGCCGATCCGTTCACGATCATCGGAGGAAAAGGTGAGGTAAAGTTCGGTCGCTTGGGACTGATATACCCTTATCGACACGGTCCACTTGGGCGCTAGGAATGCGCTCTTTGTTCTACGCTGCGCGAGCACAAAGATTATTATTGCCCGGATTACACCGCAACCCTAACGATTAGGACAGCTCGAGTATTAATAAATGAGAGATTCTCCCTCCGTTGGGTTTTACTTCCGACACGTAGTTCCTGCTTTTTGAATTGGACTTAATGCGATTTATTAGTATCTGTACACCAACGGTATAATATATATATATATATATATATATATATATATATAAATAGTATGTATATATCGTGGAAATTAAAATGATTATTTAACAATTTTTTGTGGTAAGCTTCTTAAATTAAATAAAGAAAAAATTCATTTATTACGTTAAATGCAAGTCGTTTCTTTGGCGAAATTCGACAATTTATATTATTATATATCACGAATAATACAAATCTAAATGACTAATCAAAATTAAACCTTTTATTTTTAATTTCTTTAAAGAGAGGGAAATAAGCTATATTCAGTGAATATACCCTCTTTCTTATTTATACTATTCTTATTGTTTTATTATCATTTCGGAAATAAGTCTTTCTTTTTAATTAAATTTCCTATCTAAAATTTTAAAATGTTCCTAATTAAATTGATGATTACGTTTTAACTGATGTGTTCTAATCACTAATTCATTAATTGTATTATTTTTAGTTCATTAATTCGAATTCTTACTGTTTTTTTTTCGCCAATATGATCCTGGACAATATTTATACTTAAATTGGTATACCACGTTGTTTATGTATACTGTTTTTGTCTTGTCTCTCTAAAATTTTATAACCGAATTTAAACTGTTTGTAATTAGAAGGTATATCACAGATTATACTTTTAGAAAAATTAAGTCATGTTTATCAAAGTTTTCTGTATATGGGAATACTATTTTTGGTTTATTAAATATTCCGATAGTTTTATTGTTGTTATCCTATTTAATTTTGGACTCTAAAAAGGATATGTGTTAATCTAAAATGGGTTATTATTGTCAAAAATCTTGTATTTGCTTTAAACAATACGTAAGTGTTTTTTTCAGATTTTTAAATTGTTAATATCAATATAACTTTTGTATTGGAAATAGTGCTTATTAAATATAATTCTTGAGTTGAAAAAAGTAAATCCCTGCAATCTGGGTCCGACATGCCCTTAATGGAATTTCTACATGTTTATTTATAGTATATTTAATTTATTATCAAACAATAAATTTCATATACGCCCGAAACTTAATCATTATTAAAAACATTTTTAATAAAAATAATCATAGCATCTAAATAATCAAACAACTAAAAAATATTAAAAAAAAACTGTGACAAATTTTCGTTAAATAACTCGATAATTAAAGAGTTTGTAACGTAAACGAAAAGGATAGTCGTATTTCTAAAGTGTCGCGCGTGTCGAGCTGCAAAGCCAATAGCTTACTCCGTGAAAACGACTCGATCACGTAGAGCAAACAGTCTTCATAACTACTAAATTCCCGTTCAATTTCAATCGCGAAGCTTCGTTATCGACGCGAGAGACTCAAAAAGGGCAATTTCACCGATAAAACACACAAGCTCCGCATATTTTTATTGTCGTCATTTATATCGTCTGGTTAGATTGGAGGCACCATCAAATTGCTACAAAAGTTCAAGTACCAAACAAGAAGATACAACGAAGCTTAAAAAGGCTCAATGAACGCAGAGTTCGAAATTCAGAAGGGACGCGAGAGATAGTTCATTCAAAAGCTCTTCCTGCGGCTTGACTATTGAAGCAATAACAGCAGCGTACCAAAATAGCATGGGGTTGAAAAAGAAGAAAAAAGAAAGAAAAAAGATGAAAGAACCGAGCCAAACGCATTGTGCCGGTTTCTCCGCTCTCTACCCTCTCTCCTTGATATTAGACAGAAAAACCGAGAGATCCTTTTACGAGCACTTGGCCAACGGGGAATTTCGGCGCCGAGTTGCTCTCGGGGATGTAAATGACGTGTAGCCGATAGAGAAGACGGGAAGTAGTAAAAGGCCCCGTCCACGCCGATTTTTCGCGTCGTTCGACTTCGCGGACTTTCGAACGAAATTTATTCATGAGGATCGACGGTGACCGACTCTTTTTCTCTTTTTTTTATTGCTCTGGGGATTACCATTTTTATTGCTCGGGGCGCGTCTGTATTATTGCGAAAATGGTAAGCTCGATGATAGGAGACGGGGCTACGACGACTTTTCCGGAACTCGTGATTTTACGAGGTGAGATACGTGGTGGCCAAGGCGATCACGCGTGTCCTTGCGAAAGCTGCATGCATTTCAGACGTTTTACATCGTGTCAAAGTTTCGTGATCGCTTTGATAATATATCAATACTTGCTTTCCCGTTGTTGCATCGACACTAACTTTAGTAAACTGCAATTCTTTTTTTTTATAGTTATGTATTATAACGCATAGGTCGTAATAAAAAATATCAAAAAAGTAAATGTTATGAAAATTAAAATATTTATTAACGTTTAAGAAATTTTAACTTCAAATCCAGTTTCAAGTTTCATTTATTACTTAACAATAATTTGCAAAGTCTTGACCTGATGACAATTTTTTAACGTCTTTGCTTCGAACCGCTTCCTGTATTGATAAACAAAAAAATTCTTTATTAGTATTTGATAAGCTCATGTTGTTAATAATAATATTTTTAAAATTCATATTTTAAATTAAGAAATTAATTTAATAAATTTTGCACATTATCATACTCATCAATTTTTAAAGATACGTGATCTATTTTTTTAATATTTATAAATTCAAACAAAAAGATATTATTAATTATTCTATAAAAAATATTTTGTATTTTATGTGTACATAATAATTCATTTTTAACGTACCTCCCGCACCACCACCAACACCACCACCCACTCCTGCATTTGCACTAAAACCACCACCAACACCAAATCCAAATGGACCGGCACTACCACCAAAACCAGCGTTGGCACCCATGCTACCACCTGCACCAGCACCTGCACCTGCTTGTCCACCTGACGTTTGCTACATTACAAAGTTAAAATAAAGTATTTAATTAATTGTGGTTTTAATATATAAATACAGTTTACTTAACAAATTCATCCACTTATTAAGTAAATCAACCATAGTAGAAATTTCACCATAATTTGTCGTAATTGTTTACGTGTACGCTATACTATAATATATATTAATTTTACTTATATAAAATTAATACTAATATTGAAACTCACCGCGAATGCGCCGGCCAAAAGCGCAAGAACAACGAGGAGAAGAGCGTAGACTTTCATGTTTGCTGATTCGCAATAACACTTCGGTATATTCACCAATATTTATACTAAAAAAATGTCTCACTCCCACTACGCGACAAATAGTTTAGAATATAATTACGGAAATTTTACAACTTAACATGTTGTTTGAACGTGTAACAATTGTGCAATATATCATGAGACAATAATAAGCGACACCTACAAAAACGCTCGAGTCTTTTCATGTTATTATGCAATCGAAAAGCAGTGTCAAGTTCGGGTCGAAGCTACCGAGATGTATATCCCGATTATTTATAATTGACGGTCATGCTACCGGGAGTAGTTAATTGCCCTTGTCGTGAGATTTGCGCCCTAATCGACTATGAGCAGTTACGTCAGTGACTAACCGATGTTGTAATTCTAGAATTACTCTTTACACTCTTTTAATAAACTAGAAATTATCGCTCCTGAGTATTTATATTAGAAATGTCTTGCAGAATACACGTGATAAATGACTGTGGAAATTCATAATTAAATTTAGTTTCAAAATTAAATTACATACTTGTAGCCAAAGTAAAAAGTTATTATTGTGACTAATCATTTACAAAATTTTAATGAACATTGTTTAATTGTTATAATTATCATTAATATTCACGCGTTTAATCACTATTCTCCAATTAATACAAATAAATATTTTCAATTCGTAGGTAATAGATAATAATTTTTAAATTAAAATATTCTAAAACGTACTCGTGCAAAATTCATATTATGTAATTAATCAGATTGCACGATCACGATGTCATGTTATTGTTTGATTAAAAGCTGAGATAGTTAATTGACAAATTAAATGCATATACCGAATGAAAATTAAATGTGTATTAGCGCTTTTGAATTTATGTAAGATATAATTGACTGTAAGTTATACGTATTTCCGAGAACTTTATATTATACCATTTTACGAGAGCGTAGTATCTTTGCAAAGAAAAAATGTATATGATGTGCACTAATGCATTTATTTAAATTAAATAACGTATGCAAATATTTTTTTATAATACGTCCGTAACTAAATACATAAAATACCAAGTGTGAAAATTTAATTGTCTTTAAAGACAAAAGTACTTGATTATCGTTCATCGAATTTTAATTATACAAACACGTTTTGTTGCAACAATTACATAAAATCCTGCGCATCACTCAGTTAAAGCCGGAACGAATGCAAACAATTTCCTAACGTAATAATCAAAATTACTAGTTTCGTTTAGTGCAGCTTAAAACATTGTTTTAATTTCGCTTAATCTCGTCGCATTACGTGAATCACGAAAAAAAGTTCCATCGTTATAAGTTGTTTAAACAATTTTATGAAAGCTGGAGGAAAAAAAGTTTGTAGTGTAACAAAAAAAACTATCTGATTTGCAGAAAAGAAAAATTCGATGTCGCATCTATCCCGTGCAGTCTGGGAGAAAGAATCCATTTGTCTAACCAGCGATTATACGCAAGCTCGATTGTAAGTATAAAAGCGCAGCGTTCGAAGATCTTGGACACGTCCTGATCTTTGCTGATCTGTCGCGACTCGAAGAAAAACGTTTTGTCACTCTGGACGCGACGCGTCGTGTTTCCCTCCCTACGCCTCGCGGGCAATTTATCACCCTCCCACTTGAGACGGCAACTCGTGAGTCTGAGAGGACGAATAGGTGTGGAATGAGATGGCGTTGGAAAAGCACTAGAAATTAGCTGAAATGGAGAAAGGAAATGGAGAGAACATTTAGAAAATTGTCTGATCGTCATTAACTCGAAGATTAGTTGTTTCGAAGTAAACATTGTTGCACGCATTACCTTCTTTTTTTTATGCATCGTAAAGCTTTCAAGGTATATAAAAAAGCTCTCTCACTAAAAAAAACACTCTAACACTAAATACTAAAAAATTGATTTCTTCGTAACCGCACAAGATAATATTTACCTAAATCATCATAATAGTATTCATAACCCGAAGGGTTGAAACGCTCTTGGTAAGAGTAATGAATAAAAACAGTTTGAAGCAACCTATAAAAAAGTACTTCAACAGCACATACATCATTACTCCATTAGCATCTCTCGAGACGCTTCTCTCTGGACACGATGAATACATTACACGAAAATCGTCGGTAAATATGAAAGGATAAAATAATGACTACGGGCCTTTTTTCCCTATGATATAAAAAAAAGTTAGCGTTTCTTCGCCACGTAATTGTTTGTTTCTCGAGACTCGGTTTCTCTTTTTTTTTCACGGGAATTGTTCGCTTCCGTCTCCCTTGCTATAGACGCTCGGCTATCCCGCGTAATGGATGAATTTCTTTAGTGGATATGCAGTAAAAGGAAGGAAAAGAGAAGGGAAAAAAAGGAGAACGGAAAATGGTGGGGTGAATCCACGTATTTATTCGGTACAACAACAATGATTTGAGTCGAGCCTCGTGGCTCCGGGCCAGAGAAACTTGAATTTCTCGGAGGGGTAAAATTCCTTTAAAGCCTCCCGCCCCCTCGTAATATGTATATATAGGGAGATTCGCAAAGAAGTTTCGCAATGGTTCTAGCCTGCCAGTTATTTATTATCCGGAGAGCGAATAAGTGGCTGTACGTCTTAAACTGCAAATAATGCAGTCGAATTAAGCCTCCGTGTAAATTGCACGTGCTTATACGTGCTTCTAACGTTCGTTCGTTTTTTGTTAAAGAATGACGATTGCTATTTAACTGCATTTCTAGGTATACACGCATTCACTCGATTCACTATAACGATTGTTCAATGTTTTTAATTAAAAAATAAGGGATATCTCACTGAATTAAAAAATTATTTTATGATTTTGTAGAAATAATATTTAATATTAAGCAGAGCTCAATCTAAAGTTTGTAATATCGAAAAGCATCGAGGTAAAAGGGTAGGAGTAAAGGGAAGGTTGAAAATTGACGCAGCCCCCTTGAAGAAGGTTGTAAGCATCCAAACAGCTTCCGGATGCGGTTAAGAACACCGGAAGAGAAAATCGAGGCAGACGGCGCCTTCGGCGGGCATCATCATCCTCCTAGTGCGCCGCCCTTTTTCCACCGCGGTGTAACAACGTGGTCGCTCCTCGAAGTTCCGAGGAAAAGCAAACAAGCGTCGGAGGGTCTCGAAGCTCGCGAGAGAGAGAGAAAGAGAGAGGGAGAGAGGGGTTGCCATAAACCAAACAGCCTGCCGCTGCTATCGACTTTGATTAGAGCATCGTACCCGCGCTTCACCTAATGACGGGGGATCGAAAGCGAGCTTTAATCTAATTTTCCTCGAGAGCTGTCTGGACCATACAGTTCGAGGGGTAGAGATTGCGCCGCAAATCGCGAGTCCTCGGAGTTTCGGAAAATGGTGGATCGTTTCTCGAGTGATAGCTCGCGCTATTGTTATAGAGACCCTTCATTTAACTCCATGCGTACAGCCTTCGATTACCGAAACTGTTCGACATACCTCAACCGATCGATAATTTTTAAAATTACGTATAGATTTTAAGAGAAATTATGTTACGTAATTCGTATAACGGCCGCGGTATCTTAAAATAGTTAAAGCTGATATACATGTACGTTTTTCATTATCCGAATGCCAATCCAGTTAGATGGTTTGCAACGACAAAACAAAATAGTTATATTAAATACCGAGATGTTAAAGTTTGCGAAAACCCAAATACAATATTGTTACGACTGTTGGTATGGCCGGTAGCAAGACTCGCGGGAAATCGTATATATACAAGGTAAGAAAGCGAGTGTAGTTCATGCGCCACAGAAACGCCAGCTGCGCTAAGGCATTTCCTTAATTCGCATTTTTCCATTCTCTGAGCGAAGAAAGTCGAGATTCTTTATAATACCGTCTATAATCGTGTAAAGAAACGAGCCTCGGTATCATTTATTTGATTGCGTAATATCTCGCGTCGAGCGTAGACCCTATACCGAGAAGAAAATTGAGATGGGCCACGCGGAAAAAAACGGATTAATATTAACATTTTTTTTCTCTCATTACCATTAGATGTAACGGTTATGATCTAATTTGATGCCGCGTTGATATGTTCTAATGTGATACTTTCGATTAAGATGTGGCTTACATTATATGTATAATAGTAACGATGATTGACTATCATATTACAAAATTATCAATTTAATTTTTAAAAATTTGCATTTTAATTTCATCTATGATGAATGCGCCGAGAGGGTGAATCTGATTTTATTTCTGGCAGTATTGATAATGTATAACGTTCGCGAATTCAAAATTTAACTAAAATATTAACAATGTGAGTAATAATAGCTGATACGTAAAAATTCGGTAAATCGTGTAACATTAGGTTGAGGTTAACATTCTCTTAAAATTAGTAGAATTGAAAAATAAGTCTGAAATAGCAACTAACGATAAAGTCATAAGCATTAAGCCCCATAAGTGCAGCGTATAAAGTTAAACGAAAAAAATCAATTAAACTCATCAATTCCACAGGTCACTAAAAGCGCTGTACCAAACGACGACCATTCGACAATAATTATCATTATTAAGTACCACTTGGCAACGTTACCAAACGATGCTTTCCTCCCTCCCCTTCCCCAGAGTCGGTAGACGGCTTTACGGGCGTACTCGATCGACTAGCTCGCGCGCGAGTCTTACCCATGGGCAATCGGGCAGGTTGCCCGGTATCGGCTTGAATTTCCGCTGTGTATAAGCGATAAACGTAAAATCTAACTGGCCAAAACTCGCAGTACCGAGATGAGCCATTTACCGCCACCCCTCCTCGAGGCAACGCCGCATTTAAATCTGCGCACCACCACACTGCATGGAAATTTTACTTTCGACTTTCAGATTGGACCACCTTTATTTTTCTACCCTCTTTCTTTTTCGGCTGAATTGTAAATTCAGGAAATGCTTAAGGAATCTGGAAGTTGAAACATAGGGTAGACTATTTGTGATTATGTGCTTTCTAAATTTTAGACTATTTTCCGCGGAGGTGGAATGTAATTTAATTAAATTTGTTTCACTTGAATGTATAGGCCTGTAAGATTCACTTGGATAAGGATAATATCATCACTTTACCAAAAAGTTTCATATTGAACGCTACATTCTTCTCGGATATGGAAAAACTTTTGCAGATTGAATTAAGATTCATCGCTCTTTATATTTACAGTATTGTGTACTTATATAACTATAATTAAATATCAGTAGTAATATACAATTATTGACAAAGGAATTCATTTATTATTTGCAAAACACTTATTACCATAATTTTTAATGAGTTCTAAATGACAAATTTTTTTACAGAAATGTCATTTACAATTTTGATTATTACACCATTGCTTTTACTCGTAGAATTAAAAAATTAATACAATTTAAAAATTTATGTATAATGTAAACGAATCCAATTTATATTTGAATGTAAGAGATTCAATGAAAAGTATCAACTTACAATGGTTATATCGTTTGACGATAAAAATATTTAATAAAAGCATCTTCGTCGTTACTCGTACACCGAGTTAAATGAAATTTGAACATTCTTCTGAAAAGACACGAAAAAAAAGTAAAGTCAACCCATTCACAATTGTCAATTATCCAGTATTCTATTGGGAAGTCTATCGCGGAATTTCAGTTGGTGAAGGGCGCGAGTTCCTGGTAACAAATCCTTTTGTGATTCACGTAATTCCTTTTTAGACCAGCAAGAAGCGGGAGAGTAAAAAAAAAGTTACCAGCGCCCAAGCTTAATTCTCGCTCTCGCGACAAAGGAATCGTAAAACAATCTCGCTCGTCGTCCCCTTCCTCACACTCGAGTTCTTTCAGCGCGCGTTAAAATTAATCCCCGGCGCCGCGTCTCTTCTACCTCCTCTCCTCTCCTCTCCACCCTTTCCCCCTCCCGAGGAAAAAGCGAGCAATCCCAACGTTATAACTTGGTTAATCCCGCTGGTTCTGGACACCTCCAATTACGGGATCAAAGGAGAACTACTCTACCACTGTCTCCATCTCATTCTTTTGGTAATGACTTTTCTTAGTTTCTTTTTTCGTTTATATATCTCGTTCGTTTTCTCCAGCTTCCGATTTTTTTCTTGCTTTCGCTATTTTACTTTGCCTTCGTTTAAACAAGCTTTTTAATTTGTTTCTTTTTTGCGAATGAAATAGTGATTTGAATTCCAATTTAAATGTTTGTTACTTATGTTTGTAAATTCGAAGGGTTGATTAGTAAATTGAAACGGTCAAATTATTACGACCATAGCTCTTGCGATTTTGTTCAAAATTATTATTAAATTATCCTCTCACGCTAACCGCACTATATTTTCAAGAATTTGAGTGAACAGTAAAAGAATGATTACCATTAGAAGAATTCTCTTCATACCAGCATACACATATTAAACTAATAAAATTCTTCGTCTCGTGATATGTCTCCATCTTGAATTCACGTGTAGGCACTCCAACTTTTCGTTATATTATAAATTTTAACCTATACTTTCAAATGAAATTTTGAAAAATATTTTATTAAATAAAATGATACGTTGAAAAAAAAGGTAGATTATAAGTACTCAAGCTTGAGGTTCTAATTACTAAATTCTACTTTATAGCGCAATAATTCAAACAAGGTACAGAATCAAATTGTTTAACCAGTACCGTCTTCGCCCAAAAGTTTAGGTAATATATTTCAATTCTTATTAAAAATTCTCCAAGTGATGGTAGGTCCATTCGACAAATTTTTAAAAACTTTCCATCTAACTCGAGCTCTCCACGGTTTCCTTCCTCTCCCCAAGTCTCAATTCGGTCGTTTCCGTAGTGGGAGCGAAAAGCGCGCAATTTCTCGTCGGGTTAATTGGTGCCTCTTTGAAAATCTTCCGGACGGCTTATGTCCCCGCAATTATATGCTCTCTCCGGAATAAAAGCGAGAACAGAGCAAGACGAGAGAAAGTACGGGTGTAGCGTCGACGGAACGCGTAACCCCTTATACCTCGTAGTAAATTGATGACGCGGACGCGATCTCGCGGTTAAAGCGAGCTGATCCCGTGGGCCCCCTTATTTAGTGGGCTACTTAGCGCCGCTGGCAGTTCATGGAGAATCACCCGTCTTGGTCCTTCCCCGGTTTCCTTCGTATAGATATATGCCCCTGAGGGGTCCTCGCTTGTCTTCCTGTTGCGCGCCAAGGATTAGGACTACTCGATCGATACACCGTGGATGTGCGGTTAAATTACGCGATATCGCGTTTAACAGACTTGATTAATTTACAACTCGAAACGTCGAGAAGTTTATCAGTTGCGCGACGATGCCCTCGATTATTTTGATAACTTCCACACTAATGATTTATTTATTATTATTTATTCCCGTAGTTTTGACCGTTTAAATGGTATCCTTGCCAGGTTGACAGCAGAAAAATTTTTTAATATAAAAATTAAACCGAGGATAACCCCTGATTCCAAGAATATTTTTCTTAAAATTTCTCCATTACCGTTTTTTACGCGTGGATACACGCCACGGCAGTTTGAAAGAACAGAGCTGAAATTCTTTTCGCACATTCCCCTTTTTTAAGTCGGTGAAAATAAAATACGCGTGAAACGTACAATTCTCAAGCAGTATTAATTCTATGTCTTACGAATAACGACTTTTATTACATCGACTGCAGTACACGATATTAAAAATAAATTAAAACCCACAACAATAATAATAAATATAATAATAATAATAATAATAATAATAATAAATAATAAGAATAATGATAATAAGTTTCTTAGGTCCGCCTCAACGAGAATTAAGTGGATCTTTCTCTCTCACTCGTGGGAAACCACAAGTAGCAGTTAGTAATTTTCATGGCTCTATCAAAGGATATAGCAATAAGAAACTCGAGCGCAAGTTGAATGTCTATATATACATGTATATAGCTTACATTACGTATTGCAAGGAAATGGACGCGGTTGATTTATTTATATCCACTCTTCTCCTTTCATTATAGTTACACTATATAAACACACACTGGGAAAACTTTCATAAACCACCTTTTATGTTATTTACACGGTAGTAATTCATTTTAATGCTTCTTGCACTTTACGAATTTTTGTATCACGATGTTTAACCCTAAACCCACTGCGATATTACTCTACGCGCGCTCCTAATTTTATTTACAACTATTAGACGCCTTTTTTTTTAATTCGATTAATAGCTTCTCTATTTCGCTTGAGTGAACAATTGACAAACCACTCTATTGGAGTGAAAACTGAGTAATTCTTAACTAATTGTAAGTTTTAACTGACTGAATTTAAAGAGTTTCTTACTTTTAATTTGGGTCATTATCGATGTTATCAATTAATTTTATTACATTACCAGTCGTAAGTTTTTTCTTTTTTCACGATAATAAGTGAATATTCAATTAAAATTGGCCTTCTTTTTTTTAGTACGTAATTATTCAATGGGTACAGAAAAAAATTGAATAAACATATTCTCAAAGTCAATATACAATTAAGCCATTGTTATTCGGAATATCAGAAGGTATCTAATTTTGAAGGTATTTGACAAATCTCAATTCACGAATTTGAAACTATGTTACTACATGTGAGTAATGATGTAGAGTTATCAAACTTCAAAGTCGCTTCATACATATAGAAACTTCACGTATATGTCCGTAATTACATACAAGTTACAAATGTATACGAATTCTGTAAATCCAATGAAATTTTCAATTCAAAATAATTATTCATATTTAAAACAACGTTTTTTAATATTAGAGTTTAAATAATTGTATTTTCAGACAGTCGTAAATGAGTATAAGAACCTCGCGAATATAAATCGTATGTCAATCAACGTCAACGTTGTAATGAAAAACGCATTATAAATAGTACATGTAGGACAGAAGGTGTAAGAAAATAAGTTAAAACAACATTTTTATATAAATAAAAAGTAGTATATAATTCAAATAATCATGAAAAAAAAATCCTTACAATATCTTGATCGTAATTGATATTATCATACGATATCGTGTGAAGGCGTGTGCTCAAGACACGTACATAAAACACATTCCCAAGTCGATGGGAATGTTACTTCGGTCGAGGAAAAGGAAAATAATGAATGATGTGGGCGAAATGAGGAGGGTGGGGGGTGGGGGAGGAGGTGTGGAGGAAGGGACGAGGGGAGGATGGACAGTCGTGAAAACGAGCAATAAGTTAAGGTTAGTGCGCATTAGTGTCTTTAAACATGGGTAACTAGGAACATGATGAAGAAAAGATGCGTTAGAAAACTCGAACGCGAGGTGGTAACGTTATTTACCCCGCCTTCAGTTATTAATTATTAGATTGTCTTCTTTTTTGTTTTTTTTAAATAGAAAATAAATATAAAGAACGAGACGTCGCGTCGTATATCGAACAACGCTCGATGGCAGATCGAAGACGATGAGGAATGAAAGGAGAGAAAGGATACATACGTATATATATAATTATATATATATAATAACTAGTTCGTCGAAAATAAATACAATAAGAAAGAATACATTTAAAAAAGAGATTCGTTAGATCTAATAGGTATAGACCGATTCGTTGTATGTATATATATATATATATATCTATATGTCTCCAAGTTAGGTACTAGTTTAACCAGAAAATAATAACCAAACCAACGGTTTTAATATACACGATTGCGCAAGACTTTTTGGTTTTCGGTCTATACCTACTAAATCTACAAGCGATGATCACACACACATATAGAACGATGATGCCGAGAACGAATACAATGCGTTTTCGCTGATCGAAGGTGAGAGAGGGTGGGGGGTAAGGGACGAACAATGCAAAAAAAAATCATGATCCCCGGCTGCATATGCGAAGGCTTCCGAGGAGCACCTTCTCCGCTTCTTCTTCATATGTACACAACACCGCTAGTGCTCCTCAAGCATTTTTTTTGCCTCTCCTCTCGCTCTCTCCTCAAGCACTTTCGCCTCCCTCTCTCTTTCTCTCCTGGCGTCTTTCTCTCTTTCTCGAATTCACTCCTTCGAGTCTCCCGTTTCCCGAGGTCCTCCAATATTTACAGAAGAACGAAACACGTCATCGGAATAATCCCCCGGGAAAGAAAGGAGAGACGTGAGCTTTCTCTCATCGACTAAATAACGACCTCTTTCTATCCAAGATTCCAGAAGAGTGGATACCTGTGTCAGTCTTTGTTTGACGATTTACTTTGTGCTCATATTTAATCAGGACCCGTATAGTCTACGATGACGTTCTCCTCTCTTTCTCTCCTACTTTTTCAATCGAAGACCTGTGTGTCACTGATTAAGAATGGAACAATCGGGTTTCATCGCCACCCCTCGGAAATTCGTTCTCAACTTCCCACTCTAAGAATCTCGGAGAGAAACCGATAGAGCCAAAAGAGAGAAAGATGTAAATGTATAAGAGAAACGGGCGAGGGAAAGTGAAAGAGAAAGAGAACGCGAAAGAGAGGGTGACGAGAGAGAGAGGGAAGGAAAGAGAGAAAGAGAGAAGGAGGATCGAGGAAGCGAGACGAGGGTTTATGGCCCCGTAAAACATTCGCAGCGAAATCTCGAGCCGAGGCAGAGGAAGCGACATCCATGTTAATCTTCGTGCAGTTCTCAAAAAGGATTCGCCTGCCTCCTCTGGGCTAGCTGTAACAATCGTGTCTCTCTGTTTGTCGTGCCGAAGGTTCTTCAATTGGCGACCTTGACGAGCTCAGGATTCTCGGTGACGTAAGCTGGATGCGCGAATCCCAGACTGATTCCAGCGTTCTTCCGATCGACTGCGCGAACTCGGACAAAGAGGAATGCAGCGATCAGGGATGATACCACCATCACCAACAGTAACATCACCAAACCACCGACGAATCCTGGCAGAGACATGCAGATGGTCTCGGGATCGTTATTCGATGCGGCGTCTTGAATCACGACGGTCGTGTCGTTGTCGGTGCTCTGTGTACCCAGGGCGAAGTTTACGTCTCCTGGTGCGACTACTTGGATGATGCGTGACGTGTTCACGTCGGTCATTTCTTGGGCGGCACGCTTGTACACGTGCGAGGAGACGAACGACACCGTGTGGAAGAAGCTCTGCAAATTGGTAAGTTCATTCAGTTAATTTAATATCATTACAATCGATATATTACAGTTTTAATATCTCGTAAACCTAATTTCAAAGTTACTTAATAATACTTAATATTCAACTACTTGTTTAGAAAAATTATATCAAAATTACAAATTTAATTTTGCAAAAATATTGTATTTATATATATACGAGTATCGCATTTTACCTAAAAAGATAGCGTGCATACAAAATTATTCAATATAAAGTAAAATGTGAAAGAAACGTTGCATGAAAGAAACTCCTTATAAAAAATACGCTTTTCATATAAAATTTTGTTTTACATTAAAGGTACGTTTTAAGAAGTTTACAAATTTCTCTCCATAATTTACTAATGAATGATCTCTATAAAAAAAACTAACTTAGTCACGGAGTATAAATACATTTCAAATTACAAGTGTCCATTTAACTTGGAAAAGTTCAACAGTTTGAGAGTAAAAAGTTTTGTATGAAACTCGCCTCAACAATTCCCCGGAGTAGAAAAGGTCACGTAAAAGCCAACAGGTTAAGAAAAGAATAGAAAGAGAATGTAAGAAGGAGAAGAAGAAGAAGAAGAAGAAAGTAGGTAGGTAGGTGTACCTCGTTATCATCGTCCTCGTCCGCAGCGATGACATTCCTTCGTCTCCTAGCGCCCCTAAGTTCCGCGGGAAGTCCCTCGACGGACCTCGGCCTTCCTCCAAGAGTTGCAAGATTACCCTCGAGTTCGTCGCTACCGACGGTTCCCTTCCTCTTGACCGTTTGGTACGCTGCTGCAGGATGTCCGGGTAATGGTGGTGGTGGCAGGTGAATGCTATCTTGTTGCTGTTGTTGCTGCGAGCTTTGAGGTGCGCTGCTGCTCGCGGTTGCGTCGTTGCCCGACGATGTCGAACTCGGCGATGACGAGGTCTGCGCTTGCGGCGCTGGCACTACGTCGGGATTTGGTTCACTGAAATTTTTAATCATATTTTTAATACGTATATTCATTTCTATTTTAACTATTTTTATCATTTCTCTTTTTATCAAACAAGTTCCTTGCATAACAAAACGTTACTATAATAAATAAAATATTTAATTTATTGATAAAAGAATGTGTTTTTTAAAGTGCTAAAAACTGCTCATTTGCTAACAAGAAATTTTCTAAAATAAAATAAAATTAAGTTTTTACCAACCGGTGATAATTAGTATCAGATAAAATAATTTCAAGAAATATTATGACACTAGAATGGCATGTAATAATAAAAAATTAAAGAAGCATAATATAATAAAGTTACCTGTAAGCTCCAGCTGGTCCACTAGGATGACGAGGATCAGGATACGCAGGTGGTATTCCGTATTCAGGTAGAGGTGGTGCTCCGTATTCGGACGAAAGTCCTTGGTGAACCGGTGCTCCGTACTCCGACGAAATAGAGTTGGAGGCTGCACCGTATTCGAGGCCTGGATGGCCACATTTGGGTTCTGGGCAGTTGTACCTACAAACTTGAATGACACACTGGAAGTGTACATTCATACTATCAGGGAATTTGAATGCCTGGAAATAGGCAAAGCTCACAACCGAGGCACTTGGACCGAAGTTCTTTATCTTCTGGAACCTGAAATTATACCATAAGATATATAATGAAACTCGATTGATAAAAGGAATGAAATAAAAGAAATAAATAGTCGATAAGTGTGGTACAAGTAGTTTTATTTTACCTGGACATGATCTTTGGCCTGACAACGCATCCAGATTGATCAACAAGCTGGATAGGTGCCCTCTTTCCATCGTGGGCAACGCAATTCCTAACGAGCATATCGAATTTGTTTTCGTCATCCTTGATCGCGAGGACCATCGTCATAGTCTGTCCGATTTTGACAATACCGGACACCTCGGAGGCCCATGGTCCTTTGCCAACTTGTATCTGCATCCAGCACTGCAGGTTGTCGCCGAGAAAGTTGGCCGTGACAGCGTGCAACATGTCGACTTGGAATGGTCTGAACGTTACCGCCTTCTCGTAAAAATCGTACCAGGTACACCTAAGTTTTCTGGCTTGATCCCAAACTTCTTGGACGTACGAGTCGTACTGAATGATAATGGTGTTTTCAACGTAACTTCCCGAAGGTGTAGGTGCTCCGTAAGGTGCGACGTTGTGGTTGGCCGAGGAGCTCATACCGCAAGAATTGAGGAAGATCTCAAAAGTGGCACTGAGGTGACCGGTACCCGGTTTCAAGTGGACGCAATGAGGATCCGAATAGAAACCTTTGCTGAAGATCATACCGTAGAAAGGTCGATCGAATTCGATGTTGACGCGCATGTGCGTCTTCTCGCATTGCACCTGGAGATGCTTGATTTGAGGTGTGTCGGGTGATGCTAAAGGCCAATTTTCCTCAGCCCCGTGACCAGGTGCGCCGTATTGAGCCGGAGGCCCGTACACCGATCTGTGTTCCAGCGGCAGTGCGCTGCTGTCAACGAGCGGTGCTTCGCCATTTGTGCTCTGAAAATAAACAAAATATTCATTAATTACTCATCGGGTAATTACATACTTTTTTTCATAAAATAATATAGCCCACAAATAAAACATGTTACGTAAAAAAAAAGACAAGTATTATGTATATATCATGAGATAAACGCATCGAGTGACATAACGTTTTATAACTTGATGCAGTTGTCTAGCAGGTCCGAAAAAAAGATACCGCCTTTGTCGTTCAAAACAAGTAGAAGAAAGGAGACGGGAAAACAAGAGGAGCAGAAAAGTAACGGAATCGAGATTCGTGATGTTAAGCCGCGATTTCGTTACTCGTTCCTTACATCGCGATATTGCACAAGAGTTCTGTATGTGTTTGACGTTATAATTTCGAAGAAAGACAATGCGCACACGAGCGATCTCATCCGCTCGTTTCCGGTTTATAAGCTAGCGGCGAGCGCGAGAACAAGTGCTGTGCCACTATGCTCTTTCGAATGAAGATTAATCAACCTGATATCAAGAAAAAATGTATTTTCATCCGAGACTTGTGATGTTATTAATTTATGATCCCACCTATTCCGACTGTAAGATTTATATATTTACCTTGTATTTTATCAGATGAGTAAAACCAATCGCAATAAAAATTAAATTATACACAGATAATGAACTTGTTGAATTTAAAACAATGCATATATATCTAGAGGAATAATTTTTAAAACAATGAATGTGTATTTAATTTAAGACAAACTTTATTTAAATCTGCAAATTAATATACCTTTTTAAAATAATTTAATATTATAGTTATAAAAAATTTATTTTATACTGATTCGGACAATTGTTATAATTGTACGTGTGTAGCAAATTAAACCAAGTATGAAAATTTTTCTCGCGGTACATGTCAATTATGTTATTAAAAAATGTCCATTTCTTACTAATTTTACGGTTTTGAACCTACGTCTGACCTATAATTTACTAAATTTTAACTCCTGTCAAAAGTGACAAGCTGTACAATTGACTTTATATTCGTATTTGATTAAGAAATTATACCCTTTCTACTCATCCGACACATTCGCAAAATAAATAGGTGTAATTTTTTCACAAAATATTAAAAAAAATCCACGTAAATTATTGAATTGTTTAATCGCATTACCATACACTAATTTATCATAAACGAACAAACGAATCGTTCTTACATTCAACATGATAACCAAGAACATTAAGTCATTCGTTTGCAAACTACCGGCGAATCCTCCGGAGAGATTAAAAAATTTTTCAAATAACTCACAGGCATATATATAAAATGAGCGTACACACCAAGATATACGTTAATCGAAAAAGTTTTCGCCGTATAAACAACGATGAACCAACCCATATAGAAAATTATCCTCGCTAAATTCATATAACGAGAAGAACATAACGTAATGTACAACAAATTTACCAATTTACAGTGTTGTTGTTGTTGTTCTTCTTCTTCTTCTTCTTTTTTTCGCACAGCTCATTTTTATAAAACGCGCCGGAGTTAATACTACGTCGAAGCATCCGGTGTACATATATACGTACACCCATACACACATACACACACATCTATGTGCTCGGGTTCATTTCTTTTTTTTTTATCGTGAAACAAGCAGCATCTCGGAGCCGGTCGCGATATCGCCTTGGGCAGTCAGTCGGTTATTTTCTGGGTTACCGGGTGCTTATATACGCGAGAGTGAGCTTACATCTCTCTCCTCTGTGTGTGCGTGTGCGTGTTTGTGTTTGTTTATTCGTGTGATTCGCCGGGGAAAGAGAAACCTCGAAGAAAGGAGTAATTGCGCGCTACTCGTGGAAATTTCGTATTGAAAATTGTACATTTGTGGAAGGCATGTAAACATTTAAAGACGTAGTCTCGTACAATTGAGGATTATGCGTTTGATACGACTTGTGTGTATATCACGTGTATATATATGTATGTACGTATATGCCCACAACTACTTGGATAGAGGCAAATTGTACGATTTTATATAGACGAACGTGTGTGTATGTGTATCTATGTGTACCCATACTACAAGGAATTGGATGTTGCTTCGAGCAAGTTTCTTTCCACACTTATAATAGTTGCGAATGATACGTTTGCTCGAATGAGAATTTATGATTCCTCTTCTCACGATTATTAATTATATTATTACGGTATATATCTCGTACGCACGCGTTACAGTGGAAAGTATTAATGTTAATTTATAATAAATTTGTTAATGACAATCGAATTAAATATTATAAAAAATTAAACTTTATAGTTGAACGTCGCTTCACGTCGATTTTCACCAATGAAATTTTAACAAAAATTATCGTTAATCGTGCAATACAACATATAGTTACATAACTTTGCTCGTAATTATTATAGTTGGATTAAACGTGTAAAAAAGCCGACAGCGTAATTAAAAAATATAAAACGAGCCGTCGTAAAAAAAACGTTCAAAACGTTATAACTCGCCACCTGTATAAAACTAACTGTATGCATGTGTGTGTGTGTGTGCGTGTATGATGGAGGACCAGCGGAGCTATTGCACGAAAAGGATCGAGTTGCGTTGACCCCGACAAAGCGTGACATAAGTCGAGGCAATGGACGAGACGATTAATGTGACGCCTGACTGCAGGTTGCACCGGTATCACCAACTCTGTTACCGGAATGCGGTCCGAGAGACCTTGGGAAGTCTTTTCGGTGAATTTTAGATGGTTAGAGGAAGGACGGAGTGTAAAACCCGTTATGCACACCTATGTCTTTGACATTTTATAACGAGACTTACGTAACTCACGTGTATTATGCATTTTCTTAAGCTGATGAGGATTCTTCCGAAATAACATAACTACAAATTAATTTTGAATTTACAATTTTTTTATACTGTACATTTATAGGCTATCGATCAAACGAATTGAGAAAAAAAAATTGTTTATTCCGAATATTGCACAAATTGACTTACTTAAACACTAGATACAAAGTACAAAAGCCAGTAGTATAAAATACAACTTTTAAGCTTTTTAAGTACTTGAAAAAAGTACATATTATCACCGAAGAAAATAAGTAAGATGTAATAATACTTAAGATATTGTGTAAACAACGCGCGGACGAGAAGTTCAGCTCCGTCGCATATATATAGATATAACGTCTGGGTCAAACTAACGAGCAGCGCTGCCGGCTTTTAGAACTAGTTCAAATCATACACGCATCCTTTGCTCTTTTACGTACAAATAAAATTACCTTTATTTAATATTTTTACAAATATTTCGGACGATCACTCAATTGACTATGCAACTCGGTAAGGAATATAAATTTTTTTGTTACACCAAAGATATTGCGCCAAAATAAAAATGTTGATATCTAAAGTGTACCGAAACATTAATAAAGCGATTAAATGTCAATCGTAGATACGATAATTCACAACCGAATAGAAAAAGAGCGTAACGATAAGGTATCGCAAAAAAATAAGAAGAAGTCGAAGAAGAAGTAAAAGAAGAAGAATAAGAAAAGCATCAGTAAAGAGTATTTTAGTATATCCGGAAGTACGACTATCCATCACCGAACCTCACCGAGATTCGTATCTCCATCCCAAGATGAGCCAAGTCTCTCAACGCCAAGTACGGCATCAACGACCTACAGCCACTTCCCCTGGGGAGTTGGTCTACGCACCTTTGGAATTTCGATAAAATCGTCCCCACCCTATAAACTACATGTATTAGAAAGACCGCCTAAAGAGAAAATCGGCTCTCGGAGGAACGATGTCGCGAGTATGGAAAAAGTAGAGCGGACCCGTCAGCCGAGACTCTCCTATTACGCCGAGGGAAGATGTCGCAGCAGGCCGTTCGCCCCGGATTTTTTTTCCTCCTCCTCCTCCTCCTTCGTCTTCGTTTTTTTTTTGTTGCACCTATACGGAAGCGCGCGAGAATTTTTCTTGCTGCAGTGCTAATTGGGGAAAAAGGCTAAGTCGTTCTCGTATTGTCTTCCGGCGTATAGGTGTGCGCACGTGAGAATCGGGCTAGCCTATTCGATTCGAGGTTAATTTTTAATAACATTATGCGTACAACTTCTTTTTTTTATTTTACATAATCAAATTGACCGAAATCAGAGCCATCTTTTTGATCCATCCTTTGTCTACGTTTGTCTGCGCATCGTGTGTGTGTGTGTGTATGCATCGGGATTGATGGAATATACGCGCGACTGATACGTAATTTGCACGAGCCCGCCGAGTCTCTTTAATTATCCGCGCTAATGAAACAGCCTGCATTTAATGTATACATCTTTAATTAACGATGATTATTAGTTTTAAGGAATAATTTTAGGCCTTCGAATGTATCTCGCGTTCGTTTGTACTATAGGAAATTTAATGAGATTGCCTAGATATATATACTTAAAGCGTTTTGTTCAATCTATATAGGATATCTATGCGAATCGTTTGGACTCTTTGTTGTTATTTGTTATTTTCTAGATATTCTAAATTCTTTGTATTATTAAGCCACACTACGTTCTTAAAATGTAAATTGAATATTTGTAGTTTGCCATTCAACTAATAATTACGTATGAACACCAAGTTATCTTACGTCCATATTCCTATATCAATAAACAGTGTATTCATTACATCCGTCAAATGTGATTACCTAGCTACGACAAATGTTATTTAAGTATAGCTATAATTACCGTTGACACCGAAAACATGTCAAACCGCGAATAACACCAAACGACGTTACGTTCCAAGGGAACTTGACTTTGAAACCTATTCATTTTGAATGAATAGAGAAAACAAGAATATTCCGGTGAATGATTTAACGTAGTTATTTATTAATTAACCCGGAACGGTGAGGATTAAATCCGTGTGTAACGCAACGTCGTTTTTGCACGTCCAAAGCCTTTCATTAACTTCCAGTAATGCGCGACCGTCTTCGCAATTAGAATTCAATTGCCTCGACCCTTTTTGTCGCGTTTGGTTTAATTGGACTCGGTCACGAATATTCCGTGCGAAAAAGAAAGTAAAGTTCGGCAGCAGTGAGTTTCCTCCTTCTCTCCCAAAAAAAAGGGACGCATATAGAAAGTCGATTGCCCTGAATGTTTGGTACAACTTGTTTCTTTGTATCGTTTTATTTTTTTTTATTTTTCGGTATACCCAATCGTTCACGCTTTTACCTTTCGAAGGAAATGTAATAAGTATATATATTTTTCGTGGTCGTCGCACTTTCATTTTTCCTTAAGCCTAAGCAGGTGGAACGAGGAAGAGAGAGAGAGAGAGAGAGAGAGACAGGGAGAGAAGGAGGTGCAAACGATTTTGTGGTCTTCCGCAAAATTACACGACGGGAGGATGGCTGTTTCACTCCCACTTCGTTATGCCTCTTTTTCCAACTGGATGTCGCGGTGATATTTTTATTGTCGTGATCACTAAATCACTAAATCAGTAGCATCGAGGAATCCTTATTTCAAACTGGCCAAATTTATCGGATTATTATGATTAATATTTGTAACATATATAGAAAAAATTATTAAATTTTTTTGGACGGTAGTTATACAATCGCTATAAATTTAATTACTTTATAATTTCGGGTATTTATTTTTGAATTTAGATTATCTTAATCAAAAGCAACCATAATTAAAATAATTATTTCTTAATTATAATGGAATGTAAAGTAATATCTATATAAATATGACAATACATTGTATTATAAAACACGAATAATCTTATACTATCTAATCTCTGTTCTTAATGAAATCAATCACAGCAATAATCATTAATTTCTAACTTAGTAAAACAATCGTCAGCAACGCATAGTTGCAAATTAACTAATACAAATTCCCCTATTAATCTTAACTCGTAAACTTGATTAGCCTATACTAAATATACTTTCTTTTATACTATTTAAATTAATCACATTAAAATCATATCAATATTCACCCATAATAAAGTAAACCCCATCAACATTAAAACCATCAATCGCTACCACCCAGAAAGCAAAAAAAAATTATTAATTCTCATTTCTCACCAACTTCCCTTTGGATACGTCGATCGAACGACATATCCCTCGGTGAAACGGTACTTGGTAAATGAAGAAACACCATGCTTGGTGTGTGTATACCTCAGAATAGACATCTCATTCAAACGTCAAACACGTATACACGATAGGTATAGTTATATATATATATATACCTATATAAACCTGAGAACGTCAATGATGAAACCAAAGCGGATGCTCTTGGCATTAATCATCGTTTCGAGGATTAAGCGCGCGGAAGTGATTGATAAGTTATTTTAATTGGCGACAAGATCGAGCTCGCGCGCGAATAACCGGGCAATCAATTTGGCGGGTAGCTTTCTAACGGGGATTGGGAACGACTGGTGTGCGCGCAACCGATTAAGTACTCTAAATATGTCGCCTTCGCGCGCGCGCGCACGCTTGAAAAGATATACCTATACTTGTTTACGCGAACGTCGAGGATATACCGACTGAGAAGAAGCTAGCTCTTTGCACAGTTTCTAGACACTCTCATTCGAGTAAATTAAAAATAACATAAATATTACTTTTGACGTACATACGAAAAGAATTTGGACATTCAATGAAAATTTATCTCATATATTGTTTTTATACCTATGTAATTTCAATCAGAATAGTCATAATTTTAATATTAATGTCTAATTACACGCAGGGGACACGTAATATACAAAACGAGTTTTCCATTGTTTTCTAATAGATACGGTATTTTTTCTATTACAACGTGTAATTTAAAATACACCTTTCACAAATAATACGAGTTAGAAATTGTTACACTACCCGACGAATAAGGAAGTGAGCAATGTAATAAGTTAGTAAATTTTCCTCTTAAGAGTAGAACGTGCACGTTCAAAATTAGGTAAAAAGGTGCTGATGAAATGGATAATTATATATGTGTATGCATAAGTAAAGGATCTTCGGTTTAACTTTCTTTCCTATTTTTTTTTTCTCGAGCGTCAACCTTAGAAATGGTTTATTTTTTAGGCCACTGCAATTTAATATGATGGAACGGTCTATAAATTATCGGCTGGTTTATAAAACATCGTACGCTTACGTAGACAATTGAATATAAATACACTATTTCTAACTGTATAGTATTTCTGCATTTATTATTCGCGGATTTTTCTTTGCAAAATTTCAAGAGATACGTTGATTTTATGTTAAATTTTACAAAACACTGATGGTAATATGATGATGTATAAAGTATTTAACTTTCATGAAGCCTAACGATATGTAAAACCTAATGTATCTTTATATATAAACTTCATAATTTTTGTTAGTAACAATGTTGATGATGCAGAATGACGTTAAATTCGGTTCCTGGTGAGTATGGCATTATGGATGAAGCTATTGAAACCGACGTGTAAATATATTAAGTATTGACTAAAGATTGTGTAAAATTTAATATATATTTTTGGATTAGTGTAATGTCATAACGATATGGGTATAAAAAATTTGATTCTTTGAACGCCATTCTTATCAAATTCCATATACATTTCAAGCAATCACAAAATTTCATCTACCTTCACATGCGTATGGGTGTATATATATATATGTCTGTGTGTGTAAACTACGGAGAACTAACCCAATCGTGTCACCTATAAGAAAAAGAAACTCAACCAATTCCAGAAACGAGTTCGCGACTTTGCCATTTACGATTCTGTCGCATCTATCCAGACGCACACACACACACATACTCGCGCGCAGTATAGTTCTCTTCCCGAAAAGAAAGCCTCGCTTAAGCGAGTGAGAGAGAGAGAGAGAGAGAGATAAAAGAAAAAGCAGTCCGATTGCCGCAGTAGCCTCTGCTCGCAAGAGAAGTTTTTAAGCGGGCCCCGGCAAGCAGAAAGGGGGCAGCTCGCGTCCGGCGCAGTGACCTACTATCGTCGCTTCGTCGGACTTGAAGAGTACGAAAGACAGAGAGAGAGAGAGAGAAGCCGCGTATGAGAGATGCACCAACCTGCAGGTCTCTCCTTCTCTTTCTCTTTCTCACTGGGTATGCGTTAAGCGTCCTTGCCCGTTACCCTTTAGCGATTTTCAGGAGGGAGTAGGCGCGGTGAATCAAACGTACATACATCCAATATAATCATGTATTTACGGTCGAGGGTTTTTAACTGTTTATTATTTCTTTTTTTTTCCTTCCTTCCTTCTTTCACTGTCGATGGTGTTGGTTTTGCAGGTGCTTGGAATTTTCGGTTGCCACTGGTGTGTACGCACGAGTCTTCCAGTTACTTTTTTTTTCGCAAGACTTTCGGTGACAAAAATTATTTTTCAATTTTTATTTTCAGCGACTTTTTCTATTATATTCGAATTAATATTTTCTCTCTTTGTCAAAATAACAACATTTATTTTATTGATCTTTAAGTATACATTTTTAGTTAATACCTAATGATAAATTGTTTACAAATATTAATATTTACAGTCATTCGTAATGCAACTCCAATTCTACAATGATGACTATGAATTTCTCAGAAGCCATATTATATATATGCATAAAAGAAACTTAAATTTCATAGCTTCGTTTTTTAGTAATCTTTACAACAGTGAAAATTTGTAGGTTAGTTACGCATTTTTATGCTTCTAAGTTTACTCAAAGATACAAAAAAAAGTACACGTAAAGAACAATTTAAATGTTTTATTCACGATAATAAAAATATTGTTAATAATGTGAAATATTATTAAATGTAAAGCGTTATAAACATTATTTTTTCTTTTTAGTTTAAACCCACTAGAATCCATTAACTGTAACATAAACTACCTTAATGTTTGTTTATCCCAGTACAGCGATAAAAAGCGAATATTGACATCAACTATAATATTATGGAACGCACAAACATTTCCTCACATTTTTATTGCGACGTACTGATAGATATTACCGCCTTTTTATGGATATTATATATTTGGACGTTTGACTAACAAATTTTAGCCAAGTAAGTAAAACGAGGTTAAAATCAAATTGAAATTTAGAAATTTATCGACGTTGTTGAAAAAATCCTGTTGCACGACAAAACAAATTTTAAGCGTCCTCGAAATATTTTAGTTTATCCATTATTGTATATATATGTACAAGAAAACAGAGTTAATCAAGTAGAAAAAGCTATAAATTACTCGATGAGCTAAGTAAAGCGAAAGTGATACAAATCTAATTAATATTAGCGCTGTAATAAGTAGTCCTAGTCTGTATTGATCAGGCATTCCACGCATATCTATGTTCGGTATTCTACAAAATTACCCTATTAAATGTGTACGCATTTTTAGAGCATCACAGTTATTTTTAAAAGAAACATACCTGTACATTTAAAATTATAAGAATTATGAGTTTACTAATTTGAATTAAGCAATTCATAGTATTACTTTTATTACGCATGTTAGATTTATTTACATAATTTATTGTATAATACATAATTAACTATATTTTTTAAATAAGTATTCTATATACGATTTAAATTATCCTGAATGATAAACCTAATTTGAAGGAACAACAAACAATAAAATATATTCTTATTGGAGTTTTGTAACTACTACAATGACATTTGCAAAATATAGATTAGTATAAAAAATTTAAATGTCTCTATATAGAGGCACATTTTATTAACCTACTATTCAACTCAATGACTTCATTGGTTTGTAAAAGTTTTCTAATCTTTTATATTAATTATGGTATATCTATAACTGTTATCATTTTTGTTATAGGTAAACTATATGAAGGATAACGGTTTTGAATATAAGTTTCACAAATCTGAGCCGGTTTCGGATATTTCATTCATCAAATCTAATCTCTAAGTGGTTATCGTTGTTTCATTTGTATCACATAACTTTTAACTATATATACAATGTATAAAATTTTACGCTTACGATGGTCTGATTATTGTCGTTAACTACAACATTATTGATAATTCTAATTAATCTCGATAACGTGAAACCAAAGCGGAACCATACTCCTTCACATACGAATGATTCTATCGTATTTTTAAAATAAATCCTTGTTAAACAACTTTTTTTGGTAAAGAAAATTTGTAAACAAAGCGAGTACTGCATATTATTTAATTTAACAATTCGTTTTTCTAATAAAATTGGATGAAATCTATCATTTGTTAGTTTAACATTTTAATTCACTGAAAGACGGTTTTTACATCAGTTGAATGAAGCTATATACATTTATATAACTATTTCTTTATGTGATCTCTCTCTCATTGACTGTGAGCGCGCCCGCGCGACCTTTTTTTTCGAACACCGCTGTAAAATCAAATCATTTGCAATAGAGCGGTACTTTTTTCGCTCTTCACGGGTCTTTGCTCTTGCTTCTCAATAGTTATTGTTATGCCATTCGATGATTTATGAAGCAACTCGAAACGAGCTGATGGGTTATTAAGCTAATTTTAGCTAATGAATATGTGATTACGATTTTTTCTTTTACTTTTCTTTAATTATAGAGCTCGTCTATATTACTAAATGATTAATTCGTATTTTAACGGTTGTTAATTCGGCAGGTGATGAATTTAGTAACACATAGAGAAATGATTAGGTGGTTCGTATATACGTTAATCACTTGATTTTATCGTTTAACTCTGCATTTTTATACCTGTTATTACCGGAATATATGCATTGTCCGTATAAAACGCCGGCATGCAGATATTAAGTAAACTCACATTGACAAAGCACAAATTGGATGAATTGAACAAAAAGAAAGAAAGAGAAGCTAAGCAAATGCAAATGGTATTAGGCACGTTAACACACAATTCACAAGAATGCAAATGTTGATTTGTACTCACTGCCAACAAAAACAACGGCAGCAATAATGACAACGCTGTCTTCCGTAAACTCCTCCGCGTCCTGTCCATCGTTTATTAATTGGATGATTTCTGCAATTCAAAATAAACCAAATAAGTATCATCGATTTTTATACTTGCTAATTCGTTAGAAAAGTATATAAAATTAAACATATTTATTTTATAGGTGCATGCATAAATTTGTTAATTTTGGCAAATAAATTCAGTTGCTTCTATATTTTTTTTTTATTGACAGTTATTTTAAATTTGAAATGGATACGCTCTAAATTATATCTTACTGCATCAGTTATTTCGAAAATAGTCGTGTACTAGGTTCAGTGAACTGTACACAAGTGTTTAACGAAATGTTACAGATATGTGTAATTATTCTAAGTGAAAAAATCAACGAGTGTGTCGTTCTACATTAAACTGTGAAGTATTCACGGAAATTCATGCAAATTTCTATTTTTTGTTATCGATATTTAATAACTCTTACACGCAACTACATATTATATTCTATATTTATGTAAAAAAATATGTTAATAAACAATAATCATTTATTGAATATTTATTATAATTCTATTTACTCTCTTCGGAAAAATCCACATTCTCTCTGAGAGAAATATAAATTATTTTTCATGAAACGTTATAAAATAAATTATTTAACGAAATTATATTAATTTATGATTTAGTACACATTAGATAAACATTTTTATAAAGGAATAATATCTGACATTCACAATCCACACATCCCAAGTATATATATTTAAACTAAATATGTACAAAACTCGTAAGAATTATTGTCAAATTAAAAAAATACTTTTTAAAAACACTTATGAGAAAAAAAAACTTGAATGAATAAACCTTCAATTAAAGTACACGACGTCTTTTCTCGTCCATATACCGAATTGTACAAAAAAATACTTTTCACACGATCGATCACTGAGTTCCTCGATCAATCACATATTACCAAAACTATCGCGAAACAAAAACATAAACGAATACACTGTCTTGTTAGGAAACCAAGTATAAAATCGCACTATTATTGGCACCCCCTTACTTCAAATTTCGAAGCTCTGTTGCAGCTCGTCCGAGTCCACCCTCGCAAAACAACACTCGCGAAATGAACAATAATTCAAACAATAACAATAACAACACGTAGGGTAATGATTAGGAGAGAAAGAAAAAGATAGAGAGAGAGAGAAAAAAAGAAAGGGAAGGAAGAAAGAGAAACCTCGAAATTATCAGAGTGGCTTCATCGGGGCCCGTGGTACCGAAAAACCTCGCGGCTGGGCCCAAACGACGGCGGCGTGACGTTTCTGCCCGACGGAGACTGACTGAACGCGAGCAGACCGGCGCACAGAGCGCACGAGCAAACGTCCCACTGACCTACTCTCGTACCTCTGCTGCTACTACTGCTCCCGGGGCCCCCTTCCAGACCCCCCCCCCTCCGCCCCTCCTCATCCTCCTCCTGTTCCTCCTCTTCTTCCTCATCCTATATATATATACATGTATATAATCCCTTCCTACTCTTACAAGATCGGGCCCCTCGAGCGCTTCGTCTTCTCGCTTCCTTTTCTCTTTCTCGCTCGGTATCCCACCTGCATTTTTTTCACGAAAAAAAATTCCTTTTGACGAAAGTGGAATTCACTTGTTTACCGACCAGCTGGTGGGAGCATTGGGCCTAATTTTTATAAACTGTCGGAGACGTTTTTCTTTATTTCTCCTTTTTTACTTCCTTCATCGCGATGCTACTGATTTTTTTTTTACGATGATGCAATGACTGAGCGTTTTTGGTCAAAATCGATATAGCGTTCGGTCAAGGTCTCGGTTTTTTCAAGTCTTTCTCTATAGAAGAAAATCATGTTGCCGGCAGTATTAAACGAAATTGAACATATTTCTTTGTAATTAATCAAATTTGTAAATAAAGTCTAATTAAACATTGAAACATTCCTACAAGCATACTGTGACACATATTTGTATGGTATACTGCATTAAAAAATGTATAAAATCCAAATAATTTATACAGAAGAACATTTGTACATAAAATAATAAACATTTCGATGATAAATGCGTCTCGTATAAATAAAAACGATAAAATATCAATGATACTTAAAAATACACGTACATTAACGATTACCGCGAGAAACGTAAATACACGAAATTTCCCCGCAAACGATAAAATTGCACATTAAAATAATATTCAATTACTTATACGAAGATAAAAGTAGCCTATAAAAAAGGAAAAAGAAGAACACACATACGTAGGAATTCACAAATAAGCACCTTACGACTTTCATGATCTAATCGTAAATTAGATTCTGCATTGAGGAAAACAAAACTAGAATGAAGAAATTGTATCGCAATTTCACCTCGAGACAGGAAACGCCTAAGCTGTTTTCAAGGCTATATAGAAGCCGGGTGATCCGGGAATCCAAGGATCGACCATTAAAAAGGTATTCAGCGTCAAAAGGCATAAACGGAGCGCGTTATTTCCTGGCCCCCGAGGCTGGTCAATGTAGATGTATTTATATACATTTAAATGTATATATAGATATACATATATATATATACGTACAAACATACACATCCACACGTATACATAAAGTTGTACAGGTGAAAGAGACGCGCATCGTGAGACCCAATTACGGGCGCCTCCTCCTCCTCCTCCTCCTCCTCCTCCTTCTCTTTTACATCCTTCGCTGCGAGAAAGAGAAAGGCCCTTCGCGCGCGCAAGAGTCTCTTTTCTCTTCAGGGCGTGGAAGAGTTTTCGGCTACAAACGAAAGTAATCATATAAGAGACTCGCGGAATTATCGCGCACTCTCTTTTTATCTCGTGCTCATTTTTCCTTTCTCTCTTTCGTCACTAATTTTCTTTTTGTATTTTATTTTCCTACGTTTTATACGCATACTGCACGCATACCCAATCCTTACTTTTTTACGTTCACGGGCTACCAAATTGATTTTGTCGAATATCTCCTGCTCGCGATTGTTTCGACACTTGTGCATCGAAATATTCGGTGGCGCTTCGTTTATTCTCTTCAGTTGTACCTATTTTTTTTTACTTTTTCGCAGAGAGGTATATTATACATACACATTCGTTCGCCTCTTTTTTTCAGTTCATTCGTTACACATGCGGTGAACATTTTCATCGATCTGGCCCTTTTTTGTATCGAGTATATATTTTTAATGAGTGTCATTAAGGACGCGATGGTCTCTTTTTTCCAAATACTTAATTTAATATTTCCGCGTTTTTGCCAAGTATTCAAATTCAATTTTTATCGTTTAATTGTGATTACTTTTTTTTTGCTTGACATTTGCTACGGTGAATACAGACCATCGATATAGAAAGTTACGTACAGCGCATTCATGTTAAAAATATGTAACGAATGTATAACTAATGATTTAGTATATGAAAAAAAAGATAATATAAGATTGAGTATGAAAAAAAATGTAGATATAATCACTGAAAAATTCTCATTAGAAAATGCAATAATTGCATAGTACATTGTACTCCACTTTAAATGAAAAACTCCGCAATTATTTTCGAATTTTGACACGATAATAAATAATTTACGTTATAGAAACTCAAAGTGCACTCGTTAACGCGGATGCTGTAAAGAATCGTATTACTTAAAAGCTATACGTTAAATAGGTATTTAACGTCGAAAAGCTACACTCTATTAATTCAATCCTTTTTTTTTTTGTATCTTTTTTGCAAACATTAACAACTGCAATTTAGCAAGATCCACCGCAACAAATTGTAACATAGATATATAGGTATACGTACAAACGTAGATACGCATACATACAGGCAATTACAACGTACATCGATGCCTACAATCATAAACCCAATCTCACCGAGAAAAACAGAAAGCATAAAGAAAAACCGAGCGTATATGTATATATGTATATATATAGATGTACGCGCCACTTTTTAAACAACTCGTTTTTTCTATGTATATATCTGTAAATATGCCTTAAGAAAACAGCTGAAAAGGTGAGCAGCTGCTTTTGAATAAGACTGCACGTATACCAAAGGTGTAATAAGATTACGCGATCCACATACACGCGTCTACTTATTGTCATTCAAATCCATTTCAACTTAAAGTGAGGATATATCACCGCGATGTACAGTACAAAGTGAAAAATAAACGTAACTTCAGGGTATAAAAGAGCCGTTGCGAAATCAGTGATAATACACAAGACTCGTGTGTATAAGAAACAAAAGTTACAAGGTTGCCTCTTGTGAGATAGAACAGACTGGTTTACATGATATTAATTACTCGAGCTAATTATTACACATTGACAATAATCTCGTTGTGTTAATGACCCTGTTCCATGAAAATCTGTATATTATTATTCATTTACCGTGAATTTAGAGAAATTTATTAATTTACTCCGTGTGATTTTATCTGATCGACTGTGAAATTACGATGAGATAAGACTTCGTTACAATATTGAGAATTATGCAGTTGTGTCGAGCACTCGTGTGTACATATATATAGTTCAAATTAAGTGTCATGTTTTATACGCATATTGTATTTACATAATTTATAAAATTTTAATAAGGATTGTAAACAATATAGCATTGTATTTAAATAAACAATTAATTTTTATTGTTGTTTATACAATAAATTATATTCACATATAATGACGACATTGCGATTGTATTTTATCGATACGGTTGCAAACTCATTAAGCAGTTACGTCAAAATTAAGCAATACCAAATGCACTCGTGCATCCCATGCAACGAATTTAAATTTAAAAGATAGCGTACATATTTTAATACCAATAACATATTTAGTATTTATGTCACCGACACATTATCAAATGTGTTACGATAAACCACAAAGCGCGACTTATTATTATTCAAGTACCGTCACACAGGCTATTATTCTTTGGTGACAGAAATTTCTGTGCACTGGCTATTGTTTCCCCGAGTGAGCGATTAAGATTTTTGAATCCTTAATTTGTATACGTATATATATATATATATGCATTTATAAATATAACACTGTCCTTGATGCAATTATTAATAAATGTGTACTGTAATTTAAATTGAAAAAAGGTAGTGAATTAATTATAGATAATTTAAAAATTACAATATTTTCCTCGCACAATTAGAAAGGCAATCTAATTCAAATTATAAATACGTCCCTAATAAGATAGATATACATGTATATATATATATATATGATAAATTTATAAGACATAAGTTGAAAACTGTTAATAAGAAACCACCCAGGTATCTAATGACAACGTCAACCGTAGCAAAAAAAAGAAAGGCGAGCATACCAAGAAGACATTTTCCAATAACTCTCTCAGTTCGAATCTAGGCTATACTTCCCATACGCACATGCCGGTGTGTTGCGCGCACCGTTTCTATTTTTTTCGCTCTCTCGCGAAATCGCGGTTGAAGTAAAAAAAAAAAAGAGAGCGCGTCGCGATGAAAGCGATTTTGCATAACGCATATATATATAAATACGTATATTTGTATATATATATTTAGAGTGATAAGAGGTGTTTCGACCTAGATTTTCCGCCCGCATGCCAGGGACCATCCGGAAGCCAGAGCGATAAACGTCAACCCCTTCGCGAAAGCGAAACGCGACTTTCTATAACTCTTATCGCGAACACAGCGAAGAGAACTCAAGATAAGAGGGAAGAGTATATAGAGTATGCTCGCAATTTTCATTTTAACGAAGGACGAGTTAGCTTTCGCTTTCACAAGCTAATTTTCTTGCGAGGATGCGTCTGGCTTCTATCTTTTTTTTCTAGTATGGAGCATCACTTCCGGTTGAGTTGGCTACTTGTAGAAGATACGAGGTGTAGCGCGGATCTTATCAAAGTAGAACGAACGTGCATTACGAGTGAGAGAATTGGCGGTTTTTATCTTACTTTTTCTTTTTCTTTATACTGAGCTTTCGGTATAGTTTCAGATTCGTGATGTACTCAAGATTTTTTTCTACTTTTTCTCTTATTTTTTCCGAAAATTCGCAAGGTTGAAAAGTTTAATACCCTCTTGACATTATCGTCTATTGTACTGCATGCTTTATTCGTAAGTTTATGTGAGAATAAAAATATTTCTATGAAGATAATGTAATTTCTTTTATAATCTTATTCATAGAGCTATTTTTCACGAAGAAGAAATTATTTTAATAACTCGAAAAGTGTTATAATGTACAATTTAATTTTAAAATATTACATTGAAATAAATGCTCGTATATGATATTAAATAATGGCCATTCGTAATATTAAAATTTATACATTTTTGTGATATTAATTAAATAACATTAAATACGTAAAAATAAATTATATGTACGATAATTGTAATAAATGTCGAAAAAAAAGAAAATGTTTTACGAAACAATTAAAAAATTTATATACAATTTCAGTTATATAGTACTTAAGTATACGAGAATATAAGTAGAGTGTAAACGTAATCTTCCGTATTTTTCACGCGATAAAACATCATCTAAAATTTAAAAAAGAAAAAAACAGAAAATCCAGGAAAGTGTAATAAAATGAAATCTTGAATGCTCTGTAATCTTAAAGTTTATACGTTAGATGATTACTTTACTGCTCGTTATGATTCGCGATACATATATAAAAGAACATTAATTTTCGCGTGCTTGTGCGAGGAAATTCATCAGTTGAATTTTTTATAACTCAAAATTGTATATTTCGTAGATAAATAAAGTGTACTTATAGGATGAAGAAGAATTAGTTTTCAATTATGTTTTACGAGATTTAAATAATTATTGCTAATTTACAGAGTAAAATTTATAGGTTTTTAAAGAATTTTTATTTTTTAATTTACGCAAATTTTAAATAATAATCCAAAATTTATTTATCAATTACGTGAATTTTAACGTAATTGTCTATTACGATATATCTATACGTCTTTGATAATTTATGTATTTATTAGAGTACTAATTAATATGATGAACTGTTAATGCCTATGCCATTACAGATAACGGAAAGTTAAATAGTCATTAATGCACATGCTTCAATTCCTACGGCACCCTTCACGAACGAAAATTCTAATTATATTTAAAGCATATATAATACGCAGAGATTATAAAAATGGAGTTTTGAGCTGTAGTGAAACCAAATAAGAAAAACTCATTAACAAATATCTAAAGAGTTAATAAAAAGAACGAAAATCAATTATAGATTAATCGAGTTCATTGAAATTCAGTATAGCGTAACTTAATTAAAAAACGACAACCTTCTGTGACACTTTCTAACATATATCGAGAGACCTCAATAACAACCCAAGGCATTAATAAATAATTCATAAACATCCCAAAAACATGATTCACAACTACCGGAAAGTACGAACGAGTAAAAATGGGAGAATAAGGCACGTTGTCCGAAAATTCAATTTCTCCTTCGAGAGTCGAATGAACGGTAGCCGAAAATATTGAACCAATGTCAAGGAAAGGAAAACGACAACTCGAGAATTTACAAATTAAAAAAAAAAGGAATCATCCAGTGAACCGGATATATAGGTCGACGACATCGCTTTTCATCCCATCGATTTCACACGCAAGGTCGAAATCCCGAGGAAAATCACGCGAAGAAGGGGAATCCCCCGGCCTTAGGTGAAAGCGCGGCCCCAAAAACTCATCTAAGGTATCCAAGAGTACGTGTATATATGTATTCACACAGGCGGAAACACCGCGCGAGTCGACTTTTCGTTCTCGAGACCCAAATCATAAGGCCCAAGGCCTCCGCGCCTACTTTACACGCGTATAATATATTTCTCAAGCAATTTTTGTCTTATCCCCTCTTTGGTCATCGGGTTATATTTTACTAGAAGGATATAAATGAGTTATTTAATAGAGTCGCTATACAGTTGTTTACACGGTGCACTGGAATTTTTTTCTCTTTCTCCCTGTTTTGTTTTTTTTTGTTTTTCTTTTTTTCGTCAAACTGATGGATTTGCGAGCGACTGGTGCTGTCGAGGTGATTGTTGGCGGATAAATGCGTAACGGAAATACCTTTGAAAAATGCAGTTTGGAAAATGTTGTTTTGTTTTTAACTTTAAATTGAATTTTTATTGCCGTTTTAATTCAAAGTAGATAATATTTGATTACATGAATAATATAGTATATGCGTAACAAATTGCTTTATCTTCACATAAGCTTTTCAAATAAAACTATTGAAAATTACATACTTTAGGATTCATTCATATAAATTTAATTTTGATTAAACACATGCATATGAATATCAATATAAACTCATTAAATAAAAATAATAATAATGTTCATTAACCAATCTAGTGTACGCAAACCAACATTCACGAGCACACATTTAAACAATGAATCAAAAATACAAATCCATCCGCTGTCATTTATTTCATTCATTTATACATATATAATTTAATATTAATAAAGGAGTTCCGAGATAAGTAAAACGCTTGTTGAGTTATATGAAAATAATTAACTTTCACGGAAACATTGAACACTTTTATCTGAGCATTAGCTTCGGACATATAGGTATATAGGCATTTACATATGTTTGAGCGCTCGTGAAATAAATTAAAAAACTATAAACAATGGTTTAAAAACCAGAAAATCGCATTACCTACTCTTGAAACATATAAATAACTTGACTATATATATATATATATATATATATACACACTTTTATTTAATGAAATATTCATGAGCATCTAGCACCGGTAAATTCGCAATAAAAAAAAAAGTATGCTACAAAAGATTCGCTAAATTTCCCATGTCAGATTCGACACACATAAGCACCACTTTTAACGCGCGCGCACACACACAATTTCACTCCAATTAACGCCATATTCGTCCTTAAGTGAAAGAATGGACAAAGAAGAAGAAGAAAAAGAAAAAAAGTTGAAGAAATTTCACAGTTGTACAAATCATCACCAAATTCAACACCTATGCGATACCTATTTTCTATATAATTTTACACGCAATCGCATTGACAGCTAGCGTACAAAGTGCGCGCTCCCGCGTCAATTAACCATGGCCGGAGGCGTACGCGTCATTAACTCGAGTAAATAGCCATTTGTCAAGTGGTCTCTTATATTAGTACGCACCTCACCGACGACTCAGATAAGAGATCTTGGCACAGACCAGATGCATACCATCCCGTGGGTACAAACTAGTCTTTTTCGCACGTGTTACACAATATCGAACACCGAGCTGTTGAAAAATGACAAAATAGTTAAATAATTGCATATTATGTTTAATCTTAATATTTTTTAATGAGAAAAATACTATTTTTAATAATACACAAAATAATAATATTGTACGTAATAATAGTGTAAAAAAATTATACGGAAATTACATATGTCTAATAAGAGAACACGAATATACCTGTAATTAAAATATTTCAAAATAAGTAACTATATGTACGTAAATTCCGCAATCGACTATCTAGGTAAAACTACTCTTATTATACTACATAACCGCGTATTACGAGTATTATTTAATATCAAACCCCTTCTCGATAAAACTTAGAAACAACATAACCGAAAGTCACCGTAACCTCTTAACGAACCACAAGAAAAGTCGTCAACCATATAGAGACACTAGACTGGAAGTAAAAAAAAAACATCATGACTTATGTCCCTCTCACGCATAATGCGACAACAGGTCGGATTTAATCATCGGTACGAAGGAAAGTCGGCGAATCGTCCAGATCGTCTATCCACGCGAAACGGTTTCGTTTTAAAGGAGATCGCAGACGCGAGCGTCGCCGTACAAAATTACTGTAATTTCGCGGTTAATTCCACGCGCGTCGGTATAGACCGAATGAACCGTGATTCCTTGCCGCGTGTATGTGCGTGTGTGTGTGTATATATATATATAAATCATAAGTGTACTATTTCCGTGGAACTCGTAAAACCGCCGAGGATTGACATTTTGCAAGATCGAGCGACTGGTCAAACATAATAAGGACGATTAACCTCTTATAATTGGAACATATAGCGATCGGGAATTATCGTTGCTTTTTATGCGTCTCTCTCAAAAGAACCGCGCAGTAAATGCACATTTTCAATTTGAGTGCGTCCATTGCCTTTTTTATGATTTATTTATTCATTTACTTTACGTTTATCAATCCTATTACAATTTAAATCATCATTCATTAGTATCACTCGTTTAAAAATTTAATACGATCACATTATAATAATGCGGAAAAAAACTAAATTTAAATTAATGCTCGTACCACCCAGGTAGGGAATCTTTAATTTTTCACTTTTCACATAATTTTGAGTGCGTCCATGCCTTTTTATGATTATTTATTCATTTACTTTACGTTTATCAATCCTATTACAATTTAAATCATCATTCATTAGTATCACTCGTTTAAAAATTTAATACGATCACATTATAATAATGCGGAAAAAACTAAATTTTAAATTAATGCTCGTACCACCCAGGTAGGGAATCTTTTAATTTTTCACACCATCGATTCCATTAACTTCCACCCAGAAAAATTAGACGCGCCGATATGTACACGAACGTACACACATACGTATACATATATATATACATATATATCAGAATCATCGCCCACGGCATTGACGGACGCGCACCGGCAGTTTTGTGCCACATATTTCGCACGGCGTGTAAGTTAACCAAGGAGGACGCGCAAGATTTCCCCCGAGCTCGATTGTCGCCTACTGCGAGAGAGTTGCGCTTCCGGCTCGGATATTATCTCACCGTACCATCGAGCGCTAATGCTTCTCAGTTTTTTTTTCTTTTCATTTCTATTACTTATACATCATACAACCGCACTTTAGACAAGGGACCTAATAAGTTGAAAGCGATCAATCGATACTGTATATATTGATTTTGAAGGGCTATTATTCTTTCTGATTAGTCGATACGTATGTATAGAGTGAAAATTTATTAGAATTAATAAAGAATATGCTGGTATAGGCTCGTTTCATTCGTCTTAGCTGTAACGAGACAGATGTTTTATCGAGAATAAATTAGTTATAGAGATCACTTTCGAAATGTATAAGACGATTGATTTTAATGGATTATAATGTAAATATATATATCGATTGTCTTTCAACGCTTTAATAAGTGAAATAAATTAGACACATAAAGAATGAAGAGTTATTTAAACATCGATTTATTACAAATAATATGTAATATTAAGTTGTTTAGGAATCATCAAAAATGTTATGTATCGATTTATTAATACATATTTGACATTATAGATATATAAAAAGAAACCACTATAAATATACAAATTTTGCGTCAATATTCTCGTACCTACATATAAGGATACAAAAAAGAAGTTATAGATTGAACGATAGGGCATGAGCCCGTCACCCATACGCGAAGAACCTGGCATTACAATTTTTCAAACCACTTTCCCACGAAATAAATAGGTCAGTTTTCTTTTAAAAATGCCGTATCTATGAATCTGTACATACATCTTAAAAGCAAGAGACGCAATGAGCTACAAAGTCAAAAATCTACCAATATCTTTCGATAACTCGTTCCCTTGTCATTCGCTCGAAACATCATTCAAACCTATATAAGTACATCTACGTACATATAAGTACTTACTGACTTATCTCATTCAATTGATCTTTTCTTTTCTTACACATTCTTTCTTTGTTTTAACAATTGTCTATACTTTTCTATACTTTCAAAAGTAGATGTATACCTATATATTTAAAATCGATATTAAAAAAATCGATGTTTAAATTTCCTTGACATTTAAATATCCTATATAAATTTTATTTAAAATATAAATTTTAATGCGAATTGAACAAAATTTAACAACTTTACATCTTTTATTGTACTATATTTATTCGCGCTATTAGTTTTAATATTGTAATTTAAAAACGTACAAACACTGATCATTTACTTGTATTAAGGAACAATCGGAGCCTGAATCAATATTATCAATTTGGATAAGAATTGCCAGTTATGAATTTGTCGAGATATTTAGTAATACTCTAACTTTAACATTAAAATATCTTGTCAAGCTACTCTATGCAGCATATATATGTATGCCGGAAAATAAAGAATAACGTCCGAGAAAGTTTGAATGTATAGTCGGAAAGAGAGAGAGAGAGGGAGGGAGGGACACAGACTTGGTCAGCACGCTGAATCGCCGGATGTAATTGGAACGATCAAGCCTGCGGTGGGTATATATGTATATATAATAGCCCAAGTTAAGGAAAGAATTTCTCAGAAAAGCCAACTTTCGCAGGAGGTAACGAAATAAAAAAAAAGAAAGAGGAAAACGTACTTTTTGAACGACGTTGTATATATATATATTATACTATCGTTTTTCCGCGAGGGTCGCCAACGAGCGAAAATGATACTTTCGGTGACCAAACGCGTACTCGTAGAGATCGAGGCGTTAAATTATGGACGGCGTAACCTCATTGCCCGGCCCTTGGAATTTCGAGCATTCGTCGCGGAATTTATCTCACGCGTGGAATGGAATATTGATAAATACCCGAGTACGCGCGTGATTGATGGGTTCTCGGTTGCAGGGAAGCCGGACTTTTTTTTTAATTTTATTTTTTTTTTGCTCACTGGATTTATTTATTGGGTTATTTGATATTTTGTGTGTCAACATTGGCTTTATGCAATTTCATCGTACGCTCGGATTTAAGGATAATTTTATTTGCTTTAAACCGAATACATCTGTGTACGCGCTAAAGTGCGTTGTATTAATAATTTATTGCGAGTTTATTATACACTATTGGTTAACAATAATAAGTTTTACCCGAATGATATTAATTTTAAATAACATAATTATTTATGTACATAAATTCTTACCGAATTTATAAGATTATTTATCAAAATTTACGTTCAATTATAATGCATATGATATATGTATATAAATCCAATTTTATTCGACAACTTAATTTTCCTTCGTAATTATAATTCATGTGAGATTTGATGTATATTTATACATATGTATATTTAATCCGACATCACATATGACAGAAATATTGTAACAATAAAATTAAAACTTCATTTCGTCTTATTCGTATATGTCGTACGAAAGCTTAAAAATAAAATATATACGAAGATTGTATTATATTTTTATTTTATCAAACGAAAAGTTTACGATTTCGTGAAAACATTGACCAATAATTTAAAAAAAAATCTTGAAATTATCATCCATATGTGAGAGATTTATACTACGGTATACACAACTATACCGCATCGGAGTACCACCCACGTAATTCCTTTTACTTTCACGTGTAGCATCGATAAAAAAAAAGTTCAACTCCAACAAAGCCGAAACGAGAATGTACGTATATACATATACATAAATGTATATAAGAAAGGAAGTGTGAGTATATATGTATATATATAAGAATGTTGGTAAAACTTGGACTACTTTCTTTATCCGCAAAGACAGTGTTAAACTCCCCCATTGCGGAAGCGGGGTATCGGATAACGAGCAAAACCTCCTCTCCCCACTCGAGTCACTTTCTTTACAAGGGGCCCTTCGCAAACCTAGGAAGGCGCGACAGGTGCGCTCGTGACGCAAGCCAAAGTACCGTTATAAGAAACCCCGAGCTCGAAAGTGAGCGCATGCGTGCGGAAGGCACTCTGTTGTTCCTCGCGTGTTCGTCTGCACACACATATAACGTATACAATTTTTTCTTTTTTTTTTTTTTTGCTTCTCTTCATTTATACAAGGTATATAACGAGGAAGAGTACCGTACGAAAAATGCAGGCAAGGTGCACTCCGAACGTCCGTTGTCGAGCTTCTTGGGATGGGTTACGCGAGCGAGTTTACGCAATTTTTCGGGGGCGGCTTTTGTCCTTTCAAAAGCTTCTGTTTCCTTTTTCGCATCGCCATGGGAATTGGATTCCCCGTTTCTTTTTATACTTGTTCATTTACTGACACGTGATTATTTGAATTTTGACAAAAATTATAGGTTTTATATACATTTTTATATACTTATAATGTACGGATCAATGTGAAATAAAAGTACACCACGTTGCTCACCAGACATATACTTAATAATTATGAGTATGCGATTTTAGTAATCAATAGATTACCGACATTTCATTTATATATAACGACTAAGAAATAATTAATATTTGACAAACGTAAATTTAAATCGTATTAATATTTCTTTGAAACGCGTACATTATGCGCAGCGATAGTTGACCTGAATTTTCAAAGTACTTTTCATACACCATTAAATCAAAAGTATTTCCAACAAATATATACATACGTTCGCACGTACATACACATACACACATGCATATATATGCACGTACGTACAAATAATAAATAAATAAATAAAATATCTCTCCATTTTATAATTGAGTCCAAACATGGCAATCCATCGAGAAAAAAAGAAGCAAACGACCGCAACTGAAATAAAACCATACGGCCAAACAAAAATTCATTTCCGTCGAAAAAACACGTCGGCGAAATTGCGCGAGAAAAAAATCGCAACGATAAATTCAGCGCGAAACCCGACAATAACAACTCGAGCGGCGAAGCAGGCGACACGACGCATCAACCGGTTATAAGGACGCTTACCAGCTAACAGTATATAACCTTTCAATTTTATTATTTTTATTTTATATTTATTTATAATTGACACTTAATATAGCTCAATATTCCAAACGAATTTTTATTTCATAGTCAGTACTAACGAAATATCGTACGATCTATAATTAAGATGTCTTTTGTATATAAAATTATTAAGTTACCTAATAATAATTAATATAGTCATAATTGCGATTAAAAAACCAATACAATATTCGTAACGAGTAATCAAAAAATTTTTAGTGAAATTCTGGAAAATTGAATTTTCCGGTGAACGTCCTTAAAGAGAAAGAGGCAAGTGCATTGCACCAGATCCGCTCGAGCCTCTTGGTCTTACTCTATACGCTGGAGATCCGCATCGTTCATTACAGCTAATTAAGGACTGAAAACGCGAGCGAGGCGCGCCTCGTTTAATACGTTGTCGTCTATACCTTCCTTCTCTTTTTTTTTACGTTTCTATCGTGTATTTCTTGTACCTATAGCTTCTTCCTTGTAGGGTCCTTTTCAACCCGTGAAGAAAGCGCGAAATTCGCCGCGGAAAATTGACGCGAATTCGTCTCGCTCGTTAAGTTCGTGCTGTATGCGCACTCAACATTTTTGTGAGGACGGTCACATTTTGTCTCCTTTTTTCATAGAGTATATGTATATATATATATATATATATAACTTACATGTCCTGGTACAAAAACAAGTTGAATATCAAGCCAATTTATTGGGTACAGCTATGTAACTTATATTCTGCGATTCATAAGATAGAGAATGTATAAATTTTCGATCACCAAACGTTTTGAAATTATTTATAATTCGCGTAAATTAAAAGTAAATGTATAAAATATACGAAATATTTACAAATATCATTCATTGAAGTGTCTTATGTGCAACAATTGTAAGTTGAGAATAATATATATATTTGAAACAACTGGCACTTGAAAGCGAAAATTTACAAGAACAATTAAAATGTTACAGTGGCTCATTTACTTAAGTGTTTTAACTTTCGTGCAAACGTGGAAACAAATTTTTTTAAACTTTAAAATTGTCGCTATTTAAAAATGTTCTCCACCGTAAAAACAGCTTTTATCGCATCGGTACGGTACCAGATGTTACACGTTTTAGAAAAATACTACAATATTTTTAATTAGTCTAATCAACTGTCTTATTTTTTTTACCACACAACTTATTTTTCTTGACGCTGTTCACGTGTTAGTTCCTTTTTCTAGCTAACAAATTCAATTTTAGCGCAATGACGTTAAAAGAATGATTTTCCTCTGTTCTTGGTTCGTTGAGCTTTGTGCTCTCCATTTGCAGATGAGCCGCAAGTTGGTTCGTTAGGCAGAATTAATTAATTGCTATATATATATATATATATATATATGTATGTGTGTATATATAAATATATGTACATACAAAACCTAGCACCCATTGGATTTTAAATTGCAGTCGTCTCAGTCTTGTTATTTTTTTCCAAATCATTCTATTTATAGGTGAGATACGCGGCAACTGTATAATGCGTTAATGAATGGTATATCTCGAGAGATGCAACGTCGAAGAAACATACTATTATCTCATAAGTAAACACGATGGAATATTTACAATTTATACCTTTCGCATTTATATGGTTGTTAGTTGTTCTGGATTGATTCGCGCGTTAACATAGTTATATATATACATATATATATTAATTTTTTTAATTAAGTTTAAATTGTACTACCTACATAAGTCAGGTGTGTGTATAGCATACTTAATAGAGCGAATTATTCTCTTAATATTATACAAAATTTACGCGAGACAAAAACGGTTTAAAACTTGATGCCAATAATCTAATCGAACTAAAGGTATAGTTATAATACTAGCATAATTTTTAAAAATTAATGTAATGAATCACGGAGTGAAATTTTAATGTTTCGTTAAAGAACATGCGGTAATCAAGTTAACAAATCTCAAGATTAAGCGTATACTAAAGATCGATAAAATGTATCTTTCCCAACTTTCTCGTCCACACACGCGACAATGAAAATAGCTACTTCACTCGGAGACAATGATTTCTCTGGTAATGTAGACGCGCACTCGTGCGCGATCCGAGAAATCTTGACGTCCACGGTGTAGAAATGTCCAGAAAACCATTTTTTTTCCAGTAGCACACGTCCCATTGACGAAACTTTCACTTCCGGGACTTGGTTATACGCAGCCTACGCGATCTTCAACTAACCCAGACCTCTACCGTTTCAAGAATGTTTATATAGAATAAGATGTTGGGCTTCGATTTAAGATATTTCAAGTAAATTTTACGTTCTTTTTTGTTTAACTACCAAATTTATTAAAATTATGTGTAGAGTGCATATTAATTCAAAATAATTTATTAAAAAATAAAAATATTGTTCAAAAGATCGTTATTTTCGCATTAAAATTAATGTTTTTATAATATTTTTTTTGTAATAATCAAAACAATGTTTATATAAAAGAAAAGTAGTGAATTTATAGCAATTACTTAAAAGAATATTCTTAAAAAAATTTAAAAAAAATCGAAAAATTGATGTATAACGATTCTAACGATTCAAACTGGTATAACGATTCTATCTTTGTTGACATTTTCCAAAAATGTTCATATTTTTACTACAAATATATGCCACAAAAATTTTAAATCTAAATTTAACTTTACCCTTAAAACGATGTTAAAGAATTTGTTTCCGTGGATACTTTTTGTGTTGGTCAATTTAACAATAACTTTTGCCGATACATATAAATATTTGGAAAAGTACCGCTTTCCAACAAATGTCAATTTGAAAAAATGTAATGTACCTCAAAATACGAATTATTAATTATATATAACCAATTCATGAAATAATTTATATAAAAAATTGTTATATTTTTTTGACCATTTTATTTGTGTGTGTGTGTATATATATATACTCGTAAAAACTTGGTCGTTCAAAATATATTGGTGCAAAAGTATTCGGTAAATTTTCCAACTCGAGCGAATGATTTCCAAGAAAGTATATAGTACACCAATTATTATGAAAACGGCATCGGTAAATTGCGGTACCAAAGTTTTGAGTTCAAAAAATCTATACACATGTACCTAAACTCTCGAAGTAACCTTTAGACGAGAAACTAAGAACCATTACTATACGTTTCCATTCACACTAAAATACTCGAGTCTGAAAAGCACGTGTGCATACGAAAAAGAAAAAAAAAGAAAAGCTATCGAATTCCCAAAAAGGTGTATCATTAACCAAAAAAAGAAGAAAAAGAAGAAAGTGGAGAAAAAGAGTTGTAAACGGCCCGCAATAAAGAAAAGGCATGAATCTGTGAACGCATCCTACATTAGCCTACTTAAAAATGCTATTCTCACGCGGCGGCGTCGGCGGCGGCGGCAAGCCGGCTCGTATTATGTCTAGATCCTTGAATGGCGCGTACACACGTGCTCTCGAAGATGGCTCTCCTTGCTCGAACGCGGCCTTATTCTCGCGGCGAAGGAGAGAGAGAGAGAGAGAGAGAGAGAGAGAGAGAGGACAGATGGAAAGACGCGAGAACGTTGACATACTGACTCGCTACCCCACATACCCTTTTACCTCTTCGCAGCCGCGAGCGACTGCTCGGCGTTTGTGTGAGCACGAAAATCGAGGAGGTGAAATCGCGATTTTGCGAGGGACCATTTTTTTCACCGGGAGGGATTAGATCGCCCGTCTCTGGATTTGGATAGGGGGACCGGGTCACGATGTTGTTTACATTATATATACTAAACTGAATAAAGTGATGGATCACCAAGAATTTCCTTGCCTATAATACCTTCACCATTTTCGTCTGAACTGCATTTTTTTTCTTTTATCATTGATATTCTACTTTTTTAACTTATACTATTGATACTTGTTATTGTATTTTTTTAAATTATATGATATTTAAGAAACAATTAACATTTATTATTTGATTAAACAAAGAAGAGTTGAAACTAAAGTTGATGTTTGTTCATTTTTTTCCTATTTCACCAAAATAAAAATTATAAACGTTTTATCCCTTACATATTAATAATTAAACGCTTCCTTAATGAAATGAATGTTTCGATCATACACTGATTGCAGTAAGACACACGTAATAAATCCGATGAAACAAATCAAATATTAAAAGAGAAGTTGACGCATGAGGTAAGATCCACTTGTGATTAAAAAAATGAATCAACACCAAATATTTCCGAACGATCCATTTCGAAGTATATCACTCGGCAATCAGACCAAATCGCTCACAAGATAAATTATTATTTTTTGTGTTTCGTAGATAAATCACAAACCTTGATGAAAAAGCTCTCTTCTCTTCTGTTGAGAATGTTGAAACTCCCCACGTGACACTTCACACTGTGTATCGAAAACAAAACCCGGGCACACTTTCCTTCTCTAGTTCAATTCTCCGTGAGAGAAGGAACTACAGTGAAGTAGAAAATAAACCGCGTCACTACGAGACACCGCGACGACGACTACGTCCACTGATCGACACCGTCCAAAGTGTATATATAAAAGGTGTACAAGGTGTCTATAGTAGGGAGAAAAAAGAATTCTCTTTTCTCTTCCTCTCTCTCTCCCTTTCGCGCGGGGACGCGACTTAGCGAGTCGGGTGGTTCGTTGTGAGCCCGGCGGTTTCGTCGCGCGTCCTATATACGATCCCCCACCTTGATACGAGATCGCTCCGTGGCTTTCACCGAAAAATCGCCGGAGCGAATTCGTGTTTGCTCGGCATTCCATTTGCATGGCTGCACTCGCAGTAGTGGGGAATGACGCAGGAGTAGTGCGAGAAAGTGAAAAAAAATCCAGGATCTAGTCGGTGCATCAACTTCCCGTCCTCGCTCGTATATATATATGTATATATACATGTATACCCGATGATGCAATTAGTTTATCATCCTCGTGATTACGTTCGCTTCAGTTTTTTCATCGCGTACGTCTACGGCATATGCGTTATGTTAATCCCATGAGAAATTACGGTGTTCGAGCGATAATAAAGCTCCTTCCACGTGTAAGTACGTGCAGACTGTTCAATTTTAAATTTTAGAGTTTCGATTATGTGTTTGGTGTAACGACTTAACACGCTTCACTGACTCTACACTACTCATTTTTGAAGAATACGTTCTAGTTCACGACTCTGTAATTCTAACATCCGAACTGTTATATATGATATACTCTAATTGCTCAAATTTCAAATTTTGACATTTTATAATTGCTTAATAATTTTCTGCTTTCTATGAACTTAGGGGCATACTTCGCAGCAACGTGATTTTTTCAACTTACGCGAATGGTATATATAGAAAATAATAAAATTCTTATCCAACTTTCTTCGTACACTTGAAGCAACGTTTGAGTAATCGTTTGTCATTAATATACGTAAAATTTGCACAATACTTTTAATTGAACGAGAGTAATAAATTTTGAATCTGAAAATTCTTCAATAATTGTGAATTCTCGGAGAAACTATTCTTGCAATCTTGGGGGCTTTCTATTAAAACTATGAATTAAAAAGTAACTTCTCAAACGTATTCTAATGAAAATCAAATCGTGGGGAAATTATGTGCGAACAAAATGTAGAACGCGGATATTTAAATGTTTCCTTTTAATTCCATTACAGGATGAAATTCCACTATACACAGTGTTGTTATCGGTCGACATTGTAACCTTAATACATAACATGATAATATCATTATAACAAATTTTCTCGTTTAAAACTAAAATAATTCGTTTTAATTAATTTCAATCGCCGTATGTACTCTCCGCACATTTTCCACGCATTGTTCAATCGATCGATCGCAAGTAAATCAAGATAATCCTTAAAACGGTAATCTTAAGGACATCTCGTATGATCTATAACATTTTTCGCACTTTCAACGCGAAAGCTGCTCGAAAAAAAAAATGAACGAGCAGCGAAGTAATGTATGCATATATACATATACATATACATATATCCACACGGTTAAAGCGTATATAGTATAATCTAAATCCAAGCTCGCTCTCAGGTGCAGTTTTGCATGCTCATGCAAAGCAAATCCGGCATTTCTCTTTCTCTCTATCCATTCTTCCCTCGAGAGCTTTTCTCGCTTTTACAACCGTACTGCGGGCGTTGCGTTCGCTCTCGGAAAAAAAAGTCAGATAACAAGTACAGCCGTTACTGCCGTATACTGATGAAGAAAGTACTTATCTGCATTCTCTCGCTCAAACGGAGATGTCTAATGGGACATGGACACGTTCACTCGTAACAATGATATCGTTTAAGATTGAGAGCCAATTTTCGGCAATTATTGACAGCTCCCAGTTACTCATTTATTATTCGTTCCTTTTTTTTTTTTTGATCCTCGGTGTATCTTTAAATATTCAGCTTTTACACCCGTATATAATTATACGGAGATATGAGTAATTAGGTAAGGATTACAAGTCAATTTTATAAATATTATTTACCGACGCGTAAGATATAATTATTGTTATTTTTAAGTTTATTTATTATACACACTCGAAATGTGTATAGGTATTACTTGAAAATAAAATTATACTTACTACATAACTGTACAATATATTTACTATTAGTTTGGTAATTCAAACTGTCGTAAAATGTATTTTTTCAAATTATTGTAACTATTCGCAAGCAGTTATTTCAATGACTCTATTTTAAAAATTATTAAGAATAATGGTTTCTTGTAAAAGTAATAAAAAAATTATGCTATCAATAGTTAATTATACAATTGCAAAATTGAAAATTTTGAATCAAAAAGAGATTATGTATAGATATGGTTCACTAGATTATTTTTTCTCGTTAATATGTTTTTTTATTTTATATGTTTAAATAAGTTAATTATCTTACCGTGTTTGTACTACAATTTTGCTTTTATTAAAATCGTATTATCCAAGATACGTAATCCTAATTTCTATGATTGTACTTTCATTGTATGTTCCAGTAGTAACAATAGTTACAACATGGAACAAAGAAACTTTATTATCTCTTTTTTGACTGTATAATAGAAGCAAATAACACTATTTGTGAACCTTATTACAACTCTCTATAATAACAAAAATAAATTTTTATTATTTGCTGACGATTGATAAATATGTTTTCCTTTTTAAACATAATTTAATAAGTAAATACACAAAATTACGAGAGAACTGTGTATTATAATAAATCGGTAAGTAACTTTCAAAGAATTAAATTCGAAATTATATTAATTTAAAGGCATATCAGATAAGATAAGCTTAAGACGTGTATTAAGATGAAATTACTTATTTTTTTTTTATTACAAATTATTATTTCAGTTTAAATCTCCTATTATCTGAAAAGTAAAAAATACCATCTCGATCTGATATACAAAATCATTTGTTTAACTTTCGAAACAATAGGTCGGAATTGTAAATCTTAGGTATTTAAGAAAGCGCACAATTTCACGAAACAATAACCATTTAACGAAAGCGTAGTGTATACATAACGCCTCGAGTAAAGCTCATTTCTCATATCAAAGTTCAAGATATACGCGAAGACATAGATATATACGTATATACGTCCGAGGTAGGAAAAATCAAGTGAATTAATCTGCTAGCCTGATTACAGTAATGCAGCACCTGTTACGCGAGTCAAATCACGAAAGTCGGCCGATTGTCTCTCTCTTACACTTGGCGACTTTCTTTTTTTTCTTAATCATCCCAGGTAAACGCAAACGGAGCGAGGTTGAATCATAGCACCGCGCGTTGCGGTCGCGGGCGGAATGACAAGTGGATATTCGGAACGGCGGCGCGACGCGCGAGGGAAACCGGAAGCGGGACCGAGAGGGGGAGCGCGCGGTGAAAGTGCTCGTATTAGGTGCTTAGCGAACAGGATCTCTATAGGTACATTTATAACGCTACACTTTTTGATTCGATTAGCTGGATGAAGAATTTTCTCGGCTGTGCGCCGATCCTTGTTATACTGGAATGCGCGGCCTTAATATTTAACGCGGAGGTGGAGACGCGGGTTATTCGTCATATTATTTTTTTTTCTCCTCAGCTGGTTGTATGACCAATACGTTACGTCTTATAGAAACGATTGACGAAAATTTTGAAATTGGAATCTTAATGATTTTATCGTTTCTTATATGCATATTTAATTAATTCACTGATACGATAGTGTGGTTGTATACGCAACGCGGTTGTAATATTGACAGATTAATTATATCATCAAAAATTAGTTATTGACAATAATAATTAGATCTATATATCTGTCGCCAAAAAGGGGTAATTACCATTGATATTACACATATATATATATATATATATACACTGAAAAACAAATCTATCCTTCAATCAACTAATATATACAAAACATTAATAAGCGTGTAATTAATTTATAAATTTTACTATTTATACATTTATTATTTAAATGCTTAAGTAGTTAAAATTGATTAAATTTTAATTATTATGCTAAAACGATCCTGACATTCAATTGCATAAATAAAATTTTTATTAAATTCCGTCCCTAATAAATATATTTGCAATTCAAATGGTGCAACATAATTTAACTATGCGTATTAAAATCTTTCATATAATGTTGTTCTTAATATCGTCGGACTAAACCCTACATAAAACACGATTAAACAGGTCAAAGAAAAAAAAAGAGTCTCATAATATATTTTAGAACAAATAAAAGGACGACGCTAGCGAAAAAATATATTAAAAACTAGAGTACCAAAAGTCGTATCGTAAACTTTATTCTTCATATCGCATAGTTTGCATACCTAATATATGATAATAGATATTTAGCCTTATTATTCGGTATTAGCGGTTGTATCTTAATCAAATTAAAAGAGAGAAAATCCTCTCACCGTGAACTTATCGTTTGGATGACCTTAATACATTGATACGATACCATCGAGAAAAATAACTTTTATTGTATCTAATGAGAATAGTTTTTTTTTCTCGTTTGATCTCGGAGAAAGTAAAACCGTAGCGAAGGTTTTTCTTTTTCATTCATCTGTTTGGTCTATGATATACCGCGCGTATAATACAGCTGGTGGTTTGAAAATTTACGTGCGCCAACAGAAGAATGGAGTCACAAATTTTTTGTTACCTACACGTATATAACATTGTCTATCCGATTCACAATGGAATCTATTGCACGAAAAAGATTGTTCTAATTTAATTAGCGTAATTAATAGATAATATGTGTGTCTGCGCAGAGCTTTCACGTGGGTAATTAAAGGTGGTGCATAATTAATATCAAGATGAAATATCTTTTAAATTGTCAAATTAAAATATACCGGTATATTAATACACGAATTTGCGATTCGTGTGAAAATAGATATAATTTAACCTTAATAAAAAATATTATAGAAATTATTGATTCAACTATATATATATATATATTTGTCGGGAAATAAAAAAGAAAGACAGGTAATATAATGTCAGTTTACGGTGATAAAATGTCGTCGTAGAGGTATTTATCCTCCTCACTCGCAGATTCTACCTCATTATTTTACATGGTAATCCGATCAACATTAAATGCTCTACCGTGTCTCGGGAAATAATAATGATAATATGAGAAGCAAACAAAAAAGCAAGCTCATTAACCGTGCAAATATGGCCCAATAAAATGCATCATTAGAAAACGTCCCTGTCACAGGTGTCGTAAAATCTACCCGATTTCTATCACTTAATATTTTACGGAGGTATATATATATATAACCATATGTGCACACACGCGGGCATTGGAAAGAAAACACCACTCGACGAAAACACTCGAGCTATAAATCTGTAATTATCAAACTGATCCAATTTTCGAACGACTTTCCCTCATTTATATTTGTTTTGATTGATCACGCGTCGTTCGTTCTAATCTCCTAAGTACTCGAGCGCATCGCGAAATGTATACGCCGATATGAAAAACTGATGTCAGTTTCGACTCTACATAAACGCACCGGGTGAAAAACGAGGATGAAACTTTGTGAAAGAAAAATTTATAGACTCAACTTGGATATATTATAACGATTAGAAAACTGGCCTTGTATAATCATAAGCAAAAATAAGGGATAAGAAATATAATTCGTTAAAATTTGCATAAGCGGTAGTAGGTCGATGTCGCACCGGAAGTGGTGCGACCCCGCAGTCTAGAAATCGCTCGAACGATCTTCTTCGTCTTCTCTCTCAATTTCACTAGGCGGGGACTCTACGAAATCCATCAAGACGTCTCGTTGGATAAACTCTGCAACGAAAGTTCTGATGCATTGGAAAATTATGCCTTGCGTATATGCATATACTTATATATTTAAGCGTGTAATTATTTAGAAATGTTAAATTTATCACACCGTTTTATCGAGTCTTTTTTTTTCATAAAACTCGTTGATGATTACGATCAATTTAAGGTCGAACTGAACAATAGTTTGGTTATTAACAAGAGGATTTAATAGCTATTTTAATGGCGATTGCTTGTTTTCTAATTTGAACATCACGTTGTTTATGGGTGTTATTCTTCACGCTGTTCCAAATTTTATTATGACCAATTAATTTCTTACAATTTTTCGATGGAAATAACTAAATTTTGTATATTCATTATTTAGAAAATTGATATAACTCTAGCAAAATAAATAATTGTTTTTTATACGCGTGTTACACAATAACAAAAATCTCGAAAATATAAAATTATTCATTCTGTCACGACAATGCAGTGACGACAAAAAGATAAAGACTCGGAGAAAGACAGTTCCACTTAAAGAAGAATTATGCATCTACGCCGTTAATTTTTAAAAGCCATTTCTTTACATGACTCGCTTTAATTTTAAAAGTATAATATTGCTCAGCATTCGCAACTTTCGCCGAAATAGAAAAAATTTAGATTGCTCGTTTGATGATGTGCAGTCAACTCGAGCATTGAGTGTTAACTACCGGATATAAGGGAAAATAGCGAGTTAATTATTTTTTAATTTATTAGAAAATTAAATGGTATTAATTAACTCTATATATTTTCTAGATTAAACTTTTCGATTTCTACGTTCGAAATGATTTACTGACTTTTAGTAAATAATTACATCAACTGGTTCAAAGAGATATTTATGTTAATTATTTGCAAATGCAGCGTTATAATTATTAAATTTATATTCCATAAGCACATTTAATAACTATAATTAGAATATTACATAAAATTTATCATTTTCTCCTTATTAGAATGACTAAAAAGTTAGCTCAAGTTGTTGATGTATTTATCATGAATAATTAAGAAAATCAATAAAATAATCTCCGTGAATGTGCATATTTATTTTTATCAAAAAATTTAAAATTAGTGAAAATTTTAACTTATTTCTAGTTGGCACGTTTTTTTTCAAATATACTTCATTGCATTTTTTTTGTAACTAATTGTAGTAGCAATTACGAAATAAATTATACAGCAGCAACTAAACAATTTTGTACGTGTAGTCATTATTTAACTTTCAAAAGTAAACGACAAGTTTTATTGCGTCACATATAACAATCCCGCATATTCTCAATTCCTCTTCCTATGACTAATCAGTAATACCCTGAAAATAACATCACCAAATCAAATCCGCAAAAAGAAAAGAAAATAACGTACCGCTTTCTCTTTGGTGTAACCAAAACTTATACGCATAAATGTATCATAACCACACCGAATCTAACAATCATCTTAACAGATGATCCTCGAGAGAAAATTTTTTAATACGCAATTCGACTGACGTTGATTGTTGCACAATTTTTTCTTCTACTACTTCGCGCATTGACGTCAATGCGTCCGGCGCTTTCACACGGATCTCGGCTTTGTCACGCGCAGCGGAAGGCCGAGTATCTCGCGTTTCATTAACGGGACGTACCCCGGGCTCGATTTTCTCGCTCTAGGAGAGCCCTCGGAAATTAACCGGACGCCGAGGAAATGCGCTGTACTTTCGCTACCCCGCCTCGCGGTATACGCTATGCGGTGATCGACAATGCACAAGAAATTGAATATCTCTCCGAAAAAAAATTCGTTTATAAAAACTGGCAGAATCTCTTATTTTTTCCCCTGTTCGCGTATACGTTTTGACGTGGATTAGGCAAAGTTATTTCAAAATAATGAGCGGAAATTATCCTTGGTAATTTATGTTTACAGACGTATTTCCAGAAAAATGAATATAGAAGCAACATTCATATATTTTTTTTCTCGTCGTCGTTAAAACACTTTGCGTAATTTTTTTTCTTTTATCTCTCGTTGTAGAAAGTGACTCGAAATCGTTTGCGCATCCTATATGAAAAAAAAAACCACAACAACTAGCCTGCCATGAAATTCTTCTCTAATTTATCGCTGGTGCGTTACACTTTGGAGGAGCAGCAATTCGCAAAACGTATAGAACGCTATGTAATGCATCGGTAGAAAGTCACGTAATAAATTAAACTTCGCCAATTACCTCTCAATCTCGGGCCAAGATTTTTCCAGCCGCTCGTAAAGTTTATAAAATTGAAGAAAAAAAATATAATGCTTTTTTTCCCTTTTTTTTTAGGATATATTTGAAAATTTACGATTGCGGGTCAGTAAAAGTGATTTCACCGGTGTTTAAAGCCGAACGATGCGACGAGTACCGAATCATCATCACGAATAACCGCATGCAGAACACATTTTCACCCAAGTGAATTTCTTTGACCAGGTTTAACAAATTCGACCAAGTTTCACGGGTGTACGAATAATTTTCACTCGTTGCGAACGTGTGAATTTTGCTCAAATTTTTGAAACCTCACGCTCGGTTAAATATTTGAATAGTGAAATTTTTTATGAGCCTTTTTAGTGAAACTCCAATTTAAGGAGAACATTGTTTTGATCTTTAGACTGACAAAGTAATATTTCACTCGTAGATTAAAAGTAAACGCTAAAAATCCTGACCGCATTGACGTCTGCAAACGAAGAGCTGATCAGCTTCCAAAGAGTAACAATATGACCCAAATCTATACTCAAAGTCATAAAAATATATTAGTATACCGCAAAGTAATCAATTTCCTCTGAATTATTATTGAAAAGTATGTTTCCAAATTTAAAGCGAAAACTTAATTAATCAAACGCATAAATTACATTCCATTTGAAATAAAAAAAAAGAAGTAGTACGCCAATCATTCGAACGTGACAATTTCTTTTTAACACACTTCTAATACTATTAGACGACGGAAATATACAAATTAATTAAATTCAATCCATCCCCTCGTAAAATGTTAAAACCTATATTTCCTTACAATCTTAGCGACAGCTAATAAAACTTAAGCCAAGTGTCTTCTCGTGTCCGAAAAATTTAGCCACAGCCAACGAGCAAAATTTCTAATGAGCGGCTTGGGCTTAAAAGAACCGCGACACTTTGGATTCCGTAGCGTCGAACGAGTCGTCGACCCACTTTTGACTAAGGGATTTTGAAACTCGCCTTGTCTCGGCTCACCGCACCCACGAAATTACCATTACAAATCTCAGATGTGTTGCGTCCGCTACAGGGAAGACGCGATCGGAGGACCGCGAAACGTATACATATACCGCGCGACAATGACGAGTAGGCGTTTTGAGAAGTTCGCGATGATAATTTTGGGTCACTGAATTTTCTTCGCACCTCGCACCTTTGTTTAATGTGCTAATTAATTTCGTCGAAATACACGCTGGCTTACTTTTTTTTTGTTAATGATTTATTGTATTTAAAATTGTATTACATCTTCAATTTGTATGTAAATAACTTACTTTTAAATATTGCACTTTCGTTATTGTACACGACGAATGCACAATGGATAAAATTTATTGTATTTAATCAAAACGTTTTTACTTACTCGCAAAATGTGTAATTATCAAGAAATAAATTATGTAACGCTGAAAAAAAGAGTGTATGCAAATAATTGTTTTACATTTACGAGACTCTAAATACTAATTTTGAGAAACTGTAAGCTAAGTGATTATAAATAAGTTGTTCGCGTTTTCTGCATTTTCCTCTTAATACTCGAGTGCATAATTAATGTGGAAAATCGCTTTGAGCTTTAGCTACTTAAATTTAATGAAAATATGCAAATTATTGTATATTTAATTATTTACTCGTAATTACTACATTTACAAAGATGTAAAGTAGTTAGAGTGGAGATACTTAAAAAAGTTTCAAACTAATGCGTTTACGTTCAAAAGTACACAGTTGTAAAGAAAATTTTAAGCGAGAGCATGTAACTAATTTGATGATCTTAACTACTTGTTTTAATAAATGAGTCGAGCAAACAAACTGTTCGTGATATTAATATAAAGAAATTGTAAATTACGAATGATTTATACATATCAATTACAACTATTGCATTAACAACTTATTTTACTGTTCGAAAGTCATGTATAGTGTCACTCGATCTCAAACTGTTTCGATTCTCGAAATTCTTCAAGTCCGCCATAAATCCAGCCGAAAAGTTACTTTCCATAGTTCGCTAAAAACCTCATTGACAAAAGAAAAAAATGAAGAATCTTGAGAATCGTGACGATGGTTTTAGGTCGAAGAAGTATACCAATCCCAAAACCAATTCCATCTCCCAAAGATGGTGGCGTCTCTTTCACGCGGTATGTATACATATATATATATAGATACACACACAAAATTTGGTCGAGTTTAATCTGGATAGATCGATAGTCAGAATCACGCTTCGAATGTTTGAATATTCTCCAAGTAAAATCTGCATAACCGATCAGAGGAAGAAAGGAAAAAATAGAGCTGAAACATCCATAGCGCATAGTTCTTCTAATCCATCTTGAGTCCACTTATAAAACGAGCATAAGTAATCCCGATGGTTAAGACAGGCCGCAGTAATCCCTCCTCCGCGCGCTTTCTCTTCTACATTGTCTTTGACGACAAACACAAACACACGCGGTCGGTCGCGCGCGCGGGGACGAATCGACTCGGAACACCGGCGATTAATCATCAGCGATGATTATCTCACTATGAGCTTATATATATATGCACGCTCTCCTTTGTTGCGAACGATTGAATCGTAATGGGGTACACTCGGGGATTCTGCGTTCGGTCCTATATACTACCCGTTAATTTATTTCCATCTATATACGTGTATAGTCTCGCTTTTTCTCAACTATGTCCTATTAGTAGTAAAAGTTAATTTATGACCGGATCCTGTAATAAGGACAAAAAAGCATTGCGACGAGGAGATGCGCGCACGGGATTCAACAGGTTGTCCGGCGCGCGCGTGCGGCCTTATTGCACATCGAAGAAAGACACTGCGGGTGCTGTTAATCGATCTCCAAGATCCTATGGCCTTTCTTTTATTTATGCGTGTACGCAAGATGATAAAGATAAATAAGTAGCGAATACCATTTTACTTTACGAGCTACTAACCGCTCTTTCAATCTATAATTATATTCATTTGTGTTTATGTGTACACCTTTTCGATCCGAGTGAAAAATTAACGTTCGTTCGAGAATGCGCGAGTGTTCGTTTCTTCAGATGTTTAATAATATTTCTTTTTGATGAATGTGTGTTTAACATTGCGAACAGTGTAATAGGCAGGGTTGCTTTAACGTAATTTAATGATTTATTGGTATTTGATTATTCACGAGTGGAAATTGTTTTTATTCGTATTTTTATCATTTGACAGAGCACATCTTATTGTTTTTAAATATTTAAAATATAAAAATTGTAATTATAAATGTCTTTGTTTCACCTGGCTAATTCACAAATACCTTGATATTGAAACAAATGCCAAAAATATACATTATTTAAATTATCAATTGCAACCGCATATTTTGAATTTGGTTTATTACACTTCTTTAATAATTCAAATAAATAAGGAAATTATTCATGCGTATAAAGATCCAAGATTACCAAAAACAAATCAGAAATACTATAGTAATATAAATGTATTAAACGGATTATCAATTTATCAAAAAGTGTCCCTCTGCAAACCAGGTGGAAAAATATACTGTTATTTACATTCAAATATGCAAATCATTTTTCGAATTTTTCGCTTTAACGGAAGAGCCACTTAAACGAGTATCCTATTTAATTTGGCATGCTTTACATGCTCTATTTTGCACGCATCTGCCAAAAAAAATAAGAAAAAAAAAATCCTTTTTCGAAGAAAGAAAACGAAGTGGTTAAAATTTAAGGAAATAGCACCAATTATTACGTCTATAAGCACGCATGTGGCTAATAATATAATCACTGTTTTTTACTTAATAATATAGATGTGTATATATGTATAATATGTTGTACATTATTATTTATCAACATTAAACAGCTATTTTCTGGACTTTCCCCTCGTGTTTTCACCGTACACCGCAAACGAAAATGATGCTCGTAAATTCGCATGATGGGAGATATTCTATAACCCTTAAAAAATAATATATATATATATGTGTGTGTGAGAATATGTGTGTGTGTGTGTGTGTGTATAAATGCTTAAGAATGCGTACACGTTCGTGTCGTGACTGTTACTACTTAATAGTATAGATATAATTTCCTTTTATTCCATGAACCTATAAACCGCGATTTCCTCGACTTTCCCTAAGAGCAGAGCGAACTGATAAAGGTAATTGCTTTTCTGTTTTTATTTTTTACAATTCTGCATTTAACTGTTCGATCGTTAACGTACTTTTTTTATACCACCATCATGCGTTTCTCTCTCTGTCTCTCTCTTTCTCTTTACGTCGTTTATATCTGTATTACATGCCAAACAGATAATATTAAGTAATTTATCCTAACAATTATTACAATTTCTCTCTCTTAAATGCTTTGTATTTCTTTTTTTCAAGAATTAATTATATAGTTATTATCGGGAAATATTAATAATTATGTATTAATCAGTAGAGCAAACGTTTATTAATATTACTTTTTGTAATAATCAGTCAATATACATACACATATACTTGAATATACGTGTACTCAAATGAATACACAAAATAAACCGCTACCTATTCATTGGACACGTAGCGTGCTCAAAATTTATGTATCATTATTATATTATGTAATATTACATTATTCCAAAATATTAAATTTAATTATTTTTAAGAAAATTATCCAACGTTTTTTAAATTGCTGGTTTGCTCTAATTTAATTTGGATGATTATTAAATATTAAAAAATTTATCCTAAGGGAGAATGTTAAAGGAAATATCAAAATAACTTGTTATCATAACTAATAAAGAAATGCTTGATTAAATAAATCAGAATTTAAATACTTAACCCGATTTTAAAAAATAAAGAAAAATGCAGCTAATAATTGATATTAGTTGGAAGTCTCCTTCTGTCATATTTTTCAAAAAACTGTCTATTTTTGCAATAACTCAAAAAAATGGAAGTTAATTGAAAATTCCTTCTATAAAAAGATGAAGAAATCCATACTTTACAAATAAGAATTTTCACAACATTTAAAAAAATTAAATATAAGTAAAACATTCACTTATTCGGAATGTATACAGAGTGATATTACCTTATACTTATTAAAGAACTATATAATAAGAATAAGATGATAAAGCTTAAAATCGAATGTACCGAGCCTGAAATACGGGCACTTGAAAAAACGATACAAAATATTTCAAACGCATACATCTTTGAAACTATTCTCCTCCAAGATAATGTCAAAATCTTTTTCCTAAATTTTAGATATAAAAGGTCAAAAATTTCAACCTAAAACGTGCATGAAAGGAAAATCAATTTTCTTACATTTTATTATTTACTTGCGAATAAAGCATAACTAGAAGACTTGAAATTCTTACAGCGAAAAGTTCTTGATTATACCAGTAGGGTAGATGTACCATTTTTGGTTGACCAAATCAGTGCACCGTTTTTGGGCATATTTTTGAAATAATATTTTTTAGGTGTTAATTTATGCATTATAAAAAATAAACCAATTGTAGAGAATAATTAATAAAATTGAATGTAATAAATTCGAAGACGTAATAATTATTACTATATACAAAAATTTAATGTTAAGACAATTGACGACAAACAGTCCAAAAGTGTCCAAACCCGGTGCTTTTACCCTATTCACTATTTTTTTCAACCAAAAATATAGAAAATTGTTTGAGCAAGGAGGCAAATAAATATATGCTTTAACGATAATGTATCAAAATCTTCAGAAAAAACGATTTTTGAATATTAAAAATTGACTCTAACTTTAAATCATTCAATATTGCATAAATTTGCATAAGTACAGTTTAATGCAGCATTAAAAATTTCGAGTCTCCGAGTGTCAAAACATTGATTAAACAAAAATTGAGAAAAAAGCTTTTTACTATCGCACGATTTTCTCAATGAGGAAGTAATACTAATTTTTTAATTGCAACGACTAGTTTTCAGATAGATAATATGCATTTTCCAATAGTTCATCACCAAAACATACAACGTTTAGGTGTATTGCACATACTTTAAAGTATTTGTAAAAAGTTTAAGAAAGAGTCATATATTGTCATTATTTCAAAACATGCTTCACCAGAAAATACAAATTTTTCAGTAAAATTGCATTTTAGATTATAATTTTATTCTTGAGATCGCTTGGTGAAAACTAATGAATATTTTTAGCTAAATAAAAATCCATTGGCGTTTATACTATAAATACGTAACTTTGAAAGTTAATCTCGGTTTTCCCCACATTTCCTCAAATTTTTTCGTAATGTCACGATGAAAAGTGGGCATTTCCCTTTAACACACACATAGATCAACTATAGTTTACCGAGGGTAATGAACTCTTGAAATTATTAATTATGTTTAATTTCGCGCGATTGTTTCGGTAAGGTAAAGAGGGTGAAAATCAGGTTTGAAATCTTTGAAATGAACAAAATTCTGTTTATGTAAATTATTTTCATTTTAAATAAGTAACATTTATTTATATCTACCTCCTTGTCAAATATATAATTGATTATAAATACTAAATATTATTTTTTTGTTTAAGCAATGCATAAATTATCTTATATTTTTGAGCATAGGATTTATAAACATATTTACAAAATATTAGCCGAAACATGTATAATATTTAAAATCTATTAAAAAACTGAACGAAATCGAAACCGAAAGCCACACAAAAAAGAAAACTAAAAAGTAAAGAAACAACCCAGACGTTCCATACTGATCCAATTTTGAGAATCACCGAAATAACCTTTGAGAGTTAATTAGCTAGGATTCGTATATGAATCACTGGTATTCGAAAAGTAGCTGGTACTACGCTAGAAAGAACATCCGCGAGTCAAAGTGAAACGTACACCCGGGTTCTCTCTTTTGCATTAGCATAAAACCCATTCACTTGGGCACAGGCGTTGAACAAACGTTTAATAAGTTCTCGAAGGCGCGCGCGTATATACGGGCTCCCGGTTAGCGCAACAACAACAAAGGTGTCTGGCCGTGTCGTGTGCGTCAATGCGGGAGAGGAGGAGGAGAGAAAGAGAGGGAGGTTATGATTCATTGGCCCGACATCCGCGTGAAAGCGAAAGGCTTTCCCCAAGACGTCAGGGCCAAAAACGCGTTTCGCAATGTTACGCGAGGGCCATAACAAAGTATTGCTAACGCTCGCCAAGCCGGATGTCTCGATAATGCGCGTAATTGTTACGTGACCGAGCGCGCGCGTTCGATCAATGGTGTCGATCCTACGTGTTCATACAAAAAAATACCCATAATCTAACTTTACTCAATAATTTCATTTGTGTACATGCGAGAATAGTTGGTTGAATTCATACAATTAAAGAAATTAGTTTCATAAAAATTATTATATTTCGTTACCACAATTTCCAGTACATTTCATGGCAACTATATTAAAATGTACTTATATATAGTCATTTTTGCTTTAATTTGTGTTCAAAATTTATATACATATATGTTAATATATCCCAACGTGATTGCATGTATAACAATGTAAACTAATTTTTACTTTTTAATGCAGTTTTTTAGTGCATACATAATGACTATATCATCTCTTATAGTAAATGTACATAAATTCTAAAGAAATAATACATTCAAAATTTGAATTTCAAATTGATTGATAACAGTTAAGTCTTAATTTTTTTATTTCATTAAATCAAGAAAGATATCTTAATCTTAATTTTGATTAGTGTACATTGTTATTTATATAAAAACTATTACATTATAAAGTAAAGCTTTTTTCTGATAATTTCAGCTTTACACTGGAAAAAATAATTTCTTATTGAAAACGAAATTCTTGTTAAATATGACCCCAGAGAAAATCTGATTGATATTAGATGAATCCTCTATATACTCAAACTGTATTTCCTCATATCCAAAATTAGGAAGGTAGATCAATATTCAGGATCAAGTATATTCTTCTAAATTCTAGAAGATTCATTTAATATCAACCATATTTATTCTCGGATCATATTTGACAAGAATTCCGCTAGAAGTAAGAAATTTTTTTTCAATGCACACGAACACGTATTTCCTGCAAAAAATTAAACAGAATGAAATTTTTAGTTCCATAAGGATTTAAGAGTGCACAGTATGTGTATATATAAGAATAATATTATCAATAAACGTAATATGCAACCATTAAAAAATTATTTGAAGTTATTCAACTTAATTCTAACTTTCTACCATTATTGCAGCTAGATGATCCTTATTATAAACGTTTAAATTATAACTAAATATTTTTAAAGTATACATTATTCGTAATACGCTTATATCTTAATTAAATATACTAAAGCGTAACGAAATGGATACTTAGAAAATGGTAAAAAGCATCACTTTTACCTACTTCAGATGCAAATCATTAAACAGAAAACTACATATTTAATTCTACTTACAACTTTCATTATTTTATAATACTACTCGATACAGTTGAATAATAATTAATTCAATATCGTATTTAATTAACACACTTGAAAATCATCTTTAATCATCGATCTCGATAGAAATAAAGAAACAACACGAAAGAAACACAGAGATATACCAATATGAATCACGATACAAGAAATTGCAAAAAAAACGTGAAATAATTAAGTCACCAGGTGTATACGTAGTATCGAACAAACATAAATTAACGGTACATCTCGTCCGAACAGATCGTTCAAAGATATACAAGTGCGTATCGATTGCTACGTGGTGTCGTCTATACCTATATATCTGTACATATCCAACAAAGTGTGTATACATCATTTCTATCGGTATAGACACGTATTGCTATATGGTTAAATTGTTGCGGTAGTGTTGAACGCGCAACTTCTGTTATCTATATATACACGTTTCGTTAATATTTGGCGTTTAACTGAAGGCACACCACCAATGCACTCTTATCGATTTGACTGTTATACTTGCAGGATATAAAACCGACGTATATACACGTGTCTACGTACGCGCGCAATAATTAGAAATGTTTGCGTTGCGTCAACAATGTTAGCGATCGTATATACAGAATTTATAATAGCGAATGCGGCTACAATAAATTTATTTCAAAATGTGTTTATACACATTTTAACGAGTTTCTATACCTATTTTCATATATATTTTGCTGAAAGGTTAAGTATACAGTCGAATAACTTATTTTTATTGAACGGTGTACACGCATTATATCTCGTAAATCACTTTTACGAATTAACCCATTAATTATTGGATTAAAAATCAAGCGATTATTACCGATAGTTACTTTGATGATGCGTAATCGTTGTAATAAAGTAAATTTTTGCGTTTCTCTTGTAACATTCTTCATTTGATATTTAAAATCCACGTCGTCGTGTTATATATATATACATAAATGAATGGACGTTATCCAGGATAATAATCGAGTAATCCAGACAATATTCAAAATTAAAAATTATTATCAGTAAATAGTTGTAAACTAAATATAGGCTATTGTTACCTTTAAACATTTTTTTACAAAAATTTATACATAAATTAAACAACAATGAAAGTTGAGAAACAATGTAAAACTATGATTTATATTTATGTATACATCGTAAACTATATATATACATCAGTCGATCCATCATTTATAGATCTCTTAATAATTTTGACGCAAATGTATATCAATACCGTGTCACATAAAGCATCAAAAGTGGCTTCTTTAAATTTTATTAGCGTAGTAGATTAGGCGTATAACTAATTAGTCGACGCGTTTAGTACCGCTGTATATTTTCATAAAATTTTATATCCATTAATTTTGTATTATATACGATTATATTTTCAAAAACATGTACGGAGCATCTTACGATGTAAACGTTAAAATAACTTTTCATCAATTGATGTTGTCTACGCCCCGATAAAACGAAAACGTCCGTTGTAAAAGATATACTCTCATTTAACTTTTCATATTCATGGCTCGTTACAAGCTAAATTACACGGCAAAGAAATCAGTCCAGTACAGCCACCGGAAAATATACTTAGCATCACCTCGGTGAATATAAATCATAAATTAATCTATACACGTATACACGCACACACGCGCGCGCGCACGCCTATGTATACCCGTTGGTTATATACACATATAAAGCACATAACGTCGCGTCGATTGACCGACGAAAAAAAAGAAGAAGAAGAAAAAAAGGTATATCGCTCGCCGATAATCGAAGCGCGACCAATTAGGCAAAAAGTCGTTACTGAAAAAGGGGAACGTCTCAATCATGGTATATTGCAAAAAGTTTATATATACCCGCGTCTCGTCTCAAAAACGACACATCTTTTGATCGCAAAATAAAGCATCGAGCATGCGAAAAATTGATAAATATTACATTCGAAGAGGGGGATCGCGACGCAGATACTGGATCTTAGTATGTCAGTGTGCCTGTATGCTAATCGAATGCTCGTCGTGAATCGACGAGTTTTAACCTTCGCGGATTCGCGAATCTGCTTTAGATCGATTTTTTACGCGCGCGCGCGTTACATGTCTGTGTGTGTGTGTGTGTGTGTGTGTGTGTGCACGTATATACACAGGTTCCGTGAAAAGTGGTCCAGTCGAAAAAGTTGATGAACTGCTAAAACAAGATATTCCCAACAAGATGATTTCTTACTTTGGAAAAATAAATGAATTTAATCGAAATTTATACAACGAAAAGTAACTCTGTATTTCAGTGTTTATGCTCAATAAAAGAAGTTCCGTAATTAGTTGACGCGCACGTTACCCTCGTTATAAACACTAATTACACGTAGATTTACGATTACAACAATTAGAAATTAATGTTAATAAATTCTTAAAAAATCATCGGTCAAGTATATATAGGATAAGAAAAATATTGTATTTCTATACTTCAAGCGGGAAACCTCCAAGTTTTTAATACACGATAATAATTTAATATGTAACCCACCGATATAAATGTATACACATATATGTATAACCTATACATATATAAAAGTTACAATCGAGTTTCGCTTCGCGAGAGTGTACGCATACGTGATGTATATAAATTGTAACGGTACAGGTGCGCGCGGCTTATACATACACCACGATGATGATGACGGCAGCGAGTGAGAGAGGTGTGGGGAGAGGGATATAGAAGGGGGAGAGAGAGAGGACGTAGAAAGTAGTTTGATATTTCGAGTGTCGTATGTGTGTACATCTGGCCGATGGGCGTTTACCGACTTCTCGAGATGAGGAACTTATCTTCCTCTCCTTCGCAACGACTTCTTCTTTGCCTTCCTTCCTCAGCTGCGGCAATCGCGCTCCAACCTCTGTATATATATTTCATTCGAGAGTTCGTGGCTTCAGGCAGTTAGAAGGAGGAGTCGAGTGTGGATTCGCAGTTTGTCTTACGTTCTTGCGACTCATTTTTACCTTTCTTCATCCTTATAATATCCCACTGTGGTTTATGTTTGTACACGGATTTGACTGGCGTTGATTGAGAATATATAATGTACACACACACACACACACACACACACACACACATACATATTTGTGGTGTATCGTATATTTGGACAGCTTCGTCTTTAATGGGTTTAAGAGGTCTTTTGGAATTTCGTGCGATTGTGTCAAGTATTTTATTACTAGGTTGTGCACATATAACAGTTGCGCGCTTGTATGGGAAGATTTATGTGTGCCATCGTTAATACTCGATCATCTTTTCTATATTTATATATAGGTGTATGGTTATTCACAGTATTTTTGTACGCGTGAATTTAGCAGTTATTGCTCGTTGTTACCGTTTGAAAAATACTTAAAAAATATTTTTTAATTTTATCGAAGAGTAATACCAGCAGGATATCTTGTGTTTTCACTCGTATACCATGAGAATTTATGGTTACATTGTTACATTAGTGAATTACTATTGTATTACAATAAAATAATACAAACAATCTGTACGAACGATAAATTCGGATTTGGTATTATCTTTGAAAATGATCTTAATGCTCGCATTATTTTTCAACTGGAATTCTTACAATAAGACTATAGAAATCTAGTAGTAATATCAATAACGAAAATAATCTGAGATTAAATCTCTGCAAAAATTCTCAAAGCAACTTGTTCAATATTATCTGAATTTATTACTTGGAAATTGAGAAATCACGGTCATTTTTTTGTAATAAAACTTCCTGAATATGTACCATATATTAATTAGGAATGTTCCTGCACAAAGCAATCAGTTAAGTAAATTAAAGTCCCCGTATACGTAAATAAGAAAGGAAACCGAATCTAAATTAAAAGGGCACCGGTAGCGATTAAAACAAATTAATCCAAACCATTAAAAAAAAGACATTTAATTCTAATCGCCAAGTTACTCGAGCTATACGTGTATATATAGGTGTATGTATACCTAGAGCGAAAAAACGTGCAAGCACTTTAGTTAAATTCACCGATGCAACAACGCAATCCACTCTAGCCGAAAAAAAAAGTAGTATGCACTTTGAGGCGGGCGAGCAAACGGAAAGCCCGGCCGGCTAATTAAGTCCCATATACCAATGAAATGTTTCGAGGGGCATCCGCGGAATTGGAGCGGAGTATAGCGCGAGAGGGAATTCACGTATATGCACCGTATGCACGCGTCGTGCGCACCCGTCGATATATAGCGTTTCTCTTTCTCTCCTTCGTTTCAGTTATTGTTGTCGGTGGGAATTGAACCGCGTTCCGTACGATCGATCGATTTGGATTTTCTATACGAGAGTTTTGAGGATGTGTCACGGATCGACTCTCTTGCGAAATTCGATTGTCGTTGTGTGAATTTTAAACGGGACTTTTTAAAAGATAATTCTATACTTGCTTATATATATATATACGAAATTTAAGTGTATATCATTATACGTCGTTCACTTTTAATTCGTCATTAAACGTTCGTTTCCTATTCATTTTTACTTATATAAAAACTTTGTGTAGCGTAATATTCTAATTTTAAAAAAAACCCTATACTTTTAACACAATTAAGATAAGTCTTGAAAAATTGAATTGAAAAATGCAAACGAAAAATAATACAGGAGTATCTATACCAGAAATACACATACGAATTTAATAAAAGAAATGTAGCTAAATTATTCACCGACGGGGAATAACAGTTAGTTCCGAGAAGAGGAAAAACTTTCTCCGAATCTAAGAAACAAGAGGGTATAAAACATGGCCATCAAACCATTTCGTTTATAGAAACGACTATTTCAAAAAGTATACGATGATGATGATACTGCAGGTACACACAGAACGATACCCAGTAATTCTAAGCGTTTAATGCTGTACATATATATATACATCTATATAATAAGTACGTAAGGAATTAAGACAAAGAAAGGAGTCACGTACGTCTGTAAACTAGCACTGGTGCATTCACACGCGTACGTATACACACTGAGATAATTTGTTTCACTATGGTAATATCGCTATACAAAATCACAGAAGAGACCACATGCTCTTCTTCAGCTCTATACCGTTATTTTATCTCAAATTCATTTTTTTAGAATATGATATCAATTATTTAATTTGTTTACGTATCGATTAAAGTTATTAATCGATTCAGTCGTGAAAAACCATGAGTCACTGGTAAACATTTATTATTCTATGTATAATTTAAATTTTCACTTTACTTTATATTAAACTGGAGGAACCCTCGAAAATCCTACACTGAGAGAAATAATATATTAAACATTACTATATTTTACAGTAACGTCAAGATATACTTAAATTATAGTAATTTTTTATTTTCCTATATTTTGTAGAAAATATTAAAATGTACGTATTAATGTTTTACGGAATTGTAATAAAAATTAATATTTAGAACAAATTAAATTTACGATAGTCTTACGTTACTATAAAAAGATATAGTACATTTAATATTTATCTCAGAGTAAAAATTAAATACATTAAAAATATCGAGGACTGGAAAATAAATTTTATAAATTTTAAATAATTTTAAAAAATTTATAGTAATAGTTTTTTTATTTAATACAAGTTTAAAATTTATATATGATAATGCATACAAAAGTTATTATTAAAATTAATTAACTCTTCCACTGTTCTAATTATTTACATGTAAATTAAAATATAAAAATACTTTCTAATTATACAGATTAAAGTGAAAGTTTAAAAGAATTCTATAATGCAAAATCACGTTTTAAAATTGTATTTTTAACATCTTATTTTACCAAGATAATCACACTAATAAAATTTATTCTTACTCGTTCTTGATATTGATCAAATATCTTTATATAAAACGCGTATAGTGATTTCCAATGTCTATTTAATCGCAAAGAATTTATTTTTTATTACAAAACTCTTAATGATTTGTATGTAATATACATTACAATATTTTTATTCGTAATTTAATATAAAGATACTCACACATTTGGAAATAGTATTTATTTCATTAAATTATTTACACGAGAGTATAAAAGGTTTCTTTCGTAAGATGATAGAGACATTAAAAGTTATGCGTATACAACTATGATTATCTATTATCACTGACAGCATTAATTAGAAAATTCCGAGTAGTAATAAGTACTGCATGTATATGAATAGTAAAAATAGAAAAGGTAATAAATATCGATCAACAATCCGATATTTCAGTAATATTTCACCAGTATGAATCTTGTGATTCATAATGAAAGTTACATACATATCAATAGCATATTAATCATGTAATATTAAATGAATAAATCAATTTCCTTGTAATTAAATCTATTATATCTTTTGGTTCTAAAAACTAAAAGAAGTTTTATTAACTCTGAGTGAGAATGACCTATAGATACACAATAACCAATTTCAAAAGTTGTCCGAATTAGTAAAAATGCCACTAGTCACAAAACAATCGAGTCAACCACCCACGATTTCTCTAGGAGCGTTCATAATCGCTCCCGGCTAAACTTGGATTCACTGTCAAAAATGAAACAAAAAACAAAATGAACTCCCACAAATCTCGTGAACGCGCGTAACGTCCGTGAATCATGAGAGCCGCGCGAAAGTCTTTCTCGTAGTACAACAATTCGAGACACCCACGCGAGTGTCACGCGACGTCGAGTAATAATCGTCCGGATCCACTTTCACCTTAGCTCCTTCGTGTCGTCCTCCGGCTCTCTCATATTATATTATATATACATATATATATATATATAGCTATATACAGGTATGTACACGAAGAGAAGTATAGAGGTGGAGAGTGACTATGTTGCGTTACTATGGACATGCCGGTAAAAGTACCGACCTGAAAGGTTCGACAGGACTTTCCGTTACCGCGGTGTATATAAAAGGGTGATGGGTATTTTCTCTTTAACCTCTTCACGGATAAATTATTGTATGACGCTCGGAGACAATTGATCTTTTTTTTACGAATGGTAATGTTTGAAGCTCGAGCGAGCGTAAAATAATAAAATTCATTTGCTATTAGATACATACATAATATATATATATATACACACCAGCTTTCTCGAAGCTGACGTGCTCAGCGACATGTATTATATCTCTCCGTGTACACATTATCGGTAATGAACATTACCTACATTTAGAGGACATTACCAATTTCGTAATACTTATAGCTTTACCTTATTGTTTTAACGAGCTGCTCGGGATTTTTTTTTTCATTTGAAAAATTTTATTTTCTACATCGAGCTTTCATAAGTCACCGGAATCAGTACAAAAAGGAACAAAATATCGATGTTTGTTCAAACTCATTAATTTTCATTACTCAACGAAATATGTAACTATGCTGAATCACGTCTAGAACTGAATTACACGTAGAAAGATCACGCGAATCTGAAAAAAAGTTGTTCCTACCAAAAAGAAAGAAAGACAAAATTTTATAAATCGAAGTACCAGAATCAGTTGATTAATGACAATGCATTGACCGAATTCCAAGGAAACCGTCTAATTAAAGAAAACTTTCTAAACGAGCATCTCGTACATTGTACACAAACTAATCGAGCATCAAGATCAAATGACGTCAAAAAATAGTAATTTCGTATCAATAAAAGAAGCGCCTATAAAACGAAACCTCGTTATTAAAAAGAAAAATACGTGCATATATGCTGGGATTGAATGAATCCGCGTTACACGCGCATCATACCGTGGCAAATATCAATAATCGGGTTCGTTAATACCAACGTAGATAAACCCAATTAATCCTATGAAGTTTGTAAACGTGAAATTGCGGAACGCAAGCGAGTACATCGCTTCACTTTCACCAAAGACTCGGTGTGCGCATATTCCGAACGTTCCGTATCCGCCCTTCGTGATCCAAATAGCTCGTCCTTTTTCACCCTCCATAACGCCGATGCGAATTCCACGTTAATTTATCCATACTACCTTGGTATTTGTCTATATTCTAACTTTTCTAAACTTTTTGTTATTATTATATAATTCTTTTCAATATTAATTTATTACTTTTCTTTTCTGACAGATGTATAAGATATTAAAATTTTAGATTGGTATTTAATAGTTTGCAATATACTTTGAAATGTATAGTACATGTTTGCGAAACATGTTTGACAAGAATTTGTAAGAAGTTGAAATACGATATAGGTACATCGCGCCCACCCACTACAAATACATTCTCGTATCTACATCCGCCTTAATCCGTCCGAAATAGCTCCTCAGAGATATGAAATATAGCAAGTTTTCACCTCTCGGTACATCTCGAACTCCTCGGCGCTCCTCGAGCACGCTCTTATTTTTTTTATCGCTCGGCCTAAATAACAATTAGGCGAATCATTATTATGCACGCGGCTCGCTCACGTACGTACTCGCAAGATTGATGGTGGAAGAACCGAGGAGCAGCTGGCACTTCATGCCTGCATCTGTATAGATGTGTACGTTCGTATACGTATGCACACCGATGAGTACGTGATCTCAAGCATGAGGGTAATACACATCGATGACGAGGCGCGATTTGTGTGTGTGTATACGTATGTGTACAGTGTACGTATAAAGGTATAAATACGCGCACCAATTTTCTACCTGAAAATCGGCCTATATACTTTGCGACGTAACGCGAATTAACCTGAATACGAGATAAGTGAAGAGGTATTTTAGGATACCTGATTTTCGTGATTACGGATTTGCATGATTAAGCGGAGACACTCGATCACGCTTTTAACGATGTGTACGTCTACAGATCCTTGTACAAGCAATTCAACCGATAATCTCCCTTTTCTTCTCCTCAATTTTCTTCGTACTTCGCAACATATACGTAGAATTGGAAAAACTGTTTTTAAACCTACTTTAAAAAATCCTTTAAGATAATCACTATTATTTTAATTACTACCTTCCCGATTAAAGACAGATGTCTGATCTAAATTTTGAAACATAATTCGGATCAAATAGATACAATTTAAAAAAAATAGTTCATTTATGCCAATTTACAGGTAAGCTACAGCACAAGTAACAAATTAAAAATTCTTAATATTTTAGCAAAGATATTTGGTATTAACAATTTACATCTTGTAACTTAATTACAAAAATAATAATTACTAGTAAATAATACTTTTTTTTTTATTATTATTTTAACGTCGCTCTTTTTATGCTCCCAAACCGGTGCTAATCAGCGACGGAGGTCATACGATGTCTTGGTGAGTAAATAATACTTAATCGTTATAGAAGAAAATGAATGAGTTTTTTTAAATAATTACTTATTGATTAATTAATAATTCACGTTTCGTTGGTATACATTCAAACTTTGCGACTATTCGAAAATACTCATTCGATAAGACATACAAAATTTGAAAGACTTTGTAAACGATATTAAACGCAAGTAGAAGAGCATTATAAATATATTTTACAAAAACATTAAACTCATTAATGTTATAAATAAAAACTAAGTGGGAATTTTCAGGTTCTATTTATGCAAATTATAACTTTATCATAGATGAACGTATTCTAGTAAACATTTTTAAAATTGATTTGAATAAGTAACGAAAATTATATCATTGTATTTGTATTTAAATTAGAAATCACAGTCATCGAAATAATCAAAGTTTGTCTACGCGTTGATGCAACATTCCCTTCACGGGAAAAATTCTTTCGAAACAGGAGTAAGCAAGCTGCTAAAATAATTTACTTAAAATATTTGCTAAACCAAATCATAATTTTGTTGTTTTTACGAAATTTTTTCTAATAGCATTGTTTTGCAATTGAATTAACAAAATAGTTGCTGTACAAAATATACAATAAATGTAACGTACAAATGGTTGAATTAGAAAATTAATTAATTGCATTAATAAAACAATTTTGCTCAATATACAACCGTAAGCTATAGGATTTAATTTAGTTCGATCTACAATGCTAAATTGCTAAATGTTAAATCCTTAAACATTGCGCATCATTGTGTGAACATCGTTACGTTGCGATACTAACAACTGGAAACGTCGTTAAAACATCATACAAAAATATAACCAATTTGACAGATGCTTACCGTTAATGCACAATAATGTGTATTTCATATACAAGCTATCTTTTAAAAAGTTGGCAAATTTACAGGTAAGGTAAATTTATTATTTAATTATAGTAGAAACAACGAAAAGAAACTAACAAAATATGATGTTTATACCAAGTATAGCAATTATTAATCGTAAATATTGCTGATCATTCAACGTTGTTGTAACTGCAATGGAAATTCGCTGTTCCTAAGCTACAGTAAAAATCGCTAATGCGATGAAATTTTTTGCTACGCTAACTATATATTTTTGTCCGTGTTTGCCACGCGCATCTGCAAGCTTTCACGCGCTTTAGGTTGTACTCGACCGTACTATACGCTTTATTACGTCTGTATTATCCCATCATTGAATAATCTTCGATTTTATTTTGACAATTATTCTACTTAAATTTACATAAATTCAGTTAATTAATATAAAATATCAATCGTATAATAGTATTTATAATTAGTATTATATTATTATCAACATTTTGTATCTATGTGAAAAGAAAATTAAATTTATATTAGGTAAGTGTTAGCTACGCTTATGCTACAAATATCTAATACATCCAATTAAGATATTATCATTTAATTAATATTAATTAAGTGATTGGTTTCATTAATAAAATAATAATTTATTAATTATGTATATAAATAATAAATATATTGAAAGATATTTTGGATTATATAATTTATATAATAAAATTTAATATCATATTGTTATAATCACGTACATAATTGCGTTCGTCGCACATAAACATAGATATTCTTAAATTCTTTAGTTATATTAATGTCGTCCACGCAGTTGAAATTATAGATTAGGTATTGTAGATTAGGTCAACGTTGACGTGTAGTAATGCCTGAAGAGGATGGAGAATTCCCATCGAAACGTTGCAATGTAATGTAAACAATACAGTGTGTTCATCAATTATCGATACAATACCTAATCTACAATAGATCATCTTAATTATCAGTAATATGTGATCTAGATATGATAACGGATATATAAGACTTTTTTCACGAGTGTGTCCAACACGTAAAAAGTTTTGTGATACCTGAAACTATAGGATTAGGTGAACCTCACAACAGTGATTCTACACAACAATAAAAAATTTTTTTATAATTATTATATTACATGTAATGTATGCGTACATAAAACCAAAGTCTTATTGGTAATAGTATTATTTTATTAATAGATGACATACAGTTTTATTATTATTTTTCGTGATATGATACATTGGTCTTATTGCTGTTCAACAATAAATTGGAGGATAATAAAGAAAACAGATAAATAGAGGTTACAATGTATGTTTGTTGAAGAACTATGAACAATTAAAATGCTAGCTACTATTTATAAAAAAATATGAGTGATATGAATAAACTCTAAAAAAAATTTACTAATATCTACAACTTCTTATATCCTGTTACATATATATATACGCATACATTGTAAAAAACGAAAAAAGCTATACTTGATCCCTTTTAAATTTGGTAAATATTTTTTATATGAATAAAAGAAATATTCGGTGGAATTACTGATATTATCTAAAGAAAAAACAGGATCAGGTAAGTAAATAGCGTCTTAGCTCTATTAGTATAAGTAAAATGCTATAGTCAAGGAAGGATTATAATAAAAAAAATCTTTTATATCTGCACTGAGAAAAAAGTTATAGTAAAAATTACAATGTTGTCTAGTAATACGGAGACAGACTGACACAATCCAAAAATTTACCATACTGTATAATAAATTTTATTGAAGTTGTAGTAAATATTACCAGAATTGTAATAAAAATTAATAACAGGCCTGCGATGGCTCGGTCGGTAGGGCTCGTAATCTGGAGGTCCCAGGTTTGATTCCTGGCCCCGGCCGATTGATACAAGCACCATTGGCGAATGTATTTTCACCAAGTGCTTTCTTCACCAAGACATCGTATGACCTCCGTCGCTGATTAGCACCGGTTTGGGAGCATAAAAAGAGCGACGTTAAAATAATTAAAAAAAAAATTAATAACTTTCTAGTAAATTTTATTATACACTATAGTAAATTTTTGGATTGCGTCAGTCTGTCTCCGCATTACTAGACAACATTGTAATGTTTGTAATTAATCATTTTAAACCTAATTTCTAGCAAATTATTAAATGAATAAAAAACTAATAAACTAGGATTAACACTTGTTTCTTTTTTGAACAATGTTTATTATTTATACGACATTCATTCATAAACTTCGCCAATAATAGGTATATACAGGTATATAGCTATTATAAATTCACTTTATGAAAGTAACACGCGCTTTCTCTCAATGAAACAAATAAATGTATCAATTAACGATCAATTTAAAAAAATCAAAGACAAATATAATACAAAATTCTATATAGAAACAATGTTACGTAGTTTAACTGACACTCTCTCATCCGCAATCCATAGGTACCTAGAACAAATAAAACTAGTAAGCTATGAGCGTTACAGGTTGATATTGTGTATCAAAGAAAAGAGCCGAAGTTACTTTTTACGAATACTCGAGCAAAAAGTTAAGAAAGCGACACACACTTGCGTTCAATAAAACACACCTGCACTTGAGAGAAAGAGAAATACTATATAGGTACATGTAGAAAAAAAAGCGAGGAACATAAGAAAAAAGATACAAGGGACATCACACTCGGAAGATGCAATCACGACCACCTAAGTCGCGAGGCTAGAAAAAGCCATTAGCGAAAACCTGTGCCGTAAAGCCATGAAATTTAATGAAACGTCGTTATAAAACCTCGAAGGATTTCGAAGAGGTGCGTCCTGGGTATTAAAGAGCCGCAATAAACGGCAAGTAAGGCACCTAACCGAAGAAAATATTGTCACGTGCACGATTACGCGCTCTTTAAATTTTCTAGCGCATGACGGTAAGGGGGAAACACAATTTTTCCTTTTTTCTTTCCACGCCTCCCTTGATATCATTTGATTATTTTTTTTCCATTTCTGTCTTTTAAATCTTTGTGCACCTGTCTATATACGACTGACTTTTCCTATTCGATTTGCGATCAAAGTCGCGGAAAATTGTAGACCGCTAGGGAATTAAATGAAATGTGCCCTGATTACGTAGGAAATTCCAGCAGAGATAATTAAAATTCATCTGTGATCATTCATTAAATTGTCGCTCATTGGCCAAGTTTATTTTTGATTGATTTCATACACAATTATAAATATAAAGTAAACACGCGATAAATATTATACATATATATAATATATATAAAAAAAAAATAACTCAACTATATATATATCGTGTAGTTTCTACATGTACGTGTAAAAGATATAAGTAACTCTAAATAAAGTTGCAACATAACTATGCATACCGATGACCAAATTGTTGTTTGTCTCGTTGACAGTTGTTTTGTACTACTCCGCGCATCGAAAACCCTGATGCATATATTTTCCGTCCATCTTCAGATGTGATCTCTTCGTTTTTTCTGGTAAGTGGATCAAACTTTCTTTGGTTCAATTCGCTTTGTGAGTGTACGTATACTATACAGTTACACAAAATTTGCACATATGTAGATGAAATGTATCTTCGATCTGACTTAATCGAGTCTCGATCGTAAATATTAAGTTTCGCGAACGCCGCGTGTTCGAGTGAGTTACAAAATGAAGAAAGAGAAGAGCGATGCGCGAAATCAGCAATTTTATAACTTGATTCCAATGCGATAAGAAAGTGATAAAATTTTTTGTCTTGTTGCAATCGTGGTTTATTAAAGAAGGAAACGTTTTCTTGTTATAAATCACACTTATTTCACGCGTGTAATCTTTAACCAATAGAGTAGAAATATAAAAAGATTTTTTATTTTTAATTAATTTGTTATACGAAAAATGTAAAACTAAATGAAAGTTGTGCGTATCGGAATATCTTGAACTAGTTAATAATTCATATTTTATAAAATATATTGGTGTTTACGATAGTACTAAAATTATAAATCTATTACAGAGGCACAAACACGTCGTATCAAAATAATATATAAATTGCTACGTTACGGATACACACAGACAACGTAAACGTACAAATAGCATCGATAGGAAAAATTTCTACCGAAATCGAGATCATTTATGAACAAATCAACTAAAATTATTACAAATAAAATATCTATACAGTGTAAAAACATATATATAAATATTCTAACCAGGCGCGTGCAGTTGAGGAATAAAAAAGACGTTACTATAAAATTCTCAACAAAACTTTCTAAATATCCAATAAATAAAACTTTCAGCTCGATACACAAATCAAAGGAAAGCATAAAAACCGTCAAAAAAAATGACAAACCAACGACTTATCTGAAATATTCAATTTCCAATCTGCAGTTTGAAATTCTTCCGAACGAAATCTCGCATCTAAGTGCAGTATAACGCTTTCCAACGCTGAGCGCATCCGGAATCTATCGGTCATCCACGCACCATCCCGTAATAAACAAGGCGGATGTGCAGCGGACGAGTATAAGAGAAGAGAGTCGATCCTCCTCATCCTTTTTCGCGCGCGCGCTCACGCACGCGTGTGTATAATCGAGCTCGATGCACCGGCGCTCATTGATCTTCCGTTCATTCATCATCTCGTGTGCCGCCGCGCTTAATCGTCTTGTTGGCCTTGATGGGAAAAAAATGCGCTGCGGGTGATCGTACGAAGGACCAAGATACATATATATATATATATACATATATATATACATATACCCAAGTGAGATCAGCCGAATGAAAATGCGAAAACAGTGATCTACTGGTATATCATTTCCGATTTGATTATACATCAGTTATTTTTTAACGAGTGCGTTATACCTATAGTTTATTTTTATCATTCAATCATGCATTTACTCGAGATCGGAGAAAATATTCTGCTTAAAATGTCCTATAAAAATATTAGCAAAAAAATAATCAAATGACATGCGTGCACTGAGAAAAAAGTTCTAGTAAAAATGACAATACTGTGTAGTAATAAAATTACAGGCTGTCAAAATTCAAAAAATTACTATACTGTATGTAACATTTACTATAAGAGTCTATTAATTTTTACTAAAATTTTTGTAATATTTACCATAGGTTGCGTAAATTTTGCTATACAGTATAGTCATTTTTTGAATTTTAACAGTCTGTAATTTCATTACTAGACAGAATTATCATTTTTACTACAACTTTTTTCCACTGTGTATCTATAAATATGTATATGTACTGTAATTTCCAAACGTACACTCGTGATAATGACGGAAAGTGTAAATAAATCCGATTAGTACATTTATACCGAGATAGATATTTATTGAAATCAGTAGTATAGGTATCGCTAAACCCGAACGAGTGCACTATCAGTTTTCCTATATATATAATACGAAGGAATACAAAATTTGCAAATCGCGGAAAATTTATATAGTATTAATAATTGATATACTTGGGCACTAAAAAATCACCCGTACAACGCAATATACGTATATCACGTTTTAATAACGATAAATAGAGGAGTGCTTTCTCATTACACCTTCATAATAAAGAAGCATGAAAATTCTATTTGAATAGAAAATAGATTAATAAATTTCATCGATCGTAATGTAGTTTCATTAAGCTTCCTTTTCTATTGCCCTATAAAGAGTAACTATAATTTGATTTGCGCTTTATAATGTACAATATCTGTAAATCAGTGTGTTTTCTATTGCGCGAATGTATGTAAAGTGGCTATTGGAAGCGCGGGATGCGGAAAGTATTTGAAATTACATTTTGCATATCGATACTTGTCATCTTATCGCTATGTAGACTATATAATGCGAATGCGAATGTGAATGAATGGAGTACCATAAGGAACTTACTGCTCCTTTCAGCTGACTCTTCAATCGGAACGCATTTTCTTCGTTGGTGAAACTTTTCAAATATCAGTGTTTCCAGGTTAAATTTTCAGGAATCTCAATCATAAAATCGTATTTTCAAAAAAAAATAATAATAATAAAATACACGTCGCGTTAAAAGAAAAGTAAAGGGAAAGACTAAACAATATACATCGGATAAAAGGTTTGGCTTATCTTGATTTTGCGCTTTATCTGCTGGTCGAATCATATTTCTAAAACATTTTCACGCATCAACGCATTTTTTTGTATGGCTCAAACGTGTAAGAAAGAATTTATTATTATCTCGAAATCATAAAATCGTTTCTTTGTTTAGCCTTGTACCTACTTTTTTTTATACAAAAAGAGTGACTACATAATTAATGTAAAAATAACTGAATCTACAATAAAAATTTATAAACAAAAAAAAAAGTAGCATTTGATCTAAGATTTAAGAGGTAAAAAGATGAGAAAAGACGGGATCGAGCAAACTATCGCGTACATAACATTCGCGCATATAACACATAACAGCCGCAAGTTTTACGGTCCGTCCGCGCGCGAATACTCGGCCAATAGAACGTTCCAAATACTTCTCGTTGCACGTCGCCGCGCCACGCGGATAAATATCGCTCTTGGGAGTCCCCGGCGGCGTTGGCCGTTACTGCCGTAGGCGTGCCACAAGCACAGAGATGCATGGCTCTACGCACACACAACTTACACAATGTACGTATACGTACATACATACATATATATGTACATGTATATACCATATATCGAGCTGTAAACGCGATTACGAGGTAACATGGCCCGTGACGGGCTTGTTTGACTTGGGGCGCGATTTTGCAGGGCGACGCGATAATATTACTTGTCAAACTCGAGTATTATGTATACCACTCGATTTTTTGAGGGCAGTTTCGAAAGGAATCTTTTAGTAATGAAAAATATTCCTACTATGTGATAAAAATTTATGTAGAATTAAATTCTTTGCTATAAAAATATGTTGAATTTTTTTATAAAATACTTTTACTCTTGATCTTTGATGTTCAGAACCTATAGATAAGTACTTAAATATATTATTCATTTACGATCTTTTTCTGATTTATTCGAACTAAATAATTTTGTTTGTATTTATTATTATTATTCTATATATAAGGGAAATGAATTATTGTTAACAAATGCCAATATTTTTGTTCAGGCGAGTTATATATAAGACTATAAGAACGTATTAAATTTAAATTTTCGTCGTGATAAATAGATGATATTATACTTAACATTTTCTTACTCACATCATTAGCAAACAGAAGTGAAAACTTTTTAAGCTTAATAGAGTGAGAATAATCGTGGACGACGATCATATGAAATCAAAATTTTATTTGTGCAGTCTAAAGAGGGTGGTTCACCATATCACAAAAAAGAAAATACTTACTGTTTTTCGTTTTCTTTAAAAATCAATAAGTTTCATTCATCTCATATATACATAACTACCAAGCGATTGTAACATATATTTAATTAAATAGTTGGAGACTATTAATAAACAATATATTTTATAAATTATTACTGTTCTTGTAATTTATCTTTTTTCACAATTTCACATCGTATGTCCTATGTCAATGACTAGCACCAAAGTAAGGAGACACCATTAAAAAAGTATACTTTGGAATAATTAATTAGTTAACAAAACATTATTTATATTATAAATAATATTTAAAGTTGACTTAACCCTATATATGTATAATGTGTTTAACCGGTCAAGTATCTGCAAACTATATGATCAACTCCTTGACTGCATAATAGTACATTACGATACGAGTGCGCAAAGTAGGTTGTTCCCGCACGAGCGAAGCGAGTGCGAGATAACCTACGAGCGCACGAGTATCGTATACTATTTTTCCTACTGAGTGCGCAAAGTTCGACACATTTGAGCAGAACCGCGTGGGCGGAGGGAAAGTTGGGGGGGACGGGGGGGTTCGGGGGGGCGGAGCCCCCCCGCTTAAAAAAAATGAAAAACCGTTAATTTAACATTTAAATTTAAATTTTGTTGATATTTCGTTTAAATACAGTAATAAAACGGACTCTGCAAATGATTTCGTATTTCTTGTACTACGCCACTTTTTGAACTCATTGTAAACTTTTGTATATTTTTGTTTAGAAATATTTGGCAACGTATTCAAAGCTATTTCTTTTGCTGCTTCAAGCTATTCCGGTGGCACATCATCGAACACATCGTCACTATCACTGTCGACCCCACTTACTGATGTCATCCTTATTCAGAACATATAAATACGTATATATAGAGCCGCAAGTGAGACGTCAAAATTAAGATTGAAACTTTTAACATAAATATAAGATGTTGCTAAGTAACAAGACGTAAACAAATCGGCGTTCGAGTTACGTGCCCATATTCATACATATTGTATTGCGCCCAACTTCTTATACTTTCCTACGTGTTCAACCACTTTTCCGCACGCTTAACTACTTTCCCGCACGCTCAACTACTTTCCCGCACGCTCAATTGTAGAAATTATAGCGTGTGGGAAAGTGGAACTTTGCGCACGCAAATGAGTGCGCAAACTCGAACTTTGCGCACGATAGTAGGAAAAGAAATTACTAGGTGCGAGGAGAACCAGAGCAGGAGAGATTAATACGTGCGAATCGAAAAATCGAGTGGAAGGAAAGAAACCACCGATTCGGTTTTCTCAGGTTAAAACCGAGGCGATTTTATCATCGCCTATATTTCCGTCAGTCGGTGCGAGAATTTATCGAACGAAACTGCACAATGGGCCCTTTCGTACATACCGATACACATCGCTGAAAACCGTCGCTCCGCTTTGGTATTTCATGATCATTAACGACGCATTATAATACACCCGATTTCTTATATATAGGCGAATATATATGTACACACATATTATAATGTATGCATGCATATATGTACTTATATATACGCGAACGACAGTGAAATTCGCTCCACCCTCCGTTATTCCATTTTTAAAGACAACTTTTTGAAAGTTCGAGACAATGCACGAAATTATAAAAGGTATAAAAAGTTAAAGGTGAAAGTCCATGCGTATATGCCCCATCGAAATTCATAACCCGTTTGAATGTATATATATATATATATATATGCAGACAGCAACAGCGAAAGTGTAACACACGAGTTGAACTAAATGACCCGGTCGTAAAAGATTTAGAAAATCCGATTCACTTTGAAACGTATCAAATTGTTTCACCTTGTGTACTAAAATTGTTCGCGAAATTTTTTTAAGGAGGGAGGGGGAACTTAATTAATGAAACACAAGGTACGTATATTCACCGTTTGGGTTTATGTTTTTTCTTCGAATATAGATCCAGTTTTGTATTTTGCGGTCTCGATAATTCGTTTCGCTTTTACCAAAGTTACTTTCTTTTCTTCCTGCTCTTTTTTTCCTGCGAATCTGTCGGATTGAAAAATAAGTCGGTGTGTATAATAAATATATATATATATGTGTGTGTGTGTGCGATCAAGTTTAAATACGTTTTGACAGAAGTGTACCGATCAAATTGTTAACGTAACTTTGAACGATTTTCAGAGTTAATTTAATCATTGGACCAACTATTCCTCGCGCTTGTTAAATTCGATTTATCCGATGCAACATCCGAAGAGAATTTTGTTACGTATCGTATTCGATTGTGCATGTCTGCTTTTTTTTATTTATATAGTTACAGGACTAACGATTATACGATTTTTAATGGACACTGATACTTTTATAAGCTGTTTGTTAATATAAAATATAATTTAAGAATCCACGTTATACTATTAAAGTTATTTCAATTAACGTCACCAATCAAAATTTAAACGTATGCATTATAAATTATGTCTATAGCGTATTAAGATCAAGTATGATACGCGTATGTGTATACGTACGTATATACGAATGTCAAAAAACCGAAACTGAAAAAAAATAATAAAAAACAAAATTGAATTTTATTTGCATTTAATTAATATAATTGCAGTAAAGGAATTGACCTAATAAAAATATAACCTAAATTAACGAAATGCCGCTAAAATTGCATCGATATATATTCGGATCGAAATTTATTGGATTATAATACATTTTACTAAATCATTAAAATAGCCGTTGCATTTAGCAAGGATTAACAAAATACACCGAAGTCACCTAAATAAACGTAGGTACCTACAGTAGCCACCCGTTAAATTGTAAATTTCACTGCGCTCTAATACATACGAGGAAAAAAGTATTCCTCGTTCCTACGTCATTACCGAATATTTTTTTTAAAACTCACTCATTATGGACAGTTAGCTCATACATTATTCACTTGCTCCCACAACGTACGATGTAAGTGAAATAAAAAAAGAACACCGCGATTGATAATACGCCCGCGCGAGAGGGGGCGCGAAAGCACACCTTTAGTTAGCATTTTTCATGCAAATTACGATGGTGGTGGAATGCGCACTGGGCCAATAACACCGATATACGACTTCATTCGAGGCTCCGAGGTTCGCGGCGGCTTCTTTTTTACGATTGCGCGCACACGCACGCAGGTGCCTTTTAGAGTCCGCAATCATGTGATAATTGGCCCCGTGTACCTCTATATACGTTTGGGGGTATAGAGTAGGATGAAGTGAAAAGGCGTGGTATGTGCTCGTTTATTTTCAGATTCGACATTTTTTGAAAGTACACGCACATACACACAGCCTCGCGCACACTTGCACGTACACTGTCTTTCTGCATTCTTAACGATACGTCCACAAGTAAGTGGAGCGAAGTTTCGAGTAAAGTTAAAATTTTTACTTCTTGTTTTGTCTCGGTTAATGTAATTAAACATGTATTTATTTTACACGCTGGTGTATATATGTTGACTTAACGCGTACATTATAATCCTCTTAATTTACCATAAACATCTACACGGGCATATTTTCATTCGTATTATAGTTAGAAAACTTCTATTCTATTCAAATAGCGCTATTATCTATCCATTGTAGTTTGTAAGAGAATGTTTCAATTTTGGATAAGACACTTTTTTAACTTTTTCTTCGCGTAAAATTACAAGAAAATCCCACCTGAGACATCTTACGTAATACGCGATTTTATTTTAATTTCTTATGTAAATTTAAACTTTTCACGAACACTTTAATTGTGTTCATACAGGCTAAAGATTTAAATGTTCAACCAAAGTACAAAACTGAAGAGACACAGTAATTCGAGAAACGAAAATATTTAGTTAAATTGTACTGTTTCATTTATTAAGTATAATAATGTTTCTATCCGCCTCGCTAATCGATTCACTATATCAACTATATTATATTATATTCTTCAATAATATTTTTTTTATCAAATGGTACAATGTTGAAGGGAAATAAATAATGATTATTGTTATTGCTCGACAAAATGACTTGAAGATTATAGTAAATCTATCAGTATATATCGCACACAATTAACCTAGTTAAATTGTAAAATTTGCTAATTCGAAAAGAGTACTTGACCCATTAACTATATATGCTCACGAATGAACTTCAGCATCTAGAACATAAAATCGTGTATTAAATCTCTTATACAGTACACCGCAGGCAAACCGCATTTCAATATAACAAAACCTATGAATAGGAAAACTGTTAGTATTTAAATTTTGCCAATGTAACGAGAAGACGAAAAAAAAAAAAAATACGGACAGCTATGGATCCGATCAAATACCGGATGATTAATGACGGTACTCTTTACGTTTCGATTTTCAAAGAAGTATTCACGAGCGCGCGCATATTTGTAATGCGTGTGAAGAAATTCGAGTGAGAAACACGCGGAAGTACACTCGTACTGTGGCTTCTGATGAGTTTTAGCGGTCGCAGTAAATTGTGTAATGACCCGGTGAATTAAAGAAACGCAACGGACGATCCGACGAAAGTAAGCTAAGAGGATAAAATAAGATTGTAATTTTACGAATCATTTCTAGACTGAATAAAATTCACTTTTCTCATTGATCTGTTGTATTTACCGATTATACTCTTCGATATCAATAGTAGTATTCGATTGTGCAATTTTATTTAATAGTAACAGTTAGCTATAGGTATAATTTAATATTTTTTTTTAACATTTTACATTTTATACTTATCTTTTTCACAAACTCCTTTCTCTTAATAATAAATGTGCTCGTGAACTTTTTGAGATAACAATGGTCTTTCAGAGGATAATACGATGTTGAATTATAAAAGTAAATAGCAAAAGTAACCTAGGTATGAAGAGTGTAATATAAATCTAACAAAAGCTAAGATTTGTATTCTTTATTAAGATCTCATATTTCAAGTATTATTTCTTGAATGGGTGGTAAATTTAAAAATATAAAATTAAATAATTTAATGAAATAAATGGTCGAAAAATTGTTAATTTATATTAAACTGTAATTATAAAAATTTAAATTTTAATATTTAGTTGATCTTCCATTGCGTAGTCAAACATCAAAAGATTTTTTTAATTAAAGAAATAAAAAGGTTTATTAAAAAAAATAACCTTTATTTACCGAATCCATGACTGTAAAATATTAAAACTATTAAAATCCGGCATAAAATCCATATTTTCATAAAATATAATAATTTTATGTGATGATCTGTGTACTGTAAGTAATTTCATGATATGACGTAATCTGCCGCAGTCAACGCAATATGTAAAATGATGCATTATTAAGAAAAAAAATATCATCTGTATATGCGTAATCTACTAATATTTATGTCCACCTTGGGAATTAATGATAAAAAAATAAATTTTGCAAGCACGGGAAATTATATTTAACAGAAAATAAATCTTTATAATTATCAATTATTTAACCCAACAATTCTATTAAACTTTCTTAAATCACCTGGACCTGTACTTTCTAAAGAAAAAAAAGGTAAAAGAGAATAAATAATGACAATTGCCTTAAAAGCACAATTACCAACGAGGGAGCAATTACCAAAAAAAGATGACGGAAAATAAAAAAGCACATCGAAATAATCGAAGCCGCAAAAGGACAATTACAGTATATCCAACAATTCAAGAGGCCAATCATCGATAATTCCTTCGAAGGATCGTCGGGAGAGAGAGAGAGAGAGAGAGAAGGGGGATAAGAAAAAAAAATCATCCCACAACCAAAAAATTGGCCCAGGCGTTATATAGAAAGGGCAGAAAGCCACACGATCGTCTCTCCTCGTATAAGGAGGCGAGTTCGAGGAGAAAGTTTCCGGAGTCGTTCTCGTAAGGAAGTAGGCCACGACTTTGACCGCTCGCAAGGTCCACGAGAATTCTCTCCTCTCTCGGGCTCGTGTACGTATACGTATACATATACATATAACCATAGACATTAGTATTCGTGTATACACGGTGAATTCACTTGCGCGCATAATCGCTAGCGTCTAGTTTTAGGATTTCCGAGTTCGGTTTCTCGCGCGATATTTGTGGGTCGAATTGTCAATTGAGCTAATCGATAGAGGCTCGACGTGATAATTGGACTTGCGCGCGCTATACAGAGATAGACTCGAGAATTTAATTGGTTTTGAGCGTGCACGACCATGAGAATTGTTTTATTGCGCCTCTATTACGGTATATAACCGATTGCTCGAACGACCGTACGAAAATTAAAGAATTATAAGGATTATGGGCATTTATATATATATATATATATATAGCAAGTTTAATTTGTCCGTTCAGAGATAAATATTGATCCTACTTGCGAAAATTGTACGTTTCTATAAACTTAATACGAAGCATTTATAAATTTAGAAAAACCTTGCAAACCGATTACGTTACGATATAAGATTGTCATATAGTTAACCTATTGCATAAATTATATATGCGTTTGTTATTCGTTAAGTCACCCCTAAAACGCGATAGAATTATTATACGAAATACAAAATGTTCGATCGTCTCGAGCAGTGGAAATAAATAAATCGTAATAATAAGTGGATAAATATATAAATAAAACGTTATAATAGTCATGAGAAGTATGTAACTAGGACATTCTTCAAATTTTAAAAATTCTTACTCGCCTTACAAGTTTGTAATAAAATATACACACATGTATGATACAGAGAGGGAGAAAGAGAGGGAGAGAGATCGAGAGGGAGAACATACTTTCTTTTCCCTCCTTCATGGCAGTTTAATAGTTTTGCCCATGGATCCAGTTTATTTTGTGGTTTTAGATCCGATTCGCTTTTATCAAAAGGCTTACTTTCTTTTTCCTTCGAAGTGCCGTAAATTACGCCGGTATATATATATATATATATATTACATACATGTATATATCTGTGTACGAGGAAATGAAATTATGGATGTTGGTACAACCTGTAAGAATGTGCTCGTGTACCTTGTTTGATTAACAAAAAGAATGTATTATAATTTCAAAATTAATTAATTTTAAAAAACATTTTGTATAACTTAATTAAAATAAATACAATGTTGAATTTGTGTGCAGCATGTATATGTGTTTGAATTATATACTATTAAACGTGTTAATTAAGTTCATACAAAATAAATATTAATACATATATTAATGCATTTGAACATTAAAACCTTAAAATGAAAAGCGCTCTTGATAAAGATGTTTATGTATATAAAAACAGTTTATTATCAATAAGATTTATTAAATGTACTACAAATTATTTTAAAAATCCAAATTATTTGTAACAAATAAAAGAAAGATGATAAACGTATGTGTATTCAATAAACAAGTCTGTAGCTCTTAAAAGTGATAGATTATTAATAAGTTTCAAGATTGAAAGTTAAAGCGAGATCAAGTTGGAATACATATCTATAGACGTGTAGAACATACCAATATGTATATATATATATATGTATATGTATATGTATATAACTGGTACGCAGTTACTCTACTTGACAGGATTCGCTTTATATATTTGTGGAGCATAATAAAAATGCAAAAAAAAATGGAAAATGATCGCGAACTCGATCTCGCTCATTTGTAATCGGACATTTTGTGAGAGACATTTAATCTCACTCGTAAGCGTTTCGGCTTCGTTGACACGCGGCCCTCCTTTCCTTCAACGGTACCCGTCGATTTCGCTGCCCTATCGGTTTGCGTTGGCACGACTCGCGATCGAGCCGCCTTTTTAACGAGATAATAAACGCACGTGCTCCCAGGCTTTTTACTTTTATCTACAAGATGCCGCCGTTTTACCTTCGTAGAGACGATATATTTTTGAAACTATACTAATTAACTTTTCTTATATGGATATAACATCTATTAACGAACTATTTGTATAGTAATGACTTATTTTTCTTCTCGGAGAGTTAACATCATTTCTTATATGCTAAACAAATTAATGAAATATTGCGTCTATTGCTCATTTAATTTCGATACATTTTATTATTTATCTTATCATACATTCAACGAAAAAAAAAAACACTAATTTCATTCATCATTCCGCGATTTTTCTGTACAGATGTATAAAAAAAAGTCAACTTGCAGATTGCCTATTATCTCTCCCCGGCCCCCTCCCCACAAAAAAGTCATTGTGCCTTGATTAATACACTTTCTGGTGTGCAGCTGTCTAAAAAAATCTAAATCAGACTATCTCGTAGGTATATATATATATATATATGTATAACAAAGTCCCCTTCGTAAAATGGAGTAAAAAGGAAGTAGTATCATCCTCCAGCTCGATTACGTCAGCGTTATTTTTTTGTCGATCGAATCGCTCTATAATATCACACCGTTCCGGTACAAAAGAAAGATCTTCATCCTCTTTTTCTCTTTCTCCTGATTCGTTATACTCGGAGAGTGGGCGAGGACTAGGTCAAGGCTGGATTTCTCGAGGTGGGCCGTGACGTCTCTCACGGAATGTCAATGACTCGCGAGTGCGTATACTTACTGCAGCCAGGATATTCTTCTCTCCTTCTTTTTTTAATACTTTTTTTTGCGCCTTCTTTCGCTCGCAAGCCTCTTCCTTTTCTTTGGGGCTTCGTATTATGTATACTCGATTGAAACTCATCGAACTGGACTCGATGTGATCGTCGATGGATTTACGTATGGAGGCTTTCGAATGTATCGATGGAAGCAAAATTTCAGGTTGAAAACTTTATGGGTACATACTTCAAATATATTATATGATTAACTTTTTAAATGCATTTATAATGAGCGAAATATTTGAAATATTTCGCGTTCAAATTAAATTTTTTAATGTTATTAATGTTTATTCGTCAAGAACGAGCTTCGGATTTCTAATTTATTATTATTCGCAAATTCGTAAACGTTAATTCATTATTATTATTAATATTATTATTATTTAACCCCATTTCGTCGTAATTAAAGAATATTTCAATTAGAAATACATTAATATGTGTTGTAAAATGTATAAAAGATGTATTGAAAACAGTGCACCTTATCTTTAAAATCAACAAATCGAATGCATCATCTACCAGATAACGAGTAGTCCTCAACAAATTGAAATTCTAGTTTTTCATTTTTGTCTTGTATAGGATATCAGTTTCTCTAGTTTCTCGTTAAACAATCTCAAAAAATCTCAAACTCTCCGAGTTCGTTGCGTATACCAATACAAGATATATATATATGTATATGCCAACAAGCAGGTAGCAGAGTTTCTTTAATTAGCATTCGCTGACATGGTAATATATTTTTTTTTCCTTCGAATTTGTTTTGGGTCAACCGGATAGAGCAGAACGTTTTGGCCCAGTTGAATACGTCAAACTACTGATCGAAACTTATAGAAGAATTTATCTTTCCATACACATTTTTAATAAATCTGGAAATTATGAAAGGGAGACCTTATATTGATACTAATGACTGTATCGTATAATTTTTTCTAATAATGATATCATTTACACACGCATGTTAGAGATTTATACGATCTACCTTATTCGCGATATCGATTCCGCTCGTTCCAAATGTAAAAATAGAAATATATTTGCATCCGGCAGATACGTCATCGTAACGACCCTCGATACAATTATATAATGTAAAAAAAAAGAATGAATGAATGACCGTATCGAAGTAATCACGTAAATTGACCAGAGAAGTAAGTCGCAGTCAACACAGCCGAATAAATCAAAATTAACAAAAGTAATCTGAGAAATGTATGGTGGTATCGACATGTTCGCGCGAAACTCGCTATAATTCACTTTTCGAGCACGCGTACAGTCGTAAAACACTCGAAGAAGCATGTATATATACACGTATAAGTAGAGTAAGAGTTGTCCACGCGTATATCCCTGCATATATATATGACGAATTTCTCGTTTCGTACGAAAGGCGTTAAGTGAAATGATGTATAAAAGTGATATATTTTCAGATTGGTGGAACGAAGTTTATTTGCAAGTTTTGTTTAAGAGATTAAGTGGTGTTGCAATTAGTTTTCACGTCGTTGCGGGTATGAACGCGTATATACGACTTTTTTCTTCAACTTTACAACGCGCTAACACAATTTCGTATTTAGTAAATTGGAACGGTGTCTGTATTTTTAAACGATCGGATGTACATCTCCACCAATAATTTTAAGTGATAATACCATTTTCCTTGTAATTTACGAATGCAATTTAAAGTACTTATTTCTTAATTAATACTCGGGTTTCGTAGTATATATAGAAATCTTATAAGTGATTTCTCCGTGAATTTCGTATACGTAAGTAATTTTTTTTAACATTTTGATTAATTTGTCGTTCTATTAAAATTTCTGATAAATAAATATTTACTATACGGTCTATACGTTAATGAGAACGAGAAATATAATTAATGGCATATTAAACAATAATTAATTATATGCAGCAGAGGGACTGACAGGTTTACATTAGTACAAAATCAATAAAAAAAATTATAACAATTTTATTTAAGATTTGTCTAGAAAGTGTTGGCTATGCCAGCAATAAAAGCCAATTTTTGTATTATAAACTATCAAATAAAAGTAAAATATCATAAAGAAATATTATCGTTCGACTTCATTATCGGAATAATAATGATATAGTTATGGCTCACTGTAACTTTTATATCTCCCAATACTACATATAATAATACACGAGAATTTAAAAAATTAACGCTCATTATAACAGTCTTAGAATATTAATTTATCATGTAGAGTAATAATGCGATTGTATAGAAAGTTTCATGCGGCATAAAATAAAAGTCAAATGGAATCTCGATGTATAAATCTAATTGATCTATATAAAATCAATAAATTAATCATACGAACCCAGTTATCGATTTTTTAAAATAAACTTACTGTACGTACACAGACGCATATATAGGGATACCTAAATAATCTTTTATTAAAATTACTTAATCAACCGGTGTCAAAGTGCTCGGGGTATATCTATACAGAAGTAGGCTTGCATAATTGATTTTCCTAACGAACGAGCGCTAAAAATGACCACGGATATACACACGCATATATACATGTAAAGGGTAATTAGCACCTCTCACTTCTGGTTAAGATTCTGTATAAAGAAAAACCTTTCATTTTGAAAGGCCATTACCTGAGAAACGTAGGAAGCGTCTAAACACCGAAATTAACCGAAATGTATATTACCTTACTCCTCCGGATACATAATAAAACCATCAAATTAAATAGTTGGAGCGCGTGTGGACACACATCGTTCCGGAGGAAAAATAAGACGTGCGCGCGAAAAGGAAAGAGCGAAACGAAGCTGGAATCCAGGGAACAGGTAGACATACATGTATGTGTGTGCGAGTCGCGTGTGTATATATATGTAACCGATGCGTAGCACGAAGACGACGACGACAACGACATCGCATAGTCGCAGTAGGTCACCGGAACACTGCCGCTGGCGATCAGCGTTCTTCTCCTCCTACTCCTCTCGCGTTCGTTCGGCTCCGCGAGAACCTTGATATCATCGTATATTACACGTGCTTCTTTGACTCCTGAGCCTTTGTCAGTAACGTTATTTATGGGAATGCGTGGGTGGTAGGTTAGAGTTCGCTGATCCACCTTGCGGAAAGAGTTGGTGCATCCTCCCACCATCTCTTTCTCTCTCTCTCTCTCGCGGAATATTCTACATATACTTACGATCAAACATTTAACGAAAGCTGCTATGCAAACAAGATTGTATTTTCTTTGTTATTATTGAGAATGGGCTGTTTAGATACACCCATGGAAATCCATATATTGATTAACTGTGCACAAGAAAGTAGATTGTAAATCAACTTGTTGGTCTATAACGCTCTTTATGTTTTCATTATATTCTACATCAGTTTTTAATCAACATCGTTACTTATACACCCAATGTTAATAACTTTGAGCAGATAATTATTCTAACAAAAGTTAGTAGATTCTTTAGCAATCGATGTACAAACTAATGGAATAAAAAGATTTAGTCATATTTAATACTAATATTTATTTTTTACTATACAATACAATATACTACCTTCTTTTTATTTCGACAATTTGCACAATCACTGTAATATCATGTTCTAATTATAGATATACACTATTTTTGTTAATGTATTTAACTATATATTGTACAATTATTCAGTTACAGAGATTGTTACTTGAACTTCATTATTATTTACATGAATATTAAATCCTCATTCTAACGTATCACAAATAAAGTAACGTCCTTTGAGCTGAGCAGGACAAAATAAAGCTAAGAATGCATCTTAATATTCTACATATAATATACGATGAATTTTCACATCTGCTTACAAAGAGCTAGCAATAAAAATATGCTCATGCACAGACTGCTCGTTGAATTTGTCATCGTGCCTCCAGGCAATGTCATAAAACCTTTATTACTTTTTTAAATTTCCTATATCAAGCGTTTTCAGCTAAGGATACGCTGTACGTATTATATTCGAAAAAAGTGTATTAAAAAGAAATATTATACATAATTATTTAAATAACGAGAACAAACGTACGTATAATTATTTTTTAAAATTACATTTTCAAAGAATTTCAAAACGTTTTTATTCGCAAATGAAACGATCAACTATAGTATATACGAATGCGTAGAACTATTTTTTGTACGTGTATAGGCCACCAAGAGGTATAGAATTTAATTTGTTTTCTTAATGTAACCGTTGAATATCCTTTTATTTCTTTTCATGATACATACTACAGTTACGGATATACACTTATTTGCGATTGTACGATTAGAAATGGCCCAACAGTTTAAACACATATGTAGAATGTATTGATTGTTCGAATCAGTTAAAATGATGAATGATATTCCGAAGTTACACATAGTCATATTTATTCTCTAATATTTGAACGTACAAATATTAATACCGAATATAAAAAAAAACTTGTGTGTAAATATGTATCTTTTATCTTGATTAAAAAAAAACATTTTCGATTCATTTATTTTTCACAGTATTAAAATACTATTCAATTATACATTTGAACGTTATTCAAAATTTCATTACAATCAACGCTTATTTATGATATATATATATATATAAATTTTGTTTGAGTTAACAGAACAGTCTTTTCATTTGTAGCAGGAATTCCATGTATATGAACCTCTATACGATCGAAATAGCATATAGAGAAAAAAGTTATGAAAATCAATTTTTGTGTTGAAAATTATCATTATTATTAGGTTGAACATACATTTACGTATGCAATCGATAATACTTCTTGTGAGTGAAAATAAAACTTTATAATAGTATGCAAAGTTTTTATATAAAGTATAATTATAAAATATATATTTAATATAATTTTACATAGGTTAACATACATTAATTACTAGTATACAGTTTATATTTTAAGTGAACGTTTAATTAAAAAAGAACGTGTAATACTTTTTAAAGTATAGAGAATACGTATATCAATATTTCGAAGAAAAATTTCAAATGCAAAAGCAACGAAGGCGAGTAACCAACCTAGAAATAAAATCCAAAAGCTCAACAATAAATCATGGAAATTCAAACTTACCTTGCGTTTATAATCGTTTTTTTTCATTATATAATATTTTTCACGTTCTCTATACAATTCCAGAAATCCGTTCTCAACGATTCTTAACAACAACGAATTAAAATTCTTTAAGAACGGCCAGTCTTCTCTGAAAATATATGTAATACTCGTGCGGAAGAATACCTACGTTTTTCGACAAATACAATGAATTAGTTTCGCTGAAGTAGTAACTCAAAGTTAAAGCTCCTAATACACAAACAGCGCGATGCCCAGATGATATTAAACCGATACATTTATCAAGTGATTCGATTTTATATCGATGATAAAGTGGAGTATGCGACATCCAATTGCTGTAAGATCTCGATGAACCATAAACCACCAAATCAGATTTAATTAAATCTTCAATTGAATCGATGGTCCCCGCTACTTCGGGTATTGTATTTATTGCGCTAAAGTAGCTTTGTATAAACGCGCTAAATGTAAACACGATCCAAATAAATATTATAAACAATAGTTTGCCATGTAGTGTTACTGGTTCACGAAGGCTCGAAACATTCACGAATATCCGTACGAAATCTAAAAATGTCGTTGATATTGATTCGTGGTGCAGGATGTATTTCAACGTTACGATCGATAAAATACACGAAGTCAGTAAGAAAGTCCATACTTTGTACGTGAAAATATTTAAAAATCTATTTAAAAAGTTAACCTTTACTTTAACCGAGACAATGCCAAGGCCAGTAAATGAAAATGGATATGCACTCGATGGCCAGTGCAGGTAGAAAACATTTCCTTGAAAATCAGCGTCTATTACGTTATTAAATATATCTTTGTACGTTCCTTGTGGAATACCACTTGAGTTTACGTATCCAAACCCCTTTGCTGAAACATGCTTCATCGTGAACGTAACGTTTAATTCACGTAAAATAGACAAGAAAACGTTATAATATAGTCCACCATACTTGTCGTAACCAGATTTATTTTTATAAAAACGCAACAGTTTATATCCGAATCCTGTGCTGATTTTAATACCGTATCCATTTGCATTTCGTGATTTATCGAAATACAATTTCCGGCAAATGGAAGAACCTAATCGATCGAGTGATAAAATCAAGTAATTAATATTTCAATTAATATGTTTAACAAAGTTAAAATTAACGTTAAATTTGTATGTATATACAACTATCGGCAATACCTACGTTCGGCAAGCGATGATTCATTCGATATTGAATGTTTAAACAACGTCCAACCGGTCAATGATGAATAATTATCATTCGAAATGTTCCAAAAGTTCGGTGCCAAATCGGTGAAGGGATTAAATGTATACATTAATAATTCACCGTTTAAATTTTGACATAAATATATTACCGATAAAATATTAAAATCCCACACTGTGTTTAAGTACGTGCGTGCCAGGTGGCAACTATTTTCAAACTTATCATTCGTTATCAAATAAAGAGCTTCGTGATTCCACCAAAGTGAATTTTTTAAGTTTCTCAATGTTGTTAACAAATTTTCACGAGAACCAGAATTTATTACAACATTTGATGGAGGATAATTTTTAACGTTGAAGTAACTTGAGTTGAACATATAGATTTTCTGAAATCTTATGTACTTTTTCAAAATATCGTCATTATTAATATTGATTGTTTTAACCGGGATAGCAGCGGAGAATGATAAATTTAAAATAACCGATGTATATCTAGTCAAATTTCCAAGTATCATAAGACTTTCATAATCGTCAGTTTTATTGATGAAGCAGCTATGCGTTATTTCTCTCTGATAATTAAAATTAATTAAAATATAAATGAACTAATAATATATTAATTAAATATAGGATTTTATACTCACGATTATTTTGTACAGATTCTTACTATTCAGTAGTGTTGAAAGTTCGTCTACTTTAATTATTTGTAAATTGGTTAATATTAATAGTTTGAATATACAATTATAGAATAAAATGTATTTCATTGTTAGATACATTGTTTTGAAAATATAAATTAGAATTTTGTTATTTTATATTTAAGTGTTTATTAATGTACATTTTTCGATTTTCATCGTAGAATTTCCGTACATACGAAAAATAATTTTTTCCGTTGAGCGTTCTAATGTGATATACTCTAAAATTCGCGTTAAACTGAAAAATCAATAGAACTACACTTGGAAATAACTTTATTATTTATTTAGAAATTAAAAATATTTCAACTAGTACAAAAAAATTAAATATTTAATTTGAAATAATCAGAAATATCATAATTCAGTGTAAAAATTCTTTGAATTAGTATAAACAATATAATTCGATTATATAAACATTAATAATTGAGTATAAAAATGAAATTGAAACGGGAAAAGTGTAAGTAATTGGTACATCTATACATCAAGTAAGTATATACTTGCACTCTCAGTTATAGATACGCAACGAAAAAATGAAAAAAGAAAATGGAACGTTTGCGTAATGCGTTGGCCGTGCATTCAAAATCGAGGTTTTCTTGCGCGCACAAACGAAAGCCGAACGAATCGCGAAATTCACGAGACGATAGATAGAAGTATTTCCTTGAAAGAAGAAATAACGCAAGTCGAGCATGTCTATTGAATTATCTCATCGTTCACACTATACGTACCAGCAAGTAAAATCGATGGAATTCAATCACGCGTGCGTTTTCTGTGAGCTTTAAAAGAGTAACATTGTCTGGAAGCTTTTTGTAAGCATTATCGAATCGCGATTTGTATAGTGTATGAAATAACATTTACTTTTTTTGTAAGAGAGCTAGGCTTTCTAAAATCATGTTTATAAATATCAATTTTTAAATATTTACAAAGCAATTTTCTAAAAAGTTGGTTTTTTCGTTGATGTACGTTACTTACATTACAGTGAAATAAAAATATATTTTACGCATTTATACGATCTAGATTACAATTTTATAATCAAGATTGATTGATAAATTGATTTACTAATTTAAAATATATAGTGTGTTAATCGAAATATGTATATTACAAGTAAAATTCTCATCGGAATGTGACAAATACAAAATATTGCAGTGTAAACACTGCAGAGCCGTCTAAGTGTCGAGTGACGAATAATAACTAAAGAATAACAAACAACTCTTTCCTTCCGGGCCGAAGACGATGCGTATAGAGAGAGGGGCGCGTGGGGAGGGAGCGCGGATCGCGCGCCGGGCCAGTGGGTAATAAAGGACCCTATATTAGTATAGTAGTCGATTCTGACGGTAGGTGGATCAGCTTGAACCCTTAACTCGCGAGTGTCAAGAATATAGCTCAGTAAGTATATAAGTCCACAAATTTCGTACATTGATCGTGTGTCCGATGTCTCTCAGAAAAATAAACTCTATAAATTGACCAATTCGATAATTGTTAAATTAAACGGTAGTTTAAGCGCGACCGGAACGCGCTATACAAATACCGTGGCGAGCCGGGAGGTTTGCGCCGGGTTGACGAGCCGGCTAAGTTTCCGCCGAGTGACTTAGCCGGAAGGTACGGCTACGTCGGGAGACGAGCCGGGAGGTACGGCTACGTCGGGAGACGAGCCGGGAGGTACGGCTACGCCGGGAGACGAGCCGGGAGACGTGTAGTTAAGTAGTAGCGGAAAAAATTTAGTGGTAGAAATATGATGGTAGAAATATGATGGTAGAAATAATGATGGATTCAAAAAGTGGTGGTTGATAGCGTCGAAGAGTAAGCGCTGTGGAAAGCGCCGAAGAGTAAGCGCCAGATGGCGTCGAAGAGTAAGCGCTTCACAGCGCCGAAGAGTAGCGCCAGATAGTGACGACGAGGTTTAATTAAAAATGGTTATCGAAATGGTCAATGAAAAGGGTTAGTTCTGTAGAGGCGACTTTGACACACTTTTTTGTTATATAAAAAAATTTTTTTTTTTCAATACTTAAAAATCTGAACACATGCCAAATTAATACAAAAAGAAATCATAAATAACGATAAGTATAATTTAATGTTGTTAATATTTATTATCGAAATTTAATTATATATTTTTTTATCAAAGACATTAAGCAATATTTGACCTAAGATTTATTTAAATGCCTCTTATTAATCGTGTAATAATTCATATATACCTTCTATAACATTGCAAAAACAGATTAAAAATATAAAAATAATATTTGTTTAATGGTTTAGTGAATGCATTTTATGCATTTTCAATACAAAGTTTCTTATAATACAAAAAAAAACATGAAACGACGAACTTTGATAATTCCAAATAAATGCAAATAAATCACGATTATTGGATTGTTGTTTATCAGAATAAAAAATACGCCAATACAAGTTAACCACACTCGTTTTCCATGATACCGAAACATTCTATACCACGAAAAATAGAAAATTAATAATGCTTATAGACTAAATAACTAAACTCTTAGATCAAAGATATTTCTTATAAATCTTATTATTACGGTATTTCTTAAATAACTCGATGAATATTTCAAAAGAAACGACAACGGAGGATAAGAGCCAACCTCCGTACAACATAGCAAAAGCAACTTTTAATTCTCCATTCCTCGCGTTAATTGTGATCGTAGTGACTTTACCGGTGTCTTTAACAAAGTAATATTTTTCACGGTCGTTAAATAGGATAATGAAACCTCCTTCGTTAAGTTTTAATAGAATCTTATTAAAAATCGGTAATAACGGCCAATCTTCTCGAAAAATAAAGGTGATGCTCGTGTCGAAGAAACTGTTTTTCGATATATGTACACGCGCGCTTTCGTACACGTAATACCTTAGAGTTAATTCTCCCATTAAACAGGTGATTCGCCAACCCTTCAACAATTTATCGACACAATGATCGAATTCCATCATTACGAAACGCTCGTACAATGGTGTACGAATCATTAGCTCTTTGTAATATTGAGAGCCCCCGTAAACAGGTAAATCGGATTTAACCAAATCCATTATTGAATCGATCGCAGGCGTGTATTCGGCAACTGTGTTAATCGTACTCAAATTACTCTGCATCACGGTACTAAATATAAATATCATGAACAAGAGAACGGTGAACAATAATCTTTCGTATGATTTTTGTGGTTCCAAGAGACTCGACATCCCCATGAATAATCTTTCGAATTCTAAAGCAGCTTTCGACATTGATATTTTAAGCAGATACTTTAAACCTACGATCGTAAGGATGCACGTAAATATGAAGAACAACCAGACGCGAAGTGTAAAAATGTTTAAAAATCGTTGGATAAACGTTACAGGCACTTTCAAAGAAACGATTCGCAATCCAGAGCTTGAAAATGGATACGCGTGCCACTGCCAATGAAGCGTAAAGATAGTTCCTTGATATTGAGAATCTGCTGCGTCATACATTACATCGTTCAAAGCACCGTGTGGCGTACCATTATTATCGATATAACCATATTCCGTAGATTCTTTAAATGTAATAGTTACGTTTATGAAAGTTAAAACTGTAGCTAAAACGTCGTAATAAATTCCTCGGAACTTTTCGAAACCTGTCTTATTTCCGTAAAACCGCAAAGCTCGTACGCCAATTGCAGTTGACACTTTTATATTGTAACCATTCAAATTGTTCGTCTTATCGAAGTACAGCGATCTGCATACTGAAACATCTTGAATAGATACAAAAAATCTATTGTTATTATATTTACATACAATTTTTTTATATATAGTATAAAATATTAGTTATTCTAAAAATACTATCTATTCTCATTTTGCAGCATTTAATATTTTATGTATACATAATTTGTTTTGATGATGTAAGCGCCAATTTCAACATAATATAATATTCTAATATAGATGTATAATAATTTTTAATAGAGACACACGCATACTTACTTTCGATCGACGCAGAACCGTCTAATTCATTCGCTTGATATTTTAATAATGTCCAGTAATTACCCGACGAGTAATTATTATCATCCGCATTCCAAAAGTCAAGATGAACGAAAGTAAAAGGATTAAATGAATATATAAATAATTTATCGTTCGAATCCCGACATAAATATATTGCCGATAATATATTGTAACTCCAAATAGTTTCTAAAAACGCACGTGCCAAATGACAACTATTCATTATATTCTCGTTGACTAGCAATACTTTTGCTCTACTATTCCACCATGTCGAATTTTTTAAATAATCTAAAGTTACGTCAAGACTGGCGTTCGACAAACTATTAATAACAAAATGTTCTGCAGGATGATTTTTTACTTTCAAATGATTTTCAGTAAATTTAAATACTTTGCGGAAACGTTTGTATTTTTTTAAAACAGTATGCGTACTTATTTTTATAAAACTTATAGGATTCAAAGCGAATAAAGGATAGTTTAACATTTCTAAACTATCCTCCGACCAATTCCCAATAATGACAGTACCGCCGCTATTTTTATCAAAGCACTGTTGTACGATAGCTCCCTTGAAAATAAAAATACATACATGGAATTTAAATTAACTTATTTCAAATCAAGTTTTTATAAAACTTACAATAACGCTGTATATTTTGTCTTTGTTTCTTGCACTTAACGAATTAATTTGACCGCCCGCTTCGTTATACGCAACGAAGTGGAATTTTATTAATAAGCATACGTACAAGGGAATGTATGATTTTAAATCCATGTTCATAGTTTACTTTATACTGAATTTTAGAAAAAATATATTTAACAATCTAAAATGAGATTTAAATAACAACTAACCGCAGAAAAAATATTTGATTTAAAAGAAAAAAAATAATAATCAATAAGGTATAAGCATTTTTTTTAAAGAGTTAAAATTTATTTTTCTGTAAATATTAAAACAGTTGAAAATTATACGGTAAAAATTCACACCTTCAACGATGTCAGATGTTACACGTTAAAACTCTTTACATCTACCTTGTTGTACACAGGTAATAGTATGTTTCACCTGCAAAGTTAATATTATACGTAGGTACTCTTTAAATGTTGTAGGAAATTATATAGATATAAACAGGAAAACGGTAACACACACGTGTGGCACGAAATAAATCCGTTCCTCATACCATCGAAAATACGTATATATGCAACAGTAAAAACAACAAAAAGTATACTAACCCCATTATTTCCATACCATATCGTGAAATTTAACCGCTTCGGCCCAATTTCTAACGAAAAAAAAAAATACATCAAAACTAATGTGATTTCCCTCGATGAAAATTTCCGAAACAATTCGCGTATACTGGTGCTATTACACGAAAGCCCGCGTGATAATTCCCATATATGCGCGATGGAAAATCGTACGTATTACAAAAAAAGGGTACTATTAAAGTATACATATATACGAAACGAGTTAAAGCAAAAAGTTCGTTCCTAATTGCTTGAAATTCATTATAATTACCATAGCACTCGAGGATTTTTCACCGCGTACATATAGGCATATATATGCCGCCTTCGAGTGTATACAAAATGCGTCGCCCTGCATATATAGACAATAGGATACCACTCTCGTCGAACGCGTGTCCGTGTATACACCACACTCCTATACATATATAAGAAAACCGGGGAGGAAAGGGGAGTGTACGTGGGAAAATAAGCGTGGAAAATCTCGTACAATGTCGTTCGTTAACCTCTTATATGGCTATGTCCATAGAGATGATCTCCTTTTCTTCCTGCATTCCCAAACGACGTATAATGTTTGTTTCTGCAACTCATTAGCGTTAGTTTGATACTTATTTATATCAGTGAATGTCGCGGGAAAAAAAATTTTCTCTTTATTTCACCAATTCTAAGAGATCTCTTTTTCTATATATACATCTATTGTTCTTGAAAAGTGATCAATTTGTTATTTATGTTAATTTCGTAATTGCGCGTGTTCTCTTTAAGAAATACTCGGTTAAAGTACAAATGTACGTGATAATGAAATTAAATTTACTCGAGATACACGTATAGGATTATACTTATTTCCGAGCATTTTCCATATAAATAAACGTTTTGTATTCGAATTAATCTTACAAGGACATTATCAGTGATACTAAATAAATAAATATATAAATAAAAAAAGAATTTATATGCGATGTTCTCTCCTTGTATAAAAGTCATTTTTTATACTATTTAAGTGTTTATAAATAAATAACCGGACCAATAATAGAAAGTTGGCGAAAATCCCAAGGTTAACTGACACCGACACCGAGTTTAAATCAATTAATGGGTTCATTGCATCAATTCAAATAAATATACATACATATAGATAGTGTGATTTTGCTACATTTTAAACGATTATCCGGTGTCGTATAGTTATTTGTACACGATTAACGAATCCAAGAGTTAAAAGTTAACGGAAGAGTATAAGTGAATATTTCAACTGCAAAAAGTCAAGCTTAGTTAAATTCGTTGTTCTCTGGCAAATATAAGTATGATTGAGTAATATGCATTTGGTTTAGTTCCAAAAATTTTTACACGTTTATGTGAAAACTGGGTAGTTTATCATTATTTAAATCTATATATAATTGGTGCGTAAAAATCTATTTTATTGGACATAATGTAGTAATTAATTTATTACAGTATACAGAAATCTTATTTTATAATATTATAATATATTTATTTTTTATTATACTGAAATGAATAGCATATTATGTATATTACATATACAGCAAATACCGTAGACATTTAAATAATTATTACAGAATCTAACGAAAGTTACAATAATGTAAACTTTGACTTTACTATAAAAATCTAGTAATGTTTAATACATACATTATTTTAATGTACATTGTATTAAATCGAACCAAACTCATTTTAATTATGCCTATAATAAGAAAACGGAAGTCTACTATTCTAAACTTTAATACGAAACTGCGAAGAAGGTTATATATCCAGTAGGTTACACGAATAAGGTCCATCAGTAGCTGCGTATTTATACATATATAGGTATATATATACCGAGGGCACATATAAAAGTAAACATAGGAGAGGAAATAGAATAAGCCAAAGTTGGCAAAACGGTGCAACTATTTCTCAAAGCATCGTTTTCTCTCGTATGGTATATAAGTATACACACTTATAATCTCCCTTGAGAGTAGACGGCAGGGTACGTCGCATCTTCGTTTCTGATATATAACGCTCGGTCGCCTAGCAGACCTTTACTTGCACGTTGGTAAAAACGTGAGGGAATCGCTCGAAAGATACAGAGAGTTTGCCGCATTCGCGCACGTCGAATCCGAGTCTCTAGTCGTATTTAGAAGGAGGGAAGTATAGATATATAAGAGAAATGACGGTTTAAGTGGGTATATATACGTATACACGTTGGGGGAGTCACTCGACGGGATGCGTATATACACGTGAGCGTGTGTCTGTGTAACGTATATACGCGCACACGCGCAATGGGATATTATCGGGACCCAGGTAATTGAGATGCGGAGGCGAGTTTAATAAATTTCTCGCTGAATAAGCGGATTCCAACCTCGGCGCTATCCAGATATTTATATGGCTACCTATATATATATACCTATATATACCTATATATACCTACCTCTTGATGTGTCCAAACAGTTTTCACGATTCTTATACACATTTCTCCGTGCTTTTCTTTTTTACACGCGTTTACATTTATTTATATTTTCTTTCATTCTTGCTTTTTCTCTTTCGTGTCAAACGGTTATACGTTATTTTAATAAATTTTGTTCGATTTTTACACATGTATCGATCGATATACGTCGAATCAAAAGCAATTGTAAAATATTATTAGATAATTATATAATAGATTTATAAATTATTAGAAAAAATGTATATTGTATCATAAATCCATATATATTTTTTAAAGTAAAAATTTAATACAATTTTTTAAAATTACGTAGTTCCTTGAAATATTGAACGGATCGCGGTATTTTCCTTTAATGTTTCAATCAAGAAAATCGCGTAATATTTTTACCTGTATAAATAGCAGAAAATATTACGGCTGGCAGTAGAAATGGATGGTTATAAAGAGAAAGATGATGATTGTACGTAATCTTTAAAGGATTCGGTAGACATATTCTCGGTAAAATAAATAGAATCTTAATAATGCAATAAATTGGATAGTCGTAAACAGTAGACACGTGATTCGAACATAGTAGAATCTTGATAGCGAGTCGCCGAGTTTACTCACTGTAATTATTAGACGATTTCATTAGCTAATATTTAGAAGAAAAACGTACCGAAGACCTAGTCAAAATAATAAATTTGTAATAGCAAGAAACATTTTAGGTTTCATATCGAATTCAACCGTTTAAATTTTTACAATAATTTATTCGCAATTTCTATATCTTTCGTAAGAGCCGTTGCAAGCTATAGATGCTGATCGTGTCACCGACTTATGGTGATATGTTCACATATTTTTAAAAAGTAAATGCAATTTACTTATTGTTTATGATTTATTAGGTAAGATCGGAAAATATATGTATACTCGCTGATTATATAGAAAAATTGTATCTAACTTTACTTCATTTCTTATTGAAGCTGTTACTTCGTATAATGATAAGTCATTACGAAGTTTTTCAATTCTATTACCACCAATCGTTCACCTTTGAACGATATATTAACATTATTTATACATATGAATAATGCTTAAAAAAATAAAAAGATACTTAAGAAAAATAATTATTATTAACAAAAATCTGTTTTTTTTCTTTAATAACTTGCGTTAAATACAACAGGCAATGAAATATTCGTACAAAATAATAAAAATTATACTTTAACTTTGACAAGTATAACATCAATCCCAATACATATTCACAATTTGTCAAATAAATCACAGCTTACACTAATTTTCGGATTCTCTAAAATCTTTAACGAGATGATAAATATACAAAGTTGTATCGATACTTATCGTCCCTCTTTATGTTAATTTGCTTGAAATTTTAATTAAACTACAATATTTATAAATCCATGAGAACGTGAGAGTTTGTCGAAGTGATATCGAAGGAAAAAGCGAGAAATAAATGTAAAGTAAATAGAATAAATGCGCGTATTTATTTATATGTATTAACGACAAGAACAAAGTTACTAGAAAACGATTACCATACAGCTTGTTTAACGTAATTGAGATGCAGCAATAAATTTCACAAATTTACCAGATTGCCTCGTAAAATTTACATGTTTTATATAAAAATGTGTCCTGCAGCATCCTGCATGTTTACACACGACAATATGGTAAATTATGTTAATTACATTAAATTCATCATTGTACTTTTGTTAATCCTTTCGCAAATTCAAAACGTACATTATTAAGCGAACATGACATTCTTCATAATTTGTATTTGGAAAACAAAAATATACTTTCATTTCTTTAATATATTGTCTAGAAAAGATCGTTAATTATCTGTCATGTTTACATTTTAATTTATTAAATATAACGGAGATAAATGTTAAAAATTACTACCTATATATTGTTTAGCAATACATGTAGAGAGTCTTAGCATATATACAATATTATTACGTTACGTAGTAAAATTTAGTATTTATGTATTAAATTTTTGCTATATAATTGTCGTAAATAATATTAATTTAAATTAAACTAATTTTATTAATTATCATAGAATGTGTATATCTTGATTACTTATTTTTAACAAAAATTTTTTTGAATACATATACACATTTTCACATTTTTAAATGAAAATTTCCTGAAAAAGAGAGTACTTAACTCAATTAAAAGAAAAATATGTATTTATAATTCCATTTCTTGAAGTAGAGAAGAGCCGTATAGATAAGGCTGTTTAAAGTAGCTGGCAAACATTTTCTTCAAAATACACTCACCAATTTCGAATTCTAATACATATTCGACCTTGTCACTTAAATTCATGCGATAACTATCAAATCTCCTGGGTTGTGTCAATATAATATTTAGTTACTATATACCAGTGTATGTGTATATACGTATATACTTGTGATAAAAAGGATCGTCAAGAGCGAGAGAGAGAGAGAGAGAGAGAGAGAGAGAGAGAGAGACGCGATCGAGCCTGCGGCAAAGCTGCTAGATTAAGGCAATTGGGTCAGGCGAGCGCCGATACTACCTGAGAGTGCCTGTATGTGAGACTTGGATGTATATCGCATGTCCTCCTCTATCTATATACTTCCTCTTTCTCTTACGCTCGCGGGCGCACCTGCAGGGGTGAACTGATTCGGATAGCTTTGTATCGCATAAGAAAGTGGAAGTTTTCGGATCTGTTTTTGATGTCTATCTATATTATACATTCTATATTCAATGTACATATGGATATTTGATAATTAATTAGGTACACTCGATGTTTATACTTTTTTTTAATTACGTAATCTTTATAGTGAAGAAAATTTATGAAATACATACTTCAATTCGTACGATATACAAAGGTATTCCTCATAAAATATATTCTCATAGATGAAGCTTCGAGATTTGTAATAGTACAATTTTTTGATTTGATAAAAACATCTTTAAAGTTATATGCTTCATATTGTGTTTTTACAATATGTTTGTATAGATATATGTGGTGTGTGTGTGCGTGTCTGTATGCATGTGTGTGTGTGTGTGTTTGTAAAACTACTCGAGCAAAATCACTGAGCTTATCCTTTTTCCAAATTAAGGAAAAAAATTCATTTGTTCATTTGATATTTTTAAAACACTGATTTTTCTTAATATCTTTTAAAGTATTCTATCAGATGAGCTGAAAAAAAATCACGGTAATAGAAAAAAGTAGGGTTTTTATGTAAAAAGTATTAGGACGTCAAAAGCTTTCAATCCTCTTCAAGTTTTGGAAAAAGATAGCCTTTATAACTATTATTCTTTTTCAACTCAAAGGTTTTATAATTCTGAATATAATATATATTCTGTAAAAATTTCAAAACATGTCACCAAGTATATATCATTAGAAAAAAATTAAAAAAATATATTTTCTGATGAAGCATACTTTAAAATAATAAAATCTGTTTAGGTTTATTGAAACTTTCTATAAACATGTTTTCAGGTACATGTAATACCTCTATGATGTACCTTTTGGTGCAAATCCTTGGAAAATGTATTAGTCTCTGCTAACACAGATGGACGTTGAAATCAAATGATTAGTATTTCTTGAGTATTTAAAATCGCGTTATTCAAATTCTTAAATCTTCACTTATATATTTTTTATCAATAATAATTATGCAAACTGAATTAGTGCATTATTAGTCGGTAACTCCAACATTCACGGTAATAACTTAATATGATATTTCCTGCATCATTCTCTTTTAGGGGAAATCTTTTTATTTGTATAAGAATCATCCGAATTAAATTCGTACAAAACATAAGCAATTTCAAAAACGTTGGATTATTTTCTTAAGAATAATCAAATTTAATATTTTAGAATAATATATATTACATATATAGGAGGGATACATTAATTTTGAGCAAGCTACGTGCCAATCAATTGTTAGTGTTTTTTTTAACATTTAATTAAATGTGATATTCTGTTTCATTTCGATGTATGTAAAATTGAAATACCGTTTGAATTTTGTACGAAATATTTAAAGATTATTAACGCGAAATATTTCCATGTAATATTGGTAGAAATCATTTAATTATATTCATTGAGTATTAAATTATAGTTAAGGTATTTTATCTACATACATATCATACATGTTTTATCAAAATTCAAAAACTGACGGATGTTTTATATGTATAAGTTTACAATTATAATACTAAATTTCATTCACGAAACAAATCCATTATTAATGTAATTTAGATTATTAATAATAATTGTAGAGAAATGTACAATTCCAAAATTTGCGATACATTAAACCTGATAATTTAAATATGATATTTAGTATTAAATATATAAATTTTTAAATTTCGGCAATTCTCGCACACGTTGTAAATACGACGGTAATTACACACAATTTCGTAAGTAATCAATATTTCGAAAAATTACAAACCCAAAGAATGCAAGAGATTACCGATACTACATGAAAAATAAAAGAAAACGAAAGAGAAATTAATTTCAGGCCAATATACATATTAAAAAAACACTCGAGATACCGATCTAGGCATTTCTCTCGTACATGCATATACATATATACGTTATTATCATTAAGCCCATAAAACTGACAAAGTTTCAGCGGGTTTTATTTTTCGACTCATTAATTTGACCTCGAATCCCATATATACACATACATAAATACAGTCGATATACACCTGGGTTGACGAGAATATCGCCGGCACCGCGGGGGCCGCTTTTATGTGCTTAAAACAGATTGACGAGATCGACCATCGCTATATATATATATACACGATGTACATAAATCGAACCTTTCATCGACAACGTTTCACATTTGAGATCGATCTTAATTGAAAAATATCAAAAATTCCGAAAATGTTTTTTTTTCCCTACAAGCGTGTTCGTTAACTTTGCTAACATTTGCTAGTGAATCATTCCGACGTTATTTATTCTATAAATATTGTTCGAGTGATGTTTTATCAGTTTTTTTTATAGGTGCGAGAAGTAATGTCATTTTTGATTCGTTAATGATGCTCGAGTATTTACGAATCTACGAGAGTGTTTGCATACTCGACTTGTCAACTTCTAAATAAACAGTCTTAAGAAATTCATTACTAATGTTCGCATATTTTACTTTTCCTTATTGTACAAAGTTGGCATCTTTAACGTTGCTTTTCTATAAATAAATAAATATCCTGCATTTAATTAACTTTTTATATTATCTTCGTATTTAATTAGTACGAAATTTTTTTTCCAATACATCAATATAAAAACTTTTTCAAAGGATTGAGCATACTAAATTAGGATTTATTCCAATAAAACATACTTGTACGCGAGTTAAGTTTGAAAATCAAATGCAAATATGTACGACGATTTTTTAATTTTTTACAATAGCTGTAATAAAAAATTTTACGGTACATAAGACAAAGGTATTAAAATTTCCTCTCGAGACAAGTAAACCTGAAGAACACCGGTATTTATAGGAATACGATTCACCAAATTAAATGGACACTGAAAAATAAAAGTTCTGAAATGCATATCTCATTATACTACAGTAAATAATATTATTTGAAAGTTATACCGCGCCGGATAACGTTGAAAATATTCACCTTATACCATCGTAATATCGATTATGTTAATTTTTCCCATTTTTATATATATATTTCAATTGCGTCTATATATATACTTTATACGAGTGACACTATATACACTTGTTCGAAAGTTTAATGTATGTACGTACGGCGATTGGAATTCAGTGGAAATATCATGGAATTCAGCATAATGTGAATACTCCATAAGTAAAGGCTTATGTAAATTCCGTAAGTTTGGGTTCATCTTATATACTTGTACCTCGCAAGTGCACTATCGTAAAATGGATTTTAACTTTCAAGGAGCTTATCAACTGGATTAATATTTGAGCTTTACGCGAGCTTATATTGAAATTCTTACAAACTTATTAGTTCCCGTAATATTTTATTTACCTAATGTTTGCGGTTTTACCTTTCATTATTCATCCTTATATAAATAAACAGTATATAATCATATATTACGCTCACTATGTTATAATAAAATATTATCACCGTTATTATTTAAAAAAAAGGTAATAAAAAATTGTTATTAAACGTTTTTTACATTGTAAAATAAAAAATGTATTTTTTACAAAAAACTAAAATATATTTAATATGTATATACACACGCTGATTCCCGGCCTTCGGTTTGCTATAGCCTTTCGCTCTTTATTGAACCGCAGACGATTCTCGAATTACAAACGTCTGCGGCACATGGAAAATTCTATTCGCAAGATCTATTTATCATTTACAATTTCCGCGTTTATATTTATTCCAGGAGTTGGTACTTATAAAACAAATAGTTTTTTTATCATATTTAACAATAAAATTAGGTTTTTTTATACTGAGTTTTTGTGTTGATAAACAATTTTGTTTAGCGCTGCAGCTAAAATTCATTTAATAATAAAATTAAAAAATATGGATTTCTTTTATTAATTCATTTTAAAACAATAAAATAATCAAAATTTGTATTTTATTATATAAATATATGTTTAATACCATTTACTCTTAAAATTAAAAGTAAATGAAAATTTATGAAAATTAAATATATATTAAAATAAATGAATATTTGCGTACTCTGTTACGATGTTCAATGGTCACTTTAAATACTCGAGGAGTTTAAAGCGACACGTGAAACGCGTGTAAAGGGATTTACAATAGAAATCGATAAATATAATAAACGGGAACTAATACTTAGTACCCTTTGTGACACTAAATATAAATTTTCCAAAAATAACAACTTGTAGAGAGGAATGTTCGTAGACAATAAATTACCGCGAAAATAAAAAGTCACCCCGAGCAAAATGTTATAAAATATCGTTTTTAACCGGACGATTCGACGAGCAAGTAAGTATAGCCCATCTTCTCACGCAACGCCGAGAAAAAAAAAACCCGATCCCCGCTCCCTATATACCTATAGATGATATTATGCATACATATATAGATGGACAGAGTTTGGTGCGCGCGCGTGTCTCGATGTACTGTACGCTCCGAAGGCGTCGCGCAGCGCCATCCGCCGCGTGACCGTCATGTCGTTTGCGCGGGTTAACCGCTCCTCGTTCCTATCGTTTATCGAGCCTATCTTTCGCGATGGCTCGTCCTCTCGACGTTGCCTTAGCCAGGAGACACCACGGGTATCCAAGGATCGAATGCGACGGAGCTATGCCAAAATGCTCGAGTGGTGCAAATGTAAGTAATCGTTCACACATACACATATTTAACATGGATATATATACTATACGTGCGTACATAATTCACCTATTTGGTACGTGTGTGTGTATATGTGAAAGACGGAGAACACGTGCGAAATGTACACGAAGCGTCGGCTGCTATGCGTTCGATGGCATCGACAACGACACGATTCGTTATTACCACGACGTACAGTGGATTTTTTCACTCGAACGAAAATAAATCCCGTGTACGCCGGGTTAATTTTTCGATCGGTGCGACAAACGTTACGAGACGAGTTAATAATTCCATCGATGGTGAGTCCAAGTTGCATTCGGTCGAAGCAGACGGTGTGGTATATAGTACCTCTATACGCGACGGACAAGGAGAGAAGATGCAAAGCGTAAGCGCATGCTCGAACAACTGTGTCAGTGGGATCGAGCGCGTGCGCGCGCGCGGGGGCTTTAAATAAGCGACCGCGGAGCGCGCGCGCAAAATTGCCGATCCTTCTCGCATGGTCAATGTCAGCACGTGCGCGTCTCTGCGAGATCGAATCGCGTGTGCCCGTGCCAAAATGAATTCTCTTACGTCCAATTTATATTTATTTTTTTTTTAACTCGACGTTTTATTCTTTTATTTTTTTAACTGGATGCTTACGTTCTTTTGATTAATTTATTACATGTATAATATATCACTTTTTTTTTATTAATCGAAATATATAGTAAACAATTTTGTTAAAAATAAACTACTTGTTCGTTACATTATTCTTCTACGCTCGCTTTACGTCGACAATTCACTTGACACTGTTCGAAATTTAATTGAAGCTTCATCGAACGATCCTTGAAATTTGTTTGTTATACAAATTTATTTTTATCGTGGTCTTACAATTGTTCTAATACTTAAATATGCGGTCAATGCGATTTCTAAACTTTTCTAGCATTTATATTAATTTACAAAATAGTAAATTACTCGCAATGTCTTTCTTTTTAAAACCCGATTCTTTTAAGTAAAACCATCATTGCAAACGTACATATTATTAATGATGATTTCGTTTAATGATGGTTTCGTGCTATTAAATATAGAACGTACTATTAGCTAAACTGTTGTCATTAAAAAAAACTTGCCAACAAATATGCTTTATAATAGACAATTACAGTTACCTACTTGCACTGTCACAAAGTAATATACAACAGTTGGTACTATATACATTTTACTCCGTCTATAAATGAAGAAGTATTAATAAAATTTAATTGCGTGCAATTAATCTATGCTAAATTAATTCTTTTGTGTGCAAATAAATATATTATGTTAGTAAAGCAAGCACAATAAAAAAAATTAAATAATTTTATTGTAATTTTATATATTTTACTTTTCAATATTAATCTAACAGATTATCATTACATTTAATTATATATACATAAAAATCGTAACATAGCCAACTTTTGAGTACATGTGTGTGTTTGTATATATGCATTTCATATGATGGAAAAGGGGACAAGCTGAGTTAAAATTGAAAAAAAGATATTCAACTTGAACAATTAATAATTTTTTTTATAACAATTGAAAACATTTATTTATTTTTTAAACAAAATATGTTATTATTAACTTTTATTTAAAATTTTTTGACCAATTTATATGTAACAAAACTATATTAATTAATTATGGGATTCCGTACTCTGTTTTGTTTTCCATAATGAACCTACCGAAGGATATCTCATCACAGGAACCACTTTATCGAATAGGCTGAAATTTTAACAGTAACTTTTAAACATGATTTTAATCCACTTGAATGAAACAGACTGTGTTAATATTGTAATAAAAAATTATTCTTACCAAATTATTATAAAAATTCAAAAATTGTGTAAAAAGTGGGTAAACAATTTTTTTTAATACACATTTAGACTTATTGGAATTCTGTTCTATTCCAGTGGATTAAAATCATATTTAAAAGTTACTTTTTAAATTTCAGCCTATTCGATGAAGTGATTCATGAGATATCCTGCAGTAAGTCCATTATGGAAAAAAATCAGAGTACAGAGTCTCATAATTAAAATAGTTATATTATATATGGCAATTAACCAAAAATATTTTAAATAAAAGTTAATAATATAATTTGTTCAAAAAATTAATAAATATTTTCAATTGTTATAAAGAAAATTATCATTTGTTAAAATTAAATATCTTTTTTACAATTTAAACCCAGGCTTGTCCCCTTAAAGTTAAAATGTACAATATTTATTTGCATAAAATCGTTCTTAACTTTCTTTAAAAGTAAGATGCTAGATAAAATATAAAAGAATCAAAACTTTTTGAGAAAGCTTTAAATTTTATCGTATCAAATTTTAATCTACGTATGTCCTTGTAAGGTGTAAATATTTTCAAAGTAAAATTTAATTTTAACTTTTCGTGTAAGTTTTTGCTTATTAAGTGAGTTAAAAATTCGTAAATATACTTTAATTACAAAGTAATCGCAAAGCTTTTGAATTACCTTTCGAATGATATCTAGTATTTTTTGTGACATCACTTGGAATCCAAACTTTTGAGCAGTAGTGTATATTCAATATGTATGTGTATGTAAAAAGGTTAATAATATATTTAATGATTCCAAATAATATATAGATTTTTCATTACAATCTATTACTTTGTAAAGTTATTTCAAATGATTCTATATAAATAATCTATTGTTACGTTTATATTAAAAAAATATCAATAATTGTGGATGTTGATCAGAAATTAATATTATATAGATTATACAATTTACAAAATTAAATAATGGAATGTTTGTGCAGCGAAAAAATTGCCACAAGACGTCAATCCACGTGGCGTTTTTGCCTGCAACGAACTGGACTTGAGGGAGGTGCAAGTTTACGGATTCGATTATGACTACACTCTCGCATGCTATAAACCTAGCATGGATTATCTTTTGTACAGCTTAGGTCGCGATATGCTGATAAAAAAATATAAGGTAAGCCAGCCGTAATCGTATTCTTTTTTGTTTAAAAGCGATACTGTTAAAAATTTTCAAACCGTATAATTAATACTGTTAAATTTATTTAATGATTTCAAATATAAACAAAATTATAAAGAAATATATCAATAAAAATCAATTAATTAAATTAAAGTTATTTGGACTTGAATATAGAAGTTTATAAAGAACAAAAATTATTAGAATACAAATTTTTACTTAATATCGCTCACTTTTTGTTCTAAATATAAAATCAATCAATGAGATGTTATCAGAACACATATATATTATACATTAAATTTTAGTATCCAGAAGGCATCGGAAATCTGGAATACCGTGAAGATTTTGCAGTCCGCGGTCTCCACTACGACATTGAAAAAGGTCTACTATTGAAACTTGACAGTTTCCTTCAAATTCAACTTGGAGCTGTCTACAGAGGTTTACATCCCGTACCCGATGATGAAGTTCTTAGGCTTTACAAAAATCGCATTATACCCATTGCGTACGTCGAGGCACCGTACAAACATTCGCACGTGAGTCTAATTACCATCGTCATCATTCCTTATCATACCTTCATCTCCTCATAAATAAACCTATCGAAACTTTCTTTTTGCTCGGTTTTTAAGGTTGAAAATGTAATTTATTTTAAAGTTTGAATTTCTGATGATTTTTAATACAATTAATTATTTTGAATTGAATTAAGAATTGTTTTATATACGTTACATAGAAATTATAAGATAATCATTAAACTCAAATACGTTTTAATCACGTTCAGTTAAGTCCATACTAAAATACGTGAAATCGATTAGTTTACATTTCTAGTATACACAATATACAATAACGTAATGCTGAGTTCAATAATTATTGTTATAAAAATTTATCTATTTCTACAATTTTCTATCTTCATTCTTTCATTGCAAAAGGAATAATTATGATGATTTATATACTAAATAACTTTGTCGTCCTATTCTGTGACTGTATTTTTGCATGTCTTGGCTCTGTCTCTATTTCTCTCTCCTACCCCTTGGTGTGTGATCGACTTTGTTATACGACGATTGTGGATGTTTTGTTTGAGGAGTTAGAAGGTAAGCCTAATGTATAATTGATGTACGATTATTACTCGTCTATTTTGATGTATTATTTTAATACCGTAGAAAGTAGTTGTTGCACGTTTCTATGTCTTTTTCTTTCTTAGTTCTGTTTTATTATTTTAATTATAGCCATTTGGATAGATTTATTTATTCGTGTAATTAATTTCAACGTCACATAAAAATTAAATGTAATGAATTTTATTTTTATGATATAAGTTTACTTTAACAGGATGTCGGACCTAAATTACAGGAATCTTTCAACCCAAAAATTATATCTAAAATATTGCATTAAAAATCTGAACAAAATTCATACGGATAACTAAAAACATAAGGAAGGGCTTGACGTTTTGATTTTTTAATGAAAAAGCATTTTTTAAATAATAATTGAGTAAACAATGTTTGGTCGGTAATTAATAGTATTAAAAAACATAATCTTTCAACCCAAACATCGTGATCAAATTATAGATTTAAAAATCTGGAAAAATTTGGGTATATTATTTAAAACATACCTAAGGGCTTGACGTTCAGCGTATTTTAAAAACTTTATTCATATATTTATAAAAAAAAGTACAAATTGACCATTTTCTGGGTCCGACATCCCCTTAATGTAGTGTAATTTGTACGTTCAATATAAACAATCTTCGTAAATATTTCGAAGTGACCGTTAACTCGTAATTTTTAGGACGGCGTACGTCGTGCAAAAATGATACAACTGGCGGATTTGTTTTCGGTTCCTGAAATGGGTCTCCTGTGCAACGTAACCGAATACTTCCTACAAAATCATATCGACTTCCATCCAGAAATACTATTTAGAGATGTGAAGGTAAATTTATCGATATACCGCAATTGTCTAATCTAGAAAGTAATTAAATACGTTTGTCCATTGTATACGACAATCTTACTGTTACGTCTATAGAATTCAGTACAAAACTGCCACCCGCTAATGCACAAACTGGTTGCTCAAAACGTCTCGGAGTATCTGGAGCAAAACAAAGATCTTTGTAAGTTCTTCGATCGTCTGAAAGCTGCCGATAAGAAAATGTTTCTCGTCACGAATAGTCCGTTTCACTTTGTGTAAGTCAGACTATTTATCTATGTAGTTTGATCTGTTTATACATTGAAACTACTGTGCAACGTACTTTTCAGGGACAAGGGTATGAGGTTCCTAGTAGGTGACGATTGGAAGAACTACTTCGACGTTGTCATAGTCCAAGCGCGTAAACCACGATTCTTCACCGAGGAATCGCGTCCGTTACGTATCTACGATGAGAAAAACGAGACGCAACTTTGGGACAGGGTGACCAAACTTCAAAAAGGTATTATATATCTCGAGGGTACGGTTAAACAGCTGCAGGATACAACTGGATGGAGGGGTCATCAAGTTCTTTATTTTGGTGATCATCCGTACAGCGACCTTGCTGATGTCACTCTTGAACACGGTTGGAGAACTGGTGCCATTATTAAAGAACTCGCGGTAACGTTTTCCTATTAACGGCATATAAAACCTTAATAACATGAAAATATTATTTTTTTTTAAATGCCACAAAAACGCTTTGTAACGGTGGTTGTGTTTATTTTGAAGATAATGTGTGAATTTTCGAAATTTTTTTATAGATAAATCAATGAAATTGTTGAGCTACCATGGAGCATAATTTTTTAGTTATATATTACCGAGTAAAATGGTTATTTGTACATTATTCATTAAAAATTAATTAATTCGTAAAACTCGCTCTTTAACGGTATTTGATTTCTTTTATACAGTATCTATAATTTTTGTTTATATATTTATATCTAATTTGGGTATAACATCCCTTTAATATTTGGGGAAGCAATTATTGTATATAGAAATCGAATAACTCGGACAAATTTGAACCAAGTTATTTCAAGTAACATGGGTTCTTTAGAAATATTTTTATTTACAACACGTTTAGAGTTTAAATTCAATATACGCTACGTATCATCGCGGAATAAAAATTCAGTTACTTCAAGTGAAAAAAATATATATATTTTTCACGTTGTGCAATTGAAGAAGAAGTATCTCGATGCTACCAGAGAATACGTTAATAAAATGCATTTACCTTGCAGCACGAAATCGAAACGTTAAACGACCCAAAATTCAAGGAGAACGCGAATTGGCTACAAATGTTAACAGCGTTGATCGAAGACCACCAAAACGTCGATGGACCCGAGGCCGAAGCTGAGCTCATCGAGTGGATACAAGAAAGGGATCGTCTTCGTAACGCGATAAAACGCGTTTTCAACCAACAATTTGGTTCTGTCTTCCGCACGTACCACAATCCGACTTACTTTTCAAGGCGACTCTTCCGGTTCGCCGACATTTACATGAGCTCGATCACGAATCTCTTGTACTACTCGACTAGCCACACTTTCTATCCGCGTCGTGGCGTCATGCCGCACGAGTACACTAGCTACTTCATGTAACCACTCGTGCATTCATGCTTTTCGTACAGCGAACATCGAATTCACATACAACCTTACCGCACTTCTTTTCTTTATCTCTTTCTTTTCTTTTTTTTTTCTTCAAGTTAATCAATTTTGTAAAAGCTTCTAATACTATTAGACTTACCAATGTAAATCGCTTTTGCTCCTTTCTTCGATTGAGATTTTATACGAAACGATTATTTTTGTTACCGATATATTTATGTTAAATTTTCATTTTTTTGATCAATTTTTTATTTTTGTTAAATATCCGGTGATTTATTCGATAATTATTATAACAATAGGAATTTTATTGTATGTATATAAAGTACAAGATTATTTTTTTTTATATTATTATTATGTAACATGTGTACAGAATCCGAATATGATCTTTTATAATTGTTTTATTATATTAAATATATTTTGTAAGAAGAAGCAAAAACGTCAAGTTTTTCTGCTAAACGAGAATTATTGATGAAAAGTATCAACACGTCATAATATTAAAAGATTTTTTTTATATATTAGTTGAAGAAAAATAATGTATTATCATTACATTTAATGAATTAGAATGGATTTTGGATCCAGAAAGAATTTAACTCATAATGTTTGTGCACACATTAATTATTGTTTATAATATTTGTAGTATATTTTGTATACATTACAAAATCAAAAAGTTAAAACATTTAATTTCTTAGTAAATTGAAATTCAAATTATTGTTTATCTATATTAGTCAACATTAATTTTCCGAATTTGCTTATTTTCATATCAACACGTCTTACTACGATGAAATAAACGAAAAAATTAATTTACAATCCAGAATATGGATTTTCATGTATGCACTTATCAATAATTTTCTTCTCGCTGCACGAACGAAATAAAAAACAATTGAAAATTATAATTCTAAAATCATGGAAAAACATTTCAATGAAAGTAATTTAGTATAAGTGAATAAGCATAATATTAATAAAGTAAAATAAAATAAAATTTTCCGTCGATTTTAGAATTATTCTTTTCTATAAATAGTTAATATATACTAGTTAGTCAAATATACACAGTATATATATATATATACAAAGAAATGAATGTAATCGTAATTAATGATTGTTTAAATGCCAAAGGCAATTAATTACGAGAAAATAAGAAGAGAAAGAATATATTTTCGTGTCACGAAGAATCTATAATTTTTCATCAAGTTAAGTAAACACAATTAGCGATTCACGATAACTGATCGAAATAGTCAGTTTTTCGAAGCAAATTCTCCAAGTGAATTCCCGTATAATAATTCCCTTGAGATCAGTAGCTTCGAGTTGTAAGAGAGAAAATAAAAAGGGAACTGGAGAGACTATTTTACCTCAGACTATTTTGACGAAAGTGCGCTCGAGATTCCGAAGAGAATTTATACTATTTAAAATTTAAACGATTCGGTATTTTCTTACAATTAAGAAGTAACTTCCTTGTATTTACAATAAATCTTAGAGGAATTAAAGATTAATAGAAAAATTCCATAAATATTATTTTAACAATATATTTTCAATTACTATCTGTATTAAGTAAAACCCTCCTTTCGAAATTTCGAGATCGACCCTTTTGACGCAGCAAAGAGGAAAGCATATAAATGTGCTGCTGCATCGCACGACGTAATTAAGTAGAGTGTGTGCTGCTGCCTTACTATATATATATACAATACATCGATATACATGTGTACGAACGAAATTCGAGTATCATCCCTATGTAAACGGAACAAAATGTAAATTATGTATACATATACATTTTTCTTTGGTTTAACTGAACATTTGTACATTTTTTTAACGCGCAATTTGTATTTCTTTCAATGTTACTTCATATACTCACTTGAAATAGTAGTATGTGTACATTACTTAGATAATTATATATATATGTAATAGGTCAAACATGAAAGTATCGAATGTGTTTAAAAAGTGAACAACAGGGTTAATGAATGAAAATCGTTCGCTCATATGCTTATATACAAGTGCCATATTTCGGAGACAATAGTTAGTGATATATAGAATATAATTCCACGTTGAAAACAAAAATTCTATGTTTGTTGAATCTGCATAACGTTACACCGAATACTGTTAATATTTATCAATTTATTTTATAAGTAAGAGATAAAGAAATTATAAGTAATCAAATGCACGATTTATTACAGTATTCGATAACGATTATGGCTGGATTTTAAAGAAATGTAAATTCATTTTTTCGATGAAGCAAAAAGTGTATATATATAATAAAATGCGCTTAGCAATTATAAGCAGTTTACGTGTGAATTTATGCGAAAATTATTATTATTATTATATATACGAGTTAATCAAAGGGCGTAACAGCGCCCGACGCAAGTATGGGCGCGTAAGCCTTATATACAGCTAACTCAGTCCTCGTATTTTTCATTTTTTAAATCGTTCTTTTGTTATCAAAGAGAATAATTATCGCCTGAAAGTCATATTATACCTATCAATCAGTCAATATTTTTTTTAATGAAAATTCAGTATGTAAAAAAAAGTATAAAAGAAGATTTGTTATTACATATATGATATATATTGTACGTTGAAAAATGACTATTAGTAAAGAAAGACATATATATATTGGTTGTAATTTCATGTGTAACAAAATATTGTGCTATGAAAAAATATGTGTTATCAAAAAATCGTTTAGTGATATTAAAATTACGAAATAAAGAATTCAAAGTAAAACATGAAAATAAGGATGTACTTATTTATTCATTATTGCTTCCTCATAGAGAAAGTTTTATAATAGTAAAATTTTTCGACTCGCTAAAAACATGTTATAAGTATATTTTAACATGTCATGAGTCGAAATCACGTGTTTTTAGAAAATGTCAGTATGGATGTGTGCGTGTCTGTCTGCGTACGTATCTCGCCATATTTTCGAAACTACTCGAAAATTCAATTTGATTGTACACAATGTTCTTATAATGAAGAAAACTTCTTGGAACATTTGAAACAGAAGATTATGACGTGTACATTTTTTAATACAAAAATTCATTAATTTTTTTAGAAATGTTGTTCTAAATAATTAAATAATACTATATTGAAGTAATATATTACATATAGGATCCGACATGTTAATTTGAGGAAGCTACGTGCCAATTAATTGGCAGCGGTTTTTTTACATGCAATCAAAAACGCCACCTTGTGAATTTTCATCTTATTATTACCCTCAATTTTTTGTTTAATAACCTCGATAATATTATTTAGTGTCCCACAAACTATCATTCGTAGGAATAGAAATGTTTTTTTTGTTAAATTTCGCACGTAACTAGTATCAATTATTCTGTATCGTAAAAGTTTTTAAGTTAATAAAGTTAATTATTGTAATTACAAGTTAATATTGTATAACATACATTATGTGTCGAATCACATAATGATTTTTACGTTGTGTATTTTTGTTTATATATCAAATTAACAACAGTCTTAAACATTGCTTATGGAAGTTGCGGTAATTTAATCAAGTTTCGTACACTCGTTTGAGTAAAAGAAGTTTAATCAATCCTTATACCCTATAGGACTACAAAAGCATTGAAAATGATAAGGAATTATATGATGAAAATATTCAAGACAAGAAAAAAATAAGCATAGTAGAAATCAATAAATTTTTGTCACGAAAAAAGTCGGAACAACAAAATGATGAAACAAAACTTCAGAAAAGTATATCTACGGATCAAGACTCTTCAATTACATATTCGTTCAAATGTGTACGTATACTTTAATCATGTTACATTTCCAATTTAATAATTTTGTAATTATTTTAGTTTTACAGTCATACTGGATTGTTGTTATTATCATTTTAACAAGTATTCGATATTTTCTTTCAAAACTTATTCAAAATTGAAGCACGAAATAATTGTTTTAGATTTTTTTTCATTAATCTTTTCAACCGATGTAAAACATTTTATTTAAATATTATTTTAAAATCCGCATCGGTAAAATAATTATTCAAGATTTAAAAGTACACTGCGAAAAAAATATTGTACTACAAATTGTTATATTTAATAGCATCCTGAATATATGCTGGGATTATTGTAATTTTTGTTGTAATATTTGTACAACTTATAGTAAATTATGATAACGCTAGTGTATATTCACATTACTACAAAATAAAAATACAACATCTTTCTCAGTGTATATTTTATATTATACTGTATTATATATTGTTAAAATATTATACTATATTATATTGTTAAAATAATAAATAAGTAATTATTAAATAAGGCTTCAAGCGGTTCTTTCGGAGCTTCGGTAGTAGAAATTCCAAGAAGCAACCTCGAAATTTTCGAGGACGAACCTTCGAATAATGTACCTGTGTTCGATGTGCTCTTCAATTTTCCACGGTCTGAACCACTTCGTGAAGTTGAATCGGCGACATTTTCTATGATAATAAAGGAAGCAGCGGATGCTCTTGAAGTATTAAAACGTACGATTCACCCTGAAACAAATCCTCACAGATCTCGCGTCGATTCGTCAGGGCGTGTAGTTATGAAACGAAAAGACAGTTGTTTGGCTGAACACGAGAGAAAAATGCTGTTTCAAGATAATCCAAATTACGAACCAGTAATTTTCGGCTATAACGAAAAACTTATGAAGGATAGGTATGCTCTGCTTTAGTTACAATTAATAAAATAATACCAATATCATATTACGTTTATAGAAATTTCGTTCATAAAGTTTTTCGGAAAGTTGCTTGTGAACTCGATCACAATGGGACTTACGATTGGCTTCGATTTGAAGTTAATACGATTATCGAATCAACGGAAAAAGAATGTAGTCTTCGTGTGAATTTGCAAATTTGGTCAGATTTGTTAGATAAATTACGCGAATCACAAAAAACTATAGAGCATGAATTTCAAATTGAAAAAAATGATTTATTAAAGGAAGCGGATGCCCTAGCTGCAGAAATTGACAGCTCTTATTGTGTAAATAAAGAAAAATTAGGTAAGCATATTGTTTTTAATTTTATATCACTTAAATAAACTATTATCATTTATAAATTTTTTATTAAGATTACCTAACCAGGTGGGAAGCATCAAAATTAGAACAAGAAAATCTTCGTCTTTCAAATGAAGAAGAGAAATTATTAAATGAAATCAAAGAATTAGAAAAGTCTAGCAAAATTCATACAAAAGTATCATTAGAATTGCAAGCTTATTGGTTATTAGTTATAAAAAATTGCGAAGGAGAAATCAAAAGTTGGTCTACAAAGTACAATAATGAATTAGAACGACGTCAACAACAGTTAAGAGACTTACAGGTTTGCTTACTTATGCAATATTATATTATAATTTCGATTCATTAATTAATGCGTATAATTAAATTATTTTGAATAATGCTAAATAATAATTTACTGATTAAACAAAATAACTTTCACGTCATAGGAGAAAATAGACGATGCGTTAGAGTATATGGAAGCGGCGCGCAACATACAAAAAGAGAAGCAGGTCGTTATTGATGAATATTTAGCAGAGCAAAAGATAATAAATGATGAAATCGAGTATTGGAATGAAATTCACAAAGCAGCAGCTCGAATTCAAGCAATTTGGAGAGGTTACATGGTTAGACATCAACTAGGACCCTATATAACATTGAAAAAGAAAAGCAGCAAGATATCAAAAAAATCAAAAAAATCAAAAAAATCAAAAAAGAAAGGAAAAAAAAAATATTAAAAAAAAATAAATAGTTTGTATGGTATAACAATGAAATAAATAACACTAATTATTCAAATTTATCTCATAAATAATCGAAATATATATATATATATTCTTAAACAATTGTCGGGACAATTTGATTACAAGTAATATTTACAAACAGCTCGTATTAGTTCGCACAATCACTGCGCCACAGCACTGCCTCGAAAAAAGTCTTCATTTTTTTGTTATTAGTCGAAATGCGGCATCGGGTATCGGTAAAAGAGAACAGAAATAAACTATATCGTCGTTATCTACGTTTTGCGAAACAAAAAAAATTATTGTTTTACCTGTACCCGATGACTAGATTCACGCGGTTGCATAATACAAATGAGATACACACTCATCCAGTCACTCGAATCACGTGGAAGTATGTATGTCTTTTCGTGTCCTATTTTGCGTGCGTTGGACCGAAAATAACAACGAAAATCTTCACCAGTGTCTTTGGAACTTTAGTAGACGAGCTGCGTTTATGTTCAGTCACACAACAAAATTTTAATTTTCTTTCACACACGCACTCTCTCTGTCGCTCTCGTTTTGTTAAGCAATAAAAGTTTGCAGCAATCCGTCTTACTAAGGTATAACTGGTATTTTTCTTTGTATATTTTTATTAATCTTTACATACATTCAATGTCGTATTTAAAAATTATTATTAATTTTGAATGTAAAAGAATCGAAAGAAATCCATGAACTAAATCAGATCCAATTTGTTTGTTTGTTATTGAAAATTAATATTTTTCTTAATACATCAATTTATTATTTAAATTACGGTTAGTATCCTGTTATAATAAAAATATTATTAAAAATAAATCTGCTTATTAACAAATAAACGTGTCTTTAAATTATATTATAACAGTTATTTAATTATAGAAGTTATCTTTGTATTAGCACATGAATCATTTATTCAATTCCATATGCATTCGTGTTTGCTAATAATTTAAAAAAATGATTGAATGTAAGTAAAAATTAAACAAATATATCAAAGTTTTTAATTAAAGTGGAACTTGAACTGGAAGGGCGAGCCCTGATGGAATTGATGGAACTCTTGGAAGGGATTAAAACCATGATGTCCTTGATGTTTGCCAGATTCAGGATCCAGAGGATCTTCTCCTTGATCAAATTTACGCCTTTTCTCATCATCCGTGAGAACTTCCTTCGCAGCTGCTATATCTATGAATTTTTTCTGGGCACGTTTCTTTTCCTCTTCGTCAGGAAAATTGTCTGGGTGCCATTTTTGCGCGGCTTTCCTGTAGGCTTTGATTATTTGTTGTTTCTTTGCCGTTCTAGGTACATTTAAAATTTTGTAATAGTCTCGAGTTTCCGATAATTTTTGACGTTGCTGGGCTTTTTGTAAACCTTGTTTTGCTCGTTGATTGTTTGCATCAATATCTAATGCGTCCTTGTAATCTCTTATGGCTGAAATAAAATTAAGTGTTAAAATATATAATTATTGTAAAAGAAATAAAATTTTCAATGTCCACATTTAAGTGAACAAATTTTTTGTCAAGATGTTCTGAAACATTTTTTTTAATTTATACATTATAATATATATAATTTTATTTTTATGTTTTCAAAAGATACTATGAAAAATTACTGAATTTGCGTGAAAAACAGTTAAAATTACTGGATTTGTGACAAAACAATTATTAAACGAGTTATGCTTAATATGCATGCTCTTCACTAATAAGAGATCAAACTATATACTTTATTTATATATATAATTTTTTTTAAACAAAATAATGTATGAAAGCTCTTATTTAATGATTTAATTTCTAAACAATTACAATCATTAACTCACCATCATCAAACTGTTCTGCTACTAAGTATGCTTCAGCACTATCACATAATGTTTCAGGATCTCGTTGCATATCTACAACTGCACGACAATTTTTTACCGCAAGTTCAGCCTCCGAATTGACAGTGTGACATTTACACAGTAAACGCAGTGCAGAAAGCTTAACATTTTCAACAGATGGTTCAAACTTGATCATACGGTTTGCTTTTTCAATGCAAGTATCATAATCGGTTGCTTCTAAAGCAGATTCTGCATCTTCTAAAAATTTCGCTATTTTCTTTACTTTTTTATAAAATGGAAAACATTTATCATGCTCAGGATCTAATTTTAAACAATTCCTAATTTCTCTGTAAAATAAAATAATTTTTTTATTAGAGAAAATTAATTAAAATTATTTTATACAATATTGCATTTGAATGAATCACTCACTTTAAAGAATCTTCAACCTGTCCAAGTTGATATAATAATGTTGAGAGTTCGTAATAGCCCTCTGTATTGTCAGATGTCAGTTTAGTTGTTGACCTAAGATCGGACACTGCACCTGCATAATCTCCTAATTTTATATGGCATTTGGCTCTTAATTTTCTAAGATAAGCAGACCACGAACAGATTTCAATGACTTCGGTTAACGCAGAGACAGCAGTGACATAATCCCCTTCCGAATAGAATATTTCCGCTGCGTCAATTTGATCCTTGGCCAACCTTATTCTAGTAATTCCATTAATCGCTTCTATACTATCAGGATAAACCATAAGCTATAAAAAGATAATAAGAAATCAATAACAATTATAGTACAAGTCAATTTAATAGACATTTAAACAAAAAATGTTTAACAATTGAAAATAAATATTATTTGTATAAATGAACGAGTTATGAGATTTAACGTATTACTCACAACATTTGAAAAATCAGCATCAGCAGCATCTATATCACCGTGTTTGAGATGTACATTACCGCGTTGAATTCGTGCAGCGGTAAAGTCTGGCTTTAATTCTAAAACTTTATCAAAATCTAGCAAAGCCTGCTTGGCCTTCCCTAAAGCTAAATAAACGGTTCCTCTTTTATAATATGTCAAATAATTGTTGGGATCAACCTCTAAAAAAATAGAAGAAATAAAATTGCCAATTAAAACAAGTCACAATAAAATTTCGTCGATAATCCGATTGAACGGAATTAAAAAAAAAGCAAGATAAAACGTACCAACAGCCTCGTGAAAATACGATAAAGCATCTTGATATCGACCAGTCGACAAAAAATCTGTGCCAAGTTCCAATAATCTGTCCAAACCTTTGGATGTGCTAGCGGTTACTGTAAAACATAGAGGTTAGAATAGCAACGTCGCCAAATAATTCACGAATAAACAATAAAACTTAAAAATAAGGGATTAATAAAGAAAAGGTACCATTGTCTCGGGTTAAAACAAACGAGTGGACTTACCGTCATGACTAAAATTGAGAAGAACAAGAAGCAACCCGCAACGATACATGACGATGACAAAAGCTATATATATACAGACACATATATATACGTATATGTATTAGATGTTCCGTGGCAATAAAATAGCCTTAAAATAATCGTCTAATAGCGCGATTTTGACCGTTTGAAATGTACAAAAACACTCGCGAGACAGGCACGTATTAAATCGCGAACGAAACTTGGGGCACCTCCGTTCTCTCGGATGTATAGTAAAAAAATGTAAAGTTTAGTTATCGTTCGCGTTGATGCTTCAACCGAGGTCGTATCGAAACTCCCCGTGGTGAGCACAACGCGCCATCGCGTTCGTGGTCTTACGCGATTGGTCCAACGCATATCGCTCAACGGCGAGTCGAGTCAAACCAGCTGGCACTTACGTAGGTTCGTTCGTATGTAGTAAGAGATACGTAACACTGATTGTGACTAGTCCCTTTCTCCTTCTACATTTCCCGTTTTCAAATACTTAACCTTCATTCGATTATACTCACGTCAATAGGATTCATAATTCAATTGGTTTATTTATAATTTTATAGATTTCTAATCACGCACGTTACATTTTACTATTTACATTGATTTATTTGATTAACCAAGACGCGCGTTTTCCCATATACCTATGTATTTACGTCAAACTATTGGATGATTTTTTTAAAATATTTCGATCTCTTTAACTATAGTAGCTCAGTAGAAATCAATAAAACGTGGTATTTGCGCTCGCAATTAAATAAAACTTTAAATTTCAAACGAACAGCTGTTCCGTTATCAGTTGAAGTACAGAGATTAAAAGAATCAAGTACTGTAAAAACTTAAAATATTTAACTACTTCCAACTAAATTATTAAAGATCCAAAGAGAATCTCAAACAACTTTTTAAAAACAAATTTGGTATCATCTTAAAGTACGTGCAGGTAACAGTAAATGCTAACTGTAAAGAGCATTTATCAAGTTTCATTGAGAATGAACACACGTTATGTGTGTGACGTATCTCTCTCTTTCTCTTCTAAGTTGCTGAAGATATCAACATGTGCATTCAAATAGACGTTTACCGCGAAGAGATGAAAACAAAAAAAATGAAAATTGGAGAGTTTGAAAATAAAACGTATATGTTGTAGAGAAAGATTATTTCTGCTAAGAATGCAACATTACCAGAGAGTGCAAATAAATATTATTTATATTTAAAAAGCGATCGTATTCAACGACAAATCCTTTTCGTCAAAGTTCTTTATGCTCGTCTGTTATACAATACCATTTTTCAATCTTCCTTTCGATTGAATCGCTTTTTTTAACTCCATGAAGCCTTCTATATAACTGTATTATTATAAATAATTAATTGACTTTTGATATCTATATACACTAAGAAGCTACATATTTTCCGTTACGATAAATAATTTTCAGATTTTTTAATTATTCACACAAATTTCATTGCGGTTAAAAAAAAAAATAAACACAGACCATGTTTGCGTTAAACAATTATTTGATTTAATACGTCTGACTCGGTTAAAGTTTTCATCACTTGTTTTTGTCGCCGATTACGTATTTTTCAGTAGGGAGAGAGGGACGATGTAACCTTACCTTCTCTGGTCACGTTCGAATCGTTTTAATGACAATATTGGTGATGATTACTTACCTCCTACATTCTACTCTTCCGCATATTACGACGATATGTCGTAATCTCATTTCATAATGATAAATACAAGATTATTTATATTTTCATTTCGTATTATTCAAATTCGGTGTATTTTGCATAAACTTATTCATTTGTAATGTATAAAAATTTATTATTTATTTGTTCGTATTTATAATTTGATAAGACCATTTGATTATCTGATATACTTTTATCAATTCCTGTTTTATATTTCTTTGCATAGGATTAAGTTATTAATATGGCAAATATGTGAAAATTGCTGATTCTCAATTTCTTGTATATTAGTAGTTTTTTTAGTATTTGATTGAATTTCTTGTTGAAATTGGAACTTCTAAGTGCAGGAAAAATTAATTTTATTTGTTTACTTTCTTTCATCACATGTGATGCATTTCATTAAAATGTCATTAAGGGGATGTCGGACTCAGAAAATGGGAATCCTTAAATTTTTCTATAAACAAAAAAATTAATTTTTGGAAAAATCTTTTGCATCGGGTTTTTATGCTTTCAACAATATATTCAAATATTTTCCCAAATTTATAAATTTAATTACTAGATAATCTTTGGGATTAAAGTTTATACCTTTTTTACTCAAAATTACTAACCAAATATTTGTTTACTCAGTTTTTATTACAAAATGATTTTTTTTTTAAATAATAGATACGTTCTTTTTTTATTTTTTAAACTATCCTTATGAATTTTTAAATGTTGGAAAGTATAGATGTCTATAATTTGGGTCCGACATCACGGTAATGCTTAAGTATAGAACAAGGAAACGAAGGAAGGAGATTTAAGGTTTCTACAGACACAAGATTGAACACAGAATAATTTTTTTTCGTGAAAGCCATAATCGGCGTCATTTGTCGAGATTATCACTCTCTTTATTTTCATTCATTATTTTTTTTTCAATACACATGTACGACGTACAGCGATTTGTAGATTCATCTAATTTTTTTTATTATCATCTTTCATGGATTTTATTTATTTTTTTTTGTTTATTTTTGTATTCTTCACGTCCTGTCAACTAACGTAGAGTGTAAATATTTAATTACTAGTAAAAGACCGACAGAATGGTACGTCACCGTTCCGTTTTAAAACGCACTTTCTCCCCGCCCTCCCCCCTAAACATCCCCCTACAAGCCCACTTTTGTTTCTGTTGACCACGAGGATTTTGGTTTGTTTACTACAATCCTCGTGATTCAACCTCACATTTATTTTATTTTATTTATTTTCGTTAATTACTTTTAATTTTATTTTTCTTATCTCCATTTGCTTCGTGAATATTCGGCGAACGTGCGAGAGTTTGCGTCGCTTGCTCGACGCGAAAAAGACAAAAGCCAAGAAGTATTACAAATTGTTCGAAAAGAAAAAAAAAGATTGTAATAAAAATTATTTTCAGATTGTACATTAATTTCGTATCATTCTTTGCTTCATTTTTTTCCTCATTTCTGAAAACGTAAACATTCACTCGCTGCGGTCGAAAAATTTTTTGTTTCTTCACACAACACTCGTTGGTTTTAATCATTAGAAAAAGAAATAGATGTCGTAAATCATTAAAAATAGTAATTGATACAAAAAAAAGAAACGGTTACATTACGAAAAAAATAATAAATCGTCGATTCGACAAAGTTGTACACAAATGTGGCGAATTTAATTTGTGCGATACAAGTGTAGCTTCGATCGAACGAAAAAATTGAACACGAGTGACGAAAAAAAAAATATACTTTGTCAAACCTTACATCACAAAGATGATCGCCAACAATAATAAATGATGAGTATGTATAAGTATATAGACGAAATGAAATCATAACATTCGTACATGGTAAAAAACAAAAGCTAAACAGACCACAGTGGTTTTCGCATTCTATATATAAATATATATATGTATACGATTATCAGGATTATATAAATAAATTAAAGGATTAGTTAGACTTTTCATCTTCTTCTTTCTCTCGTTCGCTCCATTTTTTATCTCCCACTCACTCGAACACTTTCTCTCTATTCTCCTACTGTAAACTTTCCCCTCCCCCATTATCCGATTATTCTTCATCTAATTTGAGGCAAACGCGTGAACAAAAAATTGCCGATAAACATATTACTAATGATTCATTGAATTCTTTAAGTATTTCATGGCTGACCAAGGAATACTTTTCCGAGGACATTTTTACGGGCTAAATTGTATAACCAAAAAATTAATACTTTCTACAAAAGACCAAGATTAATGTAATAATTTAATTTCTTATTAAAAAATGTATATATTCTTTTTAATTTTATCAGCATGCAATTTGTCCTCAATTTTCAAGTTTAATAATATATATGTATATATGTATGTATTTTATTCTCGACAGCCATGAATTACGTAGACAATAAAATCATTAGTTTTACAACAATATAATCCTTTTATCATTATTATCATTTATTTTTATTATTTATCTCGCACGCCGCATTTGTTTGTCATGCAAAAAATGATATTTCTTTAATTTTTCCCTCTCTTTCGCTTTTTCTTTTTAATCCCTTCAATGCTCCCATGTGTATCATTCATGTATATAATGATTGCAGTCACAGTCAACATTTTATTTTTTTCTCTTCCATCTCTATATATATTTAATAATATAGTAGGTTGTGATATTCAAAGCCCCCATATTGTATCTCTCATTCTCAGATTCATTCATTTCATTCGCTATTTTTCTTTTCAAATTAACAAGCACGCAGCTCATCACGTATCTTCACACATATCTTAATCATCATAAAATTGCGCACCGCACTTTTTAAATTCTCTCTAAATTGTCCTTTATTTTAATGCCTCCTTAAACAACTCTGAAGCAACATATCTTCAGGAGACTCGCATAATGTTTTTCGGCCACGAAATATTTGTCATTTATTTATTTTTTTTTTACCACCCGGCAGTATTCTCTCATTTTCTTTTTTTTTCAAAGTGTATTTACGTTACGCGTGTCAAAGGATTTTTGTTACCTATAACGCGATCTTTATTTCTTTACAATATGAGACCGTCGACATTTTTTTTTATTTATTACCGCAATAATGTGAGACTGCTCGTGTCCGATTTTATACTCTCGGAGGACTAAACGCAACGGAAACAAAAAAAAACAAAGAAAATTAAACATAATAAGTCACGATCATCACTGACGTTACGATTAAACGTCAGAGGACAAAAAAAACGAGAGACACGAGTGTGTAAAAATTATAAAATAATAGTATAATATCCTATAAAAGGGAGAAAATTACAAGGATAACGAACGTAAGGGAAACAGCGTTAATGCCATTTTTTCCATTTAGGTACGTTAAATACTAAGAGTCGAAAAATAATTATATTTGAACGCATTAATTTTGTGTATTCCTAACTTCCACGGTTTAGTTGTCCGACAAGTACGGCAACTTTTATTATTTTTATACATGTATATGTATATGCATATATATATATATTTATAAATAAGGTACTTTTGTAAACAATAAATCTATTTTAGCCAATTTAAATTATTGTGACGGTATTATTATTTAATAAATACGAATTCAATTTACTCTTATTTTTGATGAATAAAAATTGGTTTAACGTTTAGTTTTCTTTCAAGAAAACAAAAAAATTGAAAAAAAACTGAATAAGAAGAAATATTTAATTTACGCTATTAATCCAATAATGAAAAGTAAGATTTGAAAAGACTTGAAATCTTTTACTGTCATTTGGATGTGTCTATTTTGAGTATCCTTGCTGAAAAAGATAAATTTATATATTGTAATATATATATATATTACATATTAGTGCAAGGAAGTTGACTTCAAATGTGTAAAATGTGATAACTCAGCATGACAATTATTACAAAATTATAGTTATTGAACGATAGAAACGTCGATGAGGCATTAATAAGGCTTAATCTATCAATATTGAATAGATTCATTTAAAGAAATTTTTTATAAAATAGTGCCAGATATCTTCTATCCTTGAAACGACGTTTTTTTAATAAGTAAAGATTTCTTTAATTCTTTAAATTTTGTTTCCTAATAATTTATATATGTACAATGCGTCACAATGCATGCAGAAAATTTATTTTGATAAACATTATTAATAAAATTAATAACCAAGTTTGCGAAGACACACAAGATTGTTAAACAATTGAAAGTTTGTAAATTAATAAATAGATACATGTTATTTGCTAAAATCCTATTAGCCTAATTGCCATTAGAATTATTTAAACAATAAAATCTTTATGCTCATTGAATTTAAGATAATTCAAATGAGACGATGTTCCCTGTTCTTTGGCTACACTTAAATATTTCAATGTTAGTATGTCTCTCCAATAATTTACTTTTTATCACGTTTTACGAAATTATTTTTCTTTTCGACTCATATCATCATTATTATTATTATTAATATTATTATTATTTTTGTTGAAATATTAAAATAGTTTTGAGTTATCAACGATTATCAACTCCCTCGACTATAAAAAAATACGCGCATTTGAAACGTATCTATATAGAAAAAACACGATCAAATAGAGGGACGTTTCTCCCCCGTTTATCCTCGTTAAACTCCCTCATCATCCTCGTCTCTCTTATATATTTTCATTCATTAATAAATTCGACTATTGACTCACGGACAAAAAAAAATTAATGTTCCTACATATGTACACGTGGCGGCGTCTTTATGCGCTCGAGCCTTTTATTTATATTAAAATGACGAGCTCCGACAGCCGAGGCAAAAAAAAGGATTCGGCTGAGGAACAATTTATGACAAAGACGAAAAAAATGAAAAAAAAAAAAAAATAAATAAATAAAAAAAAAAAATAAAAATGTATGTATTATAGTTAATAATAGATACTTCGCGTTTGATCAAGGAGCAGAGGATATTGCTTCCTCTATTATTTATTTTTTGTCTTTGTGCTCCTCGTCATCGCAAAATTTGTAACTAATTACGTTACGCTATACATTCTCTCTCATTCAGTTACATTTTCACTTTACCGCTCGCTCTCTCTCCCTCTCTCTCCGTCTCTATCTTTCTTTCCTATTCTCTCACTGGAATATAATCCTGGAATTTTGTACAAAAAACGACGGCACGGGATAAATTTATCCATTAAACTAACTGCATTCTTTTTTTGCCCGACAACTCGAGCAGATCAGCTGATATTAGCACCTTTCTTTATTTATTAAAAAAGATTTTCTATTTTTTTACTTTGTTAAAGTGAAAAATAATCTCGCTCTAAGTCTCGATTCTGCAAAGTTTAAAATAATGAATATATATGTATGTTTATATATGTATATAAATATGTATTTTTTAAATTATTAAATAAATTATTACAAACGATAGTATTGGCGATTGTATGGTTATTAAACAAAAGTAGCGAAGAAAGCACATAACGTTATTCGATACTTCTGTTATTTTTTAATTTGTATTCTTAATAATTATTTAAAATAGGAGACAAAAACTTTCAGTTGAAAGTACGAAACAAAAAGAAAATAGGAAAAGTGCCTATATCTTACACCAAAGTATACGCTCGAGACGCCTGCGTATCGCATTGTCAACAATTAATAAGAGGTTACAAAAAAAAAGAATAAATAAAAAATAGTAGCAGTAGTAGTAATAATAATAGTAGTAGTTATGTATTAAGTGAAGAACAAAAGACAAAATGCAGAACGTCCAGCGATGAGCGTTCGCAAAAAGAGAGAGTCTGAAGACCGACGAGCTCACAAGATTTATCAGAATCGACGAAATATAAGTTGTTGATTTATAACATTCGAAATTTCGAAATATTAAATTCGACGCTTCTAAGAAATCTCGCGAGACTATAAAAAAACGCGTCCCATGTAAAACTCAATAAACGCTACGCGCAACAGCCCCCCCCCCTTTCTTTCATAAAAAAAAGAAAAAAAAAAGAAAAAAACTCGGCCATAGAAAAGAATTGTCGCTCCTCGTCGACGAGGACGTTTAACAATTATTATTTAATCAATCGCACACCACTTGGTCCACGAACGCGCCTGCGTTCAAACTTTTTTCCTCTCACTCTAAATTAGTTAGTACTTCCACCTGATTTTTCGATTTTTCATGAGCGATTCTTTGTACTCTTTTTCACCCTTGTGATGAAAGAAAAAAAGCGTTGGAGCATACGTCGACGTGGTTTCGCCTGATGTATGTATTAACGCGAGAGAGAAAGACAGAGAAAGGGATCAGTCTTTTCAATTAGTTCTATAATAGTTACATATTTTTTTCTCAACATTTTACATGTTATGCGATAAAACTTGCACTTAATTGGAAGTACTTAAAGAATATACTCGAACACTGATCGAGTATGTACTTGGCAAAAAACTTGAGTGTAAACTTGCACTGACCCTAGGTAAATAGCAAAATTTCTTGCAACTCTGCAAAGACTAGCACATATCACTTACAATGTTACCGGTCTTACAGAGATAAATTACTTCTTTTTTTGTTTATATACTTTAATGTTATTTATACTAGGAAACGAATTTAACGCACATTTCAAGTATTGCCTACGCAGTTAGTAACTAAATTTTTGCTGAATTTGATCGAATTTTGTATACGGCAAAGCTTAAATGTACATTTTATACGCGATATTAATTCGTATCGACCTTAATTATCAAACTTCAATATCGAGAGTGAATTAAGAACGAAACGAATTTCTTTTATAGATTATCGCGTAATTGGATAAAATTATTATTTTTACTTTTGTATTTACATTAAACTACAGATCGAGTGGATAAACCACGTAAAAATTTTTGCAAGCATCGTCTTGCTGACGTTAGCGGTCCCTCACTCTTTTTCTCTCTCTCTCTCTCTCTTTCTCCCCCTTTATTCCAAAGTTGCTACTCTTAAACGTCGCCTTGTGTAATGAACGTTCGGCCCTCCCTAACGAGATATCGGACAGCACAGCGCAGTTTAGCATTTTATTTACTTTATTTATAATTCATTCTATCGCATCCCGTTTATTTCCGTTTTCCCGAACTTCCGTTTTTTTTATTTAAATAATGAACGACTCGAAAGTTTGTTATTTTTATTTCTTTTTTAATAACAAAGAGAGACATTCGATACCTGTCTCGGCAGCTATTCGACAGCTTTCCCTACTACCACGATTGTTTTTTATTGTAGCGTTTGCTATTTCGACTTCTTGTCGCTCGTCTAAACGTCTTTTCGTGTCTCCCTTCGAAAAAAAAGGATTCGAAACGCGTAAATCGAATGTCACAAGATCGTTCAATATCACAGTCGTCTTTTATTTCTTTTAATTAGTTTGTTGTTCTTTAATTACTTTTACGGTACGTTAACTTTATGAATATTATCTTTAACGTTATTTATAATATGTATAGCGCACGTCATACCATGTTTTTTAAATACAGTTACAAAAATTGTAATGCGAATGCTCGACGGCTTCACACGGGGTTATCTTTTATAGTTTTTTTTCGCTTGCGACGAGCCGCAAAAAAAAAAGTTCATCGATCGCGCGTCACTCACACATTCACTCACTTGATTCTCTCTCAGGGCTCACATTCTCAATTTACTCTTGTTCTTCAGTTTTTTCCCTTTCTACCCCCTCTTGTAAGCTGCTCCTGTAACTGCAACCTTAGTATTTTTCTATTTATTCTCTTTTTGCTCGCTACATTAAATTGCGCTCTTCATGTAGAATAAACGAACAAAAAATACGCACTTTTTTAAATATATAAGTTTGTGTGTATGTGTATACATGTCCTTCAATCGCAAACGACGATTACACATGTATGTATAAGAGAAACGAAGCGCGAAACACTAACTTGTCGATGCCATCTTCGATTTGTCATCCATTATACTTTTGTATACATATTTTTTCAGTATTCTTGTATAGATTTTTTGTTAATCTGAGATCCCACTCTCGCGTCTCGCTTAGATAACCGATACACAAATATATCGGCCGCTCGTTGTTTGCGAAGAGGAAAATTATAATAATAATTAATAGAAGAGTGAGTATAAGAAGCAATAAATGCTGCTTCTGTACATCTCCCGAAAGTGAAAGATTTGTATTGGGCTCTTTTTCTTTTATGTTTTAGTTTTTGCTTGAAGACGCGCGTGTATTTTGGTTAACATTTTTTTCTTTCATTTACTATTTATCGCATGTATTATGTTTTTCGACTCTGAAATTTCGATGGAAATTCATCGCGTTAATTGTATGTTATTTTCTTCTCTTGTCTCTTTATTTTTAGGGACGGCAAAGGACAAAAGTACCATTCGTCGATTTAGAATAATATAAATTTGAGAAAAAAAATAATTATCTTATATTTTAAAAACGCACGAGAACTCGATATCGAGCGAAAAATTTGTTAACTTAAGAAAAAAAAAGTCACAACGAGCCGCACTGGTTGCAAATAATCATCTTAAGACGAGTCACTAACGATTGAAAATAATTTTGCTAGTACAAACGCAGTTTTTCGCGTTTTCTGTCGCATTGTACTCGTATTATCTTTCGTGATTTTTTTTATACCAGAACATTGAGTAGCGACGCTCAGTTACGTTTTATTTGATTAATAAGTAATGATTCTACTAACACGTGCGCAAGTCGGCGCAACGAGACGTTTTCTCGATGAGAGTTAGACCCCCATATATACGCAAAAGAATAAATCGCCTTGTTAGATTCCGTCCACGGATCTTACATTATTGTTCGTTTTGTTTTCGCGGAATCGAAAGCGATTATATAGTCGGGTTATATTTTTTTCATATGCCGTGAACGCACGTTGACGGTGCGAACTGGCAGTTTGATAGATATACTACTTGCAAATGTCTCGTAATGTTTGCCTACTGTCTTTCGCGCGCGTGTTTAATTTTTACTTTTTAAACGTATTGTTTACGTATATGTGCTTACGCAAGCATGTGTATGTATGTGTGTATGTATGTATGTTTATTGTATGTGTCAGAGATTTGTAATTTTTGTTTGTAATTGATAAGCGCGCTCGCGCATGTCCACTTAAATGTCTCGTAATTATGTCGTTTCTTTATATGTGTTTGCCTCGCGTGACTTTCTTACATATAGTTGAATTTGCATGTAGATTAGTAGTAATAATGGTAGCATGGTGACAATAGTGTGCTATCACCACTTTTTACCAGTAAGGATCATTACTACTGCCATTGTTGCTTGAGTTGTACGAAGAGTTATAGTTGTTTCCGTAGCCGCCACCTCCGTAACCACCTGTAACATGAAAGAAAAATAGTATTTTATATAAATATAAGGAATGATTTACAAAATATATTTTCAATTTGTAAATTACAGTATATATAGAAACGTAATGTTATTAGCTACCTCCATAACTAGGTCTAGAAGGCCCGTTGCCGCGTCCAGGCGGTCCGCCTCCACCAGATTGACGATAATCTTTGGCTCCAAAGCCACCACTGAAACGACCCTTAGATGTTGGTCGTCTGCTGCTACCGCCTCCATGTCTAGCATCGTTAAACTTACTTTCTAACCACATTGGGATTTCTTGGTTAGCCTCCATCAGTAGAGACATCAGATCGCGAACTAAATTAGAATTTTTGTCATTGAAGAAAGATGTTGCCAAACCTGTAAAATATAATAGGTAAATTATTACACCTAAAGCTAATATAGAATACACTTGTAAATTCATAATTATATTACACATTTAATAAAAAATAATTATCACGTTCGTACACTGAAGAAAAAGTCTAAGTTTCAACTAATTCTTCAAATCTTTAAAACGTATTTACTCTACCATGCAAGTACTTCATCCAAAGTGATGTTACTATAATCTTTGAAGCTATATTTGTCGCATGGTATACAATTCAATTAAACCCTTAACATACCGAGATTTCCCATACGTCCGGTACGACCAATACGATGGACGTATTCTTCAACGTCACCGGGAAGATCGAAATTGATGACATGTTTTACATGCGGAATATCGAGACCACGAGCAGCAACAGCGGTCGCCACTAAAATTGGTGAACGTCCAGAACGGAATCTTCGTAATGCTTCTTCACGCTCGTGCTGAGATCGATCACCATGAATACTTGTGACGGGGAAGTTCAATGAATGCAAGTACTCCTCCAACTGGTCAGCGCCCTTTTTGGTCTCGACGAACACCAGCGTCAAAGATTCCGCAGCTGTAAAAGTACAAAAATTAATTTAGAAAAATTTTATTTAGAATAATTTTTGTAATCAGTAAAAAATTTAAATACTTACTTCCGTCTTGGAAGTTGCTAGCTTCTAGCAAATCAAGAAGATACTCTCGCTTTTCTTTTTCATCTACATAAAGAATCTTTTGGGTAATATTCTCTGAGGTTGAGCCAACCCTACCAACAGCTAAGAAAATGTAGTTGCTTAAAAAGTCTCTTGCAAGCATTTGAATCTCTTTGGGAAAAGTTGCAGAGAACATAAGGGTCTGTCTTTCCCCAGTAGGTGGCATGTTATCTTCCTCAACAATGCGACGGATTTGAGGTTCAAAACCCATATCCAGCATCCGATCAGCTTCATCGAGTACTAAATAACTGTTAAAAAATAAATATTCTGCGTTTAATAACTGCGTTTAATATACATTAATTACTTCACATAAAATAAAAGAAAAAATTACTTACCGACAATTGTGCAAGCCGATCTTGCCTCTGTCAAGCATATCGACAAGTCGTCCAGGAGTAGCAACAAGTAAATGACATCCACGGTCGAGCTCGCGCATTTGCTCGCCAATGCTTGCACCACCGTATACAACAGCCGGGCGCATTCTCGATCTGTAAGCAAACTTGCGCGCTTCGTTGTAAATTTGAGTGGCAAGCTCACGAGTGGGTGCCAATACTAATCCCAACGGGAACTGCTTGCGACGACCAGTAGCATTATGGGGTACGGGTGGCGGACCACTCTCATAAATCTGATTAAGAATCGGCACAAGGAAAGCGGCCGTCTTACCGGAACCAGTTTGGGCGCACGCCATTACGTCGCGCCGATTGATGATAATAGGAATCGCATACTTCTGAACGGGTGTCGGTTTATCATAACCAGTCAGGTTGATACTGTTCTTAATTATCTCTGTCAGCTTAACCTCCTCAAACTTTATAAAAATATAATACAATGTTAGTCAATTTGTGAAAATACATTCGTTATTTTACATTATTTAACATTATTTAATTAACTACAATTGTAGAGTTCGTACACTGAGAAAAAAGTCGAATTAATAGCTTAATTCTCAAATTAAAAACGCTATTTTATTTTCCATGATCATAGTTTCAAAGTAACATATGTATCTCTGAAATTATATTTGTCACATGGTATTTGATACACCGAAAGAGAAAACTATGCAGCATTATACATATATTATTATAAAGTAAAAATATTTGAAAGGTAATAAACTTACGGATGAGATATGTGACGGTATGTTATCGCCGGATGCCTCAACCGGGATATCCTCATATTTGCTAAAGTTAATTCCTGTGCTTCTCTCACCAAATAACTCCAACTCGAGCCGTTCGTCTCTTGACGTTGGTATGGTCCAGTCAATCTCTCCCTTACCGCCCCTTCTTTCTTCGTCCTTCCATCTTCCACCTATTTAAATATAAAACAAAATGGTTAGTATAAAAAATATGAAATTTTGTTTATTTATTCCGTTATCTAAGTTGTAAATGCATTATTCTTACCCATTCCTCGGTCGTTTCTCGAATCCTGCCAGCGATAGTTACTACGTCCTTGCTCCTGCCATCTGACATTCTCTGCTGGGCGATCGCGTTCATAGCGGAAGTCTCGGCCATTTTCCGGACGCCGATTACGTCCACCGAAATTAGCGAAGTCAACATCATTACGCCGGCCATCGCGACTTGAGTAGTCTAGGCCACGGCCGCGGTCACGATCGCGGTCGCCACCTCTATCGCGCTCCGGGAATCGCGAAGACGAGTGCGATGAAGGTGGAGCACTGTCTTGATATGAATTTACACCTATAATTCAAATTGTATTATTATTTCAATTCCAGTTAAACACAAAATTTGTTTATATAATTGTATAGACATTTGCCTTTTAATTTTATATAATTCAATTACAATGATGTTATATACACTTAAATCTAGAAAGAAGGTCTGCTAAAGATAACAAACTACTTTAAATTCAATTGAGAATTACATTAAGAATGATATGTAGCACAAACAGTTGATATTTAAATATAAGTCACTGTGTAACTAAAACTATTTACATTTGAAGAGAAAATATATCTATACACAAACATTGAAATTCAATTATTTACATAGATATTGTACCAGAAAATAAAGAATAAATTTTAGAACACACTTATACATACTTGCAGGTTTGTTTCGTAGGTGTGGCGGAATGTAGCGACCCCCACTCAGCTGGTGGGAATCCTGCAAGTCCAGACCAGCTAACTGCAAATGATTAAAATATACAAATAAGAGACAATGAACTATTATTATCTACATTATATTTTGATAAATGCAACTACTAAATTATAATTATTTCACCATTTCTCACAAGTAAATGAAAATACAGCAAAAATGCTTACGGCGCAAAGTTATAAACTTGTAATTGAAAATACTTATTGTAAATTTAAAAATCAATAAATATCTACATTGTATACTTTACAAAGCAAAATTAATTATTTACTTATGTTTATTTAAAAATAATCAATCGATCTACAGTATGCATTGAAAATTCCATTTGACCAATTTAAATATACTAAATATTTCGTGGTAATTTAACTTGCAGAACTATACACACACACAGATGTAGAACAACAATTGAAAAAACTCATTAGCCCCGTAAAAAAATTAACATTATCACCCACGTGGCTTACCTACATGTAAAAGACACATTTAAAATGACACGCACAAGTTCTGTAATCCCGAGAGCGTTGAATACAAAGAAATACAAAAATTATCGGTACAACAACGAAAAAGATAAATGAGTAACAAAAAAAGGAGGAAAATGCGATTCCCGAGAATGTATGTGTATATATATATATATATATATATATATATATATATATATATTTAAATAACGCTGAGACGAGAGAAAGAGAGCGGCCATTACACCGTTGAATTTCACGCGTTGAGTCATCCCGACGCATAATCCAATCGAAATCTCAGAAATTCCTATGACGCGCGTGGATATGTGCAACAACTGCACTAGTTTGACATACAGTCTAAAACGAACGATACGAAAAATTGAAGCTAACACGGCGACCGTCCGCGTAATTTTCCATATCCACGTTCGCGATACACACAAACGATGTAACCTAAATTTCGCGTAATCCTCTACTCTTCGTCTTACGAGTATGCGTAACCTCAAATCGCAAACGGAATTAACGAAGAAAAAAAATTGCATTTTCATAGACTCGCATATAGATATCGTACACCCATAAAAGTATGTCATCGGGCATTAGTCATCGGAAAATAGGTCATATTTATGGTTTGCTTTATGAAATCACGTTTCGCACGTAAACTAATCGTTTCTAAATATGGCATACACGAGCGTGCATAATATACGCCTATACCAATCAATCGATCCGATATCGGATGTACAATACACACGCAGGCAAGAAAAATAAAGTGTCACGAGCGCGGGGGAAAAACGAAAAAAAAGAAAAAGAAAAAGGTAATAAGCGAAACTGGAAAAATCAATTGGTCTAATATGGATACTTGTATATATATGAAGGCACGTGCGTACAAAATGAAAATGTATAAGAAGAAAAAAAGAACGCGTGAGAGAAGTGGTTAAACCAAGGAGAAAACGAAATGAAGGAAAAGTAAAAGATGGTCAAAAGCCACGCGCTCGATCTATATACTTACTTGCTGCTCTAGACCTGATCCATTCTGGTTGGCTGCATTACTCATATTACTCCTCCTCGGTACGTAGTTTTCGTAGCGCTGTCGTATACGGAACTCGCTCAAATACGATCCTCGTAATTAGTAATAAGTATATATACCTTTACAAAGAGCTAAGCTCGCCACCTCTCGATAGGACGAAAATCGCGTGGTGGATGCACACTGCAAAAAAAAAGCGAGAGAAACGGTATGATCGACGCTGTAGAGAGAGGGTAACGTAGAGTAGAAGGGGACGCGAAGCGGGCTGGGGGGAAAAGGGAGCAAAGGGGAGGGGGGAATTCCAAGTCGAAAGGTCACGCTTCCGCAAATGTGTGTGTGTGCGCGCGCGCGCGCGTCTCCTCGTACAAAGGAAATGCAGTTAGCCTATACACCTTTTTTTTTGTTAGCTTTCTCGATTATATGCATATGCATACACATTAAACTTTGGAGCGTGTACGTATATAGATATACGGTGATTTTCCACTGGGAGTACGTATAAGGGTATTACCGTTAAGATGTGTACATACAAATCGTCTGCCACCGAGAAAAAAATGAAATAAGTATATAGTCGATGTTGAAATTCTACGTAAAGATTTAGCGTAAATGGGTTTCGAGCTCCCTCTGTCTGCTCGTCGTCAACGAGAAAAAAAGAGAGATATCACGACGGATGATGGTGTATATATGTAGTTAGGAGAGGGAGAGAGGAGGGAGGGAATACGTACATGTACATATGTGCCCCGATGGAGGGGAGATTAAAAAAAAGGAGAATGGCCGCCCTCGCAAACGCCGCGCGTGGAGAGCTCCAAGATGGCGCCCGAGCGATTTCCGCTGGCATATATATTAGGCTGATTCCACACGGGCACGGGCACAGGCACCCGTTCGAATACTCGGAATCCCCTTTCCAACTTTCAATGGAGTGCACCGTCTTCGCTATTGCACGCCCAACGACGAAACGGAAAGTAAGCGTGAGTCGTGACGCGCTGTTCGTCTTCGATTTGCCATAGAGCGTACGAGCTCAACGAAGTCAGCGATAAACTTATGAATTTCGCTAAAAAAAAATACAGTTAATTGTGGAATCGTTTGCAGGATTTGCAAATGGAAAGTAAAAAATTGCGGGTGCCTTAGTTTTTTTGCAAAAAATTAAAAACTATTGAAGCAGCGGAAAAGTGGGGGTAGGGTATTTTTGCCGTTAAAGAAGCTTCATATTAATACGAGACCAATACCTTTCGTTTGCAAATTAATTGCGGATTACGAATTCAATGTCAATTGAACCTAATTTGCAATAATTATGTAAATAATAATTACTTTTATACATGAGTCAATCGCGCCTTATAAGAGTCGGTCTGCGCATGACAGTTCGTTCCGCGTTCCGATTTTCTGACATATGGTCTAGAGAGTTTGAAGCTCAACGAAGTCAGCGATAAACTTATGAATTTCGCTAAAAAAAAAATACAGTTAATTGTGGAATCGTTTGCAGGATTTCGCTAAAAAAAAATACAGTTAATTGTGGAATCGTTTGCAGGATTTGCAAATGGAAAGTAAAAAATTGCGGGTGCCTTAGTTTTTTTGCAAAAAATTAAAAACTATTGAAGCAGCGGAAAAGTGGGGGTAGGGTATTTTTGCCGTTAAAGAAGCTTCATATTAATATGAGACTAATACCTTTCGTTTGCAAATTAATTGCGGATTACGAATTCAATGTCAATTGAACCTAATTTGCAATAATTATTAATTTTGTTGTCAACAATTAATTGTCGTGGTGCCAGGTATAAACTGTATATATTCAAAAATTATAATAAATATATATTATTTGTAATATTAATAACAAATTATATTTAGAAATATATCTAAAATAAGCATTTTTCTGTGAATTCCCATTTTACTGTAAATAATTATATAAATAAACAATATCTTTTTTAGACTTTATGTGTCCCTGGAATTATGACAAACAGTTCCTAGATCTTTCGGGAATTTCGGAGGAAATTCGAGATGAGTCGACTAATTACGGGGTTTCCTGGATATTTCGGGAATTTCTGAAATATTTCAGAAAGACTCCACTAATTACGGGATATCCTGGATATTTCGGGAATATCTGAGGAAATTCGTGATGACTCTACCAATTACGGAATTTCCTCGATCTTTCGGGAATTCCTGAGGTATTTCGGGATGACGCTACTAATTACGGGAATTTCTGGATATTTCGGGAATTTCTGAAATATTTCAGAAAGACTCCACTAATTACGGAATTTCCTGGATATTTCGGGAATTTCTGAGGTGTATTTCTGGATCACTCTACTAATTACGGGATTTCCAGGATATTTCGGAAATTTCTGAGTAAATTCGGGATAACACCAATAATAACGGGATTTTCTGGAAATTTCGGGAATTTCTGAAAAAATTCGGGATGACTAATAATTACGGGATTTTCTGGATATTTCGGGAATATCTGAGGAATTTCGTGACGATTCTACCAATGACGAGATTTCCTGGATCTTTCGGTAATTGCTGAGGTATTTCAAAAAAAACTCCACTAATTATGGTATTTCCTGGATATTTCGAGAACTTCTGTGGTATTTTTGGATAACTCTACAAATTAAGGGATTTCCTGGATATTTGGGGAATTTCTGAGGTATTTCTGGATAACTATACTAATCTGAGGAATTTCGTGATGACTAATAATTACGAATTTCTGGATCTTTCGGGAATTCCTGAGGTATTTCGAGATGACGCTACCAATTACGGGAATTTCCAGGATATTTCGGGAATTTCTCAAATATTTCATAAAGACTCCACTAATTACGGGATTTTCTGGATTTTTCGGGAATATCTGAGGAATTTCGTGATGATTCTACCAATTACGGGATTTCCTGGATCTTTCGGTAATTGCTGAGGTATTTAAAAAAAAACTCCACTAATTATGGTATTTCCTGGATATTTCGAGAATATCTGAGGAAATTCGTGATGACTCTACCAATTACGGGATTTCCTGGATCTTTCGGGAATTTCTGAGGAAATTCGGGATAACACCAATAATAACGGAATTTCCTGGATATTTCGGGAATTTCTGGATAACTCTACAAATTAAGGGATTTCCTGGATATTTCGTGAATTTCTGATGTATTTCGAAATGTCTCCACTAATTGTGGTATTTCCTGGATATTTCGGAAATTTCTGATTTATTTCGAGATGACGCTACTAATTACGGGATTTCCTGGATATTTCGGGAATTTCTGAGGTATTTCGAAATGTCTCCACAAATTGTGGAATTTCCTGGATATTTCGGGAATTTCTGAAATATTTAAAAAAAAACTCCACTAATTATGGTATTTCCTGGATATTTCGGGAATTTATGTGGTATTTTTGGATAACTCTACAAATTAAGGGATTTCCTGGATATTTCGGGAATTTCTGAGGTATTTCGAAATGTCTCCACTAATTGTGGAATTTCCAGGATATTTCGGGAATTTATGAGGTATTTCGGGATGACGCTACAAGTTACGGGATTTCCTAGAAATTTTGGGAATTGCTGAAATATTTCAGAAAGACTCCACTAATTACGGGATTTCCTGGATATTTTTTATTTTAATACCTTGTTTTAATATATTAATATTTTTGTCGTCAGTATTATTTTTGTTGACTATTTATTGTTTTTGTTTTCTGTCAATACTTATTTTTACATTATCTTTGATTTTAATTCTTCTTTATAATTTTGAGATTCTCTTATTACATTTTCTTTCGATATTGTATATTTTTCAATATTGTGTCCCAAACCTTGTTTTAATCGCGAGCGAAGCGAGCGTTTTTGGCTAGTCTTTATTAAAAAGAAAATCTGCAAAGAAAAATAAGGCAAAATATTACAAAAATAAGTAATGTAAATGATATAATGCTATCAATAATAGTTACCCAGTAAATCGTTAAGTTGATTCTATAAAGTTAAATGCAAAATAAATTGCAAGTGCGATATTTACGCATTTATCTTTAATTTTTATCCTAACAGGCTTATTCATTTGAACTGTATTATCATATTTGAACCAAGATCCATCAGCGTTTCTACAGTATGATAAATAGTGCCGAAATTTCATACTTCCAATTGGCTCTTCAAATGTTACAAGACCAACTAAAACGAGAGTTTGACTACCAATGCTATGATATATAATCAGATTGTCAAATTTGATTGCACAATTTTGGTCAACTTCAATATTTGTATTACTTTCCTCTACATCAATGCAAAATAAATTTTTTATTTCTAATTGACTTAGAATAAGTGTTTGTTTACATTTGTCACATGGAATTTGAGACTCTTTCTCAAAATATCTGTATATTGAAGTTCCTAAATTTTCAGATATTAATTCTTTTGATTGCAATTTAATGCGATTGGAACACAAATAAGTAAACGTATCACAATCTAAGCATAACAACTTAGTGAAAATATTAGGATAAACTACTTTTTCAAAAAAATCTCCAATCGATTGAGTCCAGCAAAGTTTATTTTTATACTTATCAGTACAAATTTTGCTTATAAAATTTGCTCTATTAGTATATAATTTTTTAACATCAAGTGTTGTTACGTAGGAATGCAAAATTAATAAAAAATCATATTTAAATCCTTCAAAAATAATATTGTCTGCGGTATTAATGAAATTTTGAAATTCACTAACGTTAAAATAAACTGAAGTAAAAATTTCTAATATAGAATCAAAAAAACTTGAAGTTAGAACGGATAATCTACTTTTATTAACTTTCTTTGTTTTAACGGAATTGTAATTTTTTATGACTAAGCGATGTTTGATCATTTTAATTGGCTTTTGATGCAGTAAATCTATTTCAGCACATGGACGTAAAAATTTTCCTCTTGATTTAACCAATTTCTTTTTTTGATTAACTAAAGTTTCTTTACTACTTTTATCAGTCAAATTTTTGTTTTCCTTTGTTATGGTAGGACATGGCTTCTCATTTAGGTATTCTGTCTCTACTTCCTGACATACAGACTCAATAATGTCGTGAAGACTTTTTTCTACGAATGGAACTTCATTGCTACTTTCTAAATCTAAATTATAATCCTTTTCATCTTCACTTTCACTGGTATATGACTTTGAAGTTGCTTCGCTGTCACTGCTACAAACAAATTTTTCTTGTGGATTTCGACCCATCCAATTTTCTTCATGTAATAGATAAGTATTTTCAAAATCGAATTTTCTCGGATCAAAACTTTCAAAATTTAATTTTTTAATTGAATCTCTAAGAACTTGTAACTTTTCTTCGACATAGTCAATATTTTTCATTAAGTATTCATCTGCTGTCACTTTTGAACCGTGTAACCGCTTTTCAAAATTAATTTTATAACCGTCAATTAATTTGATCGATTCATCTTCTTTAAAATAGTCGTCTCTATCTTCACACATAACATTGGACCATATTAAAAATTCTGTACAAAGTTGAATTGTACATTTACAAAACTCCTTATTATAAAAACCATTTCTTTCACAATTTTGTCCATTATTTAACATTGGTATACATTCTTTTGATTTGAAAAAAATGTATTTTATGTGATTTATAATGGCTTTACATTCGTGGTAGTTAATATTTTTAATATTTTCTGAAACTTTAATCTCTTTATATTCATTAACTATTTCATTTATTTTATTTATATTGTAAATAGAATCAATTTTTAATGTTTTAATCTTTGACATTATGCAATTAAATAAATTTTGACTACTGTCACTTTGAAATTTACTGTATGAGAAAGCAAATACTTTTTCAAGCGTATCTTCAAAATTTTTCAAAGAATTTTGCATGCTCAATAAAATTATGCAATAAATATAAAACAATTTCACATTTTTCAATGGTGCATCATTTATACACTTCCATTGGACGACTTCAATGATAAGAAATTTAATATTTGTTTTGATCAAACATCTGGGCAGTTCGTTACTATTTCTATTTAAGTACGCAAAACACTTTAACAAATATTGTTCATATGTCAAATTTACATTAAAGACATTATTCGCTGCAGTATAGTGATTCCATATAAAGTCAATGTTTATTTTCCTAGGTATAGGCAAACCATCTTTGATGCACACACTGAAAAATCTGGTAAATAATGATATTGATGTCATTTGTTCTGTGGTAATTTGGCAAATGGGTACAAATTCTTTCTTTACATTCATACCTAGAGCTGACAAAAATATTGTTGCGCTAACAGATCCATCTGGCGCTACAAAATTTTCACAAAACGTCCCAACAATACCAAAAATGTATTGAATGTCTTTTGATATAGATGAAATAATATCAAAAGTTTCTATTGACCACTGAAGTATCGTGAAAGGTAAAATATTTATTTCTTTGACTGAAGGTTTGTATAAAGCATCACTTTGTAAGCTAATTAGTTGTTCTTCTACATTAGATGATGTAGCAAATGAATGTTTTCGCAGATCTTCTTTGTCCAAATCTTGTAATGTGTCTGATAAATTTATCTTCAAATGAGATAATATACCACATCTGTTTTGTGATACATACATATAAAGGTTTTTTGGATTTATTCTCCCTTCGGGGTTATTTAAATTAAGTATATCACTAATTTGTACCCATACTGGGTCTCTTTCTTTTTTGACAGATCCATTATCATCAAAAATAGTATGCCTCCGCAATTCTGCTAAACGCTGTTCAAAGGTGATAAAAGGCTTCCTCCCTCTTTTGCCCATTTTCTTAATTAAGTAAACCTGGATTCTGCAAATATATGAATTAATTAATGATGGTTTATGTACATGTTACGTTATATATTATTTATTTATTAGCCTTTGCGTATAAATATAAATGTAAATATAAATATAAATTTAATATAAGCCTTGAGAATCACAAATATTGCTTAATAATATTAAAAACACTAATTCTCAAAAACCTTATTTTAATTATATTTTGGGTAAAATAGTCTACGTTACGTATTATACATTTTAACAATAAATAAAAATAATAGTTATTTTGTTTTAATTAAAATTTAAAAATTAATTACTTAATAGTGATAAATGAAAAAAAAGTAAGTTAAGATAGTGTATTAAATCTAATTGACATTTATAAAATTATTTGTACGATAGTGCTATAAAAACTAACTTTATAAATATGATTTAAAAAATTATTGTAAATTATTGTTGTTACTGTTAAAAAATTAATTATGGTTATTTACTTTGTCAATTATACATTTTATATTTCCTTCATTTCTTTTTTGCATGTTAATTACTTTTGATTTTTAATTTTTAAATTAGTTTATAAAATATCAGGTATATGCATGTGCAGGTACTAATGAAGTTCTATTTAATTTACTTTTGAAAAAAAATTAAAAATTTGGCTCTTTACATTTTTAAAAAAATTACTTATCAGTGAAAATAACTTATTTTGCTATTTTGTTCTTCTAATTTTCAAAGTGATCAAATTTCGCGGGCACTTATGGGTGGGAGATTCTAAGTATTCAAATGCATGTTCAAACATATACTACATATGTACAAACAGCACTTAACTTCTTGAAGCGTTTGTTTTAAATACATTTGAGTTATTTGAATTTTGACTGAGATAAAAATATGTACTGATTTAAAAATGCCTCGAAAGCCAGAAATAGAGCCTAATATTTTAGAAGAAAAATTGAAAAAATGGCCTACGATTTTCAACGACCAGCAAAAGTTAAAACAAGAGACAGATCATATTTGGGTAGAAATGAAAAACAGTTTGAACTTGACAATGAGTGCAAAATCATTGTATTTATATTTATATAATAATAGACATAATTGTCGATCAAATTTAGAAGTATTTTTTAAACTAAACATTTCAGAGGAGAAAATTATAAAAAAAGAAGATTCAGATTTCAGTTTTAATAACTTGAACAACAAAATGTATAATCCTATGAACTGCAAAAAAATTGTATTTGAATTAATTGTACCAGAAAATCAAATAATTCAATATTCAGAGAAAGTAACAAAACGAGAAGGTTGGACCGATGTATTAGCAATGGCTATATGGGAAAAAAAAAGATTACCTTGTTCTTATAATTTTAAAAACGGTTGGATAACAAATGACGGATTCAAGTTTCATGGATTTTGTACTGACTGTGGATCTACTATAAGTGGAGAAAGTGAAATAACTGAAAAAAATAATTATAAATTCAAAATTGTCACTTTTGAGACTTTTGAAGTGCAACATATAAAAAAAAGAAAGCTTAAAGGTCAAAGACGAGCTGAAATCCAAAAAATTCTTTTAACTAAAACTGCTGGAGAGTATAGAGAAGATGAGTTGGCAAAATTAAATACGGATTATGAACCACCTCATCTCAATACAAGTATAACATTAGGTAAAGCTCGAGAGCAAGGTTTAGATAAAGAGCTTGGATTTATTGAGTTCAAAGGATTCTCAATTTCAAACAAAAAATTTTTGCATTACTGCAATATACGCAAATTATCTTTAGTACCTTTCTATCTGTGGTATTGGTCTGATCAACAATTAAAATTGTGGAATATTTTGCATAGTCAAATGTTACCATTATCACTTGATGCCACAGGAAGTTTAATAAAAAAATATTCGTACTATTCTAAAGCTGAAAGCAAACCTTTATTTGTTTATGTTATGGTTATCGGCTATGCTAAAAAGATAATTCCTTTACTCCAAGCAATTTTATCTGTTCATGATGTACCAATCATTCAAGAAATTTTGTGTCATTGGATCGAATGTGGTGCTCGAGTTCCTAAAGAGATAGTGACAGATGGATCGCTTGCATTGCAAATAGCAATTTCACTTGCTTTCAATAAAATGACTTTTAAAAATTATAATTTGCAATGTTATAAGATTTTGATCGGAGAAAGTAATGTCTTACCTACTTGCTACCTAAGACAGGATGTTGCACATTTATTAAATACTGTTAGAAGATGGAAATGTTTTAAATTATCAAATCCTACAGTTATTGATTTCTATTTACGCTGTATTGGCTACTTAATTCAAGTACAGACATTAGAGCAATTTGAAAAAGTTATTAAAGCTATTATTATTGTAGCTAATAGCGAAACAGCTCCAACTGATTCCATTTGTTATAAAAATAAATCAATGTTATTAGAAATATTTAAAAGTTATAAATCTACATTGAACAAATTTAATAATTTAGCTGAACAATCTGATACGCATATAAACCATAAAGAATGTGAAGAGCAAGATGTTCTGAATAATTTAGAAAATGACTTAATAATATTTATAAATCATATTTTCCAAAAAGCCTTAAGTATGTGTACACCAGAAGAGGAAATTTCTGATAAAGTAAACTTCTATTTTTGTAGTGAATTTACAAAAAACTTTAAAAATTTGTGCTACACCTTTCCAACCTGGACAAATTCTATGTCAAAACATTTTTCATCGCCAAATGAAGTTGCAACTTCCACTAGATCAGAAACTAATTTTAAAGAAGTAAAGAAACGTGTTCTACGACCAATTGTTGTACAAAAGTACATTCTGAAAGATAAAAAAAGAATAACGGCTCTCACTAATTTTGCATTTTCAAAATTACCTAAAGATTTAACTAAAGAAGAAACTAGAATGCTAAAGATTAATGAAACATTAGATATATTTAATTTCGATTTAGAATCGTTTGGAACCTCTGAGATAAATGATTCTTTAAAACAATGTAATTTAAGTGTCAATACCTCTGAAGTACAAGATTTTTTTCCTACTAATGCATCTTCGCCTTTCAATACTACAAAAAGTCAAGCTTCGACAACTTACAACTATTCACCTGCTGAAAATATGGAAATTGTAAAAAATACAGAAAACATGATCAACATATCTATAAACGATGGACCCCCAATACGTAATTTAATAATAAATGGAAATAAAATAGGAGAGAAATCCTATAACATTAATAAATCTTTACAACGGTTGAGATTCTTAAACACATGTCCATTTGACAGCATTTTTGAACTTTTCACTAGTGCTTATCTTCAAAATAATAATTTTTCCAAACATGTTGATCAAAATATGCATGAAAACCAAGCTGATACTTTGAAAGCAATAATAAATTATTGTGAAACTGCATTTGAAGAAGAACTCTTATACGCAAATAGAGCACAAATATTATATTCTTATTATAAATTAAAACCCAAATCCACTCAAAATGTTATTCATTGTGAAGATAATATAATGCAAGCATTTGAATACTTCATAAATTATTTTCCAAGCTTATATCAAAACACTAACTGTCACTCTTGTAAGCATAAAACTCAGAAAAGTTTCCATTCAAAATCATTATCACCTAAACAATATTATGAAGAAGGCATTAAAAACTTACAGAAGATTCTTGCAAATATTCTGTGTGATAGAATTACAGTATGTGTAAACTGTGACAAAAACACTGCACAAGTGAGCTATAACTTGGGTAGTTATTTCGTGCTAGATGTTGAATATCTTCATGAAAGAAAAAACCTTCCAATATTAAAACACTCACTTAATAAAAAAATATTATTCAAAACAAATTTTGAAGACATACCAAAACAATTAACATTAAAGGATGAGTCTTTTGAACTGACAGGAATTGTGTCTTTTGAAGGAGATTCTTATCATGAAGTGACAGCTACTACGACTTTAGTCCATTATAAAACTTATGTCCTTTCCTCTAATAAAGAATGGATTGTATTTAACGACCTGAAAACAAATATAGAATTTTTAGAACAAACACCAGAGGATAAAATTGCTTTAATAATGTATACAAAAGGTTGAACAGGTAAATTGAATAAATACAAATATTAAGGGGATGTCAAACTCAGAAAAATGGTCATTTTTAATATATTTTAAAAATATTTTAAAGAATGAATTATTTTAGATTTTTAATTCTATATTTTAAATAGAATTTTTATGTTGATAGATGCAGATCCCTGTAATTTTATTCCGACATCCCATTAATAAGTTATAAAACATTATATATATATATTATAAAATAATATATATCTATATTATACATATATATATATAATGTTAAATTTATAAAATAATTTTTCTACTGATTACAGGATTATAATTAACATTGAAAGTGTCTAGAGAAAATAGATGTTGAACTGATAACTTATAGAACAAGTCCTCAGATATTGTAAAAAAGTAGTCGCTTCTTATACCCGAGTTAAGTTTGTTTTATTGAATTATTTAATTTGACTTTACAAAAATGGAAAAAAGTAATTAACACGGGCAATATCATTTACATTGCAGCACCATAGGAATTATAAATTAATAAATGTCTATTTAAGTTATTTTTTATTATAAAAATTGACATGAAAAGCATGTATACATGTAGAAAAAAATTATGCAGACATTATTTATGTGTTAAATATGATAAGAAATTGTGATTGTTATTCATTCTGAAAAAAAATTTGAATAGAGTTTACATTATCAATTATTATTGTTTTGTAATATTAATTAAAATATTTTCAAAACTTTACATACCTTAGTAATTTTTATTGAATGTCTTATTGCCTTATACTCAGTCATATAATCTCCAAGGAATGTACAGGAATGTACTCTCTTAGCTTATTTGTTAATAGAGTCAAAAAATTTTGTTGAAAAAATTGTGGTTGCTTTAAGAATTTCTAATTTATTATCCGCTATTTGTGTAATTTTGTGAGCAAAATTACTTATAAGGCATTTATCACTTTAGATCTCACCTCTTTTCTATTGAAGCAAAGTTATACTTCTTTTGTGGCAGGTCTTTGGCAACCATGAATGTAAAAATACCTGAACCACAAAAGAATGAAAAGATTAGTTCTCTACCTTTTGCTTGCATTAATTTATGATTGATTAATAGATTTGTTAAGGATGCAATTAATTGTCTTACCTTTCCATCTTAGAAATTTCTAAAAATATGCTGGTCTATTTAATTTAACATTGAAAATTGGTTGCTCTTTTAAAATCTGCAATACAAAAAATATTACCTTAAGGGAAACTGTGCTTAAATTATTATTGAACGCATTAGCAATTGAAAAAAATTTACTGATACTTTTAACTTTTATGTACTTATTTACATTAACAGTTTCAAAATTTTCCATGTTTACAAATTTACAAGTAAGGTGACATTTAATGTTTTTTAGTCTAAAATTCTATTGTTTAATGAAATATTTTAAAAGTTAAGGCATTGTAATTTAAAATTCAAAATTGATTCATAAGTATATTAAAAAAATAATTTTATTTGTATATTTAATTATTTAAAATGAAATTATATGGAAGTTGATTGTTTTTAATAATATTAATCTTATAATAAATATATTAAAAACAAGATTATGGAATGAAAAAATTCTATGCAAACAATTAAAAAAAATAACTCTACATGCCAAAACTGATTCTTCATAAATTTATAAAGACTTTGAAACGACAGCTCTCTAATACTTTTTGTATTATATATAATGAAAGTTTTACTGTATTTAAGATTTATGTAATTAAGTGAACTAAATCAAACAAATCAGACTAACAAAACTTAATATAAAGACATTTGAAAAGGTAAATTTTTTAATAATGTCGAAAATATCAAATCAATGTTGTGATACTCACCGTACATTTTGAGGTTCTTCTGTAGACTTATGATAAATTGACTTCATAGAGACAATTAAACAAATTATTCTGGCATTGAAGCCTATATATACATCTACCAGTTACCGATGCTCCAATATTTACTAAGGAAAAATGCAATATGCTTTTTTGATTCTCATCAGTTTTGTCAATGTCCAACAATTTTGAAGATAAACAATATTCATTTGAGGGAAAGTTTATCCCATGGTATCCGAGGTCTTTTAAATTGCCCAGGGACCGAGGATTCATGTCAAATGATATATAAACCTTAGTACAATAAAAGTTAGGTTATGCCAGAAAATCGGAACGCGAAACGAACTGTCATGCGCAGACCGACTCTTATAAGGCGCGATTGACTCATGTATAAAAGTAATTATTATTTACATAATTATTGCAAATTAGGTTCAATTGACATTGAATTCGTAATCCGCAATTAATTTGCAAACGAAAGGTATTGGTCACATATTAATATGAAGCTTCTTTAACGGCAAAAATACCCTACCCCCACTTTTCCGCTGCTTCAATAGTTTTTAATTTTTTGCAAAAAAACTAAGGCACCCGCAATTTTTTACTTTCCATTTGCAAATCCTGCAAACGATTCCACAATTAACTGTATTTTTTTTTAGCGAAATTCATAAGTTTATCGCTGACTTCGTTGAGCTGAGCGTACGATAGTGAAGGCGGTGCACTGACGCACTCTAAACTCCAAGGGGGATAGGGAGCTCGCACGGGTGCCCACCGTCCGTGTGGAATCCCTCTTACGTTACACTGATCAAAGGGGGGCACGCGATCGTCCTCGAAAACAAGATTTTTCCTAACAATATTCACGTGGCAGTTGTTAAAACTTGATTAAACAATTATTTCCTCGATTCGTTTGTACATGCCAGTTACGTTCGTACGAATAAACCTCCGAGTTCACTTTTCCTTACCACACATGCATATATATACGTACGTCCATTATATACAGGTATATAGGTGTATAGGTATATATATATATAAAACGAGAAAAACGGGAACAATGGAAGAAATGATAATTACCGAAGTAACAAAGGCTCGTCCTTACGTTTATTTGCGTTTTTATCGCGTATTCACTTATTACGGTACGATAGACGCGTTAAGCTTTACTCGGATACGAGATATTACGATATACAACTTTTCCGTAATTCGTTTTTTTTTTATAAATGTACGACAAGTTACACTTATAGTCGCTCCTGCCTACTGCCGCCTCGCAGGCTCAGTGCTCACTGCCAAGTGCCACTGTCAGACCACACTGGAATGCAGCGCACGGATGCGAAGGAATGGAATTTGAATCGCATCGGTTATATTCCGAATATTCCTTTTTTCTTCAAGCTTTAAGCTTCTTTTACATTTTTACGATAAATGTCGTTTCCTCCTTTCTATTGTCATCCGTTTGGGAATTTTCCATTTTTTTTCATCTATACCTATATAAGAATTAAAAATTAAATTACTTTGAATCTTGATGAATATACTTTGTTGATAAATTATGAATATTAGTTGTACGAAAAATTTAAATATTTCTGTTTTATTTATTATTATGGTACGATTGTTTTGAATTTCAGTAAATAAATTTATTTAATTTCTAGGCATACCATAATAGAACGAAAAATATTCGAAATGTATCAATTCATTTTTTTTACCTTTAAATTGTTTAATATACTTAATATTGTTTAAATTATATTAAATATTCAAAAAATATTCAAAAAATATTTAAAAATTGTTACTTCCATTTCGTCAGAATAAAACATTTTCTACATTATGCATTATTGAAAATTAGAAACAGCCTAAATAAGGAAAATGCAATCAATTTCCGTTGTTAATCAATACAAAATGCAGCATTTCCGGTTTTAAATTAAACTGCAATTAAGATTAATATTTTGGAGTGTAAAATAATAAACAAATGTTTAATTTTTTTTAGAGATTTTTCAGTTTTTTATTATAATAAACACCAAAAAAAAATTAGCGTTTAATCTAATCTTCCTTCTTGGCGTCGGTCTTGCCTCCTCTGATTCTACCAGTTCTCCTAGCAGCAATAAGACCAATCTTGCGACCAGCGCTGGTACCTCTCTTAACGGTCGAAGCCTTACCAATGTGTTGATGGTTACCACCACCGTGAGGATGCTCAGCAGGGTTCATAGCAACACCACGAACCTAGAATTAATAAATAAAATTTTTAGCATATGTTTAGCATTTAATGTAATGTTTGTTAGATAATATTGTATTAATATATTATGTTATCTCAGTAAAATTTTCTCCTCCAAAATAAATTCGGTTTTCAAATGTCATACCATCATAGATAAATGAAATGAAAAAATGCATGTCCAAATTATATTTATCCTTGATTACCTTTGGCCAGCAGTTCCTCTTGACCTTGAATTTGTGGTAGGCACGTCCAGCCTTGAGGATGGGTTTGTCGATACGTCCACCACCGGCAACAATACCAACCATACCTCGGTTAGCGGATGGAATTACTTTTTTAGCTCCTGAAGGAAGCTTTACCCTGGTCTTTTTTGTGTCGGGGTTGTGTGCAATGACTGTGGCGTACAATCCAGATGCTCTAGCCAATCGGCCTCTATCACCAGTCTTTTCCTCTAGGTTACAAACAATTGTACCCTCAGGCATTTGTCCAACTGGCATGACATTACCGATGTGAAGATTAGCTGAAATTTAATAAATTAATGTCTTAGAAAAATGTTTACATATACTGTTTAGAGTTTAATGTTATGTTAACAAATTGTGATTAATTTTATCAATTTATCAAACATATTTGAAAAATTGATAATTCTATTTAATTAATTATACAATTTAAATTTTGAACTAAAATAAAAATACATAGAATTTATCAAAAAATATGATAATATAACTGAGCATAAATATAAATATATATATACATGGTTTATAATATTATTCAAATAATTAAATTGTATAGCTTGCTTTAATAACATTAACATAAATAATATATTTTAATTACCCTTCTTTCCACAGTACAAAAATTGTCCGGTGTACATGCCCTCAGGAGCAATGAACAATTCTTTGCAAGTCTTAAATTTGTACGGGTCATGGAAGTGTACTACAGCCAAAGGAGCACCTCTGCCAGGGTCGTGGATAATTTCCTAAAAATTTATAGATAATATTAAATTAAATTTTGAAATTATTATAAAATTGTTGATAACTTTGTATCAAAGGTGAAGTTAAAAATAGTAAACTAAAACACTGAATACTCTAATTGTCGTCAAACACTTGCAGCTAAAGAATAGGTTATAATACTTTGTAATATTTGTTTACGTTGCTGGAAAATCCCAATTATTGGATTTAAACTAATTTAAAATTATTTAAATCAATAAACGTAATGGAAATGTTTAAAAAAATAAACATTTTACGTATAGTTATTCATAAAATTGTTTAACAATTGAAACACGTAGCAATGAAATAAAGTTAGATTTGAACTTCCAAGGTATTGTATCAAGTGGAATAATAAAAGAAGTATCAGATGCTTTAGTTATCAAAGAAATACTTAACAATAAAGACATACCTTGACAACACCCTTAATATATCCATGCCTTTCAGAATAGTCAAGGGAACGAAGTTTAGGTGCTCCCTTCCTTCTTTTAGTGTGGGAGCGGAAAACAGATCCAGCTCCCTTACGTTGAGCACGAATTACTCGACCCATGGCTCAATTCCTGTAAAACAAAAACACCGTGGTCATTGATAGATAAACAATGGTAAATAAAACCCTCGGTTTATTTCATGTGCAACACTGATGTTTCTCGGCAATCCAACGAAGCTGACATAACCTCACGAAAAGTGTCTCACTCATCGGGAATATAAATAAGATAAAAATATAAAAATATGATGATTTTATTGTAAAAAATGGATAAATCAATTGTTTGGAAAGGCATTTTCGTGTCGATGTCAACTAATTGGAGCCGATAATTACGGATATTTGGGACGAGTTTTACACGAGGAACGTACCGAAAGAGCCTACGACAAAACAGAGGAAGTTAAAGGTAGAGAAAGGGGTACCAATAGATCGCTTCCACACGTGTTTTCAGATTTTGTCTTGGTAGCACTGCGGAGGGAATTTTTAAATTAGGATAAGTTATACTTTATTTATTATTTTGATCTGGATATACAATTGACTTTTAATTTCATATTTGAATAGCGTAATTTATTCATTATAATTAATTTATTCTTTATGTTGTAGATTGATCGAGTAACTTTGTTACACCTAAAATATAAACATACACGTAACATATACTTACAGGAACAACTTCTTTTTATACATTTTTTGTTCTAAGGATACTATTGTTACGTTATTGTCGATTTTACGACAATGAAATGATTCATAAACGTTATACAGTTATGTTTATCTATCCTTTGTTCCTCGTCGAACAATATCTTTATATAATTAATTTCCTTATTAACATATACATATATATATACATCTATAGCTATAATTACCATATAAAATTTCGCTCACTTTTCTGAACAATAAATGTAATCCAATAAGGATAAGTATATTACAAGATATTGAATCAATTTCATTTTGACAATTATCTAGCAAAATTGAAACGAATATTGTATGTTCTTAAGGCTAGGCGACCATATATATAATTTGTCGAATCACCCCTAATCTACCAGAACACAAAATAGGTAAGTATATATAGGTAAATATACAAATAATCAAATGTAAAATGAAAAAAGAAATTTGATCAAAATTGATATAGGTTGCATATATAGTTGTATGTATGTGTTTTATATGTATACCTATAAACGATTTCGCGCACATCTCTTCGAGTAAATGTATATATATATATATATACATCCGTAATTACACACGAAGAGCGGTGGGTATAAAGTGCGGGGTTTTATCAGTCAAGGCTGCTCCTTTCGGATATAAACTCTCAATCGGTTATATACATTATATAGACTATTCTGTTCTGTCTTTCTGTGAACGGTTCCGCGGGATTCCAACATCACATCGTCCGGTATACTTCTTAACGCACATAATAAGTATATATAACAACCAAACCGATTTTTCCATGTGACACGCGCCGGCAATATATTCGTACACAGATAAAGGAATAGATGTACATAATATATACATATATATATATATATATCATATATGTGTACAGTCTTTATTTTAATGTTTTGGCGAACGTGAAGGTAAAATATATACATATCTAGCATAATACTGTGCTCTATATACTCGCATATGTATGTACACACACGTATATAAAGTTTTTACCAGAAACCAAGTGATGTATCCATCTACTTTTATGTCCATATGAACGATTAGACGGACGGTTATTATTATATATTCCTTTTCCTTCTTGTGTGGATTTTTTCTTTCTTTATCTCCCACTTCCTTGGCGCTTTTTTTTTCTTGAATACACCCGATTCATGAACGAATGTCAAACGTAGTTGTGTCGCTCGACATCAGTTTTGAAAGCTCGTCGGTAAAACGCTCATCGGCTCTGTATATATATATGTATATATTCGGTATATAAGGATTACCACGCGTTACACCTATTGGCACAGACATGACAAAAGGTAAGAATTCTATATATACATCTATAAGTACACTCATACATTTGCATAGTTTTATTTTGATCTACATCTACATGCATGTATGTAGAACATTTATTAGGCTACGTGTGTTGAGTTACTTCTAAAGTTCTTGGACACAATACATATATAGGATTAAGTTCGCGCAATACGCATTGTCAAATATGTATGAAATTATATGTGTTATTTTTTTGTTTCTTATTTACAACCTGTTTAGTTTACATATAATTACTATATATGTCATATATTTAATAAGTTGTAAATAACGTATTTAATATACGTGCAAAGATTTCATGTTTCTTTAAGTAATAATACTATACGATTATTACGTAAAATTTAAAGTAACATTCTCGGACAATGGAGCCTTTATTTTCTAATAGTAATACATTTTGTTCCATTGTTAAATGCATATGTATACATAGCATCTTAATAAATTCTTAAAAATTGTTTTTTTAAAAAAATTATATACTATATACATATATTTTATACTATTGTCGTAATTTTTAAAATGATTATTATTCGATTACTATTATAAATGTATTTAATTATAGACACGTTATATTACACACTATTAATACATAATATTGATTTTAAAAAATAATTTGTAATTATCTTGTTTTCATTAGAATAAAATTGAATGGTAATTAAATAAGAATGTCCGGTAGGATAGTAGAATGAAGAAAATTGAGACACGAATAATAGAGTTTTAATCGAGTTGGGAAACGTTTTGCACCTCAAACGAGAGCGATATTGTACGTAGTAAATTAAGCGGGCGTTTGATATAAATTGAATGCGGTAGTGATGATCGGCGTAATTGAAACATTGATATCATTGATGCATCACGTAATGCCCTTGGGCTACACAAACCTCGTATGGTGCCGTATACTTTTTACTAAATCTTTCACATTAAATCTTTCAAAAATTTCCTATGTGTACACTTTAAACGCACTGATATATATATAACTCCATTAACGTTAGATAAAATATCAAGATAACTCAGTATTTTTCCTTTTTTTTATACATAAGTATATTTTTTTATAAAAATATAAGCAGATCGTATCGTTAAAAATTGATATTTTCTATACATTATCTCTTACATGATTATTGAAAACATATGAATATTTGTTTAGACGTGTATACCTCTGTTCATAATTGCGGTATAACATAATTTTTGGAAATTCGAACAACTTTTTTTTTTTTGAAAAAGTTAACAATATCTAAGTTCTATTGGAGAACATAGGTATACCTCGGGAGTTATATATCGATAATTCTAAGTAAGTGTTATAATTCACGATCGTAAAGATACAATGAATTATGAATAATAAATCGTCTCTCGGTTACACCAAATTTGAACGAAGATTGTTATTTGACTGATGTTTATTACGATGAGCTTTCTTTACAAGGTACTACTAAATAAGACATTTTCACTATTAAAACAATTTATTGTCAAACGTTCGTATATAAAATTTATGTATATAACGATAGGTGTGTAACTTAAATTATAAACGACAAAAAAATAAGCATATGTCATTATATCTATAGTTTTTCAATAAAAACTTTATCTCCCTCAATCATAATAAATAATCCTTATTTTTAGATAAACTTACTGTATTTCGGAGATATTCTAGTAACCGAAATATGCAATAAAAAATTAAATTATAAATTTAATTTAATAATTTAAAAGTATTACTTATCAAATCTATATGAATTCTCTAGATTTCTAATTCTCTTTGATCTTCCATAAGAAATCGTATACCTACTCGCGTTATAAATATGACGTAATTTTGTACTATGCAAAATATTTCACGATTTGACTAGAGTTGCATTGATTGAAGTACGTTTTGTGCAATAATATTTTATGTACACGTATATTTCTATATAATAAATATTGCATAATTATTGAATAAATAAATTTCATCGATGTGTAATACTTTCTATAACATATATTTCATTTATATACATAGGTATACACAATGACATTATCTATATATCAATACTAAAACAATTTCAGCTAGCCAGTGGATCTCTTGCCGAAATGTTTTATGGATTTTAGTTTTCTGGGGCTTCGGCGTTAATTACATGCTAAGAAATAATTTAAATTTGGCGATCGTTGCAATGGTGGTGCCGCGTCAAGTATCCGCAGCTGCCTCTGAATGCATCAAAGACGAAACGGCGAATGTTTCGACTTCTTTTACTCTTGCAAAATATTCATCGATCGATTCCACTACTTTAACAAGTGTTTCGGTAATATCGGCGGTATATCTTTACATAATGTATAATTTCGCTTCATTGAAATGTCGATTTTTCTTATGCTTTTGGTTTAATTATAATAATGAGTAGTACATTGTTCTTTTTCTACATAAGCATACATTTCCTACTATTATTATAATACTTAAAAATTAAGTAAGAATGTGCAATAAAGACAACAAAAACAATGATTTATCATCAGGATGGCGAAAAAATGCCAACCGATCGATTATACCATTGGAACGAGTATCAGCAAGGTTTAGCACTCGGTGCTTATTACTGGCTTCATTGGTTGTCTCAACTACCAGGCGGGCTTTTAGCACGAAAATATGGTACTAAACTCATTTTTGGTTTAGGAAATGTTCTAGTTGCACTATTGGGTTTTCTCATACCCGTTGCTACGCATTACAGCCTCAATGCTTTGATATTCCTCCGAGCTTTACAAGGTTTCATATCGGTAAGTATCATCGTCCTATTTTGTCAATTGTTTCTCTTTCAATTATCTTTCCCTTTTTTTACATAAATAAAAATTCACTATAACTTTCAAACTGTACTACGCAACTTTGTTGTCTCAAGTCATACTTAAATTTGACAAATATATACAATAAAGTACTTTTACATTGCTATGAAAATTCAGTTACTTTTTATTTGACACGTATGGCCTACCTTAAAAGTCAATTGTCACATATACAAATTAAAAAGAAGAGAAATAAAAAGAAAATGAGTCGCTAAAATGACTTTTACTATAATTCTAGCATCCTTCCAACTTAACAAAAAAATATGTCAAATGAGCTGCAGGACGTAATTATTTTGATGCAGGGAATCGTGTGGCCATCGATGCACGACATGACAGCCAAATGGATACCACCGAATGAACGTAGCAGATTTGTCAGTTCATATTTGGGTGAGATATGTCAAAATATGTGTTCCGAAAAATTCATTGTAATACATATGCGTATGCTGCATTGTTGATGCCGATTTATATCAGGCTAGCTTTTTGTTTAATCAGGTAGCTCAGTTGGTGCAGCTATTACGTACCCCTTGTGCGCTCTCATCATCGCTGCGTGTGGTTGGGAAGCTGTTTTTTATATCACCTCTATGATCGGTATTGGATGGTAAGTGCTTTTCGAGAGCTTGCGTATATATACCTACGCGCAATTAGACAATTACTTGGGAAACAATTAATTATTTTTAATATTTACATTTAAAAACTATATAATATTATTATTTAATGGGTTGGATTAATGATTGCTTAAATAGCATGTAAATTTAAACATATAAATATATACCGTTTCGGAGACTACTTTGCCTCTATCTCAAGGTAGTAAACTTATATAGTTATCACATTGCGTTAATAAACTTATCAATGTTGAGAATAATCAAATTATACAAAAGTTAAAAAGCAATAAAAATGACATTTTTTCCTCTTTTTTTATATAAAAAAATTAAATAAATAAATTGAATAAATTAAATGAATATTAATAATAAACTAATACATTGTAAACAAAGAAATGTATACTATAATAATAAAATATTGTAAATGGAACGACATGCGGCATTACATCGCGAAAACTATATTTATATACAGATCTTTAAATTGACTGGTTAAAGCAATCGTTAATTCAAGCCATACTTCAAGTGTGACATGTAACATAATATCATTATTTATTTTAATTTTCTTTAACATTTGTTCTTCAACACGTTTATATGATACATTTAATTATTTAAAAAATTATATTCTGACATAATACAAAATTAAAAATAATAAATTATTGTAAGCCACTCTTGTAGCTGAAGCATATTGATTATAGAAAAAAATTATATTATTTATGGATATTTCGATAAAAAGGTACATCTTCTGGTTGTTCCTGGTGTACGACACTCCGCAGAAGCATCCACGAATATCCGATAAGGAAAAGAACTACATAATAAAAAGTCTTGCGGATTCTACTAACGATGACGATGCAACTTGTAGCAAAGCCATTAAGAATGTTCCGTGGAAATTGATTTTAACTTCTGGACCATTTTGGGTTACAATCGTTGCTCATTGGGGTGGCGTATGGGGTTTCATTACTTTTATGACTCAAGCTCCTTCTTACTTTAATTACGTCCAAGGATGGAACATCAATGCGGTATGTATATAAAATATTTATTGAAATATCTGAACTATTTTTTCAAAATCATCAACTCTATAATTTTTATGACTAAAATTCTAATACTATTTAAATACCTCTAAGTAAATATAATTAATATGTCATGACAAAAATATTTTTCATAGAGAATATGTAATTTATGTTGCAACTATGATTTTGAAATTTAAATCAGTTTCTTACGATTTACATCGTTGGATTAAAAATATAGGAAACAATTATATTATATATTTTTATCAAGAAAATTATAAAATAATATAAATATGATAATATAAAAACCTTCCTAAATTTATTTATCAAGTTCATTTTTACTGTTTATTATATGTATAGACTGGTCTACTGTCAGGATTCCCACACATCGCACGAATGATCTTCTCGTATCTATTCTCGATGTTGAGCGATTGGCTCCTACGAACGAAACGAATGAGTTTGACAGGGGTTCGAAAACTCGCGAATTTGGTTTGTGCGGGTGGCCAAGGTCTTTTGACATTAGGACTAAGCTTCAGCGGATGCGAGCCGATGTACGCCGCATTCTTTATGATCGCGGGTACAGCGATTAACGGTGCCGTATCTTCCGGTACTATACCAGCTTTTGTTGATCTCAGTCCTAATTACGCGAGTATACTTTTTGGTATATGCAATCTCGTTACTTCACCCGCTGGATTTTTGTCACCACTTGTTGTTGGTCTTCTTACCAATGATAATGTAAGTATTTTCACTTTTTTTTTACATAATACACGGAGATAAAATGTTGTAATAAAAAGTGTCATCAAGTTATCGAAAGACATAGTTGACAAATTATTATTGATATTTAGTGAATTTTCTTATAAAACGTAGCAATTTTTGTAATTTGTTAAGTCTGTCTGTCGATTACTTAATAATATATGAGGAAATTCACTAAAAATCTCCCAGAGCGCGTTCCCTAAAATCAAAAAAAATTTTTTTTATGACACATCTTGTGGACCTCACTTTTCTTCGTCTATAGTAAATAAAAACTTTGAAGTTTAAAATCAAAAAATCGTAAAATGCTGTTTTTTTTTAAAAAAGAATATATATTTATATAACAATTATATTGAAACAAATAATCTTTTCAAATTAATCTATCTCTATTCAAATAGTTTTTAAAATAATAATATAGTAATTTCATTCTTTGTAATGTGCAGAATCTAATAAATTATACAAATTAATTATCAAACCACAATAGTTTTGTAAGACGTAACGTACAAAACTGTAAATAATTTTAAAGTAGGATGATTGGATTATTGTGATCAATGATGCATGGTATTTTGAAGTAATTGTTGAAATTCAAAAAGATAATTAATTATCAAATTTTTTGTCGACTGCCATAAATTTCACTTACAATACTAATTATTTCGGCTTTACAGTCAAAATTAAACACTTATTCCCCAAGATATAAAAAATTTTGTTCTATATTTATTAAAGTAATTATTTAGGTGTTGGATTTTTTTTTATATATTTAAGAATAAGCTTGTGTTTAATTTTGACTGTAAAATCGGAATAATTAGAATTATAATTGAAAAAAAGTTTGTGAATATATAGCAGTTTTTACACAACATTTTGCTCCGCGTATAAAATCATAAATAATTAATTACATATTCGTTATTTCATTACTTAATTTTTATATATCATTATATATTTATAGTATTCTTACGTTCTCTGTATTACTTCAAATTTTTTCCAAATAAAAAATAACAATAATAATTTTAGCAAACCATTGGCCAATGGCGAATAGTTTTTCTGATATCCGCAGCGAATCTCGGTATAAGTTGCATCGTGCACCTAATTTGGGGCACATCAGCCCAACAACCTTGGAACAATTATACAAAGAAGAACAAACACGATTCTGAAGATCCTCAGGAAGGTCAGGAATTTATTACGATAAAGTCCGAAAAAAACGAAACCAATCAGAAGGATTTAGTGGAAGATAACGTTCAAGATAACGATAAGTGACATTTATGAAAGACTATATATAAGTCCATAGATCAATATAAATTACGTAAATTTGGATAAACGTTATATTTAGATATTACATAAAATTTTTTATCAATTTATTTATTTAAATTATCACCGACTTTAGTGTATATTTAAAATTATAAACAATTTTTTTTTATTAAATTGAACAATTCTATCAATTTTTTTTCATTTAATTTCAAATTATATAGGTACGAGTTGTTCGTACATTTTTAATAAATTTTGTTTTATCTGACGTATTGCTAGATTTCACTATTAAAATGAAATACTGATTTTGTACATATACTTTACACCGTAGTGTTTTTTACATATTGGACAAATATTTTTATATGCTACAATGATATTTATTATTTTACATATGTTATTCAAAGAAAACGTATTAATATCATTCATTTGGTAAATTCTTTTATATAAAATTTTTTTAAAGATTTAGTAAACATTACCTTGAATTAGCAATAATTTATAATTATAATCTGTGCTTTGTATTATGTCGCAATCATAAAGACTGCTACTATACTGTATTATAAATCAAAATATCAACTTTTTTTTTAATTTGTTTGATGAATATGCCTGTTGTTACATAAATATTTTATTACAAATAAATATCAATAGAAAAAATAAACGTCTATATTTTAATTTGCAAAATAAAAATATAGGGTAGTGTAAAAAAATCTAATAAACCGATTATTCTCATAGAACGTTTATTTGCGAACACGCAAATAACATGACATTACATAGTGTCTCATTACATTGTCATTTTTTAGAAGGGCGTGAGCATACACGTATTTTTATTGACTATAATAAATAAGATAAAATGTATTTTTTACTTTTTTTTTTTAATTTTTTGAATACGTAACAGCAATATATATTATATTGTATTTTATCGTATAGTCTCGACTGTAATTTCTACAAAATAGCTTAAAATCGCGTACAAGCACGCTATACTCGCCATTAAGCTCTCACGGTCACATAAAAGCAACCTTCCCGTTTTGATCCACATTCCCTAAGTTCGCTAAATTTTTTCTTTTTTCTTTGATTAAGGTACAATGTCAGTAAATGGACCGTAAATACCGATTTACTAAATATAACATAAAGGACCAAAAACATTTTTGATTATAACGGTAGATTGTGCGCTATTTTAATTGACTAATTTTTTGTCAAAATTATCTAGAGGAATGTAAATGTTAACAGTAATCAGTGTACTGGAAACAAAATTTTGATTTTAATTTTCTTTGATTATTCATTATAAGTACCATAATAAAAATACTGTTAAATAGTACATTTTCGAACTGTGAAACAAACAGTTTTTTTACAATATTTTAAGAAACTAAATATAATTTATGAAATATAAATGTTATATTTGTTAGTAAGTATTCACATGTTAATCTTTTGGAGATAATTAAATATTGTTAAATCAATATATTAGATTATATTAAAAATAAATATATATTTTATCAGTTACAATAAGAGATCAGATGTTTCACAACACATTTTTATAAATTTAAATTTTAAATAAATAAATATTAACTTAACATAAAATTGATAGATTAGCTTAGCTGCAATATGTAAATAAAATGTTAGTCCTTTATGAATATATTAAACGGCATTTTAGGGCGACTAGAATTGCGCAATTACAAGATCCGAAGTTCAGTGCTTAATAGATAATCTTTTAATTATTCTTTGTGTATATAGATTAAAAGTTATCATAATTTGGCCTACATCTACATAGATGCTCTTTAGTGAGCACAGAATCTTTGGAACTTGTGTGTGCGTTCTACATCGTATAACGTGTACAATCAATGGAAGCGTCGACACCCCATTGCATATATTTAGATCTGAACATTTATGTATGAAGAGATCCTATGAGGTAATAAATTACTTATTAATGCGTCAATAAGCGATAGTAAATATAAATTAGCAAGCGCATTAGCTGTTTTTGTTGACTAAATTGTTTAGGTAAAATTAATAGTATTAAAAATTGTTTAGGTAAAATTAATAGTATTAAAAATTGTTCTGTCGTTTAAACAATATTGTTACCAAAATTTCTAATTTTAATTTCGCTTAAAATCGATTGAAATTTTGTAAACTGCATTTCATTTCATAATTAACGTTCAAATTTACATTTAATCAAAATTGCAATAAATTTATTACAATTAAATTAATAATAAAAATTAATTTAACCCTAAACAATTCAATCAACTTTTATAATATATAGAAATAAATAGAACCGTAGCACATTAAAGTAAAGCATACATAATATTTCACTACATTAAACGCTTCGCTAAGCGTTTTACATAAATGCTCAGTTCGCAATACATTGGCACGTATGCCTATATATAATATTATCGAAAAATGCTTCAGCTATTATGATTAGAATCAGAATTATTATTATTACTATTACCAAATAAATTAATCATAGTGGAAATAGCAATTTAATGCTAATTAATTATCACATTCTACGACCCGGATATATAACGAACAACGAGCGAGGATCGATGAATGCTACGAAGTTTTAAACAATTGCGCCTATTCTGTACTTGCTTGGTGATGCGCCTTCGTGCATTTTTGTATCATTAAAGTACTGTCTCATCTCAATTGTAGTCGCATAAAATTTTCTTCTCTATTTTATATGGAAAGTCATAAATATTAATATATTATTAAACTTTTGTCTTTGTTTTCTTTTTATAAATGACTCTGCATTATTCGGCACCAGTTGAAATACTGAAAGGACGTAATTTGTTGATGTATATGTTCGAGCATAGTAATAATACAGAATTTTGTAAGCATACGTTCTGATACACGAATTTTTCGAAGCATAGATACATCCTATAATTAATACGGGAACATCAATCATATTTCATTCTTATACCAATATAAAAAACACGAACTCCGATTATTGTAAAGTTAGTACAAACAACAAACGTCAAAAGCGTATTACAAAAGTACAAAAGAAAAATTCTCAAAATCTTATTTTCTTAAAAAAAAGTAACTTATCCTTAACCAGATAAAAAGTTAAGAAGACCAATCTACGGACGCGTCTCTCTTTTTCATTTATCCCTGTCTCTTTCCTTTGTCTCATTGTTACGTATTTACATATGCTCAGAATACAACAGGAGGAAAAAAGTATTGTTAGCTATATATAATAATTTATAAACAGCACAGCTGCTAAATTTTCTATCCTAGTATCGATCTGAATTCCAAATACCTTATCTTTTCCTGTACCCGTAATTCTACAAGCAAATCACGAAGAGAATGTAATTCTACATAAATATAAATTATATAAATAAACTATTTAAATTACTTATATTAATTATATATAACCATAAAGATATAATAAAATAAATAAAATGTTATTTATAATCGTACTATTCACCGGGATTTGAATAACTATTGATACTTTTAATATCAAAGAAAAAAAAAAGAAGAAACAGATAAGAAATTGAAAATTTGTTTTGGAAATTCAGATCAAGACCGTCCTATTATATACTTTATCTGAGAGAGCGCGAGTTAATCCAGTCAACCGCATAAATTACTTCTTAAACGGCGAAGGGGGGTCCATCGCACATATCATAGCCTTGACGACGCTCGCCGCGGCAAGTGAAGCATAAGGCTGCCATTCTTTACCGCGCGAACCGTCCTTGTAGTCAGCGATACCACGTACCACAGCAAAACTATCGCGACAGTTACCCAGAATACTATCTACTACCGCGTCCATTTCAGCGTCAAAAGCGAGAATTCCAAATCGGCTAGCAAACTTTTGACGTAATTGATCATCGCGTGCGACACGTCGTCCTGATGCCACTGGAGCTAAATGGATTTGAGGAATGCCGTCATTTCTGAAAACAAATTATAAAATGTAATTACAGGCACAATTGAGACTTACATTATTAAAGTTTCAAATTATTGACAACTATCAAATTTATTTATTTATAATTTTATATATTTTCGGTGCTTTATATAGGGACTATAAGAAATACTATCGCACGTTAATCTTATCTATACATTCTTTGATTAAGCTCTTATAATTTACGATTAATCTGTTGATAACATATAGTGCAATTTTTATCTTTTTCTCTCCGCATTCGATAGCTAAAGTTATTTAATACTTTTATAACGTGTAAGAATTTTATAAGATGATACGTTTGACATACCAAACGCATTTTTAATATAAAGCAACATTTAGAAGCAATTAAAACTAAAAAATTTATAATTATTAATTATTTAACGTGACGAATTCGATTTGTTTACAATGCTCACCTTGCATATGCTGTATCACCTTTGGGAGCACTTGGATGCGCAACTTCAATTACATCTCTTTCTCCAATATTCATATAAAGCTTATCCGAATCTGCGGGAGGGGCTTCAAAATTGTGCTCAGATTGAGATGTTAAATTTTTGAATCCTTTACGCAAATGGCTTAGCCACGGAGGGTTATAACCGTCATGAGCCTTTACCTGTTTATCAAACAGTAAAATCATTAATTATATTTAAACAAAACTAAAACTGTTCTAATGTATAAGTCTACAATCAAAATGTAATTCTTCTAATAAATTATTTTATTAAAATAAAAATGTTATTACTTGTTTCTTAAGATTTGCTGCAATCTCTTGCAATCCCAAATTTGTTGGGCAATATTCTTTCGTTTCAAATTGATATTCGTCATCGAGCATTTTAGCACTCTCGCAATACATATAAACGAATTTATTATTCAATCTTGTTGGATAAGAGACTACTACATCGCCAAGTCGTACGTGCTTTTTGTAATCTGTGTAGTGAGGCACACCTCCGCCTACACCCACGAGAAATACATAATCGACCTTTTGGAAGGTGCCGAGTAATCGTGTAGTTGTATTGCCAGCTGCGGTCATTGCCTCACGCGTATGCCCAACCGTTGGCAATTTTGTGCATACGATTCGATGGGCCCCGATGTCACCCAAAGTGTAAACGTTCGATTCACCTAAAAAATAAAAATTGATTCATCAGTTTATAATAATAATTAGCATAAAATAATACCATTTTTATGGTAAATGTACAGCACGCACACACATATATAGATATGAATATGATGTTTTCAACATTATGATTTTTTTAGGTGAATATAATAATACAGTTTATATATAAAATGTAAGAATACTATTTTTAAGTAATTATAAACTCTTAGTTAAGCATACCGATTCAAAATAAAATTTTTCTTAATCCAATATAATATACCATTACACCTTAAATTTAAATGTTGTATGATATTTTTATATGTAATAATTAATGTTGATGAATGTAGTATTTATCCCGTGTAAAACCAAAAAAAATTCCGCCACCACTTGTTCCCATAAGCCACACAGGCGCGCGCGCACACTGCAACTAACTGTATATTATTACCTGTTTATATTTTTGAAAAATTATATGTTTGTATAATAATAAATATAAATAATAATATATTGCAATACAATAAATGAAACGTAATAATATAACAGTCTAAGCAATATTTATTATATTAATTAATATATGAATTAATAATTAATATATATTATTATATTTAATATTTCTTTAAGAAGATAATAAAACAAAGAAAAGATTTTATTTACATTAACGAGGTTCAAAAAGTCTTCGTCATCCTTTTGATCAGCTCAAATGATGATTCATTCTTAAAAAAAATAAAATAAATTTCGTAATAATCAAACAATGTATTTTAAAATATATCTATAACAAAATAATTTTTACATTATACGTTTAAATGTTCGATTGTCGTAGATTTATAAATTGCAATATCTTATGTAATAGTCATCAAATTGCGTAAATCTTTAAATTTATGCAATTTTTTTTTCGTTGTTGTCATAAAAAGCTAAGAGGCAATAAACATTAATGTAGACGGACACGTAAGCATTGAGCGACGAAAATCACGACGCGTATAATTTCGACGCTAACTTTACCAAAACGGATACGTCGAGTCACATGTGGACGTTTTGTTGTTGTATTATTGAGAGAATTAGTCGATGAGGTATCTCCATCATGTTCACTTCCTAAAGTATCACGCGAATATTATCGATTAAACAATGGTAGTTCATAAAAATTATAAAAAAAATCTTTATCTCTATATATATTTACAAAAGAAACATCGCATTATGTATATTAGTCATGTATTAATATTTCATTATAAAAAACAATATGCATAATTTTTATCATAAGAATAATATAAATAATTTACTCACCAACAGTATTGTATCGAACAAACGTTTCTTTGTTTTCGATCATTGAATCTACAGCGAGTTTTTCGCAGTATTGTGCAGTAATTATAGCTATGGTTGGCTGCTTAGAGCTCACCATTGTAGGCATTTGTTTGACGACCTAAAGAGGAAATGAACGATTAGATTAATTACGTTGTTAAGTTATAATATTAAATATTAACAGTTTCTTATTATTATACTTGAATTTGAACATCTTGATGAACGACTCTTGTAAAGGCACCATTGTCCATAGCCACTACAAGTCCTTTTTTCTGCAATTCCGATAATTTTTCCGCAACTGCATCAGCATCCCAGCCATGATCTCTGAATAAATGATTTATTTTATTGTATGATATAAAGATTAAATAATTCGGTAATATGATTTTTCGTTACATACTCTGCCAAATCTTGAATGGTCAAAGGATTTGGATAAGCAGATTCAATTAATTCTAGAATTTTCTCAGTTGTTAGCTCAATTATTTGAGTACCTCCTAAAATAGTCTCATCAGTCGACACTAAAATGCAATTAAAAAACAATAAAATTATTTTAAATACAGATAAATGTATATCAAATGAAATATCGCATTCAATTATCGTTTGATAATCGTATTTAGATTTAAGTCACGTCTTGGTGTCAAGAATATAACTTGAAGAATTTAAAATGAGCTCTTAGAAATGCGATGTATGAATTATGCATAAAAATAAACCATTAATTGTATTAGCAATATTTAGTGCAATCTGCTTGAAATTATTCTTTTCTATTGGATTAATAGTAATAATATAAATGGTTAAATTAGTATACATGTAAATTTTCATACAACCTATATAAATTGATTTTTTTGGTCTACCGTTTGATCAATGTTGTTACGGTTACTTTTCTACTTGGCTCGACCTTTCTTAAATTAGTTGCTAATACAAGCATTCTATTATCGGCTATGAATCATAAAGTAAAGTAATATATTTACATGGTCTAACTGGAAATTCGACTGGTTCTTCAATTTGCTTTAGTTCTATTTCTACCCGATCAATGGTAAGATATTTATGTTGCACCAACTTCATAATTTTTTTTATGAATCCAACATAGTCTGTAAATAATGTGAAAAAATTATAAATTGTAATAAATAATTTTAAATTTATTTCAAGATAAATAATAAATAATAATATTTTTGGTAAATAATGTACCTCGAGGAAATTCTTGTGGACTAACTAGTTCTCTAAAAAATTCTTGTGCTACAGTAGGTCTAGATTCGGCTGGTAAATTTCCACCAAACCAGAAGTTTAAAGTCCTTTGTTCCTGAGTGTGTTGTCCACTTTGTGCGCTAACTAAAAATACTCTGAATTCCAGAGATAAGTGTGCAGGCTTAGTATCATCATTATTGGCTAAAAATATTAAAAGCAACATTATTAAAATTGTAATGTTATGGTAAAAATAAGAAATTTACAATCAATAAAATTACCAGTCATTTGTTTATTGATAACAATTCCTTTATGATCACCTCCAGCTACGTGAACATCTTTTTCGTTTCCATTAGTTACATTATCTACCTCTTGTTTCTTCCTTTCTATAATCAAAGTCGTTGAATTTGCAGTCTTGCATTTTGGTGTCATGACAATTTGCTCGGCTGTAAAGAAGAAATCATTGATTTGATTGTTGGTTAATCTATAAAAACTCATTTCACACATGGAAGTGTTGCTATAATTCTATTTATCTAGTATCAAGGACAATGTTCGTAGTCGCTCAATGACTAAACTAACATAGTCGAGCAATTAGATTAAAGTGAAACCAAGGTTGCTATGACTTTTTTCTGACAGAAAAATCATAGCCACCTTGATAATCCGTAGATTGATGATCTTAACGAACACCTATCTCAAATCTGATATTGAATAAACAAAAGTAGATAAGCCATAAATAAAAAAAAAGCGTAAAAGAAGGAGCAAGATTGACTCACCCATTTTAATGAATTATGCTAAGTAGCGACCGTTGCAATATGGATCAAAATTGGAATCTCCCGTAGGCTCTCCTCGACGATGAGTGCAAATAGAAAAATGCGGATGAAAAAAGTTGGTGTAGAAGGCAAATATTTATTACGCTGAGGAGCAGTTGCGCCCAGTTGCGATTGTACCCATCAAACGCCGCGCGCCAAGCATCGTGGGAGAAAACTACGGCGAGACTGGGTGTATAGGTATCTGCCAAACGGAGCAGAAAACATACACAAGCGCACGCGCGTCGCCGTTTGTACCGTATAGTAGGGTCTCTGTCTGTCTCTTGTTTGCGCGCGCGCGCTTTTTGCGAGCGACATCTGCGCGTTGTAATTTCCTGGAGAAGAGAGAGAGAGAGAGAGAGAGTACGATGATCAGCAAGCGAAAACTTCATTATTCATCGGCTCGTGAGTTCTCTGACGTAGTCGATAAACGGCAATACATGTTTATATATATATACATATGTCTATATGAACATATATATATAAGTATGTGTGTTTTATTTTCCCTTATACGAGATGATTCAATCTGTAAAAATAGAAAGATTTTTTTTAGCTTGCGCTTTATATACTTATAGGAACTAATTTGTATTCGTATACGGGTTATTTACATTCTAATTCGATAAATAAGTGTACGTTCTTATATTTTGTTTATCGTGTGTTTTATTTTCAGCTTAGGTGTATAAAAAAAAAATATATGCGTATACAACACATTTAACTTTGCTAACAAACGTACGCTTCAATTTATAAATAATTATTAATTAATTAGCTATATTAAAAATTATAATTTAATTGGAAACTAATTGAAAATTGTCGGTTTTTTAGTAATGAATCACGTATACACTTGCTTTTTAAGCGGATATAATTATTTTTGGTATAAGTAAATATAACACCAATAATTATCAGTATTAAAACAAGTTTTACGAACTTTGTTCCAATATAAAATCGTAATAACAAAGGCACTAAAATCATTTTCGATTCCACAAATTTACGTGTGTACCTTAGATAAATTTAAAAAAAACTCTTACGTATTACACGATTATATATTTAAAAAAAAAAAAAGTCAATTCCGATCGTTTCGTATAATGTACGTATAATATATATATAAGGTGAAGCAAATTTTTTGTAATCGTTAATTGCGCGCTCGAGACGATAAAACAATTAAGCGACGCATGTACGTTAAATGCAATAAGTATTCCACCCATTATATAAGTACAGAATACAACAAGGATATAGTATATATATAATAAGTTTATGTCATTGATAAATGCGGAAGATAAAAGATATAGCGGAGGATCGATGACCCATTCGTATATATATATATATATATGGATTGGTTGTAAGTGAATTCTTACCAATTGTAAATAGTATTTAATGATCCGCGCGACACTTTCAAAGTTCTACTACCAACTCGTGCGTTAATCGTTCCCTATTATTTAATTGGTATCAATTTCAGTTCTTAACGGGTCATAAATTTAAGGATCAAAGATCCGCGTATTACCCCATTAAGGAGGATTGGCACTCGTTAAACTATCATTATTTCTATGTATCGACCTTTCTTTTTCCATCTCTCGTTCCTCTTCATTTTTGGTGTTAATTGACTTCTTCAATTTGAAATCCATACCGTCAATTTTTGAGCTAATTTGTAATGGATACCGTCAATTTGAAAGGTAGTTTACTTTACTGCTGATAAATATCGGGAGTCTACCTAATATTGTATGCTTATTTAACTGCGTGTTATAAAACTAAATATGTCTACAAATATGCGTATACTTATGCTATCTTCCTAGAACGATGATTCAAAATTTCATATTTCTTTTCCTGCGGGAAGTACGAGGGATTTTTCAAACTCTTGGACTTTTCAAAATATTTATACTATTTTATCGCAACGCAGCTCGAATGTACAGCGTACAATTTATTAGTAGTAATTCATTTTTATTTATTTTACTAATTAATTTAGAATTATTTCGGTAAAAATTTTATCGTACAGTTTTATATTTATATATCTATACGTCTATACATTGATATAATACTTTTGTACGGATACGATGTAACACGTTTTTACATAATTGAATATGAAAATGATGTCACACTTATACGATCGCCTATAATAAATTCGTAACGCAAATAATATTTTAAATACACAAAATATCATCAATGATATAAATATATCAAAAAAGTAAATAAACGTTCATATTTACAGTTGATTTAAAATGTGTACAAATTTCTACTTACTTTGTTGTACTTTTTATTTAATTATGATCGTCTGTGCAATGCAATAAATTATTGTACGAATTTTATTATCGACCTTTGCTTATACATCGAACGGAATTACATTTCATTCACATAACGTATACATATATTGTCAAAAAATTCGTTTATTTAATTATTTAATTATTAACTCATTCTATTTCGTTGAATATTTATAATAAATACTGGAAATGAGTAAAGGAAAATAGTTATAATTTTATATATGTAACTTCAACTTATTTGCATATTAACAATATTTATGACTCTTGGTTTTTCATTTTAAACCGACGTATCATATAGAGATGCTATTGATACATACGTACTTTTGAATTAAGCAATATATGACGTGATAGCGAGTAACCAATTCTACGACAGATGTAACGTTTGTCAAAAGAGATGTAATTCTATTCGATTAAAATAATTGAATTATTTAAATTGCCTGATTGGGATAGAGAATAACATCTAATATCGTCACAAAATAGAAATTGTGGATGTCGTTCATCAATATACCCGTAATAAAAATTCCTTAAATAATTAAATTACTTACTATAATTATAATAATTACACAATAATATAATTATTCAATTTTAACTGATATGTATGTAATATATATATAATAACGAAGAGAAAAAAATGGTTCATCTTTAACAAAAAGTAGTAACAAAATGTGTGTAAAATATGTCTCGAAAAATGTGTCTCGTAACAATCACTCATGATTGAGAAACATCGAATATATATATATAGGTATATACATATACACGCAGATACGTATATCGACGCGGCACGCGCGCACTATTCTTCTTATCAACTTTAGATAACCGACACTATACTTTTACGTCATCTTCATAGAAAAATGTATTTGATTGTCAATTAATTCTATTTCCTATTACATGCGTATCTTACTCGAATGATTAACTGGTTGCCTATCTCACGGATCGTCAAATTTTCTGATTAATTCTGTTGTATAGATACATCGTATACTAGAAAATCAATTTAGATTGAATTTCATTTACAACAAAATATATTTATTATTTAAATATATAATATATTTGATACTGATTAACGATAAGGGTTTCATTTTCAAAACCAAATTTATTACAATTATGTATGTATACAAAAATTAAAAAATTAAATTTCAAATTTCTTTAAAGATTAAACTAATAATGTTTAAATTAAATTAATAATGTTAATAATTACATATATACATATAGCTATCGTATACTACACCTATTAAATGTTTCTATCATTTAACCGTAATTATTTAATAAAAATAATAAAATTATAAATTTTTTATTCCATTAAACTTTGTTAGAAATAAAACTAACAACTACTATAATTACTATTGAAGTTTAAAGTTCCGCAATATTATAGACAGAATGCTGTAAGTGAGTTTATTTACTTAATGAAATGGATTTTAAGTGAATGAACAACATCGTATCAGCGACAAACGATAATTATAACAAGTTGCTCGCAATAATTAATGTAATTTTTTCAGTTTAACGAAACGATAAAAAAACTCTTATTAATCGCGAGTATAAAAAAATAATTTAGAACGTTAAATCGAACTTGAGAAAAGATAACGGAAAAATCGTTGGGAAATTAAATTTATTACAAATTAAATGTATTACAATTTATGCAATATTAGAATAAAAATTATGAATATCATATTATATATTGTTATACACTAGAATGATAATTATTATTGAAAGTTGAAAGTTTAATAATAACCGAGTTAGTCAAGAGATCGCCAAAAGTTCATAATTTCTGATTTTTAGCACGTTGAACACCACGTATAACTTGGTATTTTCCTGTATTATAATCTTGAAATTGTGTAAAACCCATACAATAGCGTGTATATAAATAAGGAAATTACACGAGATCCTTGGGTATATAGCTATATGTGTTTAAATTCAACACGTCCGAGTCCTCGATTAGCTGAAGATAGAGCTCGTCGTCCTTTTTATTCAAACATTGTGACTCCGCAAGGACGGTTGTTATTCATTATCGTACCACCAGCTGATTGTGTTTTAGATCACGTGAAAATGAAAAACCCGAAGGCTTTCATTTTTACTACAAATAGAACGAAGAACTACACTATGGTACTATTCGTTTACCGCATTTATTTAGTTTAAAAAAATAATAATTTATTATATGATAAATGATTTTATCTTGTGATAAAGTGTATCTTTAAACGACATAATCTTATATTATTTACACAATATAATATACAATAATAATATTTGAAAAATACACCTAACGTTACTAAATAAGCGTATATAATTTTCCATAGAAAGAATCCGTACACGACCATCTTGCAAATGTTTTCCGTAAAGGGGAAAAAATAAATATTTTAGGAAAAAAAAGAGCTATAAAAGCACGTGAGATTCCACGGTCTAGAATACGTATATATATTCGAGTAAATCTACCTTGCGTTATAACCGTGTGTGCACGTGACGATTTGCAATACGGAATATAAGTAAGTACAAGAAGAGCTCTCGAATGCGCAAGATGCTTTAGATTGCTAATTGCCGGCTTGATGACTATACTGCAGTGGCATCGGAATATGAGAGTAGCCTACTTACAGGCTCTTCGGACGCCGGACTAACTCGCGAGCGAAAGTCTATTACGATGTACCTATATAAATGTGTGTATAAAACATAAACTATACGTATATACAGACACTTTTTACAATCTTTTGGTATAATTATTTAATAATAGTAATTAAGCTTAATCTTCATTTCGTCATTACTTAATTATGCTGATTCAGGAAATTGTGCGGGATTATGTACACCAAAAAGTTTAAATAAGCAGATAAATATAGGTTTTGAAGTAATAAGAAATAATTTATTGTAACTATTTGTATAAATAATATTTAAAAAAGATGGAATCATATACTAATTATTTAACACATTCGAATTTCTATTTGTATATAAATTTATTGTTTGCTATTGCGATGATACAATTTTCATTATGTATTACTCTTTAGATGCTTCATTTACGTAAAGTATACAATTTTAAGTAACGATATTAAATTTTTAAGTCTTGTATCTTTAATGGTCCTTATCAATACTTTAAAACGTGACCTTGGTCAGCCCGTAAGTAAATCACGTGCACAAAGAACTTAAAATTATTTGTACATATGAACGTACATTGCGATCGTGCAAGAGATGTCCATGTATTCTTGTTTCTTATGTGCTATGGAAAAATATACAAAATTGTTAAATCATGGAAATAGTAAATAAACGATATTGAAACTTGATGCATATGGAGACGAAGTAAATGAAAAATTCATGATAAGTTTTATACGATAAGTATATAGGTTAAGACAAAGCAATGTTTCAAAATAAAGTAAATCATTTGAATATTATCAAATTTTCCTTTTAATTCATAATAAGCAGATGGCTAATGATCATTCATCTGATTTATATGTGCATATGACACGTAATCCTGGAAATTATTCACTTGAATAATATACTATAAGAATAACAACAATTGATTTAACAAATATACATTACATTTTGTAATTCAAATTTTTTTAACTAAATGCACGTGAGAGTGTTGATTAGTTAATAATTATGATATATTTATGTTTAAACAAATTGATCTAAATAAAATATTTCTTTATACAAAAAATCTTGGTATATTATATTTTATTTGGTGTAACGCATAAAAAAGATTATATATATCTTTAATGAAAGAAAGATAATACGAAACTTCTGGAAATATATTTGATGAAAAACTTGTTTTTCATCACTGTTGACAGGCTGAACCGCGTAGGAGATCACAACTATTATATATCACATCAAAGCAAAATATAATGCAATAATATTTCATGCCAGAACTTTAAAAAAAAAGTGTACCATTTTTATTTTTTTTGTGTGTTATTATCAGAATAGGTGGTTTATCTGCTTCTATAGAAATGTATCAAAAAAAAAAGATGTCTTCGACTACGGTCGTACGAAGCTGCGTATTGTCATCGTTGAGAAGAGACAAAACGTCTGACCGTAGCCGTAACGTATTATCACAACAAAGTCGAGCAATACGTACAAATACTATTTATCACTTAATACGTCGTTGTATGACGAAGTCTTACCTCATAAATATTTTTTGTTCATTTGTTTATACAGCGAATCGCGCGATTCTTATTCCAATGTAACTATACTCGTGGGCTCGTCAACACCTAGATCAATGATACTATACTTTCGAGTAAACAAAAGTTACTTGATGCATATTGTATATGATTTTGTTGCTGTGTGTATTCAACGTATAAGTTAAATATGAAAAATCGAATTATAAGTACGATATAAATTTAAATTTGATACAATAAATATTGCATTATTATATATTTTAAACAATTTTTGTATAAATAATTTGTAATTTAAATTAATACGATTCTTTGTAAGATACTAGTAATGTACTTATATGGTCTTAATTAAAAAAATTATAACAAAATATATTATAAATAGATTATTAGGTCATACAAAAATGAGTGTCTACCAGACGGAAAAAAAATTAAATGCAGACTTTGCAAGATTGAAATAAGCCCTCAACACAGATTACTATATAGAACGTTCCAAATTCATACCAGAACAAGGAAAGTTTAATAATAGTGATACTCATTCAGTGGTGCTTTATAGTTTGACAAGCATTTACATGAAAATCGCTGTACATATATTTACAATTTGAAACTCATAAATATACGAACGTAAAATGTTAAATTAATAATTTAATTTAAATAAATAGAACTATCATATAATAATTGATATTTTAAAAATGACGATTGAAAATTCAATAAAGCTTAAATTTAGTGAAAGTGAGGTAAAATTGTATACACAGCACGACGGAAGGCATCTGGATGATTTCGCGTGGCCGTCGTGTTGGCCTAGTTTAATGCGAGTCCACGCGCTTCTCTTCCCATTAGTGTATGCCACTCGAGACGGAACCCATACATATATAATATCAACTCTATGCATGTATACAGAGCGCGCGAACGAAGAGAGCTTTTCGAGTTACTCAATGGATAGCGTACAACGTCAAAGCTCGTTCGGCTATTCAAACTTGCGACTATATGTATGTTACGCGATGGAGAGAAAAAATGACACTGTTTTCTATATATTAACGTTTAAGTTGATCGAGTGATGGATGTTTTCGATAGTAGGGAAATAACGTTCCAGCATTATAAACATACGCATGTATATCGTAATCGTGATAATTCCATTGAATCTTTGTGATATTTAATTAGATGTTGTAATTTCGTGATACAATTTCATGTTTAATGACAATCAGATAATTATGTTTTATTTAATATGTATATAACTATTATATATTTTTCGTTATACTTTTTCTAATATATAACTGTAAAAAACTATGTTTGAAATTGGTTTGTTTAGAACTTGGTGCGAACATGATTTGTAACAAATTATATAGATGGATGACATTTGTATAATTTTAAGAAATTGAAAACAAAGTTAGAGAATATTATCGGCTTGTTTCTATACGACGTTTTCATATTGCGTTTTATTTACTCTATATAATATACATGCGAAATACTTCACCTTGTCAATAAGTGCATAGAGATATATTGGTTCAAAGTATTAATATAATCATTATTTTATTTATATATTGCACGTAATCAATGTTTATCTTATGATATATACATATATATTAATTAACAAATATTAAATCACGACAATGTTTATGGAAACAATTTATAAATAAATATACGATATTTATCCCTCGCACATTTTGTGTAATCCTTGTAAACATTAATGAACGTAGAAATGTATACAATAATTGTTGTATATGGATATACATAAAATTCACGTATATTTATTTATCGAATTCGCGTCGAATGCAAACGTTTCGTGATTCGTAAAAGTAAAATTCTCTACGTATAAATATAGTGTAATTTTTTTATCTATTGTGTGTCAAATAATTTTATGTACGTGCATTGTTATAAAAATCAAAGAAAAAATTGAAATATTCAGGTAGCCCATATATTAGTGATGAAAAATATCGTTTATAACTTTGGAATATATCGAATACATTCAATATATCGATGCTCACTAAACTTAATGTAGTGATGTAAAACTTGTACTTTCTTTCGAGATATAAGTATATAGTCGACGTATACACGAACGAGCTCTGTGTGTATATGAAAATGTTAAGAGCTATTACATCAGCGTAGTAAAACCTGCCTCATAGGCGTGTACGCGTAAAATTGAAGAGAAAAATCGGTGTCGTTTTAAAATTTGACCTGTTAATACAGTTTATAAAAATAAAGTATGTTTTTGCGAAGTTGTATACCAAGATACGTATAATCGAGGATCGATGAGATAAAACGAAACTTGGAACGTTTCGTCGTCTAGACATACCGTGCACGTCTCGTGCAGCGATATTACTTATATCTTCCGGTCAAACTTTTACGCCTCTTTCTCGTTTGTTGATAGTTTTTATTTTCATTTGTAAAACGTTATATGTATTATAAAAATACCTTTTACTACTTTTCTTCTAAAATAAATTTTATTTATTATTTACAATGAATATTGGCAAACGATTGTTTATTTATATATTTATGATCTAGTTTCGTATTTAAAATTTATATCTAAAATCATTTTAACTTTTTCAATATGCATATAACGATGATTATTCTACAAATCCTTGATACTTTCATGAGATTTAGGTATTATTTATTATTGTTTTTTATTTATAAATGTAAACAATTTACATTTAAATAAAATCTGTACAGAATTTATCAATATTACACTAGTTGAGAGAAGAGAGAATTTACGACAAATGGATATGTATCAATTATTGAATCACCATGCATTGTATTTATCTTACAATAAAAATGGGAGTTATATCTTATATGGTACTGAAAAATAAAAAATATAAGTTTGATACATATTGTATATACAAATAATCAAAAGGCGTGATAGCGCCTGACGCAAGTATAGCGCGAGAGCCATTATAGACAGCTAATTTAACCCCTCAGATTTTTGATGTCTTTTTTTTTACTATTACATTATATTCAATATGTATTAGATATACATAAGAAAAATAGAAAATAAGTAATTGCTTGTAAATGTTCTTGTGAAAGAAGTCACTAATTGTAAAGTTATGAATATTATGGGAATTAAAGTGTATATATATAAGGAAATAAATAAGTAGAAACAAAATAATATTTTGAAATAAAAATCAAAGTTAAGATAAAATGTGAATTTAATAAAAAGAAATATTTTTATATACACGTAGTTTCTTTGTGTAAAGATAGATTCGAAAAATTCTGTTCATCATTATAATAAAATAGACATTTTGATTATTTTTGGTCAAAATTTCAACATTCACTATAGTATTAATAGTTAATATCATATATATATTTGTCAACTATTTATTTCTCTCAGTGTAGGTACATAAGTATCGTTATCAATTTATAATTTTAATTTCTCTTACAATTAAGTACATATATATTACTAAATAATATTTAACGATTCGACATATATTCATACACGATACTAGGATTTCTCTCGCCAAAATTTTGTTGCACAAACGCTATTGAATTTCCTGATTTACCCCATAAATAAGGTTTCGATATCTCTAATATCCGTATAATGGACGTACAAAGACGAAATTGTAAAAAACGATTGCGAAGAGAAGCGAGAGAGAGAGTAAGTTGTCGCGTCCCCGTGACACCACGGGTTCCCGTGATTTCATCATTTATATACCAACCAGCCTACTTAACTTGCGTCTAGCATCTTTTTTCCCTCTCTCCAGTTTTTGTGCGCGATCCACGCAGCCCTTACCAAACTCAGAGAGTTTCCCTCCTCCCGATGCGTGGTTGCGTCTCTTATATTTTTTTGCCTCTCTCGCAGTGTCGCAAGGGTGGGGAAAAACTCAAGCGAACGCATCGCTTGCTTGCACGAAAGTAAGTAAGTATAGTCGCGGTGCAGCGGCAGCATCTTCGGCAGTTCGATCTTGGTGGTTATAACTTCGACACTTACTTATCGCGCCGCGCGCGCTTTTTAAAGGTACACACCTCGTTTGTATATATAAGGACCGAGTCTATATAACTATACAGGAATATAACAACTCGACGATCTGATTTGCATATTTTAAAGAAGTATGATTTTCTTCTTTTTTTCTTACAATGATTGGTTACATTATTATTTTTTCTTAGCGTTTGATAATTTGTTTATAATAACTATTGTAAATTTAATGTGTTGTACAGACATACTACGAATAAATTATAATTATGAATGACATATGTAAATAAACGTTTGGACGACATTTTTTTAATTTGTTGTGAATATTGTCCACTTTTTCTTAAGTCCATCTACATGTACATTTACGGTTTATAAATTATAATTATATATCAATTTACGAAAATGAACATAAGTTTTAATATTTATTCAAATTTTCAAAGTGACGATACGAAAATTCAAACTTAAATATTATTATAAACAAAAATGTATATTTATATAACAAATTATTAAATGCTAGTCACTTATATTCGAATTGATAAAACGTTTGTAAATGATGAAACGTACACATACATATATATCTAACATAAACACGATTCAACTTCTCAGTTCGGGTGTAGTAAAAGTTGGCGGGAAAAGTGAAAATAAGGAAAAAAAAGAAAAAGGAGAGTCGAGAAGCCAGTCGTATCCATAGTGCCGGGAAAACCTTCACGTAAATTTTTCAAACTGGGAATTGTAAAGAGAGAAAAATATGCCAAGCACTAAAACGCGCGTAGCCATAATCGGCGGTGGAGTGGCCGGTCTCGTAGTTGCAAGGCACGTGGTTTCACGACCCGAGACTTACAGCTTAAATTTGTTTGAGCAAACCGACCAAATTGGTGGTACCTGGGTTTACACCGATGAGACCGAGACTGACAAAAATGGACTTCCTGTACATAGTAGTATGTACAAGAATCTCAGGTGTGTAATTGTCATTATACAAATATATCTTTACTAATCTATATCTATACATACTTATTCGTCTATTGTATTATATTTGTCAACTTTTTCATTTTTATCTGTAAACTAATAAAGAATTTGTGTGAAATATCGATTTGTATCTGTACACCTATATATTATAATTATATTGAGATCCCTGTATAATAATGCGGAGTTAATGAAGCAATCGATTAACTTTTATAGGAAATAAACTGGAGTGGAAATTTTTCGTTATATATGATAAAATTTAAATACATACACCAATATAGTATATATACTGCTAACTATAATATCAGTCTTGGTTTAGCATTCGAATGAGTTTTTAAAATTAAAATATTTTTTATAATAACACAAATTAAATTTAATTAAATATTTAGTGACACGAAATTATGTAACGAACGTCGAAATTACTTATAGTATTGAATAAAAATTTACTCGTTTAATTAATACGTTTTAACAGTAAATTTGTAATTAAAATTTTTTTAACTTTAATAACCAGTTTTTAGAAATATTCAAGTTTTACATTTCACATTTTACAAATTTGATTTTCCAAACAGAATAAACTATGTTATTATCGGTAAATGAGTATATACAACCGATTAATATTTTGCACCAGCAACTTTCAAACGACATGAATGGTGAAAAAGCTTAAGGGATATAGCGTGATTAAATAATTACATACTGTATGTTTTCTAGTAATTTATACTAAAATACAATTAAAAAATAATTATTTTTCGAAAACTGTTGATTAGTAACGACGTACACTTTTCTTTAGAGTACTTTAATTTTCTGTTAAAATTTGTGTTGTTGGGTAATTTTCTTACGTTCTCGAATGTTCGGTATATGTCTTCAAAAAGAAAAGAAGAAAATCTTATTTTGCAAACTTTTATGCCGCGTACTCGTCAAAATATCGTATGAACAAAATGTAATTTTTTAAACGATTATCGCAGACGATGCAACACGTTGGCTACAACAAATTATAAAAGCAACAATGATAAGACAGAAATTTCCATACGGAACTTAATAATTTTTATGGATTATATTATCGTTACGATAAAAATCGTATCGCGTAATTTTACAAATTAATTATTATCTATTGATGTAATCGTGTATTAAATCATAAAAATGACAATTATAAACATTGTATAATATAGTTGATGAAATAATTCATTTTCTCATGGTGGACGTGTATCCGTATATGTGTGTACAATGTCCATTTTCATAAATTGCGTTAATTTACACAGGACGAATTTACCGAAAGAAATAATGCAGATTCCGGATTTCCCGTTCGAGGATTGCCAAGGCCCGTCCTTCGTTCACCACAGTGTGATTCGACAGTATCTTTTGGACTATGCCGAGCACTTTAATCTCTATCCTCATATCAAGGTGAGCAAGCAAGTATAATAATCGTTTTTAAATCTTTGCGTAACATTTCAAATTCGTTTACTTGGTTAAGTGATCCGATTTTCTTCCTTTTTTATATAACCAGTTCATTGCTTTTTTTTTGTTAAACTGTAAAGAATATAAGTAAATGTTGTAAAACTTGTAATACTGTTGTAAGTCTTCTTTTTCATTGAACAATCAAAAATTGAATTCGTATATATTTGTAATAGGTCGTTTACGTAGTTTTTTAAAACATAAACTGTTTCAAAATTTCCTTCTGCGTAATGGTTTTTTGTCTGAAAATGTGACTACATTATTAAAATCCGGTACTGTATAAACTTTTATCAGCTTATTCATAAAAGTTTAACATATTACGATAAGGTTATATACATGTGTATATTGAAATTATCAGTGACTGCAGGTATATAACAAAACTAAAAAAAAATACTGTACAAAGATAAAAAGATGTAAAGATATGTAGTAACAAAATACAATATCTTTTTAAATTGTAGTTAAGCACGTTAGTTAACCACGTGGAACCGGAAAAATTGGCAAACGGCCAGGTTATTTGGTTGGTAACTTACACGGATTTAAAGACAGGAGTTCAAACAATCAAAACGTACGATGCAGTTGTTCTTTGTAATGGACATTATACCGTCGGTCACGTACCCAATATCCCCGGTATTGACACTTTCAAAGGTACCTGCATTCACAGTCATCAATATAGGATGCCAGAAATTTTTGCGGGGAAGAATGTGTGTATATTAGGAGCATCCTGGTCAGGTATCGATATTTGCCTGGAGGTTGCCAAACACGCCAAAAAGGTTTGGTCATTTTTTTAAGTTAAATAACAATTTCTCTACTATTTGAACATACGTATAATTGACTATTGATTTCTGAAAATAAGCGTATTGAACGAAAAGAATTACTTAATTTTCTTTATGAAAAATCGAACGATAATTTTTTTAACCCTGAAATTATGTATTTTACTTGCATTACATCTAATAAAGACATATTGGTAATTTTGAATTTAAAATGTTATAAATTTTCAATTAAAAAGTTTCTCATTTTCTATATAAAATATAATATTTTTTTTAGATTTATCTAAGCCATAATCTGCCGAAACCTTTAGACGCAAAAATATCAAAAAATGTAGAGCAAAGGCCAGGAATTGGACGTGTGAATGGTAGTACCTTCATTTTTCTAGATGACTCTTCCGCTCAAGTAGATGTTCTTATTTATTGCACTGGTAATTCATAATTCTTTTATTATCAATACTATTCAAATATAATTTCTTATAAAAAATTATGTTATCTCATCTTGAATATACGAGTATTAATTGCTACAAGTATTGAAATAATTATTGTTAAAAAATTGTACTTGTCGTATTTTAAATTAAAAAACAAATTATTACTATTTTCACAATTATAAATATAACGCACAAAAATCTAATGATTGATAAGATAATCGTTTTAATTTATTAGGTTACGAGTTTACGTATCCTTTTATGTCATCTAAAGTTAAATTACGAACCGAAGAGAATCACGTCGAGCCAATTTACAAAAATCTGATTCATATGGATTGGCCAAATCTATTTTTCATGGGTCTTCCCGCTATAGTTATTCCTTTCCCTATGTTTCATATACAAGGACAATATATTTTGAAAATAATTGAAGGTCGGGTTAAACTTCCACCTTCGAAACAGATGTACGATGAATTTGAAAGGGAAAAGAAAAGTCTACTGGATAAAGGGATTGCGGTAAATCTCCTTATTTTTAATTTTATCAATTTTTCATTTCATATTTATTAATATTATTTTTTGTTAACTTCGAATGAGGCAAATAGAAATGCTATATTTCTTTCTATCAAAATATATATAACATATTGTTTTATTATTTTAAAAATACTATAATTACTTTTATGCATACACATTTTAAATAACTTTTAACGAACAATATTTATTAAAAAAAATACACATGTAAAAATAAATTTATGATATATAACAATTTTATCATAGCGCACAATTTAAAAAAATCTATGATAATATTGTACAGTGTGTTTTTCATCTTGCGTGTTTACAGATAAGGCACATCAACAAAATGTGCGACCGACAATGGGCATACTACGATGAAATCGCAACAGCAGCTGGTGTTCCAGGATTCGCGCCTGTTATAAAAAAAATTTACGAGCATTGCAATAAAATGCGGGAACAAGATTTTACAACTTACAAAAATTATCAATACCGAATTGTCGATCGCGACAATTTCATTGCATCTTGTTGTAAACCTTGTTAGGGTTTACGCATCGAAAAATGTTGAACAAAAAAAAAAGGAAATATATATGTGTATACATATTGACGTGACAAGGGATGCGCTGTTAATTGCGTATCTCAAGAAAAATGAAATTCCTTTTAGGGATGTGTATGTACAATTTGCGTGATGTTAAAAAAGAGTTGGGAACCAAATTTTTTATTTTGGTGTCACCGACTCTGTATATCTTTGTTGAGACATTGAAAACGTTTGGTGTTTAATGTTCACTGCCGAATTCTGATTTTTTTTTTCGATACTTATGTATAGTTGCGGAATGAATAAGAGTTATATTTTAATACATTTTTTTTAAATAAGATAGTATATTTTATAAGGAAAAAGATAAATGTATTTTTACAGAAATAAATAAAAAGAGAATTGTTTAAAATAATGATGGGGTTATTTTTATTTTTGACACAACCATATACCTTTCATATAGTAAAAGATTTAGTATGGAAATAAATATTACTTACGATAACAAAAACCAAATCTACGTTAATTTAATTTACACATGATTCATTTCTTTTATTAATATTTAATTATCATTTTAAATTTTCTACTTAATTGTCAATACTTAATTAAAACAACTTGAATTAACAATTAAAATTAAATTACACTAAATTTATTTAATTTATCAATAATCAAGCAGACGATCAATTAAAAAATGTTAATTTATTTAAATGAAATAATTTAATTGATAATCTTACGATTTCTGTATTAGATAAGTAATAGTATAGCTTCTTAAACAAACGTTAATTATTACATTGTACTACTTTTCAAAATTTCGTTTTTATCGACAGAGTCATATTAAATTAAACGCGTATATCAAGCACACACATATATATATGCGCGCGCATCGGGTAAAGAAAGACACACGCATAACAACTTTCAAAAGAAAGAAAGAGAAAGAATGCGAATTCATCTGACCATGTGTCACACGGTATAGAATCCATCGTAGTATTTTTCCTCAGATAAAACGTGATTTCAAGTTGTTCGTTTGATCTTACGCAAAGTTAAAGAGATTGTTACACGACAATTCGTAATAATTAAATTTGTCGTTAATTAACGAGGTCATCGTTTCACGTTAAAAAAAAATTGCGCCTTTACGCGCACGAACTCTCACAGCTTGTCTCTATCTCACACACATAAACATTATAGTCTCGAGCTTGTTTGGCGTTTTATATACTTGACGTTTCAGACTATATATATACAACTGGATAACCTCTCTTTCTTGCCTCGCGCTTTTTTTTGTTTATTTTGTTTACGCATTGTGCAATCGGCGCGAGGGCGTCAATTCTCTATTATTGTGGAGGGATTTCCCTCCTTCGATTAACGTAGAAATTCAAAAGGGATAGCTGAGTTTTCTTTCAACAGGGTTTTGTTAAATTTTTATTACCAAGATGAAGAAGAAGGTAAGGAAAATTATGCGTCATTACATCAACGCCCACTTTTATTTTCATATTATCGTCAACTACTGATTCTTATTGTTGATTTATGATCTTTTAGGTACTGCTAATGGGAAAGAGTGGTTCGGGAAAGACTAGTATGAGGAGTATCATTTTTGCTAATTATATTGCAAGAGATACTAGGCGATTAGGAGCAACAAGTAATACTTCTTTTCTTGCTTGCAATTTTACATTATTATAGTTATAAACTTCTCTCTTAAATATAAATAAATAATGTTTATTGTTTCTCTTTGTACAATCAAGTAACATTACTTATTTGAAATCATTGTTTGAATTATATTACAGTCGACGTTGAACACAGTCATGTACGTTTCCTTGGAAATCTGGTCCTCAATCTTTGGGATTGCGGTGGACAAGAAGCTTTCATGGAAAACTATTTTGCATCGCAGCGCGATAATATATTTCGAAATGTTGAAGTACTGATATATGTTTTTGATGTTGAATCAAGAGAATTAGATAAAGATATGCATTATTACCAAAGTTGCTTAGAGGCTATACTGCAAAATAGTCCTGAAGCTAAAGTGTTTTGTCTGATTCACAAAATGGATCTTGTACAGGAGGACCAGAGGGATTCAATTTTTAGAGAACGAGAAGAGGATTTGAAAAGACTGAGTTTACCATTACAATGCACATGTTTTAGAACTAGCATTTGGGATGAAACTTTGTATAGGTAAAGACATTTTTTACAAAGAGACTATTTTTATAATGTAAATAGGTCAATGCTTAAGATATACTTTATTAATTTAGAGCGTGGTCATCGATAGTTTATATGTTAATTCCAAATGTTAAAGAACTTGAACAAAGTTTAAATCAGTTTGCCAATATTATCGATGCTGATGAAGTTCTTCTTTTTGAACGTGCAACATTCCTTGTTATTAGTCACTGTCAAAGACGGTTTCATAGAGATGTACATCGTTTTGAGAAAGTATCAAATATTATTAAACAATTCAAATTGAGTTGTAGGTTAGTATATAGGTCATTGTACTTCTTACATAATAGGCATTAATAAAATAAGTAATGTTTAATAAATGTTTTATGTACAGTAAATTAGCAGCTCAATTTTCTAGTATGGAAGTCAGAAATACTAACTTTGCAGCTTTCATTGATGTATTTACATCAAATACCTATGTCATGGTTGTTGTATCTGATCCTACAATTCGTAAGTATACTTTTAATTATCTAAATAACGAAACTTAAAAAACATTTATTTTTAATTCTTTTGTGTTTCTCATATATAAACTTTGTATATTTATTGTCTGTTACAATTAACCCATAATGATGACATATTAATGTATTTAGCATCTGCTGCAACGCTGATTAATATACGGAATGCACGTAAACATTTTGAGAAGCTCGAACGAGCAAGTCAGAGTTCATCTTTAAGTAGATAGAAGTTGGCCCGGCCTAAGCGAGACCGATTTCGCTCATCTCTGGGTTCTTGAGATGGACCACCAAAGAAAACGCAAACGAGCAAAACGCGTTCTTCGCTTACGGTCCTATTGCATATATCAAAACAAACGGTGATGCATCCACATTGAGCAAATGACAGTGGATTATCACGCGACTGATTAACGGAGCATCGATTTACACGTTATAATCCCTCGAAACAGATGTTATATATTATTATATGTGGTACATGACTATGTTGAATAAAACGAGATTCATTCTCTTTCCTTTTTTCAGACGCCATAGTATTTATTTAAAACTTATTAATATTATATTTAAATTTAAGTTTATATAAAAAAAATCTTTACTTTTTTTAATGAATATAATTGCGGTTTAAAAAATTATATGAATAATAAATAAGTAATAATACATTATTATGTAAGTATGTGAAATTCAGATCTTTTAAAATATGAATTAATTTTTATTATTTCAAACAGATTTGTTTAAATGTTTAAAGAGCCCGCGCGCAAGCATCTTATTCGTATCTTTTTACGCAACAGCTGATTGGACGACTTTTCTGCGTTATCGCGCATCATGAAACCCCTCTCACTCTTATTAAAGAGTAGTTCCATGGCAGCCAGGGGCTGATAATTGTGACGCGTTATGTTGTAACCGCCGAATGAAAAAATTTGATTAATTAAAAACATGGATAGAATACTGAAAGGAGTAATGAAATACAGAAAGTGTCAAAGAGAAGGAATGGTAAAACAATTTCAAAGAGTCAGGGATAATCCGGAGGTAATGTCAAGATTCCATGAGTGAACATTAGTTTATTAATTGATCTTCCAGTTATGTACAAATAGAAATTAAACATTGATGAAATGTTTAGAATTTGTTTGCTTTTTGTCACAGCCAAAGGCAGTGTTTTTTACCTGTATGGACTCCCGGATGATCCCAACTAGGTTTACGGAAACAAATGTTGGAGACATGTTTGTTGGTATGAGAAATACTCACATGGACATTATCACGTTCACGTCACGTTTTAACCTCATTTTTTGGCGTTCTGAGTATGTCAAATATACAGAGTATTGTTATGTTAATTCCTATAAGCATGTTGATAAAGAGAGAGAAAATATAGAACCTTTCAGGTCCGCATTGTAACATATCATTCATTTCGTACACTTTGTATATGCTAAAAACTAAGTTAGTTTTTGTTATGTACATAAAAAAATTATTTTTGCAGTGAGAAATGCTGGTAACATAGTTCCTCATTCACAACATTTCATTGATGAATTAACTATGTGCGAACCTGCTGCATTGGAATTAGGATGCGTTGTTAATGACATAAGACATGTCATTGTTTGCGGACACAGTGATTGTAAAGCCATGAATTTACTGTATGCCTTACGAGATGAAGAATTTGCATCTCAAGTAAGATTTTCTTAAATTTATAAAAATATGATTATTTTATAAAAAAAATTTGTAAAAAATTAAAAATATACTTTAATTATCTAGTAAAATTAAAAGAACAATTGACAATTTATAAAAAATAATTATATTTTATCTAAAAAATATCTGCAATCTAATTAAACATTACATTAATACAGCATCTGAAACATTTATTTTTGATGATCACTTATATATATTTCAAACACCAAAAAAAAATAAATAAAATAAAAAATTTAATCACTACCGTTTACTTAGTAGTTATATATATATGTATACAATGAGAAAATAAAAACTTAAAATAACTCGGCAGGTGAACAGAAGAATATCACCTCTAAGAGCTTGGCTATGCGCACACGCCAGCAATAGTCTCGCCAAGTTTCAGCAACTAGAAATCACGGGGTTCCACGAGCCGATTCTATTTCAAGCCGAAACACCTCTTCGTAAATTCGTCGCCTACATCGATCCCGAGAACAAATTCGCTATTGAAGATAAACTCTCTCAAATCAACACGTTGCAACAACTTCAAAACGTTGCATCTTATGGTTTTCTCAAACGTCGACTCGAAAGGCACAATTTACACTTACATGCGTTGTGGTTCGACATTTATACGGGAGATATTTATTACTTTAGTCGTGCTAATAAACGATTTATAGAAATAAATGAGCTGACTGAAACGCCTTTATTAAAGGAAATAAAAAAATATTATTCTTAAAAATAATGACAATTTTTTTATGATCATTTTAAGCGGTATAACTATAGTTACACTTATTGAACGACTGAGAGTATATTATAGATATCGTTTTTATTTTTATGTAAATTTTCTAAAGATTGAATGAAGAAATCCATAGCTGTACAAATTATATATAGTGTAACATTAAATTTATTCTGAAACGTACAAATTTTTATCATCGACTTTATATGCAGTTGAATCTCAAACTATACAAGATGTAAAACTTTATAAAAATATATATCGCTGTTTTTCGAAGTGCAAGTTTGACTTAAAAAAATAGAATAATGCTCAATATGTCATTAGGACGAAATATGCATTTACATATACTTATTTATATTTAACTTATATATTATATATCAGAAATATATTATCTATTTTTCACATAAAAAGTGTCTTTAATTTAACGTTAGCATGTAAACCTTGATTTTGTAGAGTTAGAATGATAAATTTTTGTTTTTTTAAAATTATAATTAATTGAAGATAGACGAGAAGATAGTATTTTCATTAAAGTAATGCGATAATTTGACTTGTTATATAAATCTTTATTATGTAACGAGTATGTTATAAAATCATTCGTTGATTGAAAAAATAGAGATAGAGCTCTGCTTTGTTTAACAAGTAGACGCATCAATCATTTTAATGATTATAAAAAATTGTAAAATTGTACTCTTATAAAATATCTCTCTGAACGTATGAAAGTATTATTAAAAATAGTTTTCCTAATTGTAAATTTACGTTACAAAGAAACATTAAACTCTAAAACTCATATACTATACTGATAATCATATAGTTTCTTTAACAATAAAACAATTCAAATAAATATTTATATAACTTTTACTTAATTAAAAGTAAATCACACATCGAATTTCGTAAAAAATTTACACAGTTTCGTCAATAAGAATAAAGTAAAAAAATGGCAAAAATTAACCAACTGAACCGCGAAAGATTAAACGATCCTGAAATTTTGTACACTGTAGAAATTTCATCTTACTATCACTTTATAATCTTTTAGCGCTTTTATAAGAAAGAATTCAAACAACTTTTTTTTGAAGTGTGCTTAATATACAATTACGCATTAATTATTCTTGTATATGAATATTCGGTAAATGAAAGAAATAGAATGAGGGAAAAAAAGGAGTTTAAAGAGAGAAAGACAGGGTCTCGTTACACATAGCGTGCACCGGTGAACTAGAGCATGCCTATGCACTCGCCTGAAAGAGAAAGCAAAAGCAAAACAACGCGAACACTAAGAGCAATAAGCCATTTCATCCTCGACGTACATAGGAACCTCTTTTACTCTTTTCTCGACTGGTCATCTTTTGGCGAAAATTGCGCTTCTACGATTACAGTCGATAAGCTTCCTTCCTATGCTTTCATTTAAAGTACAGAATCTACGGTACGATACAAAAATGTAAAAACGTTTTTAGTACAGTACTCCTTGTCTTCTATTTGGGTGAGTTTCGGTAAATTAAGGAAAGTGACAGGACATTTGGTGGGTATGTTAGTAGGGCAACTGAAATTAGACTTTTAGGGCATTCTATGAGAATGATACGAAGATTTAATACGGTGCTTAATGATCTTATAATTCATATTTTAACGTTTATACAGTTGTAGACCTCATTTATATTAAAAGTGAGAAGGACCATTTTACAATAATTTACTTTTTATAATTACTTACAATTTATAATACATAATTTTTTGAGGTTTTTTTCCTGTCCAGTAATAAATGCTCATCATAACTACATATAATTTAAATTTTATGTATAAATCATCCCATATGTAAATTAATAAAATTTTTTAGTAGAGACAATGATTACCCGCGTAAAAAAAATTACATGTAATACACATATAAAAAACGTGTGTACGACATGTTGTTTAAAACATGTATCATGCATGTATCTTGTGACCGAATCCCATATTAGAAATGCATGTACATTCGTGTTTGGTTCGTGTGGGATTGATGTTTTATACATGTGATATCTGCCAAATGTATAACGAATATGTATATTATAAGCGTGTGGATACTTTCTTTTTTCTACCTCAACACTCGTGTAGCTTATGTGTAGATATTATAAATATTTAGTGTATTTGAGATGTTTATAGAGTGCACTCCATAAATATCTCAGGTACACTAAATATATTTACAATATCTACATGGAAGCTACACATAGGCGACACGTACAAAATGTAGAAATTTTCATAATGTACATGTAGGCTACATGTACCTACATTTTTCACGGGTAATTATAAGTTTAAATAAAAAAGTGAAATAATAATTTGTTATACTTCACGTATTTTAAATCAATATAATATTTCATTTTCAAAGTTAATTTTAATGTTATTGAGGGTCAATTAACTTGCATAAAAAGAAATAACTTCAAAAATTCATACCTGTTAGTTATTGCGTTATCGACTATTCGACAATTACATTATCCGATTTTTTTTATTAAACATGTAATAATTCCAAGATTCTTCTTATAAATCGAATGTCTAGCGCTGCGACTTTCAATGAACGGTTTTCGCCGAAAAAGTTGGTTTTAACAATGTAAGTATGATAATCCTGAAACTAGTGCGCGCCTATGAAATTTATGCTTGGACGCACGCGAGCGAACGTTTTTCCTTTTTTTCGCGCCCGCGAGCGCGAGCGCAACCACAGATATATCATCTATATATATATATATATATATATATATGTATGTATGTATGTATGTATGTATATCTAGATGTATATACATACACAGGTATAAGGACGATTCCTATACTGACCATAAAAATCTACTTGACCCCATAATATTTTTCATATTTTTATTCAAATTATATACGGCTAGGAATTAACGAGGGCGCGGATCAGGTAGAAAAACCATTTTTTTTGTTAACCTGCGCGTGATGCTGTTGATTATGGTTTTTTTTCCCTACCTTTTTTTTGACAAAAACTTGTAATACACGTTCTATAAATCGTCCGAGTTAAGAGAACAAACTGTGATTGTACTTTTTTCCAAATCGTTAAGTAAGGCGTTAACTTTACATATTATATTGTCATGCATAAGTGGAAGTACGAATAATTAGTTATACTTGTCTATAATTACACCGCATGAATTTTTACAGTTACATTATTTGAAAAATATTTTTTGTTACATGAGCACAGTATGGATTTTATATCGAAAGTTCTTTCTTTCTCGCGCGTAATATAAAATATAGTTACAACGCGTAGAAATCAACTTAGCAACAGCGTCCCGCGTAAAAAATGTATGTTTATCCAAACTTTTTTTTTGGGAAAAGTTCATATCAACGTGTCCAACGAGACAATCCCAAACATGGAAAAATATTAATTAAGCATTTGTATAAAGTTTATACAAACATGGTACCACGGTAGAGCGAGAGATCTTAAAAAAAAAGATCGGAGGTTCGAATCACGGAATAAAAAACTTTTCTTCATTTGTTTTATTAATCCAAATTTTACAAGTTCATAAATACTATTTTTAAACTTACCTATAAGACATTATTTTAAGTTTGTATAAACTCTATACAAATGCTTAATTAACATTTTTCAAGTTTGGAATTGTCTCGTTGGACACGTTGATATGAACTACTTTCCCTAAAGAAAACTTTATATAAAGTTTAAATAAACATAGATTTTTTTACGGAGCGTTATATTGTTACATCTTATGTTTTGATGCAAAGCTCGAGTATTCTGGATTGTATAGCTTATAGGTGTCCACTGAGCGCAGTATCCGTCGCAGTGTGAACCGGGCCAGGTAAAAAAAAGCTATCGGCCTCCTTCCGCAACTAAACCAAGTTAAAAAGCGTGGTGAACAAAATCTCAAGCCATTTCTATGATCGCTTATAACAGCCCGCCTCGACTTTTTGTTTCGATATGTTTCTGTAATACACTTTTTTTTACCTCTCCTTTTATATCTCTCTACATTCACGTAAGAAAAAAAGAGAGACGCGAGCTTATATATATAGCGAACGCAATGGTTGAAAAAATTATGAAATTCATAAATTGAATAAGAAGATTGTGTAAATTTAAACAAAATTCACAGCGTTAACGAGGAATTAATAATAAAAACATAAATAGATAATTTGTATATAATAATGTTAATTATATAGAATTCTATCAGCCCTTGCGATAAACAAATAGGAAATCACAAATCGATCGATTTAATTAACAATAAAAATGTACTTCTATACATGGATGTGTAGTATTAAGATTTGGGTTAAAAGCCCGTGCATCGACATCGACTTTTCCACTACGTAGTTCGATTAATGTTCGATTCCGTACGCGCGCATGTCCATAGATCGTATAAATAATGATAATGGTCGAAACTTTTGATTTTGATTAATGCGCGATACACAGATGGAATGGAATTCTTGATTAAATGCACACGCGGGCTCTACAGTACCTTCGGCTATTGTACATTTTTACTTTTTACCCTGCATCAGCTATACAACATTCTCTAAAATGGGAAATTGAATTTTGAATCATTAATAATATATATAACTGTGTGTAGGTTTTTTCACAAATATTAGATTAATATGTGACAATTGAAGAATCACGTAAATACTTTGAACGCATACGTATAATATAAAGTAAATTTAAGCAATTATGGATTAAATGGAAGAATAAAAAATTCTGTCGGTTTAATTGAAAATTAGCCAACTTCGCGACAGTGAGTCAAGAATTGGAGGGGGATCGGGATTGTATTGGTCTGACAGATTTCTATAAGTGTATAGATGTATTATGTACGATAAGTGTATTATTCCTATATATTCTATGTATAATCCATGCTCAGATCGATTGGGCAAGTCGGACAACGGCAATCGGTTCTATCGTGGTCTACTTGCCCGGTGTGTGTCGAATCACGCGCGCTCGCTTATTTTTGTCATTGTACTTGCTACAGAACTTCATAAGCTACGGGTCTTGGTTAATTGAATGGCGCAAGGGTGCAACGAACTCGAATGTTTCCTCTCCCTTCGGAAAGAATTTGATTGTTAAATGAATTCGACAAACTCAATGTGAAATCTGGGTCCTTGCTTATATTATTTCCATCGATCTATACATAAATACTATTTCTCACCTCTATTGAAATCAATTCACGCACGACCACACTCTTTTTTATGTTACACGACGTTATATCATTTCAAATATTTTAATATTTATTTACCAACGATCTAAATAATTCAACGTGTATTAACACGCCCGTGATAATTGCATTTTAGTTTTTTGCATTCGCCGTATACTCGCATCGAATTATATTTTCTCGGTGCGAAAGGTACACAAAATACAAAAGATATATATTATACATTTAAATAACTTATATCTTAGTGCGCGGCGTAAGGCTAATTTGTAAATAACAAAAGTAATTGCCTAATAAATCATTGGAAACGAAAGTCATTGTGCAAATTTAAAAAGCATTCGACGTTATTTACTCTTCCATTATATTATTTCGTACAATGCACACTTCCAAACGAAGAAAGTGAATATATTCAAACAATTTTATCCATAATTTCCATATCGTGTATCCTCTAATCATCTATCCAAATCATATGCCACGTAATGAAAAAAGATCTAACGTACATGTATATAGGTGTACGCGACAATGTGAAAGGAAACGCGGGCCTAAAATACAATCTGTAAATCGTTTGACACTCTAAAAATGTACAATGCGCAAACATACCCCGAATGAATCGTATATTATACAGCAACGCAACTACACACACACACACACATATATATGTTATTGTATATAGACGCCGGTCGCTCGCGGGCAAGTTCAAGGAACAATGAGCGAGAGGCCAGAGAGTCACGAGTCACGATCCGTAATGCACGATTTTACTGTGCGCCCAAGCTACGTACATACATATACGTGTGTATATACATATATACATATATATATATATATATATATATACACACACGCGCATACACACGTGTATATATTGTATATATACATATATATATATTGTGACGGTAAGTGTGCCACTGACCTAGAAACACACTTAACCGCATGCGTGTGTGAGGTCTCTCTCTCTCTCTCTCTCTCTCTCTCTCTCTCTCTCTGTCTCCCTCTTTCACTGTTAAGCGCCCTATACACACCACTATACATATATACTTGATCCCGTGAGTATAAGCGAGAGATCCTCGAACGCGGAACGCTCGCGCGCACCTTGAACTTGACACGGAAATTCTCCTCTCTTATTGTCATGTATAGGTGCTACACGGCTCGTCCTTTCGCGCGCGCGCGCGCACGCACGCCCCCATAGGTGTGCCCGATTATATACATTTTTTTTTCTTTAGGTAATTTCATGGGTGAGGTGTTGTTTCTCACGCGAGATATGCGCTTCCGAGTCTCCTTAAGGTATAGAGCATTCGGTGCGATCTTCTTAATCTTTATATTCCTTTACTTTTTTTCATTTGACGTTGGTTTTAATTAGGGTTCGTTTTAATTGCACATCTTCGGAGCGAAATCCTGGCCTTTTGAGGTTTAATGACAAATTACATGGAACATAATGAAAGAGTTTATAATAAACCGTGTAATTTTCACGCTATTTCTTAAACGTATATATGTATAAGCGCGCGCGATGGGTAATTGAATGTGCTTAATTCAAATATATTTGATGGCTTATGAGAAAACGGGGTAAATACGTATAGTTTTAAGTCAAATATATATTTATTTAACCTACAATATAATTATAATTTTATTTTATTATGTCACTTGTTGTACGCCAAAATAAAACGTTACTTAAAATAAATTAATTAAGATATATAACTCGTAGTTCCACCCAAGATTTAATAAAGAAAACAATTATTGATAATCTGGTCAAGATGAGAGAACAGAAAAAAATTTTTAGAAAGTACATTACCTCGACGTGTTATTATAACTTTATATGGGCAATAATGAAGGACGTGAAAAGTAGAAGAAAAATTATTCGAATATAATATATGTTCGATCTTATAAAAAGTTCATTTATTTTCCAAACATATATGTCAATTCAATATTTCAATATGTCAATACATATTTCCACAACTAAATGATATAAACTTCTTTACAATCGTAAACTTCCCTTACGCTTATCGTAGTTTAATAAAAAAATTTTTAAGAAATTTTGATAAACAACTTTTTTTTCTTTGGATAAACAGCTCGTACAAATTATACATTAAATGCGTAAATTTCATTTTACGTAATCATAATTTAATTTTCTTCTGAAATTTTTTCTTCGTAAGGAAAAAACGCGTGTAATTTAAATTAAATAAATGCACGCAATGCTTTTTTTTTACTTGCAAAAGAAACGCGTACAAATGCATAATAAATTTCTTATTTAGTGTATAATTAAATAATAAATCTAAATTAGTATATGTAGATCAGGAGCTTAACTTTAGTTTCTATTCTCCTTAGTACAAAAGAATGTCATCTGGATAATTGCAGATAAAATCATCCTGAAAAGGTATAACAAGGCGAGCATTTCGCGCAACACTCGCTAATTAAGTATACAAACATACTCCCTCTCCGAAAAATGTATAATAAAAACGAAAGGAAAACCTGTTCCGCTCAATCCCATGCCCCATAAAGCAACAAGCGGACTAAAATCTTCGCGTTACTTACCGCTCCCAAGAGCGGAAAGATAAACCTAAGGAAAAAAGAAGATTCATTGTAAATTGTTTGCCTTGCACGTAATAAACGTTCCAAACCGCGACATTCTTAGCGTAAAAATTAACGATCTGTACATTACTGATGATAAACTTACAGAATGAAAACCGGTGAGTTTTCAGGTACATTTACATAGACAATATTGTAATGATTTTTAAATGATAATATTAGAATTATGAAGAGTGTGCAGGTGTATATAGCGTTATGCAAATGAGTAAAATTGTTACTGTGTTTCATTTTATGATTATTGTTCTCTTTTCATCTTATAAACTACTATTTTAAATATTTTCTTTCGATACTTTTCCAAAATATAGAAGAATTTACAACTATTACAATTTAGATGAAAAACAAAATTTTAGATACTTGGAAATAACGCGGTAGTACTACTTAATACCATTTATATCCTTGATGGGAAACACGTCATAGTAATAAAACGTCAACACCTTAAAAATTTCTCTCTATAAATTAATTAATATCTATATCCAATGGCTACGAAGAGAAAAAAATCGTAATAAATTCTAATAATTTCAAAATATAATCTTAAAATATTCCAAACTTCCACTTTCCTTGTAGAAATGCCAGTGTCCAAAAAAAAAAAAAATCATCCACGCAATGTATGTGTAGAATGATTCAGAACGGAACTACCTTACCGCGGAATAAAACTTAAAGTAACGTAAGGAGAGGGCTGAATTTTTCGGTTTTGCGCTATTTACCATTCGTGGCAAGAAAGCAAAAGTAGAGTAGCCGCGCGCGCGGCGAATGTCGCCGTCTCGTCTACGGACAGTATATACACGGTTGCTTTTTCCACCTTTTCTTCCCTTTTTTTTTTCTTCATCGTTTCGGATCGATCACCGTGTGTTGGCGCTCCTTGATTTTTATCGCGGCCGTGCGCGAGGACTTTCCTTTTTTATAACGCCTGAGCTGCACGAGAGCTACTTGACGTTTTCTAGCGCGTATACACTAGCTTTTTGGGAACGAAGAAAGTTTCGAATATTCTTTTTTTTCTTTTTAAGTATTATGGTATAGTAAATAGGTTGTTTATAGGTTACTGCTTGGTGCATCAAAATGTATATATACTCTACTCTTTCGTGTTGAGGTAATATGTATATTGCTGAAAGAGAAAATCTACATTTATATGTACTTGCGGTATTTTTTTTTTTTATATTTTGGCAAAGTTTGTCAGTTTCAAATTTACGGTTTCAAACTACTAATTTTGCCAGAATTTATTAAAAAAAACCTATATAATAATTTAAATACAAGGTTAAGTATGCAAACGTCATCGCATGATAAATCTGATTTAATCATTAATCTATATGTATATAAAATTCATTCGCGTGAATTATTTTAAAAAATTGTAACACCTATAGGTACGTATATTCATTATATAAATAAGCTAAAAAAAACTAGGTAACAGTTTATCCGCAATTTGCACACCTACATCTTCACAAAGTGTAAAGCGAGTATACTCTATAATCTTAAATGATAAACGTGCGCACATTTTCATTTTTTCTCCTCGCCGAGTGAGAAATAAACTAAATAACCGTCAAATCGATTCGAAGAAATTTTAATTTTTTTTTTCTCTAGGTTTATGAATAATTCACGGTTCACATTACGTTGCACACGCGTCTCTTCGCACATTTTCTTATAATACGAGAATTAAAACAATAAGAATAAGAACGAAAAAAAAAAAGAATCATGCGCTTTCTCGTGCTGCGGGTGCACAAATTCCAGATTCGAACACGAGCGGTGGTGGCGGCGTTATAGTCCTTCCGTCACAGTCTCGTCCCGTTTCCTAAGTGGGTCGCGCAATATCGAGATGGAGAGTGAGAGATGCTGCTTCGCCACATACGAGCGGATCGACGATTAGCAGAATTTTTTTTAATGCCACTGTACGTATATGTATATATATATACATATACACATCTACCTTATTTTATATGTGCAATGCGTATCTCGTATATATACTGCTACAGTGGAACGAATTATTTTTTTTTTGTTCTAGAGGGGAATATTTATGAGTATTATTCTATTTATCTGTACGCGTACTGACGATGTAAAGTGAAAATGTTTATATTGTTCCGTATGTGTGTACAATTAAAGTGTTCCGATAATACCGATTTTTCCTATTAGTTAAACGTGGTAGACAATATTACCACTAGTGAGAGAATAGAGATGGGAAAAAAATAATGTCAAGATATTATAATTCTTATGTGCACGAGTATAAGTACCAGATTAAAAAAAATCGGTATATCTTGCAATCTCGATCAAATCCGTGATCCACATATTAAATTTCTCGGCATGTCGATGTATCGTAGAATAACCATCGAATATAAATTAAAGTATATATAGCCGGATTGAATTGGAATCGAAAGCACATGTACATGTAGAGATATATAGATATATATAGATGTATAGATGTAGATAGGTATGTATAACCAGGAGCCAAATGTAACCAAACGGTGTCAAAGGCCAGAAGAGCTGTATAAAAACGAAGGAAGCTCCCCTCCAATGGGTACGGCACTTCGTGACGTCCGCGTCCTCGTTTTCTCGTTCTGAGGTCCGATGCTCGAATAAAAGAAAGACTGGCTGCTGCGCTCGATCGTCGTGACTCGTCCAATCGCGCGAACACCACTCTACAGGTACACACACGTTCCTTGTACACGCGTCTATCTCTGTCTATACATATATAGATATATATATATATATATATATATATATATATATATATATATATCGCACCAGCACGGAAGCACCGCGATGATAATAAGACACGTGTGGCACCCTTACCGCGATTCCTGTGCCTTACACAAGATTGTAATGAATGAAATGGCTTTTTTGGGAACGCTCCTTTCTGTCGTTCTCTTTATTCCCGCGCAATTTGTAATTATACGGCTAACTGTAAAAAGTAAAAGTTTTTTTTTCTCCTTTGGACGTGTGCAGTATGCATACTTACCCTTCTTTTGACCACAGGGGATCTCTCGCATTTTCAGGTTTAGTGGTCGTTTTGCGAAACAATCCGTATCCTCCTACATCATTATTTTTAAATGTGCAATTTCCAATCTGATTAGAATTTGATCGAATGAAACAACAACTTTATGTATAAACGTTACAAGTAGCGTTTAAACCTTCTTTTAACTTTCTACTTTTTATTTTTACTTGACAATGCTATATAACTAGTTCATTTTCTTTTTTATACATATTTTTTTTCCGGAATCCATAACTTATATATATTGTCATGTGAAAATTCTTTTTCCACGATTTAATACATATATGTTATTAAACCGAGCATGTAGATTTTAATTATTTTAATTTTCTTAAAAAACAATTGTTTTTCGTCTAAAGTGAAATTTATGTCAACGAGCATACAATATTATACCGAATAATTTTATTCGCGAATGTGTTGATAAAAAATTTGCTTATACATCAAATTAAAGTATATCATTCGTGTAAAATTTGTCCTCTTATTTCTACTGTAAAGTGAAAGAATTTAAATAGTGACATAATTTAAACAATGTACGCAAGGTGTTTCTAGATGAAAACAATTTTCATTGCTTTAAAATTCAATTAGCGTACTTGTCGATTAATCGAACAATTACAATTTTCAAAATAATTTTGAACAAATACTATGTACACAAATGTACCATTTAAACGAATCCACACTAGCTCTTTCATGCGTCCGTATAATGGGCTATCAAAGTACAAAGGAAAAAAAAGCAACATCGTTCATTATGTTTGATTTACAGTGCGGTTTTGTATATTTCCTTCAATAAGGATAATGATCAGTCCCATCGAAATCTCAATGTGAACCCAATGAACTATCTGTGAATCGTATCAAGCCAATGCACACACACACACACACACACACACACACAGAGAGAGAGAGGGATATACGTGTAGACGACTGGGCCACATGTGCATTGGAAACCCAATAATAAGAATAATAATATACGTGTAAGGATGGACGCGCACCTGTGGCACCCTTACCGCGATTCCCCCCGCGAGCGCGCATGGAAGACGAAGCGGAAGGTCTCGGAACGGCCGCGGCCTCGTTTTCAAGCCTTACAACCGGGGGCTTTTGTGTCGCGCTTCTGATCCTTCTATACTCCTTCTCTTTCTCCTTCTCCTTCTTTTTTTACTCCTTTCTTCGGTACCTTCATATATACGACTGAACGCGGTAAACCTGCTCCCCTTTTTCTCTTTACTGGCTGCGTGAGTCGGTGAATGGGTTGTGTTACGGGATTCGACAACAGAAAAAGGAAAAGAGAGAGACTCTCACTGCTACTGCGGGGTGTCAGGTGATTTCACATGTGTGGATATGGTACCCATTTACCGGTGGGTGTACACGGGTGTACCTGTATTCTCAACTTTTTTTTCGAGAGTTTCGGGGGTATATGTCGTGCAACTTGAGAAAGTCACTCGGATCTTTGGAACAGTTATGACGGATGTCTCTCTCTTTCTATATATATATACACACACAAACGCGTATAATGTTCATTTATTATTATACAGGTATTGCGACGTGAATTTTATTTTGTAAATCTTTGAATTCAGATTATATGGGATGACAAAACGTTCCTGCTCTCAATTGCGTTCGATACGCTCACTTTTACTCGCGCCAAACAAAAGTGTTTAGTTTCTATTATGTATATATTGTAAGATGGACGTTCTATCTAATTAAAATTAAATTATATTTAATAACGGTTTGTATTATTCGATATGTCATTATCTGTGTATAACTGTAAATATATACATACACATCTTATAGATAACTTTGTATATTTAGACATGACGAATAATATTTTTTTTGTTGTAAATTTGACGATCGTATAGAGAGTGCATCTACCGAAACACTAAATTTACAAACTAAACACGATGATTAAACAAAGTGTAAACAGCACGTAAAGTTTATGAGAGGAAGGAAATTAACCATTTTGGACAATGTAATTATAGTAACGTTAGACTAAATTAACTCGGTTGAAATTAGTGTGTGAGCCGCGTCACGTACGCCAAATCCTTGCCCACAATAATTAATATTAGAAGAGGCGAAACTTTACGTATATACATAATGTGTATAATCGGTGCTTTTGCAGTATATGTATATATGTGTATGTATACATAGGAAGCAGTAACCTGCTCGCCTGGTGAGTTTCTAATTTTAATTCGGAGTTTAGGGCTATACGTTATGATGTAGGACACGAAGTGTGACACTTTTGCCTCGTGTCCAGGGTTCGCCTACTTGGACATTTGTCTCTGACTTATACTCAAGCGAAAGTGGTTCTCGAACATTAGGTGCTCTGCGGTCGCTTGTTGCGGCTGACCGACGAGCAAATTTTCATTAATCTTTTGTCCGTATAATCGTATCTTACGGTACCCGTATTTGAGAACCTTAGAACAAAAGGAAACCTACATACATATTTTTTCTTTCTTCAAACATTGTTTATTTTTTCTAAAATAATTATTACATTTAATGAGTTTTTGTTCCTTTAGATTCGTTTATTAAGTATTAAGTTATCACTGTCTATTGTTAGAAACAATAAGAATTATTTCACTAATAATTGTGATTAATGTACATTTTGGTTAATATTGTAAATATTTAAATTATTGTGGGAGTATTTGACACTTGTTAAGAATTGAAATTGGTTAATTAATTTATCAAAATAAAATTTTATAGATTGGGCTGAATTGTAAAAATTAATTGTTATACTTTAATATCATCGTTTAGGTAAAAGTCTACATTTCAATCGTCTCGAAAGGAATTATTAATATTCAAAATTTTATTAAATTCTAATTGTGGCAATTGAACTTATTATCTGTTTTTTAACTTAGTATTTGTAAATAGATAACATAATGTAATTTAAAAATTCTAATTTACAACTAGGTTTTATACTACATTTACGGAATGGCTCCTAAAAGTTACATCTTGAAATACCCTAACAACAAAATTTTATGTTACAATAAAAATACATTAGAATTGTATAACGCAATCAATTAAAAAAGGCAAAGTAAACAATAACGTTATTATTACATAACAAAGTAAACTTGATGGAAAAAAAGTACAAGGAGAGTAATAATTAATGGTAAAGAGGTATATAGTAAGTGACCATTGAAACTAAATTATCACACCAAGTAGGATTTCGTCAGGTAGCAGCTCGAGTACGCGTCGAAATCGATCGGTCAACGACCAGACTCGCCGAATAGCGTCAAAAACGAAAGGTTGGGGCGCAGAACCGAAAAAAAGGAGCAACAAACTGCATTACCCAACAACGCCTGGCTCACCAGCCGTTCGAGGTAATACGAAGTATAAAAAAAAAAGAACGAATGCCCCGGTTACGTGCGAGCGAGAGATGCTGTCGGGTGCGCGGAAATACAATTACGAAACGATAAATCCAATTACTCAGAGGCGGGCGCATCGCGCGAGGATCGACGAAATGTATGGTTGTTGCGTACCTATTACGATCCACACGCGCCGCGTCGTTGCCGAATCGTTTAGTAGCAAAAATATTATAATTATTAGAATATAATTTTATTTATTTAGCAACTCTTGTAAATATTGTATCTTGTTTAAATTGTATTATGCTATGATGATTTTAGGCGAAGTAACACTTTATAATTATATATTGTTTATCTTAAATACAAATGATGATATTATTATTTTGTCTTTTCTTGTAAGGTGAGAAATATTATAAATATTATATTTGAGCATTTTAAAATCATGATCAAATGTAATGATTAAAATTAATTTTATATTTATTTTATGTACTATTGGAATAATTATAAAATCAGCAGGAAAAAAATAATATATATTCTTTTACAATTTCCTAATAAGGTCACATATATATACTACATCTATTTGAGTAAGGTAGTATATTGTAAATCTAATAATAACAAATTACTAATAAATTATACAAAAAATTATAAAAAAAATAAACAGACCCTCCGATTTGAACACAACTATATTATATGTATATACATACATTCGCGCAAAGAATTCCTACTCATGATTTAATCAGTTATATAATGTATACCTAACCGAAACAAAACAACAATAATATTAATCATTGGCGAAACCGATTTTGCAACGAGTGTACATATATACACATACGTATATATACACGCAGTATTTTCCCATAGGAACCTCCAAGTCATCCAAAATATTCAACCGGGAGTCATCGACCGGTAAAAGAATAACACGCGTTAAGGAAAAAAAAAATTGCGAAAAATTCGCCTCGATGATTCGTTTAGCGTGTACGTATAAGTGCACGGCGCTCACGGTTTTGTTATATAAAAGAGCAGGCGTCATGCGCACTGACCGTCGTTGCTTCTTTTTCCGCACGCACCGCGGAAATCTCGCACTCAGTGGACGCCTAATGAATGTTACGCCCCGAGTTGCAATAAAACAGCTTGGCTTCCCTGTATATACATCATACATATGTTTCATTTTACGAGGAGAGTGTTCCGCAATTACACCGGGAGCACCAGATTAGTAGCTAATACATTTTCCCTTGATTATCGGTATATTATACGTATCTATATAGGTATATAATCGATCGATGCGTATGTATAATATTTTTAAAGTAAATACGTTATTATAATTATTGTAAATATCAATACTCGTTTTAATTTTATGTACAAGTATAACTAATGTTTCCACCGATGATTTATACGAGACGCGTTAGAATTCGGGTCCGGAGAATTCGAAGAATGTTTACAACGATCCGACAAAGTCACAATAAAACGATCGACCGCGTTTATATATATATGTACAGAATGCAAGTTAAAAAAAATAGCAAATCGTAATGCGCAAAGAACATGATCGTTAAAAAGAAGTCCCGAAGGTCGGTGAAAAGTGACCCTCGTAATAATAAACGCGTCATATTCGAGCGTCTTCTCGTCCTGCATCCTTAAGGCTCTTTTCCTACGAGTTATAAACGCGGGATCGTATTTTTTTTGGTTTGTCCACCTGACGCTATCCGAACATGGTTGAAACAAAATATCAGGCCAAGACCGAAGGAGTCTCGAATAGGCATAGATTTACGACTGTTTGCTGGAGCGGTGGTGTACCGCGGAAGAAGGCAAAGTGTCCGCGGGGGGCCCGTAATTGAAACGGGGTTGCGGGCTGCCACTGGCTACCTTTTCAGGAATAAGGAAACGGTGGCTGTAAATTTTTGGTTCTCCGCGAGGAAGATAAGAGGGTAGCCAAGGTCATCGTTTAACGTAATGGACGGTCGGTTGATGGATGGACGCAAAACTCGGAATGCACAACCGAACATTTCGACAAGTCGGATTTTCCCGACAACCTACTGACATATAGAATTATCCTACGTCTTAGCTTCGTTACATTACTCTGATGTAAATTGTGTGCACGCCTACAACTACAGTGTAAATTCAACGAAGCACATTTTTCTAAATTTTTTTATGCGAATATATATTCTTTGCAATATTGTCATACCTTTATTATAACTTTAACAATTTTAATGTAAATAATAATTGTAGTACCTATTAGTTTTCGTAACTGCATGCGAAAAAGTCATTAATTATTTTTTTAACATTTGGGTTGCTAAATATTATAAGCGTTTTTTAATAAAAAAAACTTTAATAGTGACATATTTTATCTAAGCACTATTAGTCTTTTCGTTAAAGGAACTTGATGACCAAAATATTTTACAAAAAATTAACAGTCAGAATAAAAAACTAATATATATGCTGTATAATAAAATTTCATAATCTATATATAGTTATAACAAAAATTGAAATAAGTGTATTAAATTTTGCTACACACATTATTATTTCTTTTATATTCTGACATTATGTATTAATCAACGTCCATTAAAAAATGTTTCTTTATGCAGAAGTTAAAAAAATATAAAAAAAATATAAAAAAATTTGTATTTATATTAATAGCTCTACATTATTTTGATGAAGTAACCGACCTCAGTAGAAATATGGACTAATAAATTGAATTACTCTAACGTAACCAATATCGTATATTATTTAAACCTTTGAAAATGTGAGGACCCCTATATGCACATAAATCTGGTAACAAACGTACTGGAGTTGTAATATACTCATAAACCATTAATTCTCCATAAATATTCGATCGGTGAATCCTTCCTCCCGCAAAGCGCAAGACCGCACTAATTGCGCGAAACCAATAGTATGCGTACATAAACGTATGTACGTGCGTATATATATGTATGTGTGCATAAGGTGTGTACTTGTAGATCTTAGAGACTGAGAAACCCTAAAGATCGATCGGGTCCGTGGGTAAACGCAATAGAGTAAAAGCACAGTCTCGGCATTATGCAGGATAGGAACCCTCCCGAGAAAATATACAACCGCAGCATTGAAACTCGGACGAGTGAGATATATCTCTTCGTGTCGACGCAAAAGTCTCTCGTATCCCGCAAACCTGCGTTATTTACGACCTGTACCTGGCGCTGGCGAATCTCTGCAAGTGGAGGTGAGAAAATCCGGGTGGGGCGCGACAATGCTATATATATACGTATATACGCTGCGCTTTTCACCCGGGCTCTTAGCCGCACCACCACCAATAAATATCGACCGGCGTCTCGGTGGACCCTTTTTCCTCTCTCTCTCTCTCTCTCTCTCTCTCTCTCTTCGTCTCCTGAAACCAGCAGAAGACGTGACGAATCTCAGAGGGCAAAATATTGCGGGCCCGCCGTGAAAATCGCGCGACGCGCTCCCGTAAGATATCGCGGAGGAGGCCACCCGTTGTGACTTTTTCCAAGACTTCCGGGTGGTCAGAGTCTTTTGTTTATCCGACCGAGAGGGATGCTTTACAGTTTACCCTTGCGTCATACGAGACCGACTCTGTTATGATTTTCCGATTTAGTATGAATACTCAAACTGGAACGGTTGTTGCTTGTACCGGGGCTTTGTTCCTCTGTAAGCGCCTATATACTTACTCTTTACGTTTTCTCCTTGGTTTTGTGAGATCGACATTTTTCTGGGAATTGCATCTCGATGAAATATTTATTCATATTAATATTCTACGACAGAAATTATTTCTTTTTTCCGTTTCGTCCGACCGTATACAATATTTCATGCTTTTCATATATATATATATACTTTGTAAATAATAATAATTTGTTATCAAAATGTATTAAAATTTTTTTTAATTTCATACTCAACAATTATAATTTATACTATTACAATACGTTTCTTAATTTGGTTCTCAGCTAGCATAAATATTTTTTCAAATTTAACTAATTTTCTTTTAAATTATTATTTTTAAAAAGTTTAATGCGATTATTTATTATAAATATTAACATAAATATTCATCTTAGCTGTTTAATTATATTATTATATTAAATCTCTGCGGAAAAAAACTTTATTTGAATTTGAAACGTTAGATTTTCGCGCTAGTTATTTGACGAGTGTAGTGCTGTCATAAAAACGTATCGTACCGTCAATACAGTCGTAAAATTAGCAGTGCGTTAGCATTTCATAATTATAAATTTATTAGTTGTATAAATTCTTGTTCTGATGGTGACCAAAAAAAAATGTTCGTAAGTGTCGACGTAATGCGACAGTGCCTTACGGTATTTGTGTTCCATCCTTGTCTAGGGGAGTGCTAAACTTCTCTCCTTTCATATCACACGTTATTACTAGCAACCTGCCGACTTTTATACAAACAGCAAGGTGAATTCATCACTTACGGAAAAGATTTTAAACGGCATCCATCTATCGACAGGACCTGCAATTATAATTTTACATTACGCATATATTGTCTATAAATATTATACATATGAATAATTGTAATTGTATAAAATAATAATTACACTTATATATAAAACTATTAATAATGAATATCATTAATTTTAATAATTATTAAAATCGTATTCGTATATATTGATATATTATTTAAAAACGAGAATTATTATTAATTTAGCCATTTGGTTATGAAAAATAAACTACTTTCAAAATATAATTATAATTATGAAATAGTTAATTAACTTATTACAACATTAATTATTACGCAATTGTCCAATTACAATAATTATCTTAAATTAAATAATAAATTATCACTACATATTTCCAGATTTAAAGTATTTCGAAAGATTACAATATATGCTTCTTATACTGGGACGTTGATATTCAACCGTTTTTAATATAATTTAACATAAATACCTCGGAGCTAACCAAGTAAATATAAAAATAGTTTGAGCCAACTTTTTGTAAACTACTTACGTTCATTAGTTCAATAACGTAATTGACATTAAACGTACATAACAAACAATTTGCACTAAATACGAAGGTACGCGCGTACAAAAACCCGAGGCTACGGCAATGCCAAACGATGCAAAAATGCAAGGACGTATATACATCGAAGCGCCGAGATAAAACTTGGTACTTTTATATTTGTGTATATCGTATATACGTGTATAACGTGGATACAAATAAGAATAATTGTATAGACGAACTCGAGCGAGCAAGGTACAACTCTTATGCATCTCAGGTATATAAATATAAACATATATATATATATATATACACATCGATCTTGCGGACTGGATTTAGGAGGGGCGTGAGCTAACTCGACAATGTAATTTTATTGCAGCTTACACCTTGAATTTACGCGCTCAACGAATTGTGTCTGTCTCCCGTAAAATCGTTTGCCAAGAGAAGGTAAACCGTAATTGTTTCCTACTATCTGCTCCAGGGGCTTTACAGAAGGGCGGCCGGCAACTAGCTTCGTTCATACATATAATATACGCATCTTTTACACTCATCGAGTGTCGAAAGGACGATGAGTCGGCGGTTTAGAATGACGAAGTAATTTGCGCGTACGGGTTGCAGTACAGCGAAACCAATCTCGTAATTCGTTACTTTTCATGCCTATCTTGCCGAGATTCGAATGGCTTTATTTCTCGTCCTCACCAACGAACGTCAAGGTTACCTCATATTTTTTCAAGATTATTTTTTAATTAATATATATATGCCTATAGATTTAATATTTTAACCGGTACGTGTCATTCACTCATTACAATTCTTTTACAATGTCGTATTTTATTCAATTATTAAAATCGCTACTATGAACATTTACATTTTAAATAGATAAGCATATATAATTGAATATAAGCTAAAAATCCATCAGTTATTATATACACGAAATGCCGTTACTTCCTAACAGATTTTCTCGACATATATATAATAAACATATAACGCGCTCATAAAAATGAACTGCGTCCTATCCATCAAAGACACATGGTATCGTTCAAACTCGACAAAGAATCAAAATACAGCACCCCGACAACGAGTGCTAAATACATCCATCCTTGCGACGCGCGTTCGCAAAATAAGACCTTCACGTACCATTGTTCATCCATCGAAATTTTCTCATCCCTTGTTCGAGTCGAAATATTTCCAGATTTTGCGCGCGCGCGCCCGTGCGAATGTCGTCAAACAGGATTATTGTCCTTAGAAGCTATGTGTGTGCGTATATATATATAAGGGGCTGTAAATATTATCCCCCAGAGACAGACCGGCGATATTTGGCGCGTGTCCGAAGTCTGCGACACACGTGTGTGAAGGGTCTCTCGCGCGACTGCCACACGACTACACGAATTGTGCGTATCATTATACGTTTGCCAATTTTTACGCATAGACGCGTGCGTATTTGACCTCGTGACCGGATGCCCAAATATTTTGGGTTCTAAAATCACGTTGCTTTCTTCTTTTCATCTTGTCAACATGTGTTGTTTCGGTAAATCATTTTTAGAGGGTGTTACAGGATTTTTCTATCTCGTTTGTCCGCTTTAATAAGATTTAAATGTTTTATTGGTGTCTATAACGCATTGCACTATACTCGAGAGGAGATGCATTTCTACGTCTTATTAATTGTTTAAAAGTAGAAGTTATATAACATTATTGGTTTGTCCATTGACTTAATTTAATATCTTGAGGGGACAAGCATGGGTTAAAAATGAAAACAAGATATTCAATTTTAACAATTAATAATTTTTTTTATAACAACTGAAAACATTTTTTAATTTTTTAAACATATTATATTATTAACTTTTAATTAAAATTATTTAATCAATTGATATTGAACATAACTATATTAATTAATTATGACAGTCCGTACTTTGATTTTTTACCATAATGGACTTACTTCAGGATATCTCAGGAATCACTTCATCGAATAGGCTGAAATTTTAACAGTAACTTTAAAATATGTTTTTAATCCACTTGAATAGACCAGAGTATGTTAACATTGTAATAAAAAAAACTATTTTTACCAAATTATGTTAAAAATTCAAAAATTGTGTAAAAAAACAGCTAAATAATTTTTTTAAATAAACATTTAAACTTTTATTGAAATTCTGCTTCGTTCAAGTGGATTAAAATAATATTTAAAAGTTACTGTTAAAATTTCAGTCTATTCGATGAAGTGATTCCTGAGTTTTCTTGCGGTAAGTCCATGGTAAAAAATCAGAGTACAGAGTCTCATAATTAAAATAGTTATATTATATATATCAATTAACCAAAAATATTCTAAATAAAAGTTAATAATAATACAATTTGTTTAAAAAATTAAAAAATATATTCAATTATTATGAAAAAAAATAATTAATTGTTAGTATTGAATAGCTTTTATACAACTTTAACCCAGGCTAGTACAATTTATCGTAATCGTAACATAATAATGCAATATTTATTAAATAATTAATTTTAAGAACCGTATATATTATTGAAAATTTTTTAATGTATTGTAAAGGAAACTAGTTTATCTACAATTGTTATTGAATCACTATAAATTATCAACTTTCATGCAGCCGGTTTGGTCACTGTGTTTCATATAAGTAATAAAGTGTATTACATCTCGTTTATAAACATTTTAAATAGAATTACACTAATATTTCGTGAGACTTATGTTGTCATTATAACATAAACTTTCAATATAAAAAACGATTCTCAAAGAAAATAAGAGAATTAAATAAGATTCTTACGTTACTATTTTAATAAAACTTTTCAATTACTTATACTATCTAACTCTCGTGGGATGTAATGTAATGTAAGCTTTTAACGTACGCTACATCTTTGAAGCGAACAAAACTATCGCACAATCATAATATAAACACGTAAAAGCCATATTTTACCAAAATGAAATACTTCACCCACTTTTTGAAAAAGCGTCGAAAAAAAAGTAACAGTAATAACCGTCCCGTTTCAAAACTCCGCTTACGCACCCGCTAAACCAAACGTACCAAAAAAAAGTGAAGCAGAGCAACAAATACGAGTAAACGTTGACCGAAGTAAATGTATATATATAAAAAAAAAGTACGTCGTCAGAGTTGCGCAGGGTCGGTAAACCTTCCGCGCGCAATAACTTCCTCTGTTCTACCAAAAATTCCAGGTCCGTCACGTCTTCCGCGAGGTCGCTGCTGCTGCTGCTGCTGCTGGTCGTAAAGTCAGAAGGGGCCGCGGTGCTTTTATTGACGGCAATAAAGCCCCAACCGATCCCTCGTTATAATTCGTGAGGCCCCGAGTTCTCGGGTGGACACCCGTGTATAACGGTACCATTTTCCTGTCGAGCGTACGGGTGTGTGTATGTGTGTGTGTGAGCGAGCGCGCAACCCTGAGCGAGCTACTCCAGGGTTTCGACGTGGACGCGCATGTAATTCTATAGGAAAGATGTACACGCGAGGAGATGAAGTGTTCAGGAAGGTGCTTCCTTCGCATGAGATGCTATTCTTTTTATGTTCCTTGTAAATTATGTAGTTTGAACGTGCGTTTTTTCACTCTCTTTCATATGAATTTTTATTGTGATGGACGTGTGTATATTAAGGCATATTATAACTATATCTACACGTGCAAGGAAGTTTAAGCTAGTTTTTTTTCTTATATAATTGCACTATTGAATCGTTTAGCGGATAAAAATATGTTTAATTTTAATAATATGTTGGTCTAAACATTTGTTAACTAGACAAAAAGCTTTCGTTAGAGATAAGGGAAGAATCGATATAAAATTTTTATCCTTCTTACTGTACAGTTAAAAATAGTGTATTTAATTAATTTTTAATAACTGACACTTGATATAGAAACAGTTGTTAACGGGGTGCCATAGTCAATATTTATCCTCCCTACCTTATCGGCAATCGTGATTATTAGTAATAAATTTGTAAATAAAACAGTATGTGAAAAAATAAGAGAAGAGGCGCCTTCGTTTATTGCTAATCTAATTGTGTGCTGAATTTGAAATTGAAATATTATTGCATTTTCGAGAAAAGTCTTACCAAAAATGTGAACCTAACCTCAACGAAGTGAAAATATTTGATATTTTTGGTAAGACTTTTCTCGAAAACGCAATAATATTTTAATCTAAAATTCAGCACACAGTTAGATTGTCAATAAACGAAGGCGCTTCTTCTCTTATTTTTTCACATACTGTTCTACTTTTTTATTAATTAATCATCAATAATTGAGTATGGAACCCCCTTAAGCGAGTTGTTAAGTCTATAGGTATATTGAAAGAATCGCATAGTTTATATTAATTGAATAAATATAATTATTTACAAATTAAGTGTATACCCGATCATAGAATTAAATAAGTTCAATAAAAAACCAAATAAATAATTAAATATCAAATATCGAAGATATAATCATAGAAACGTACAATGCATCGGTGCGTGCAGAAGACGTATATATAATATATATATATATATATATATATATATATATATAGAAAAAGATCATCCAAACCGACAATCTATTCTGGTGAAGGTGTAGACAAGTCTTGGACCAAAAAAGCTCTTGTAAAGTCACGTCTCAATACGCAACCGAGACGGTTCGCGGATTCACCAAAAGATTCATCCTCGGATTTGCCGTGACAATCGGTCTGCCTCGTGCGTAAGAGCGAGAGGGATATAGGAAGCGCAGTGTAGACGACGTTATACTCGAACGAACGACCATGGAAATGTATAGAGGAACGGCAAGCAAGGAGGTCCCCCATAAATCTCATCCGTGTCTAAAGCCGAAGGGAGGCTTGTCAAAATATTTGCGGGCATAGGCCGATGCACTCGGGGACCCGGAAGCTAGAAGAGAGACGCGTCTTCGTATATAGTCGGCGGCGACTTTGGCACCGCGTGCGCGCCCCTTTCGATACGCCGATTTACGCACGCCTGTTATCCACGGAGGAAATATTTACAAGTAAACTGCTATATATAGGTATATATATAGGTGTATACATACACACACAAACACCAATCGCCTTTTACGCAATTTCTTTGAGTTTTTCGTGCGGGTAGCGTAACCAATCTTATTGTCTACACCTTGTGTATTATCGAGTTTTACTCGTGTACAGATTGGTCTTGTTTACTTTAACGGTCATTTTCGGACGCTTTTTATACGTACATTTTTGTAAGAATTTGTCGGTACTTGTTATTTTACAATCAACATTAATAACCACTGCTGACGCGTCTGAACAATTAATTAAATCTATACATACGAGCCAAAAGTTTTACAAAATCTATCTGCATGATCTAAATAAAAATTTTAGTGTCAATATTATATATAAAAATTCTGAAAGAAAATTTTTATTACAAAAACAACTGTAACATAAAAATAAAAAATATTAAACAATACAAATGTTTAATCAATATTTATAATATTACGTCAATGTTTCACGAAATTCTAAATGATATAAGAATGGATTCAATGCTAACCGCACGGATAAACGATAAAGCTCAAGCTACGGCATATTTGTGATATGACGTCATATTAATCCGTGTTGCTACCGTATATTCAATGACGTCAAAATGGAATTTAAATTACCCTCAAGTTAATATATATAATGCCTTTACAAGGGAGATTTACTTCATATATGAAATAAGAAGGAGAAAGATGCAATTAAAATTCGATATTATCTTCTAATTAGGTCATTAAGATACAAGTACTTTTTTTCATTATAGTTTTGGTTTATTGCAGACTGTCACAGCTTAACTCAAAAAGAAAGTGGCTGTATATTAACTAACCTTTTTTTTTACTCAATAATGACTTTTTAAAAACAATATAATTGTTAACTTTGCATTCTTACGTACATATTGTTTTATTGTACATTTCTGACATTTCGACGTTTAACTGCATTTCCGATTAGATACATGTATAGAAAGGGTTAAATTGTACATAAAGTACGTCATCACCTAATTCATTTATATTTTATTTTTATATAGACAAATGTAATTTAATTGTTTATTTTCATAAACATAAAATTTCCGAAGTATAGTCCGAAAAAATGGTCTACGTTGTAAATTTATTAATAATTTATAACATTTTACAACTAAATAAAATTATTTATTTGTTAAATTATAATTATTTATTAACGCGCAAAATACTGCAATCGTTCTTATTAATTCTCCACTTTAATAAATAATTTTTTGAATGCATTTGATGATTTTTAGTTTGCATTAAATCGAAAAATAACAAAAATCAGTGCAAGCAATTATTTTGCTTATTTCGAACAGCGGCTTAAATCCTTAAATAGGGGATTATGATATCTTTAACGACTTCTATAATACATTTGTGTATACATGTACAGATATAATTTAAGAATCGGATTAGCTCGCAATATCTATATAATTCTAATCCAAAATAAATTAGAGCATAATGCAATTTTTGAAACATTTAATTTTATTTAGCTTGTTTATTGTATTAACCAAAATATAAAATATAGTATATTTTAAATACTTAGGCATTATGCCTTCTTGGCTGATTTTTTACCAGGAAACAGTTGCATAAAATGTTTATATACACTTGGAAGAAATAAATGATTAACAATACATTATACAAATACATAACAAAATCCATCGTATTAAAAAGTATATCAATGCCGTAACATGTCAATTTCGAAACCCTTCTCGGACACTAATTAAATTAATTCCCTCGAATCGTCTCGCAATCGACCAAAAATCGACACGCATCGTAGCGCAGACTTAACTATAACGAGTCGCGCAACAAAATTTACACCAAATACTTGGAACAAAAACTCATCTCGTTCGTGTATATATATATATATGTGGAGGCCCGATTTTCCGAAAAGCCTCGGTCAATAAATTTTGAAAAACCGTCATAACCGCTCACCGTAAAATTGCGTGGGTTCTCCTAATCCGAGAGAGGGTTTTACGCAAAAAAAGAAGAAGAACAAGAACGAGAGACGCAATAAACGACCGGTATATAAATATATATATACACATAAGTATTAAAGGGTCGTCGTCAGTTTGGACCTCGTAAGAAAAAAATCTAGCGGGATTTTTTCTCGTCCAAGAGGCAAAGTACCGTTCCCAAGAGGCTCGCGCGCGCGATGCGGCTCTTCTTCTTTTTTTCTTGCGTATATGCATCGTTGTTGCACGACTGGCACGAATTTTACGGGACACGACCGTTAAAGGGTTCGTTCGTCTCTTTTTTTTTCTTAGTACCGATTTTGAGCATGGTCGAAAATATTGAGGGGGAGGTTGCAGGTTTGTTGGGTAACCGAGGGCTACGGTTGTATATAACATTACGGTTTCGTAAAGAGTTGTGTTTATATAGGTATATAGATAGAGCTGAGACCGAATTGTAAAAGTATAAGCCGCATGCTGCGTGTCGGGCGCTTCCGAAATCTGCGGTGACTATTGCTGGACGGCTCGAGTTTGTTGACTGTTGACGATATCCCCTCGATTGTTTGGTACACTCGATCGGTATCTACGTGCAAAAAAATTTTTTTTTTCATGGGGTCGAGAGATAAATTATGACGAGATGTATAAGATAGAAGATGGTTATTTATATGCAAAGTAACATTTTTATGATAATTTAACGCGCGAAATATTTAAGGTTGATTTATTAATAAATGCGCAATGCGTTTTAGAGTTGTCTTTCTCTTTTAAATATTTTTGTATAATTAGAAAAGTATCTAACTATTACAAGAAATTTCAAACAATTTAAATTTATATAACGTGCAACTATATTTTAAAAAACGATAGAAGCGAATCGATTGTTAATCAAGATTACCAAATAAGACATATCTAATCTGTCAAAGAATAAATAAACTCCTAGATTCTTATAATACAATTATGTGACTAATGTGTATCATTGATTAATTTTCAGTAATTTTTCCCTAGATGATCTCAAGACAAGAGCCAGTTTACGTGTTTGAATTCATCAAGTTCTAAAGTAGTTCTACTGGTAGTTCGTTTGATACCAGATAAGTAAAACACAATTCTGCAGCACCTTTTTAAAATACTGATCGCAATTTCTACAACGGTATAATTTGGATTCAAATACTGTAATTTGTATATCTAATTATGTACTTTCTTTAATCCAAATCTGATTAAGAAATATATTTCTGTTTCGCGTAAAAATAGCGTTGTTATTTTACGTCGAATCGAGTACAGCTAAATATATAAAAAAATAATTAAATATAGGTATAAATATTTTAATGTATAACAAACTTTAAGTTGGGTATTAAAATACAGGAAAAAAGAGAATGCAATATATTCACGCAGATCAATTTTAACTCATACGGAACCTAACAATGACGTTACATAATATAGTTTATCCAAATAATAGGTACATGCATTTAGATGCAATCGAAATATATTTAACGTATAACGAAAGTGATATAACACTACCAATAAAATATTTCAATTATACAATTTTAGCGAAATGTATATTATATTGCAAATCAAAATAAAACCATTGCTGCAATCCTTGTTACGAGCCTTTTTAATTTACAAGATTAAGAAAATAATCGTTTTTGTTTCCTAGTTGGTGAACATAAAATCGGAATTAATTTAAATTAAATTAATTCTATACCTCATTTTCATTTAATCATAATATAAGATTAATTATATACATAAACTTCACGTATTAATATTGAATTTATATCTACAATAAGATTAAATAACAATAAGCTGATTCACAAACAGATTTTATTTTGTTTTTACGAATACTCACTACAATACTCAAATATACAATATATTTTTAAACATTTTTTAATTAATAGATTTGAAATAAAAATTTTAAATAAAACGTACACAATAGTAGTTAAAATTTTAATAAATTTGTATAATTATAATTGTAATATTTAAATTCTTGTGTATATATAATTTTTGTGCTACAATATCGCATTGAAATAGTAACTTACTTATATAACTCTTTGTAGCTTATAATTAACAATAACTTATTATTATATTATATATTTATTTAATTTTATAGTTTCTAATAATTAATAATTAGTAATTGATAATTTTAATAAATTATCGATTTCGGGAGGAACTGATGTACAGCTAAATAAGTTATACTTCTTCAGTAAAATATAACATACAAACGTGACACGTAGGATACATATATTATCAGAGTATTGTTTTCAATTTTAATGAAAGTGTATTGAATACAATAAATTGTGTGAAAGTAAATAAATAATTCAGGCAAATAACAAATAACCGCGTGGTTGGTTGTAAAAATTCCAAAGAGTCATTATTTACAACTCCTATAAACTACATACTTTTCCCGCAAGTTACAATAGATAAAGTATATACGACGATTTTTCGTAATGATAGTACTATACCGAAAGCAGGAACGAAGACACATCGGCCAAATGTATATATAGGTGTATACATATATAGGTATATATATCTATACATACATATAAGCAGCATCGATGCGCGAGCATGGAAAACCGCAAGCGCGAGCGTGATAAAGGACCATGACGAAGTATGTGTGTGCTGAAAGCGTACAGGGCTATAGCTACAATATATACGTATACCAGTAGTACTTACCCATCGCGAGACGCTCTCCTCGTTAGTTAATTTTCGCGCCCCAGGTGGACTGTGACGGACGCCGCCACTGCCGCGCGGATTCGACGCGAAAAATATGATTTCTTCACGCCAGCCTGCATGCGCGCGTGTTTAAACCTACATATATACCTATACCTATGCCTCTGCATGTATATTCACTCTATGCCAATTATCAAACGGCACTTTCATTTTTCCCCATCTCGTGACGTCGCGATAGCGAATCTTTGTTTAGTCTAGACTAAACGGTTTTTTAAACAAATTTAAACGTATAGATGCGGATGGACGAGCTCGCATCTCCTCAGCCAGTTGACGTTAAACATTCTCTATCTTTGCGGGGTAGTATAATAACTTCGAATTATACATTGTATTAGTAAATAAACATTATTTCCATAAATTTTAAAAATACTCAAATTTAATTTTAACCGACAATTACTGCATATAGCGTTATAGCTATATTTAAACTGCATTTCATACATATTGCTGTATCATGTTTTACTGCAGTAAAATTTAAAAATTAATAAATGATCTAATTATATTATTTAATTGAACGGAACAATCGTTCTAGCAATATGATCCTTAAAAATTCAGTATATGGGAACCTTGATCGATAAAGAAAATCTTGTATGTACATGAATATTTTTTATAATGACTATAGAAGAGAAAGTTGAAAGTGTATATATGTATATATATTATATATATATATATATATACATATATGTGTGTGTGTATGCGCACGCGCGTGTGTGTGTGCGTGTATACAATATTATTATTATACGGTAATATTTGGATTCTCTATAAATATTGTCAGAGATCCTTTCATTACAAACCCGAACCTATGTATATACTATTTTATTATTTTAAGCTTGTGACAAGCTTTGAATCTTTCGATCAATCTACAGTAAAAGCTTGCACTATCTAAATTTGTTTTGTAAAATCGATATTATTTGTCTACGCTTAATTAAAGTCTCTATAGATTTGTTTTAATTTTTTAATTAATTTATGATCATTTACATGTATTGTACATATTTTAAATTGTTTTAACATACTTTATAAAGATAACCTGATGGAATTTTTCAACACTGCACTAAAAAAATTATACAATTATAAAAAATAATCTTTCTTATAAAAATAATAAAGTAATAAACGGTGATAATAATTCTCATTATCTTAAATAAAATGCTGGAGTTATATGTCTGTACAACGATTTTACAAATACGCAACGAAATTAATATAATAAAGCGCTAAGAGTGTATAATGGTGTACCAAAAAGACGTTGCCCATGTAAATGAAGCTCACCTACTTACTAAAAAGAAGACTAAAAAACGCGACGGTAAAAACGATCGTACACTATAACCGTATGCGTTTACGCAAATTGCGCCCGTGAAAAATTTGTCGAGAACTATATGCCGCATTAACCCAGAAAATGCGCGCGGCTGTCTCATTAAGCCATTAAAGCCCAAATCCCAACAGTCCCATCGGAAAGTTTGTTTACGGGCTACACTCTCAAAAGTGGAGCTCTCGCTGTGTGTACGCACGTATACATGCGTATATATATACATGCAAGTAAGCGAGAGTACTTATAAGCGTTTCGCGCCCTCCTACTCGGACAATTTAACCCAATTAACACGGAAAAAAAGCGCGAGTGTGAGAGTTTTTAATATATAGGTAATATGTGAGTTTTAGACGTTTACGTGCACTCGGTTGGGATGATTTCGTTTACCTAAATGTAGCGATTCATTACTAAAATGAGACATTTCTATTCCACTTGACATTTCATTATTCAGATGTATGTCTGTATACATCGTAGGCAACAGGTAGCGCTTTATTTTTATACTGCTCTTTGTAAAAATAAAGTAATATTCATCCACTTTTTTTACAGGCTGCTGTTATTTTTAACATTGATCTCGTTTTACCTGAACCTTCAATATAATCTCAATGTTGCTATTTATTTGAATGTCGGAGGTAATAAAACAGATAAAAAAAACTGTTCCTTATTTGTTAATTTACGATTTAATTATTAATGTTATCGCGATTATTACTTCAAATTAATATGTTTTTGAAAAACAGACCGTAAATCGTTCTTTTTTTTTCTTGCGCATTTTCTTTCCATTTGTTTAGTTTTATGTAACGTAATGTGTAAAAATTGTTTTAATGGTGCATTTTATAAAGGTCATTATATATTTTATGGATAACAGAGTAAAAACATTGGTTTTTTCTAAACATTGTAGAAACAATTTAGAGAATTTTATTTTATATATCAGATGAACCTATGCTTATCATTTGAATTAAATTGTGTCTGATTAATCACTCCACACTTTCATGTGGAATTTACATACAACTTTTCGATGGCATATTTTCATAATTATGACACAGCTTAAAGATATATATGAAGACAATTTAAACTTACAAAAAATTTGCAATTATTTTTATTTCGGGTAACTCTTCCCTACTATAAATTTTTATCTTCTACAGTTCACAATATGGGGGACTTTAAGATGAATCACCAATTTTTGTTGTAGTTTATAATGATATAAACCTCGTCAATAACCTCATGTTTTAACTGATTTTATGATCATAAAGTGAATTACGATTAAAATGCGTGAATGATATAAAAAAAAAGCAAAATGTATTCAATATGTTGTCTAATAGAAAAATGATTTTGCATTAATATTAAGTTAACCTTTATTAGTCTGCGACAAACTGTAAAAACACTTACCGCGATTCCACACTGAGAAAAATGAACTCTTAGAGGAATTCTTGTTAAACATGACTCAAACGAAAAATCTTATTGCGTTAAAATAATTCTTTTATAATCAAGCGGATTCTTGTATAATTAATGGAATTTACATTTGAAAAAATTTAGGAAATTTAACTCAAAAAGGCCAGTATCGTAAGATCAAGGATATCCCTCTTGATCATAGAAGAATCTTTGTAGAGCATAATTCCGTTTAAGAAGAATGTCTATGTGATCAAAAATCCATTTTTTTTCAGTGCATCGCTCAAGTCGGAATGAATGCGCATCCGAACTTTTCTTTGTTTATGTCAGTCTCTTCCTATGTCTTATGTCAGTTATTACATACTTTGTTTATTGTAAATTTATGAAATTTGATAATTTCGATGTTATATATTTTTTAATATTTTCGACTTTTTAATTCTTTATCCATAGTTATACAAATTTTATTATTACATTTAGATTATAATGTCTTTCACTCTTTACGACAATATCATCAGTTTACAGTCAATTTACGATTTCAATGACCATTTTTTGATAATAAAAATCATCATAAAAAGATGAATTGCCATTTTAGTATGGTAAAGTTCCTAGCAGGGTTGTAATCCGAATAATTTAAAAATTAACTTATTTACTGTAGGGTTTTATTATTAAAAAGTTAAAAATCCCCAGTAATTTTTAAATATTCTTTCGAGTTTTATTTTTTTACGCGTATTACTCGGGGAGTATCATTTTAAAAGATGGTGGTATATACTATGGTGTCGTTTATATTATTATTTTATTACGGTTTTAATTACATCCGCATGATTTGTTGCCGTAAATTTTTATTACTCTTAGAAAATGGCTAAAAGTAAATAGTAAAACAATATAACACAGAAGTCGAGTTCTGTTTAGTACTTTACATTGCATTTATTACAAGCGGACGTTAACGGCGATGTGACTTTATAATTCGACGTTTAACTATAGGTATGTACCCTGGCAGAACGTGAACCAAAACATTGAAAATGTTCGCACATTACCAGATATGAAAAATGAAAAAAAGTGTGTGCTATTTATATAGGTAAAAAAGTGGTTATTAAATAAAAATATTGTTTCAGCTAATGGGAATTGCTACTACAGTTGGCGCACTACTTTGTTGTTGTTATTTATAATTTAATTTTGAAAAATATTTATCGCACTTAAATTTTTTATCTGAAAATCATACTTTTCGTACAGGCAAATTTCTCATCAATTTGATCGATAAAAATTGATTTGTCATTTTTGATCCTGAAAAATATTTTTAAAATTACTGAAGAATTGTTACTCTGAATTAATTTTTGATATCTATAACTGAATTCTTGAATATTTATCATTTCTATTACAGAGGCCGATGAATATTTATATAAATTCTTAATTTTAAGTATTCTATTGAGATCGAATTATGTTACAGTTTAGTTAACAATAAATTGTATTAATAATTAACACTAAATACGTTTTATATAAAATGTTTAAAATTACATAAAAAAAATTCTTGTACAATGAAAAATTTTGAAAAAATATTAAAAATCTAATAATACAATGCGGTTAATTCGAATGTCAATGATACTATTATCGAAAAGTAAATAGGAAATAATGGAAAATGAGTAAATTGTTGTAAAAGTAAAGTACCAGTACGGAAAATAAAGTAACGTAATGAAAATAATGTATAAAGTTAAATAGGAGAGCGATAATTAGCGGATATAAGTATAGTATTGGAGTGTATACCTAAAAGGTAAGATAATAGATTTTGTCGTAATGTCTCGGAGTAGGTGACTGATAAATCAAAAATGTGCTCCCGTCCAGCTGCAGCGCCACCCCCAAGTTGCGAGCGCAATAAAATTTACCCGGACGATCACGATCGCAATTGGGAAATAATTTACGGCAAGGTCGTCCTCTGGAGCAACCCCCTCTCTGTGCCCATAAACTCATGATGAAAACCCCTTGGTCATCCTCGGAAGCCCCTCCCGGGAGTAGCCGTAGAGGGGGCGGTCTGCCCGTTGCGTCCTCTCCTTCCATCTCTCTCTCTCTCTCTCTCTCTCTCCCACGGGGGTAAGTGTCAGCGGAGTGGGAGGTATCGGTCCCAAGGTGGGAGTAGCCGCGCTCTACTAGCCGCGCGCGCGAGAGAGAAGAGAGGGGCCCCTGTACGGCAGCGTGAGGCCCCGCGCAGTAAGGGCCCGCAGGCCATCCAGTTCGCTTCTTCCTCGCCTACTTTTAGAAATTAGTCGCACTTGACCCGGCGAGCCGAGTGCGCACCACCTACTTCGGCACCGTCGAAAAAGACACACTAGAGGGAACAAAAAAAAAGTAAGGAGGAAAGCAAGCAAGGAAGAAAGAAAGGGAGCAGCTTGGCCACACGACATCCAGGATATCGAAGCATCGAGTGAACCGTTCTCCAGCCGTCAAACTAAAATTCGTGTACCGGAGACTCCTGGATGTTGGGCGAGCTGCGCGGTTGGAGAACGGATCTCCGGAAGTGGACCAGGTGACCGATGAGGCTCCTCAAGTGGAAGCGGCGACGAGAAAACAAACGCGGCTCGTGAGGTGGATTTTATCTCGACGTGGGATATGATCGGATACAGTTTTATCATTTTTTTGAGTGCATCTTTCACGTGTGCCGTAGTGCGTTGTCAGTGAATTGCCCAGCGATACTCACACTCACCCGTACACACAGACACACACCCTCACACGTACCCTCACACACACACACACACCCCTCACAACCTCACACCCACACACACACCAATATACGCATAGGTGCATATGTACATATATGTATATACGTATAAATACACACGAGACTTGCCGTGATTAAACGTGCTCGCAAGCTTGTGGACCTGACGGACGTACACGACGATTGAGTTTTATTTGCCTGCATGACGCGCATGCATTTGGACGATACTGTCGTTCAGTTTGGGATATTATCACGGAGATTTCAATGATCGGTTTGCGCGTTCACCAATTACGGTGAAAATACCATTGTGCCTCCTTCGGTGGATACGTTCACAGGGAGTACCGAGGATATCAACAATACCACTCTGGATACCACGCTGCTCATATGTAAGTAACCATTTTTTTTCTTCTTTCTCATTCACCTTTAACATTATTCTACCAAGTTGGTATTAACGCCGCTTTTCTATAAATTTTTATCTAACTTCTCTAACATTTATTTCCTTGTCGATAAGTAGGTCAATAAACTTTAAAGCGATCTTACTCGGTAGAATAATGGAATAATTAATATCGGGACAAGTGCGTTAAATTTGGCCCCCTTTCAGTTTCACATGTACAGCTAGATATTAATACGTACACTATAAATTTTTAATAATTATTGTACGGTATTGTGTGTGTGTGTGCGCGCGTATATATATACCTGTGTATATATATCTATATAAACGAGTGTCTTCTTGTACCAATCGCGGATTTGTGAGCGTACATATACTAGCGCTCCATCTGTCAAGCCCTACTTTCCGTGATCTACTTTCTATACTCAACATAAATCAAAAGGCGACTCTTAAAGAATCATCAAAAAAGTAGCTAAGCGTATCGTGTAATTATAGTCCAGTAACTGAATTACCATTATCATTTATTTTTTTTAAATATCAATCAAATTGAATAATAAACAATTTCTCGCTAAAACATTACCATTCATTTTACTGACTTTCACGGATGTATTTTTTTTTAATTTTTTTATTTTCTTAATCTCATTGTTGTACATCTGTATAAGTAGCGTACTATCATACATTTTTCGTTGTTGCTATTTTTTTTAACGAATTCAGGCGTTCTTTAAATGAAAATTTTATTATCAATTTTATTTGCTTCGCTTGTTGAATGTTTCCAAAAGTTCGCTAACTCTGACAAAGAGCGCGAATTTACTTTTAACAAATGTATGTGCGTTACACGTATAGATGATTTTTTTTCTTCCGCATACCTTTGATTGATCACGAGGTGTATATAATAGTAAGAGAACTAAACTATTCACGTTATATTTGATTCGATGAAGAAAGGTGTACGTTAACTTGCCAAAAACGCGGCCCCCGTTATGCGCGTATACATATATGTATATTCACATGTCCTTGTTCATTGAAACACAGCGCCGTTCGAAAAGCGGCACACGCGGTATCGAGACTTTGCGGGGGCGGTACGAACGAACTGTATAGGAGCTAATGATTTTATAGCGATTTTGGTGGATTCACCGTATAAAACTATCATAGAATATTTAAACGTACGTTAACTTTCCAAAGGATTCCCGCTTGCGATCGTGATAAGAAAAGATAATTGTTTAAATGTGTAAACTAAATTATATCCAGCCGAACAATAGAACGCTAAATCGAAAAAGTTTATTGTAACAAAAAAAAAAGAATCATTTGGCTTGTGCCTGTGCGCCTGTGCGCCTGTGCCTGTGCCTGAGTAAGAGAAAGGTCTCATTGCTGTGCGAGCAAGAGAGAGAGAGAGAGAGAGAGAGAGAGAGAGGGAGGGAGAATGAGAGAGATGGAGGGTGGGGGGAGAGGGGGAGACGCGGAAGGAGGCGAATCCGGAGACGAGCAAGTGGGAGTCACGGTATATAGGAAGCATCGTTATCAGAACCGAAAGAGAGAGAGACGGAAAGAGAAAGGGAACGACGCAGAGGAATAAGGCCGAGAAGGATGCCGGGATAAATAGCCGCGAGAGTAGGGGCGAGAGTAGGTCAGTGTACCGCGTGTGCGTGCGCACGTGAATAGACCTTGCTTGTATATACACGTATATACCACCGTACGGATGGAATCGAGAGGGAGGGAGAAGACGCGAGCTTCCGACTCGAGTTCCGCGAGGAATGTCGACCCCCCTCCCCCCCACTCGCACCAACACTCGCGCCCGTACGCGTATACGCGCGCACGCCGCACCAAAGGTCTTTGTCTCTCGGTCTCATACTCGCCTCTCTGTTGTTTTATGCTAATTTTACAACATTGTCTTTTAAGACTATCCTTCTATACCCTATTATATTCTTCTACTTCTTCCTTTTTTATTTTTACGATTTTTCGACTCGCTGGACTGAAGCTTCGTCGTTTACGCTCCATTTTTAACTGTGTCAGTGCCGATCCTTATCCTATACCCGCGTGCGCCCACTCTGTACAACGCGCTTTTCCCACATCCCCGGGGTGTCCATCGTTTTTCTTTATTTCCTCCATTTCGTTTTCATTCGCGTCATCGCCATTTCCTGCGCTTAATCAGTCTACGCGTAATTTCTTCAATCATCTCCCATACGGTTACCAGCAATTATGAATCACGAAATCGAATTGAAATTTCGTCATCGATCTCGTAAATCACCGTTACCGCGGCGGTCGCTTCTTTTTTTCTTATTACCGGTATACCAATTTTTTTTTCTCGAATTTAAGTACACGTACGAATGAGGAAATCGTTGGATCCTGGATGATGTTAGAGTGTTGTTGTCGTCGTATTTCGATTATTTATGGATTAGCGGATAAGCAATTTCTCCATCGTTCCTTCTCTCTTTCTCGCTTCCCCTCTCTTTCGATCTTTCTCCTCTAGGCCGTGGCGCACTAGCCGAGTCGCACTTTCTCCGTTCTCGCGATCACGGGACTTGGTGTATACGGTGGCAAGGTATACAACTTGCTGACGTGTTCCGGTGCACCCAATTTTCAGCTCAGACGAGCCACGATATATTCCCAAATCATTTTTCACTCACCTTCAATTTCAAAATATTTTGGCTATATTATTCGCAACGTGCTTTGCAAGGGATTATCAAACTCAATATTTGCAACCAAAATATCCTTTACGCGTCATCCTACCAAAATATAATTTCGGTGTACAAAATGAAAACACATTAGATAATGTGTTTACCATTATTGAATAAAATTTAATTACGAAACTGTACATAATGATTTAGAAACATAAAACGTAAATGTATATATATATAGATATACATATACATATGCGGGTTCGGCTTTTTATCCGAAAAACTTGGGAGCTCGAACTCAGTCTTACAATGTGCGTAACAGGGTCGCGACGTTGCCTTTTTTTTATCCGTAATGATCGAAGTGTCTCGAAATAGCCAAGTGAATTCATTTATCACGGCGCTCCGTCTACCGGTCATTTTATATCTTGATAAATGTTGAACTTCGTTACGGGATATGTAGTTTTAATTTGTATATCTTCGAGCTTACGCAAATTGAGCTTGTACGTGTCGTGAAAAATAGATGAAAAGGAGATTTTTATTATTTGCCTGGTTGGCTTGCGTATACGCGATTAATCATTTGTATTTTATGAAATGGTTCACTTTCTTTTTGCCAACTGCGCGTATCTCGAGACGGCGCATGCATTCAACGTTATTACTCGTATTAGAAGAGTTCCTCTCTTCAGGGTGGAATTTTTAAAGAATATACTGTGAGTTCTATTTTTTAAATTCTTTTTACCATTATTATTATTTTAGGTAGAATGTACGTCATTAACTTTATTGTCTGCCCCTTTCATTGCGTTCTCTCATCTAACGGTTTATACTTTCTCTTTCTTTTTTTTTTTATAAAAACATATAGTAGTATTCCACCTTGTGTTAAAACAGTGTACGCCTAGTGTTCACTAGTTTTATTTATGTCTTTTCTCAATTCTTTAAGATTTTGAAATAATTTAATATCATATATAAAAATTTTTCTCCTATTTTAATTACTGTACCCTTAATATGTACATCTATTTAATTGTGCAGCATAATTGTTAAAATTAACTTAAAATTCAAGTTTAGAAATACAATTAATTTGATTATATTACACGTATAATTCGTAAATTCCCTTTCCATTTTCCAAATGAAAATAAATGTGACATTACGTCTTTATCGTTACAAAATAACCCACAAAATTTTCAAATTCCACCTTACAACGAATAGATATCGATTCACTAATAACAATGGTATAGGTAGAGACTGATAATTACTCCAAATATCGCGTTGCATTTCGTTCGATTCTCGGTGAGTCACTCAAGATGTATACGTATATATCAACAAGTGGAATTCCCAACGTTACGCGCGACGTCGAAAGGCATCGCTTCGCGCGGCATCGAACTCTCCGAAGTTAAGATTCGCTCCGTTCGTATGCGCAGTATATAGATATCTAAGCGTAGAAAAGTCTCGATCGAAAATGCGCGAATCGAAGTCGCACCGTATGACGCCTTTGATTTACATGAAAATGAAAGGTAAACACTGTCACTGGTACTTCGCGGAAATTCTTATACAAAAGAAACGGCAAAATGTATAACGGATGTTACGCCGATGTACGCATGAACATGTATACATGTGTATCTGTGTATATATATATATATACGTATATGTGTCATGATTATATGGGACGAACAGTGAATTATATATTTTACGTATATTTGTTTTTCTTATGTCACTTTTTAGGGGACTACTTTATTGTTTCTTACAATACTGTTATTTACAATTTTGTTTACCGGACACTTTCCGTGAATTGGGATTACGTATATATTGTTTTATTAATATTCGTATTTATAAACTCTGTATTATATGACTCAGAAAAATACTGGGTAAAATTTAAAAAATTTTCGCATACACCAATTGTTGCCGATTCAATTATCAATGTATACCGTGCGCATTGAAATCAGTGAGCATGGTCGTTATTGTATTCCCGCAGTCGAAAAAAAAATGAGGTGAATCAAACCCACGTATTGTAGAGGTAGTGACACATACACACATCGCGGGACGTATATAGATTTGTCTACAAGGCGGGCATGAGCATTGTATATACACGAGGCGCTAAATACAAGTGGAACGCGGGACGGTACCGCTAAGCTCCCGGGTAGATAAAGACCCTCATTTGGTTGGAGATACACCACCGCGTCATAGTTGACTAATTAAACGCGTGTCACTCGATGCAAGCAAGCCCCCATTAGACGCGCATTCCTTATGTATATAAGCGCCAGTAATTACTCGGCTCTATATATCCCTCTAATCTGTATAAATGCGAGCGGTCTCTCCCTACCCCTCACTCTCTCACTCTACATATGTAAGCTTTCTAAATGTCTTTCTCGTTACATGTTACTGTATCCAGAAAAAATTTGTGCTCTCTAAATTTCTTCGAGTGATAAGTCGCTGATTGTATAATGACAATTTTTGTTATATCAATTGGGTGTTGTCCCGTGATAAGGATTTTCGAGGTTTTGAATCATAAATACTTAAGATAGATTTTATTGTCATTGCTTCGAGGCATGCAACAAGCTTCAATAGTAAACCCTTTAAATTAAATGATAAGAAACTTTTCCTCGAAAATTACGTATGCACACGTTTATATACATTGAGTCATAAAAATTCTCGAAATTTTATTTAAAAGGTGCAAAACGCAGTTATTGAATAAAAAAATAACAAAGTAAAACGATCTGTGCAATGATTGCGGTAATAGCAAACGTAAAATTACGTCGACGACGTTCAGTTAACGAAAGTAAGATTTTACGGCAAGTTCGTCGAACCGTCGGGAATAAAAGAAATAAGATATGCCTAATAATTCGAGGTCGTGATTTCACAATGTTGCGGGAAGTACGAAGGTTCATTTCGAAAAACCAGGTATACGGCTGTTGACGGTAGACTAAGTCGAAAACACGTTACGCAAGCTCTCGTGTTTTTGGACTTGCGCGACAGGGCAAACACCCGAAGTTGCGTTCTTTCTTAAATTGAGAAATCGCGCGGGTTTTTCTTCGCCTGTGACAACAACTTACCCTTGGATTAATTAGTCATTTATGACTCAGTTGCTCTTAACAATCTCTCAAATAAGTTCTATTTTGTTGGTATTCGAGAGCTTTACAACGTTAGGTATGCAATAATAACGACCTTTGAAAAGTGAAAAATTTAATTAGTTTGAGGTTGCATGTAGCGTTAGCTAACGTTTTTGTGATTTTCATCTTGTTACGTTAATAAAATGGACACACGCAAGATTCGCTAATTAATTAATTATGTTAATTTAATCGATTTGTGCATATGTAAAACGTAGAAAAGTATGTTCTAATTAAATGATCTTTTTTTTTCTTTTACTTGCACGTTACGATATACTCTTTTAATCGTTAACGTTAATAAGTATTATATACCTTTGTAAGAATTATCTAGTAATACTCATCAAAAGTAAAAGCGATATATTCAAATGAATCAGTTTAACGATGTAACGATGCTTCTTTTTTTCATTTTAATTATACTTCCTTGTTACTAAGTATTTTCTTTTGTTTTTATACTGTATTCTGCTATCAATTAAATTAAATTTTTATTAGTTATTTTTATTATTCAATAACCTGCGTAGGTGTGATGGGTTTATTTTTCATTTAAGTAAATATTGAGTTTATTTACTAAGTAATTACACATCTTATTGATTTTGTAATATATTAGAATGTAAAATATTTTTTTTCTATAATTTTTAAATCAAATAGACAATAGAGCAAAATATTAATGAATTCCTTAAAACGTATTTACGAAATTGAATGTAGATCTAAAAAAATATTCACTTATTCATAATTTAATACTTTGACAAAAAGTCCCAAAATATTTTTTTACGGTATTAATTTTTAGCTTCTGCAAAAATAATGCTTTAAAAATGAAATTATTTAAAATAAAAAGAAGTAGTGTATGGCGGTGTGTATTCTTAAATTAGAGATAAAAATAGACTCTCTCGCATTAAACTGAATAAGGTAATAAAGGAGGAATGGACATCCCTCACGCACGACTAAACTGACCCCGTTAACCAAACCTCCAGGTTCTTCCAACCCATCGGATCCTTCGAACGGAAGGGAATCTCAAAGACGGAATAATCAACCCGTTCGCTCTCCCGCGTGTTTGAGAAACCAAGAAAGAAGGAAAGAAAGAAAGAAAGAAAAAAAGAACAAGTAGGTCGTCCCGGCGGATCTCCCATGCATACCCACACACTCGGTATTTTTCGCAACGAAAAGGAAAGCTCTCTCCGTCGGCGCGTGCGCGCGCGATATTCGCGTGAGTGCGTGACCGAAGAGCAGCCGCGCACGAAATCTCCGAGGAGCCTCGCGCGGCAGCGGCTCGGCGAGCCTCTCCGGCTAACGGTGCTTCGTGCCACTTTTGCGGTGACAGTCGGCCCGCCTAGAGCGGACCGACCACGTGCGCGCCGCGGGCCCCCCACCTGTGCTTCTACACACACACACACACGCACACGTACACTCTGCTTGCATACCCCCAGACGAGTGATTTATCGAGGAGCCCGTGTTTCTCTCTTGTTCCGTCATGTCTTTGCTCTCTTTGGCGAGGTGTTTCTCTTTCTTTTAAGCTCGAGTTTAACTCGATTAGGGGGTGAGGGTGACGCAAACGTTAATTTTGGTATCTCAGGTATAACGAACAACCCGATTTTTTTTTCTTTTTTTTCAATATAATTGGTGCGATAGTAGGTTAACGTTGCCAAGCTTCGACGTTTGATCTTTACAACATATAAATGGTTTGAAATTTATAATGTTTCAAAGAATTTCATTATTTTATTCGAAAGGTATTATTAGTTTATTTAAATTATATTTACATAATTAATGGTTAGCGACATTTGGAAACTTCTACTCTTGTAAATAATAACAGTCCGATACGACTATCATGGACGGAGTGCTAACCTTAACTCTTACAATGATGGATATCAAGCGACAAATTTTGAGATTTTTACAAATGTATATGCATTGCAAATTAGATTTTTCCGTTAATGTACGTAACGTACATGGTGAAAGTGATATTGCACTAATCACCAAATTGATAAAACTTAACTTTACTCTTGATCTCCAAGATACTGTATATCCGAATAAATACAATGTACCTATACATACTATTCAGCAACATTAATTCCTGTACAAATAATTGGGGACTGTAGCATCTATTTTAAGAACCGAAATAGTTATATCAAAACTTGAAGAATTTGGCACAATTTATTACCGTTCATTTCTCATACTCTGATCGTCATCGTCATCATGAGTTCGAGTCTGGATTCAAATCTAATCCCCGCGTACCGGTCTCTCTCTCTTTCTCTCTTTCTCTAATATTTCTATCCATTAACCGTGCGGCTTGACTTGCCTCGTGGTATAAAGCCCACGCGATGGAATCCCCAAGAATCTCTTGGAATACGAGTATATAACCTGTGATACTGACCCGGCTTTCGGTTCTCAAACTATGCGCGCGCCCTTTTGAATCTCATTGGGCCGTTACCTTGACGGTCGTTATATACCTGCTCCATTCTGGATGTATACACGTACAGTCTATATACATACATATACATATATACATATATATATATATATGAGGCTCGCTTAATGTTCGCGCTCTCGCGTATGGATTATATACAGTTACTCGTAAAGGAAATGCGATAACATTGCCATCGAGAGTTAGATGTGTACAGGACGTACGTTCAATAAACGATGAGAGTAGCCGCGTCCCACTTGATCACCAAAATTTTGAATCGATAAACAACCGTTCTCAAATTCCAAGCAATTAAAATGAGATAAAAAAAATGTATAAGTAAAAATGTGTATGTGTGTATATAAATAAGTAAGCCAATGCTACTGTTCGGAGGTCTAATCGGGAGACGCGATCGGCCGCACGCATAATCGGACGTGTGCGTCCGAAAAAAAAGGGCAATACCGATTTCGTATACACGCCGCGCGCGTCGATCCTCTCTACCCACTGATCTCATTGTCAATTGAACAGAGAAAAGAGGAGGGGGGGACCTCGGAAGGATAGGGGGAACCATAGTCGTAGGCGATGTGGGGCTTAACCCGAGGCACAGCGTGTAGATGTGTATATATATATATAGGAGGACGCGCCACTGCTGCGGGTGTAACGGTATCTCGCGTCACGACGAGGTATATACGTGTATCCCTACCGCCGGGGGCTTCCACCTCCGCTCTCGAACCGTTGCCCCCAAGAGAGAAAGAGAGATAAGAGAAAGAGAGCCGCGTTTGAATTAATCTTTTTTGGTGCACTACGCTCAACTCGGACCCAACTCCATTGTTCCGCGTTTTCAGGAATTTTTTAATTGGCTTACTAGCCTCACTCCTTCTGCTATTTTTTTTTTTAATCTTCTTATTTTTACTTATTTAAACTACCTTCTTTTAATACCACTGTTTAATTGGACTTAATATAATCACACATCGATTTATCGCTTCTACGTACTATTTAAATGTAGATGATAATGAAGTATTTTAGTTACGATTACTGACAAAATTACAATTTCTATTTTAACAATTACATTTTTAATTAAATTTTTTAAAAATTGACTATTCTCCCGGTAGTAAAAATAATCTGAAACGGTTCTTGTACCATTAAAACGCTTGGTTGAATTATTCTGATCTAAGATAAGTAAGTGGACCAAACTGACGAAATTTTGGAATATTCGTTTTTTTGACTACTAAGCATTTCAAATAATTAGAAGATAAACAAAGTTATTAATTAACAATTTTATAATACTGCGGAATAACAAAAATTTAACAAACATTACAACAAAAACCGTCATTGAAATGTACAATCGTCATGACTATAATAGATCAGATCTAAACTGAATATATCAATATACAATAACAATAATTAAATAGAATAATTTAAGAAAAACACGTACACGTAAAAAAAGTCGGTCGTAAATATAGATTCTATTTTTAAACCGTTTATTTTTAAATTTGCAAAAGATAAAGGAAGAATGCAGCGGGAGAGAGAGAGAGAGAGAGAGAGGGAGAGAGAGCGAATAAGTGAGAGACAGAGCGCACGATGGTGTGGAGAGAAAGACCGAAGAAGGAAGTATGTAAGAGTGGGGTTCAACTGCACATCGACAAGGACGGATTGTGCTTCGCGACAAGGACGGATCTCGCGTTGTAAATAAAGACAGAGATAATTCATGAACATTCGCACGCGAATGAATCGTATACAAGAGAGATTCTCCAGTCGATGGACGGTTTGATGCTCGCGCTTATTTCCATGATCGTGTTCGCTTACGGGGTTTTTCTTGAGAAGTTGGTGCTTTAAGCTAAAATACCGGATTGATATATTGTTTCTGAATTAAGAGGATGCGAATTCCTTGTATACGTGTACACAAGAAAACTTATTGAACTTACTAACTGGGTATTTTATGGGCAATTTATCGCTGGTCACCGTTTTTATAGTTTTACGTTCACCGTATCATTTCAGAGAACTTGAGTTTATCGGTTTAAATGAAACATTTTCAGACTTTTTCTATTAGCTACAGTTTCTTTTGACAATTAGATATTTGTACCGTTTTTTCAAAATTAAAACATCTCTCTCTCTCTCTCTCTTTTAAGATACAATCTGTGTCTCAAATAAAAATCCATTGTAGATTTTGTCGGTCTACGCTGGGTAAATATTTTTAGGTGTGTCCGCGTGAATTGATTAACGGCTTTTTTTTCTACTCGACGTAACGATGTTACGCGCGAAATAATTTATGCGTGGGTCATTGTGATTTTGTAAAAGAATGAATATAAGATCAACGTTCTCTGTGTCAAACGCGAAGATCTCGCGCGCCTCTCTTTTTTTTTTGTATTGCAGAGTCACGATTATAAGTTTTCCGTTAAATATGTAATTATTCGAATTAATTATGCCGCGACAGTTTCCGCACCATTAGTCAGTGAAGTTGATCCACCAGAAACTTCCAAGACAAAAATTCCGGTATATAATAAAATACCGTTTCTCTTTTGTGTGCAGCAGTTCTATGTATATATACAGTATATACCTATATATATATATATATAAAATAGTTACACTTGTAATTACTTGAAAAAAAAGGAAAAATTAAAGCAAAGATAAACCTTTATTAGAAAACTTGGCTCGTACCAATAGCTCAGGTTCAAGTTTCCAGGCGGCGCTTAGAGTCGTTAGTTAGTAGAGCATCCGGCATCGACCTTCTATATTCTATGTCATCCGAATTTAACGTCGAGCCGAGTCGAGCATCTTACCAAGGCGCCACGAGATCTCTTGGGTTCTCCTCAATTTTTTTTTCCTCCTACCGTGTATATTTTTTTCCTACCTCTCTGCTCCTTCTTTGGCGTTTTTTTTAATGCGGTAATTTGGACGGTCGAGCGTACTCGTCCGTGGCTGGCTAGCAGCGTCCCACTAACCCAGTTAACGGGTTGAAGCGAGTCTTTCTTATGGCGCGCGCGAAGAGAAAGAGGAGACACGGAAGGAGGTTCGCTCGCTCGAGGATGGCATAGTCATGAGGGACGCCCCACCGAGAGCTCTGGTTCCTCAAAATGTCGTACCAGTACTGGTCTCATTAAAACTACATGGAATTTCAAAGAGCTCGTTAGACTGGGCTACTCGTACCCAAATCGGTATATCATGTCATTACAAATCCTCCTTTACTTCGACATTTTTACTTTTTCGAATAAGACGATTTTCTAGTTTCGTATATGGATCATCCGACATTTACATTTTATTACATTTTTAAACAATTATTTTTAAATCCATAGTTTTATTTGCAACGCAGTTTTATTTACCTATTCTGCGCTTCTCTTTCGTACATAATAATATGACGAGTTTTTCAGTACATTATATTATGGTCGGACCGAAAGAAAATCTAATAAATTAATCATTCCAATAAAATATCGAATTAGATGTTAAGTTTAATGCCATGTCCTACTTTCGAAGAGTTACTCATCATTATTGAACATTTTCTCATTATAAACGTTGTATAAATATTTATAGTTAAGTACGCATGAAATATATTATATTTAGGAAAACGATTAAAGTAAAACAATTTAATATTTAGAACACTTGTTAAGTACTGTGAAACTGAATTTCCGACTAATTAATTTAAAAATTGCTTTCAACTATAAGACGTATGGCTTAGAAATTGCTAATTTATATAGATAATAAATATTAATAGACGCATAATGTAAGCTATAATTTTGGAATTATTGTTTTGTGTCAACAGGTCCCCGCGGCGCCGTTGGCGGTTGCACCACCCCCGGCAGTAGAGTGGATCCCTGGTGGAATCCTGGTTCCTTCTGCCCCTCGGTCTCGAGCCCAGGACCTCCAAGGATCGACGAGGGGCCGCCGCTCGACAACGACGATTTCCAGTTCTGCTCCCTCCAAAACTCGAACGCCAACGGTAGTAATCACAACAGTCACAACAACCACAGCAACCACAGCAATCACAACAACAACAACAGTAGCAGCAGCAACAACAACAATAACAACAACAACAACAGCAATAGCAACAGCAACAACCGACACAACTCGTTGAACCATCAATATCAGCATCGTCACAACTCGGAAGCCGGGTGCTACCAAAACAGCAACAATACGTCCTCGGCGGCGAGCCTCGGTTACGTCGACTCGACCCGCCCCAATGTTGTCCCGGACGGGCAGGACCCATACGGATTGATAACGAGCAGCCTGCAACAAGTGAGCGCGAGCCTGCCGCCGCAGCTCCAGCAGCAGCTGGCAGCCGGCTCGTCGCCAGTGACCGAGAACACGCGGGTCGACTCGTCCCAGCCGAGGCAGCTGGCCCAGCTGCTCTCGTCGAGCTCGCCCGCGAGCTCCTCGACTCCCGCGGCGATCCCGGCATCACCCGACTCCCTGAACGGCATCCTATTCGGGCCTCGCATCAAGCAGGAGGACACCGGGGACGAGCGCGCGGCGACCTCGACGAGCTTCAGCCCCTCGCTCCTCAGCTCCTTGCTCTCGAGCTCGAGGAAGCGGAGCAACGGGCCCGTCGACCCTAACGCCGAGAACGGTGAGACCGGGAGTCTTCTCCTCGGGACGGTTAAGCTCGAATACCCCGACTCCGACGAACAGCAGCACCAGCAACAGCAACAGCAGCAGCAGCAGCAGCACGTCAAAGTCGAGTACTCGCTGAGCAGCTCACCCTCCGAGCTGCTTCTGAAGCAGCGAGCGACGCCCAGCGATATCACGGCCATCGACATGAAATTCGAGACCCAGGCCGGACCACCGACGACACCTTCTCACTTAACCTCATCGGGCGTCGAGCCTCCTCACAGCAGCCAAGGCGGTCAGGGTATCGTGGTAGGCGGATCACCGGGCGAAGTCGTAGGCGTCGACAGCATGTTGCTCTCGCCGTGGGGTGCGGCCGGCACCGAATTCCTGGAGGCGCACGACGCCAAGCAGACCGCAGCTGGCCTCGAGGATGCCTGGGACACGCTCCTCCTGGGCTCCTCGGTGGGGGTCGCCACTGCTCAGTCTCTCGCAGAGCTGAAGCCCCTTCCCCCGTTCACCGGATACACGGGGCACCTGAGCATCAACGGGATACCGGGGCACCACTACCACACGATAGCCTCCTCGGCTCAACGGCCCACAATGCAGTCGACCTCGCCCTCGCCCTCCTCCAACCAGGAGTACTACGAGTCCTCGGTGGTCTCTTCGAGCACGCCCTGCCCCCAGGCCAGTCAGAAGCACCACCACCAGCCGCAGCAGCAGTTACCACAGTCGACCCAGCAGACGGTCGACTACATCAACAACATCGAGGACCTCGCCGAGATCATTGGCTCGGCGATGGCCGACACTACTGTTCCCGGGAGCGGGAATGGCGGGCCGGGCAGCAACGCGGGCAACAACGGCCCCTCCTCCGAGCACGACCCGGAAGTATCGCCCCGCGACTGGATAGACATCGCCGAGTGGATCGACACGGCCTGCTCCCCCAAGACTCAGGAGACGAGCTCCTCGAGCCCGTACTCCCAGATGTACGGGAGCGGAGCGACGACGATGCCCACGAATAATCAACCTGCTCCTCCACCACCTCCTCCCCCGCAGCAGCAGCACAGCTCGACCCTCCAGAACCTCCTGACTCACGGGTACTCGCCGATGATCCAGCAGAGGTTGCAGGCCTCCTGCGGCGAGACACCCTCCTCGACGAGCCCGTATCCGCCGGTGAGTCCGCCCGGTCGCGTCTCGACCTCCTGCAGCCCCGAGCACCAGCTACACTCCTCGTTCGTGACGCCGCAGCACACGCGGAAGCGACCGCGACCCTCGCACAACCCCACGAAGAAGAGCCCCGGGACGACGACCACGAGCTTGCCGTACGGCGCCGAAACCGGACTGATAGGTGGGAAGGAGAAGCCTCTTCACAGGTGTTCGATTTGCAACCGCGCCTTCTTGAATAAGAGCAACATCAAGGTCCACCTGAGGACGCACACGGGCGAGAAGCCGTTCAGGTGCGAGGTGTGCGGCAAGTCCTTCCGGCAAAAGGCCCACCTGATCAAGCATCAACAGATACACAAGCGAATCGGTAGGGATTAAGGGGATCTAGCCAACCGGACTAAGTCCGTACTCTTGGAGTTCATCGTGGAGGTGATCGATCGAACCAGCTTGAGGAGGAGGAGGAGGTGGTGGTGGAGGAGGAGCTGGAGGTGGAGCTGCGCTGCCGAGGGGTTTGGAAGCCTCGCGGCTGAACGAAGGACGGCGGGAGGCGGGAGGCGGGAGGGCGCGAGTGCGCCTCCAGGAGGTACCGCGCCCGCGAGCGCGCTTTTCGCCGCAACCCTCATGTGATCAAGCACCTTTTCCCGAGGGGAGGGGACGAGGAATCCTTCGATCTCGTTTCGCGACTGTGAGACACGAAGAGCCGCAACGCGAAGCAACCCTAACTAGGATGGACGGCGCGAAACTTTCGTTGGACCGAGCGTCCACATCTCATCTGTAATATTGAGCAATTTCTCCTGAGCCCGAGGCGTTCAACTGCATTCATGTACCTTATCTATTGTTATCACGGACCGCCTTTGGTTGCGCTGTTTTTTTTTAATTCAGTACGTTGCTATTATTTTGTACCTATTATCTTTTTCATTTCTTCTCTCTTCACTCTCCCTCTTTCTCTCTCTCTCTCTCTCTCTTACGCATTCTACTTACCTTTTCCAGCTCCCTCTTCCTTTCTCTTCCTCTTCGACTATCTGCCTTTTTATTGTTATTTATTCGTCACGCAACAACTTCCTTGCGTTGTAATATAGTCTACTCTATCGCGATCGTTATTTAAGCTACTCTCTTACTCTCTTTCTCTCTCCTTCTCTCCCTTATCTTTTCGCCTCTCTTATTAGCGAGTTTAAGCCGTTGTTGTACATTATGTCGCACTATGCGGAATTATTATGAAAATGAAAAATTACGAAGATATAACAATAATATTAATATTAAATAATAATAAACATCCATAATTCGGTAGGTCTTTATTGTCAAATCGCGGACTTTAAAAGTACACTCTCGCTGCCTCTACACTTGCGCGTAAATATAAAATATACAAGTATATACATATATAAATATTATATATATAAACATATATAGCTAGAATTTGTGCGCACACGAGTAATACACGACTCCGGGCTTTTGAGTCGGTTTATTAAAATTATAATTAAAATTTTACTTTTGCTTCCGTTCACTTCCCGCTCACAGGTGGGAAGTAGGTCACAAATTGTAGGCCAACATATACGGGTTTCGATCCATCGAGAGTTCACAATGCGTTTTATCATGTCGCTTTTTTTTTAATTTTTTTTTTCCTTTTTTTTTACTTTAACGTTACATTGATGAAAGAAGAGAAGTAAAAATTATACGCACACACAAAAAACACACACACACACAGACACACACACACATGGTACACAGCGTACGTGCGACGATCGTTGACGAAGTAATGTAACGCGCGATTGAAGTACTTTTATGTTAACGAGTGAAAGTAGAGACGGTTGATTCCGTTCAACTCTATTCGAGGTAGAAAAAAAGAAGACGATGATAATGGAGAGCCCTTTATAAAATATATACATACATGTATGGAATGTATTATTAGACGTATATAAAATATATACATATATATGTATGAATACATTAATATATACAGACGCGTACGTATATGTATATATTGTGCGAAAACTTCAGGAAGATTTCGCAGTCTCCTTCGCACGCTTATTGTCTGTCATTTTGTCCGTTACTCTCGTCCGGTGTGCGTTGTCGGCGACTTCAATTTATTACTTTGTATAAAGCCAGAAAAAAAAAACAAAACAAAACAAATAATTATTTATAAATATTGATGTTTGATTAAAAATTTGATTGTTACCGCACACCTGTGTATATTTAACATTTTATTACTCCAAACCTCTTGTCTTCATACTTTTTCCCTTCTTCCTTACGTCTCTCGACTGGTGATGAATAAAGGCAACGCAGCATGGTCTATTTATTTCTCTTGTAACATAATGTAAATATTATTATTTATCTGGAATACTCAAATGGTGATATGGAATTTCGATCGATTACAGAACATTTGATTATATTTCGTTATAGAATCAGCATGAATTTCGTGTCGTTGTTTTGTTACGTTATTTTCGGGTACAAAAAAATTCGAATAAAATTATTATAATTATATTTAAATTGTATAGTCTTTATAAAAATAACTAAATTTTTACGTATACCTAACTGGAAATTAATTGAATTAATTATCTCGAATATTTTACAATCCTTCGCTAACAAATATTTATTCTTTAACTATATTATACATATATAAAAACAAATGCTCTTTCTTCTCAAACTTTTCTTCACGATAATCAAGTCCCTGGAATGGCTAGTGAGTATGATATCTATATATACACATGTAAGCGTAGCTGGCTACGCCTAGAGAAAGTTTCATGTGAGCACTTTAATTATAGATGGAAATATATCATTTCGAAAAATGGCACTTATTATAATAATGCTAAATAAAATGGGTCTAAAACGAGGAAATAAAAAGAAAAAGTAAATGTACATTTTGAGGACCACAAGATACTTTTTGGGATCCTCGTCATCAAGGTATATATACCAACGTCGTCGATCTCCACTTCCGTTTCTCCCTTATAAGTCGCACTCGTCGAGCGACTTTCATGTATGTATGTGCAACCGCCAAAACAGCTGTAAAGCACGCGCAATAAAACTAAAAAGCGGCTTGGTGTTTGTAGGACACCGAACCGAAACTAAATGGAAGATATATAACTTTACCTTTTTTAGAACTTATAACCCTTTTTTGCGGTTTTTCGTTCGGTTACATTAGAGATATCTGTAATAGTTTAAATAAACACATTGTGTGCTAAATAGTAAGTATACATTTGGAACGGCTGATCTTGTGATATATTTAATACAGTTCCTAATAAGGAGGTAAACGCTCGTTTCAATGAAATACGCAGATTCATAAATATTTTGATATTTTGTTTTACCGATTAAATATATATACTTTTTAAATAAATCGTCTAATATAACATACAAAAATATTATTATTTATTGTAAAGATATTACATTTTATACTCGAATCGTAAATATATATGTTGCCTGCATGACTAATTTCTTATTTATTATAATAGTTTAACGATACGTGGAGTATATTATGCTGTTTGTACGTGTAATTAATTTTGTAAAAAAATCTTAGATAAACTATGTAACAAAGAATATTATTAAAATGTATAAATACAACCCTTCTTTTATATATTATAAATGTAATAAAGATGAAAATGTAATTGTAATTAATTTTACCAAAATATTCTAACTTTGAAAGTTTAATTTTGTTGTTTGATTTATTTGGAGTTTCTTCAATCTATTGTTAAATCAGTATTGAATGAAAATTATTGTACTTATCTTAGTTTGGTATCAAATTATTTATATTCATATTGTATAGCTTAAGTAATAAACTAAACGAGAAAATTGATAGGTATTCGAAGAAAAAATACGTTTGGAATAAATAGACTAAAATTTTAACATAGTAAATAATAAATTTGGCATTGATACCACTTAATTACATAATTCTCATGAATAATAATAAAAAGTTGCACGCACGAATGTTAAATAAAAATGATACTGGTTTAAGATGTCTAAATAAATCAAATGTCGAACGAATTACACTAGAATTTCGGGATAACAATAGGCGTACAACGACCATCCAAATCTGATCGACGTGATAATTATACGACAAGTGTTTACCGAAAATTTGGGGTGTACAGACACACGCATACGATCGGAAGTATTGCGGATTCCCATGCACCGATCGACGACATCTGGACTCGCGATGGAGGGGGCGGGAAACGCACCGTGGAATCTGGGCCACCTGATCGGGAGAAACGCACCGGTCGAAAAATCTCAAAGAATAGACGCACAATGCCGGGCGGTATAATGGCTCGCTCCGCGCCTTCGCTCTCTCGTGTGTATGTATAACGGGGTTGGTTAGACACCGCGAGACAGAGAGAGAGAGAGAGAGAGAGAGAGATCGGATATTCGGAGCCCATCAAAGGGGAGCCGGTTTAGGCCAATGACCCACATTTTTGGGCATAGCCCAGCCGAGGATCCGCTTAGTATGTACACCTATATGTATATACGCGTATATATACCCGTTTGCCTTCGATTGCGCAATCTCGGCACTGTGTAGCTCTTCTCAGCATCGATGCGGATGCATCTGCCATTTTTCGCGAGGGATGTTAAAAAAGGGAGAGGATGAATCAATGGAACATATAGGTGTATAAAAAGGTGAAATTGCGCTTGCATTATTCTTTTTTTTCCTTCTTTTCGTTGAGAGCGCAAGGTGCAACATTGTGGTGGGGATTAAGGTTAAAAGGTATATTGGGAAAAAGTGGGTTTTAGTGCGAGCCTAAGTCGATCGTAAACATTAATTTCTTTTTATCCGTCTTATTCAGGTTGCGATGACGAAACGTATAATTTGATTGTATACCTCGGAATTGTAATTATTTTTATATATATATACTTTGATTATTAAAAACATTAATATTAATTTGTTCTTAGGGATAATTAATTTTCACTCGATGTTTTTATGCGCGATAATGAAATACTATGATTATTTTAAAAGTTAAAACGTTATTTTTTTATTTTATAAAACGACGTACCGAATAATTTTTTGCATTGCATACGTATATAGAACCAAAGTGTTGTATAAACTAGTAGAGAGGTGGCTGATTGTTTATTCATTCGGCGCTAAAAAAACACGAATAGAATTTTTAAATAAAATGAAGAATATTCGCGTATATAAAATTGGGGATATAATCAAGTAAACGTAATAAATATCGTGAATAACGCTTGGAAAATAAATAAAGATTGAAAAAAAGAGGTATACGTGTGAATGTATGTATATGTATAAATAAAGATGAAAAAGGTGATGTGCTTGTAACTCTCTCTTTCTCTCTTATTGCAAAAATGTTGGCGGCCTCATGCACTGGTCTACCCACACAACTCGAGTCACACACCAACATTCCAGCTCCACGGCTCGGCTTTCGAGAGCAGCTTCTCGTGGTTGGCGGCTCGCGTTTCGAGCTCTCGCTCGCGAAGAAAGTCTTTCACCGAGCGCGCGGCTTGCCGAGGAGCGGCGAATACAACCAGCGTCCGAACGAGGAGGCAGGCGCTCGAGAGCGCGCGCGGCAAGGGACGAAGCGGACCAGGCCGGTACACTTCGTTGGTGCCAGGCAGCAACCGATGTTCCACTTACGATCGCGGCACACTTTACCCAACCGAACGCGCGCCTCGCTTCAGGATCCTACATACTCGGCTCTACATCCTACCCGACCAGTTGTTGGATCTTTCTTTCTTTTCCCTGTCTCTCGATCTTACACGCCACACACTCGTGTGGATCACCTACTCGAAATTTTGTCGATGATTTGTGACTCGATCCTCCGGCTACATTTTAGAGAGACGTACTCAGGGAGAGAGAGATAGAGACGGGGAGGATTTTCACTCGTTGATGGGAGGATGATATACACGTGCACATTTCCGATGAGAAATCATATTCATCTTTGCGATTTTTCAGTCTCCTAAATTAACTCATTCGATCATCATTACTCGTTATTTAAAGTATCGCCATATTTTTTATAAAAATATTTATTGTCTGAATATGAAAGTGGTTTTTGAATTGCGCTATACAAGAAACATTTCGATTTTCCGATTTTATTGTAGAGTATGTGTGACATCACGTTTTACTCTTGTTGCCAGGTATTTTTTTCAGAATCAAACATGTTTTATCACAACATACATTTTAATATGTATATCTTGTGCTAATTTATAATATTATCAAATATGCCTAGTATTCATTATACAAGCGTGTCTAAAAAAAATGTAAATAAAAAAATAGAATATTGAAATGAACATTCTGTTTATTTATTTTTAATTGTTTTTACTCTATATAAATAGAACGTATTATTAACAAAATTGTAAAATCATTATATTTAAATAAACATTATCGGTGTAATTAATTTTGAGAAGAATTTTTATCTTTTTTTATTGCACTAAAAGTAAACGGAAATCCTGTTTAAAGGATCAGTAGTTTACTGAAACTTTCAACGGAGTAACCTTTTCTTCTTTAAATTCATATTATTGTAACGATTATAAAATAAGTTTTAAAGAAATTTGCTTTGAACAAGTGAAGTATAAAAAGATCTTTTAAATAGAAAAGTGATCGTTAAAGTAATTTTTTGTTAAATAATGCATAATTTTAAAATCACAATTTTGTTTCATTGGCAAATGAGTGGTCGTTGTTTGGCCTGACGTAAAGTATTGGTAAAAAATTTAAAATAATTGTAGTACGACTGGTCTAATAGTTATCAAATGTTGAAGAGCATCGAGATTATGAAGTGCAAATATATATGTATTGAATTATTTAGAAAGATGTCAAGTGCTCGAAAGTGTATACCGAAGATGATGAATACAAAGGGAAACATGTAAATGATTGTTTGATTAAAACACAACGAGAACGACTATCAAATATTTGTTGTTAGGAAAAGGTACATATGCGTGTACGAAACGAGGTTCACACATTACCTACTTATTTGGAATTTCACGGCCGGCGTGTGGAACATTTACTATGTCGGCGCAGTATACACATAATATACATATAGTCTTCCTCGTGGTAAAGTTCTCATCGTATAAACTCATATCGCGATCCATCTTCTAAAGGCAGTTTCACAGAAGATTTCGAGAAATCGAGGGTATACACCAAATTAAATGGATAATATTGCCTTTGGATAATAAGTGTATCTAGATAATTTTTCCGCAATATCGATATTATATTACCATACACGTATCTTTGAATGCCTTGATACCGATACTATTAATGTTGCGCGATAAGGACATTACACATTAATTTTTCATAATTGCGCGGATAAATACGCTTTAAATGTTACTATCGAAAGACTGTCGATATGGATGATAAACAGCTGCGAATATCATCGTAGCTCTTGTGTAGTTTAACATTTTAGCTGCTTATATTCTAAGCTTAAAATATCTTTTTCATATTTTTTAAAGGATCTAAAACTCAATTTTTGACCTCCCTACCCAGAGGCGGGCAAATATTCGGCCGCAACTTTTAGTCGTATACGTATTAAAAATTTTATATAAATGATAAAAAAGGTATAGAAATGTGATATCTATAAGCTGATTGTCGACGTATAAGTATAAATATCACATTTCCCTGTTTCTATCATAATTTCTATAACATTTTTAAAAAGTATTATATATTATTAAATAATTTTTGAAATTTTTTTTAAATTCATAATCACATCGTTCAGAAAGTACTATTAAATAGAATACATAAATGGAGATGAAAACAAATAAATGTGACATTTAAGTAATTAAACGATGTAATCATGCATTTTAAAAAATTTCAAAAAAAATAATAATATTATTTAATTATTGAGTGATTTTTTGTCGTCCATGCAGTGTATTTAGGAGTAGTTTGGGTTTTCAACGATATTGATGAACAAACCATACTTATTTATTTGGCGACGTTTCGATGGATATCCTCCATTCTCATCAGGCTATACCTTTCATTTTACAACATCTTTTTAACACAATTATTACATATATAAATCTAAGTTACTTACTGTTTCGTCAATATATAGGTATAAAAACATTAACAGCATCTCTGATGCGTCGCTCTATAATTGAAAACAATGATTAAAATAACAATCGTTTAACAATTTTTGCACAGAGATTGAGGTTATATATAACATACCTTTCCCCTATTGTTGTGTCCATAATCAACACAAAAATTCAAATTTAAATATATAATTTAAGAACATTACAAAATAAGTTAACACATAATCACACATATTAAGCAAATATTATTTAATTCTTTTAAAAAATTTATAGAAACGATAATAAAAGCACAGAAATGTGATATCTATAAGCTGATTGTCGACGTATAAGTATAAATATCACATTTCCCTGTTTCTATCATAATTTCTATAACATTTTTAAAAAGTATTAATATTATTAAATAATTTTTGAAATTTTTTTTAAATTCATAATCACATCGTTCAGAAAGTACTATTAAATAGAATACATAAATGGAGATGAAAACAAATAAATGTGACATTTAAGTAATTAAACGATGTAATCATGCATTTTAAAAAATTTCAAAAAAAATAATATTATTTAATTATTGAGTGATTTTTTGTCGTCCATGCAGTGTATTTAGGAGTAGTTTGGGTTTTCAACGATATTGATGAACAAACCATACTTATTTATTTGGCGACGTTTCGATGGATATCCTCCATTCTCATCAGGCTATACCTTTCATTTTACAACATCTTTTTAACACAATTATTACATATATAAATCTAAGTTACTTACTGTTTCGTCAATATATAGGTATAAAAACATTAACAGCATCTCTGATGCGTCGCTCTATAATTGAAAACAATGATTAAAATAACAATCGTTTAACAATTTTTGCACAGAGATTGAGGTTATATATAACATACCTTTCCCCTATTGTTGTGTCCATAATCAACACAAAAATTCAAATTTAAATAATAATTTAAGAACATTACAAAATAAGTTAACACATAATCACACATATTAAGCAAATATTATTTAAACCTTTTAAAAAATTTTATAGAAACGATAATAAAAGCACAGAAATGTGATATCTATAAGCTGATTGTCGACGTATAAGTATAAATATCACATTTCCCTGTTTCTATCATAATTTCTATAACATTTTTAAAAAGTATTAATATTATTAAATAATTTTTGAAATTTTTTTTAAATTCATAATCACATCGTTCAGAAAGTACTATTAAATAGAATACATAAATGGAGATGAAAACAAATAAATGTGACATTTAAGTAATTAAACGATGTAATCATGCATTTTAAAAAATTTCAAAAAAAATAATAATATTATTTAATTATTGAGTGATTTTTTGTCGTCCATGCAGTGTATTTAGGAGTAGTTTGGGTTTTCAACGATATTGATGAACAAACCATACTTATTTATTTGGCGACGTTTCGATGGATATCCTCCATTCTCATCAGGCTATACCTTTCATTTTACAACATCTTTTTAACACAATTATTACATATATAAATCTAAGTTACTTACTGTTTCGTCAATATATAGGTATAAAAACATTAACAGCATCTCTGATGCGTCGCTCTATAATTGAAAACAATGATTAAAATAACAATCGTTTAACAATTTTTGCACAGAGATTGAGGTTATATATAACATACCTTTCCCCTATTGTTGTGTCCATAATCAACACAAAAATTCAAATTTAAATATATAATTTAAGAACATTACAAAATAAGTTTTAACACATAATTGTATGAAAAATAAGAGAAGAGGCGCCCTCTTTTTTAGGCACGATCGTTGCACGGGAATGCCTTATATTTTCACCATAGCAAAAAAATGTAACATCATAAATAATTGTTTATTTATACATAAAAACATTTTTCGTACAGAAAATAAGTCATTTTAAACGTTTTCGAAAATGTATGTATGTGTGTATGTATGTATGTAGTCAAATTAATTGAATAACTTAGCCAATTTTGAACTGATTTGGCTGAAATTTTTATGATATCTTCTACATAAATAGAGAAGTAAACGTTCCTATTTTGGACCAAATTGGTCGAATAGCTTTTAAACGGTTGCACTTTTTAAAATGGCGCTAAAACGTTTTTCTATACGACATTATGTGAAAAAAATTAAGTAATCTAAAATATAAATATATAAAACGTTTAAATAAAAATATGTGATAATTTTTGTATTGTAACTTCTTATGTACTCTAAACACTGGCAAGTTAGACGCATAAAAGTGTCAAAATAGTGCAAAATAAACTTTTTTGTGTACAACACTTTTTGCTTTGATGAGATAAATATTTTTAAAGTTAAATACAAAAAAACAGTTGAAAAAGCCTAAAATATACAATAAAAGAAGTTTTTTAGACATTAACAAAATAAATATTGATTTTGTGTAGAAATTTTAAATGTAAGAAATGTTTATCATAATAAAAAAAACTTTTTTCTATTAAACATTTCTTACTCACATTGATATTTTTCCTGATAAATGAAAAAAAAAACGGTTAAAAAAGCGTAAAATGTACAAAAAAGACGGTGTTAGACCTTATCTAAATAAATATCGATTATACGTACAAATTTTACAGGTAAAAAATGTCACAAAAGAAAACTTTTGTTTACCTTTTAATTGTTTTTGAAAATATATGTATGCTTGTATGTATGTGTTATGTATGTAAACAAGTCAATCGAAAAATTCAGTCAATTTTTTACCCATTTGGCTAAAATTTATTTTTATAGTACCTTCTAAATATTATAGATGTTTATTTTTTAAAGCACTTAACGATCGTACCTAAAATATGAAAGCGTATAGCTTTTACATATTTTGGACCCTCTAGTTCAATAATCTAACTACGTGCTGAATTTGAAAAAATGTGAACCTAACCTAACTAGGGTGTAAAAGATTGACATTGTTAATTATTACTCAAAAACAGAATAATATTTGAATTTAAAGTTGAGGTCACAGTAGATTATTGATAAACGAAGGTACCTCTACTCTTTATTTTTCTACATATATACTTTTTATTTTTTATTAATTTATCAACAAAAAATGAGTATGGGACTCCCTTTATTGGGTGCAAAGGATTGACATTTGTTGGTAAGGGATAGTTCTCAAAAATACAAAGATATTTCTGTCTGAAATTAAGCACATATTTTATAGATTATTACAACCCAAGTGCAGTGAGTTCATATTTTTACATTTTTTTAAAATTAACAATTAATAATTTTGTTTTCATAACAATTAAACACATTTTAAGGCACGACCGCTACACGGGAGAGCCTTATATTTTCATCATCGAAAATGTGTGATGCCTCAAAATATACTAGATAATGGGTTGTACGAGAAATGTATGCGTATTAGAACTGATTTGAGGCCCTCCCTAAAATGTATGTATGGATGTATGTATGTATATGTATGTAATTATGTATCTAAGATAACTCAGTCAATTTTTGACCGACTTACCTGAGATTTATAGGGTGACTTCGTTCACGTTTTTTCGTAAGAAATCAAAATGTATTATTCGTACACAAAAACTTCAAATGAATGAAACGTCCCAAAATAACTAGAACAATATTTTCAAAGATAAAAAAGAAAAACAGTCAAAATAACGAAAAATTACAAAAAATCATGATTTTTCACAATAAAATTAAATATATCGCAGTGCGTGTGAATTGAGACATGATCTGAAGGCGAAGATGATAAGCACATAATTAAAAGTCATGTTTTTATTACTATCTCTTATGATGTATATTATATTTTGTATATATCAGGCCAAAAATCGCAAGCTTTTAAGAAAATTAATAAAAGTTGAATTTTTGTGTTATGAGTAATTCCAAAAAAAGCCTTTCAGGCCTTTCAGCCTTTCAGGCGCTCAAAATGTTTCGAAAAAAAATTTTCGGGCACACCTTCCGGACGTGACTTTTCTTGTTCTATATAATATATAGAAGAAAAATTCGTATATAAGTACAAACCGTAAGACTGTGCAAACTTTTTTCACAGCTACTTAATGTTTTTTTTTTTAATTTAAACCATTAACGCCGAAACAGTCACATTATTAGTGACTTTTCAATGCATTTATTTTTTATATTAATGGCACTGAAAAAATTTTGTTTTCGCACATTTTGCCGTAGAATTTTGTACTCTTTCAGAATCTCTGGTCAAAATTTTAACCAGATTTAAAGGAAAAATGATACAATCAATTTAAACACAAAAAACACCAAAATTTTAGAAAAAAAAATTTTTTCATTTTTTTCAGAATGTAATTGCAAGTAATCTATACTCAAAATATAGAGAAAGGTTGAAGAAATAGTTGTACTTAAAGCCAGTAGTTTTTATTTTACCGAAATAACATTTTTTGTGAAAATATTGCGATTTTTGCGATAAAAGTTAAAAAATCGAATAATACACGTTCTTTTCATATTATTGTTAATTCGTGTTTTAACGTTTTTATTTATATTATATTTTTCTTAACACATTTCTATAATAATGTAAAAAAGTTTTACTTTAAAAATATAAAATGTAATTGGGTACCATCAATTAAAAAAAGTACAATTTTGGCATTTATTTTAAAGCAATCAAAATATCTATATGGAATTTTATTGGCGCAGGTCACGGCAAAAGTATAGCAGATGCAGTCGACGGCACTGTAAAATAATTTTGCGATCGTAGAATAACTTGTGGACAAAGTATACTAAGTGCCCATGAGATAAACAATGTTTTAAATAAAAGCAATTGTAAAGTGAAATCGTTTTTAGTTGTAGAAGCTGATATTGACAAAATTGATACTTTGATCTTGCCCGATTTAAAGCCTGTGCAAGAAACTGTACAAATTCACCAAATTGTTTGGTTAGATTCAAATAAGGATACTTTATTCTTCAGATATTTATCATGTTATGAATGTAGTGGTTCCAATTGCAAACACTATAATTTAAAAAAAAATCCATAAAATATGCATATCATTATACTACACCAGAAAATTATAAAGAAGGCGATTGGGTTGCTGTTATTTATGCCAAAATATGGTATCCCGGGTTAGTTACAAAAATTGAAAATGACTTGCTTATCGTTGAATTCCTAGAGCATAAAAGAAAATATTTTAAATTTCCACGGGTAAATGATGTGCAAAAAGTATTTAAAACACAAATTTTGTGCCTCATAGACCCATCCCTCCCACAAACTAAACAAAAGAATGCGAAAAGTATAAAATATAATTTTAGCGATGAATCAATACAATTTGTCAACGAGATTGCAGATAGCTGTACAATTTATGAGTTACAAGAATTTCAACATGTACTTCACATTTCAAAAATTATATGTATATATATGAAAAAATTATCATGTACATATTATATATTTGTAATAAATTATTCTTGTTTTAAAATATTAGATATTTTGTTTGCTTTAAAATAAATGCCAAAATTGTACTTTGTGCCTTTTTTTAATTGATGGTACTGAATTTCATTTTATATTTTTAAAGTAAAACTTTTTTACATTATTATAGAAATGTGTTAAAAAAAATATAATATAAATAAATACGTTAAAAACGCGAATTAACAATAATATGAAAAGAACGTGTATTATTCGATTTTTTAACTTTTTTCGCAAAAATCGCAATATTTTCACAAAAAAATGTTATTTCGGTAAAATAAAAAATACTGGCTTTAAGTACAACTATTCCTTCAACCTTTCTCTATATTTTGAGTATAGATTACTTGCAATTACATTCTGAAAAAAATGAAAATTTTTTTTTCTAAAATTTTGGTGTTTTTTGTGTTTAAATTGATTGTATCATTTGTCCTTTAAATCTGGTCAAAATTTTGACCAGAGATTATGAAAGAGTACAAAATTCTGCGGCAAAATGTGCGAAAACAAAATTTTTTCAGTGCCATTAATATAAAAAATAAATGCATTGAAAAGTCACTAATAATGTGACTGTTTCGGCGTTAATGGTTTAAATTAAAAAAAAACAATAAGTAGCTGTGAAAAAAGTTTGCACAGACTTACGGTTTGTACTTATACGAATTTTTCTTCTATATATTATATAGAACTAGAAAAATCACGTCCGGAAGGTGTGCCCGAAAATTTTTTTTCGAAACATTTTGAACGCCTGAAAGGCTGATTTTTTTTTGGAATTGCTCTTATGTATTTCACCCAATACCCACAAACGATGCGAGCGCGAAGCGCGAGCTTTATACGGTCGTGTCTTATATGCAAAAAACATAGCGTTTTACATGCCTTGCAACGCGTAGCGATGCAAGGCGCGGAGGAGCTTAAGATCGAACGCGTCGCGAAGCGTTTGATCTAGAGTTCCGAAGCAGCGAGACACGACGGCCTATAGGCCGTATGTGGCGAGCTAGTTTAATTTAATAAACAAATTATATTATTATTTACTTTTATTTAAAAATTGGTAACCATTTCATTGAAAAGAAATTTTAACGGTAACTTTTAAATATGATTTTAATTCATTTGAATAGAACAGAGTGTATTAACATTGTAATAAAAAAAATTATTAATACCATATTATGTTAAAAATTCAAAAATTGTGTAAACCACATTTAAATAATTTTTTTAAATAAACATTTAAACTTCCATTAAAATTTTGTTCCGGTTAATTGGATTGAAATCATATTTAAAAGTGACTGTTAAAATTTCAGCCTATTCTATGAAGTGGTTTCCGAGATATCCTGCAGTAAGTCTATTATAGAAAAAATCAGTGCTGTCTCATAATTATAATTAATATAGTTATGCTGTGACAAATTGGCCAAAAAATTTTAAATAAAACTAATAATAATATATACTAAAGAGTTTGGAAAGGCTGGTAGATAGATTCTTAAGGGACGGGGTCTTGAAAAACAAGCCTCTGAACAAGGATCAACATGCCTACAGAGCAGGACACTCAACGGAGACCGCTCTATATAGGGCTAAGCAGCTCATCCATAAACAACTTGAATGTGGAGAATTCGCAGTGGCGGTTGCAATGGACATAGAGGGGGCCTTCAACAATACGTCTCGGGGGGTCATCAAGTCAGCAATGATTGATCACGGAATTCCCGAGATGCTTGTTGAATGGACATGCCACATGCTAGGAAACCGCCTGCTGGAAACTACCAAAGGGGACACCACTATCAGAGGCAATGTTAATTCAGGTTGCCCACAAGGAGGGGTGATATCACCCCTCCTATGGTGTCTTGTAGTAGATAACTTATTAGATACGCTATCAAGTAATGGTCACCAAGTAGTGGGCTATGCTGATGACATTTTAATCATCGGACGTGGACCCTTCCTGCAAACCGTCTTGGAGCATCTTCAACAGGCCATAAACCTTGTTGCAAAATGGTGCAAAGATAAGGGGCTTAATGTCAACCCGGATAAAACTGAGGTAGTTGTCTTCACCAAGAAATACAAATGGGCCACTAACTTTGCCCTAAAACTTAATGGTCAGTCTCTTAATATATCAAAAGAGATGAAATACCTCGGAGTCATCTTTGACAGCAAACTGTCATGGAAGAGGCATCTTGAGGATAAAAGCCGAAAATTTATCAATGGACTCTGGCAGCTCAGAAGGGCCATTGGTAGAAATTGGGGACTAAAACCAGCCACAACTAAATGGTTGTACAATGCAGTTCTCAAACCCAGACTAAGCGAAAGTCCAACATGTAGATTCTGTAAATTAGAGGATGAGACAACACTGCATATCGTCTGCAAGTGTCCAGCCCTCATGGAGAGAAGGAAAACCCATCTTGGGGAATTCCTTCTGCATTGTATAGACTTTACGGCAGAGGACATTGCAATAATATAATTTGTTTAAAAAAATTAAGAAATGTTTTCAATCGTTATAAAAAAAAATTATTAATTGTTCAAGTTGAATATCTTTTTTTCAATTTTAACACTGGGTGGCATCCCCTTAAGAAAAATTGACTATAGGACTCTTTTAACTTTGCTTTTCTTATTCTCCAAAATTCGTGAATACAGCACATATTGGAAATATATACCATAGTGGTGCTAGTATTAATCGGCAAAGACCAAGAATCGAACCCGGGACCTCTAGGTACGAGTCTACCGATTTACTGACCGAGTTATCGCAGATCTCTACTTAAATTATATTTACTCTACTGTAATTTTTAAATTACAAAGCGATTATGAATCTTACTACAAAAATGTGTACATTATTATCATTTCAATGTTAATTATACTTACACTATAGTGATTTTTTACAGTAAACTACAATTATCAATTAATTTCACAAACTAATAAAATGTAATTGTCCAATAGAAAGGATTCTTAGTCTCCATTTATTTCGGGATAAGTATTATCAAAAATTCGTATTGCCTTAGCATTGAATGGCCTCAACATCGAGCAAACTAATGACGAACATAATGCATTCACGCGAAAACTTTACATCTTCGAGTAGAGATTTTAACTACTATGTATATATACATGTGTGCATGTGTGGGTCAGTGTATCTGCACATATATAGGAAGATCTGATCAAAGATATTGGCTCGATTCAATGCCTAGGTCTATTGCGTCTCGTTCACCCACGTATATGTATACCATGTGAGAAAGCGTGATCGTGTATATAAGGATGTAAATTTTTACCGCGTATACCTAATAAAACTAAATCTTATTTTTTCCGTCTTCTTTTGTAGAATAAGTAATGTTAATTCATTGTAAATATTGAGGCTCTTAATTAGAAAATAATTAATCAAATGCTCATATTTAATTAACTTTTTGTGACTAGCTGAATAAGCAATATATAATTAATTAACTATCTTTTTTGCTGCTTTAGTAATTGAGTATAGTTAATCGGTTAGTCATTGAGTAATTTAACCAAGTTAATACACTCTTTTAATCAAATACAAATATTCGTTTGAATGTTCTCAGGTAATATACCTGTAAAACATAATTGTCTATTCGTATAATAATATGATTTTTGTATGTGTTGCAATTATAATTAATATACGAGACTTTAAATTTACTACAAATGCAGCACACCAAAACTATTATTAAAATAAAATTTTCAATCTCGCGTAGACGTACTAAATATATTATTTTCGTCTAGGAAGTTTACGCGAAAGGTATTATTAGACGCAATTTCAGAGACTCCTTAGTACTGCTACAGTGTTACCGATAATAAGTAAACGTTCGTGAATCTTAACAGAGTACGCACGATATATATGCATTGCAAAAAAAAGTTTCAATGTACATTTGTAACTGTTAACGTAATTTCGAGATAAATTAATTATTACAAATTTATAATTGTTAATTTCCTGAAACAATATCCTTATACGTCAATATTCAATAATAGATATATATATTTTATTGCACCGCCGACACGGAACGTATATATATATTTCAATCAAATATTACGGATTCTGCGCTGTACTCGCAACCACAATTTTATTAAATCGAAACAATATATTATTATATCCGCGTAATAAAAGTTAAAGGAGCGGCTATAAAAGGGTTAACAGCTATATTGGTACCGATCTTATGTACACCACCATTCAACCTACAAAACAATTAGAAAAAAAAAACGGCAAGCCACCTCTGATCCCTATTGTTTTAGCTATACCCAGCGTTTGAGCTGCCCACTCTTCTCTCTCCCCCTCCTTCCCTCTCTTCCTCTCTTCCTCTCTTTCTTTCTTTCCCTCTCTTTCTCTTTCATCCATCTCGCCTCTCTCGGCGACTCTCGCGCGCTGCCGGGACCTTGTTTCGTGACCTACATATACGAGCAAGGCCGTTAACACTGTGCGGCTGCGGGGCCCCCATTAGATTACGCCTCTGTGTATGTGCGTGCATTATAAGACTTCAGGTAAGCCCAAAATTTACTACGATGAAGAGTTGACGGTGCCCTCCCGATATGTTTATACAATTTTTTTTAGTTATATCCGGTTTTTAAATCTATTTTCAATTCATCTATAGCTGTACACGCTTCATTCCAAGATTATTATAGTTTATTTTAGTTATTTTTAGTGATGCATTATTAAGTTTTACGTGCTCTTTCTTATTTGTTCTTACATTTAGTACTTTATTTACATTTTTAATGTTTTTTCCGATATTACACATTTTATTCGTTTCTAATGAAAATTTCCATAGTTATATTATTTGTAAGTGTATTTGTTGTTCGTTTTCAAGCCTTAATCGACACGTATAGTATTTAGTAATTCGAAATATCACGTACATTCTGCAAATAAAAGTTATGAATGAATGTTTAGAACCTCGGTATAACTTGTTATTTCTATAAAAGAAGCTGTTTCGTGTCAGCAATTAAAAAAAAAACGATAATTCAATATAATTACACAAATCGGCAACTCGTTTACCTGAACGTAAAAAATAAAATGCGGCCGAAAATACGCATTTATTACATCTATTTAATCACATACGCCTCTCTCTCTATTTCTCTCTCTTTCTCTATTGAAAACACGCAGCGCATCCGCGCGATTATAGGACTGGAGAATATCGCTTAAATCGAACGACGATCACTCGAGTATTTTCTTTTCCCTGGTATAATTCAACGAAAGCCCAACATCACGAGTTTATGTAAGATGTTTACGAACTCGGGGAGGGAAAGGCTTACCAGGCCCCATAAGTTTTGCATCTTGGATGGTACAATCCGCCGCGATACAAGCCGCACCGGCCGGTTAGTAGGCCGCGGAAATGGGTGCGAGCGCTACTTCGACTCTCCGTGTGTGTATATATACATATAAATTTTTATATACGCATATGTGTATGTGTGTTTGTGTGTGTGTGTGTGTGTTAGTGGGTATATACTTGCATCGCCGGTATTTTCCTTTCGTTCGAAATTTCAACTCGTACCTGCTTTTATAACTCTCGGATGATTTGTGCGCGCGACATTCTTTAAGCGGTTTATACGCCACCTTGCTTTGGTCATTCCGTTTTTTTTTTCATTCGGGCGCCGCGCGCGCGTCTGACATGGTTCGCTTTTTTCTTCCTCTATTTTTGGGTTGCACGCGGCATACGCGAGAGAAATTGAAAATTGCGGTCGTTTTTTTTTCCTTTAATTTCGATGGAGGAAGTTATATGTATATTTTTTGTTTTACTTCTTTCCTCTTATTTTAGTTAATATATATGCGAGATTTAATTTTTGGATGAAAGAGAACGTTGTATTTTCTTTACGTTTAGGTAATAATGGCTTAAATAAAGTCCTGTAAGTGTAGTAAATGTAATTTTACTCACTTTCATTTTGCCTGACGTGATAGAAAGATTTGCGTATGTGTATAACTTACGTCCAGAAAAATTTCAAATTTATAACTATACTGCGTAATGTTAATTAAAACTTAGTTATAATTTGTAATAAAAATAATATTTTTCCTACGAATCGTTAAAGTATTCAAAAACCTTCGTTAGGAGGCCGCTACTTGTTACAGATTTATGTGTTTGATTTTTCTAATTGACATTTTAATGTTTGTAATTTAAAAATGTACAAAATATATGGTGGACGAAAGAGGACGAAAACGACGAATGTAACGACATTCCCTTAAATAAAATCAATTTAATTAAATTTAATTATTAAAAAATTCTTTCTATATTAATTAAATTCTGTAGCTTCTATAATAATTAATGTAATTCCTGATTAATTCGTGATGGGTTTTTTTAAAATTTGTATTTGAAAATTTAAACATAAAATTTCGATTGTTATACACGAATAGATATAATGCCGCAGTGTCGTGCAATATCGTGTGCAGATCGGTGTATAGCACAGTATCGTACCCATATGTATATATATACTTATACGTCGTCGACACCTTGATCTTGACACGATGCAAGGCTCTTTCTCTCTCGTGACTCGCGGCTTCAATGTCCTCGTCTCTCTCTCTCTCTCTCTCTCTCTCTCTCTCTCTCTCTTTCCCTCTCTCTCCCTCTTTCTCGACGCCCTTCCACTTCCTACTTGTATCCTGCTACTACTATACAACAGTTCCCACGACTTTCTATCATTCGCGTTCCGCTTGCAAATCGACGGCGCGTACATCAGAATTGAATTTTGCATGTCATGACTATTTGTTTTAATCGTATACTTTTTTGACTATCAGGTGTAACTATATGCTAATAGATTTAGAACTGATATAAACAAATTTATGAAAAAACCTTTACACGTGTAAATTATTTTAATTTTCAATTGTTTAAATTAATAATATTAAGGCGATCACTTAAGCTTAGTGAAATTTTTACCAAAAATTATTATTATTGCTTTTCTATCGTGTCTATTGAACAGTATTTTTGGAACCTTTCTTTACACGAAGAAAATAAGTACTTGTATATCAAAATATTTTCTTTTTATTTCAATATATATTTTATATTATCCTTAAGTTTTATTTCAAATTATTCTCTTATACCCAAATTTAGTATCATAATGCTCGTAACTTAGTAGTTTTTTTATTTAAAAATTCAGGAGCAAATATTTATTTTTCACTTTTCTAATGTATACTTTATATTATTTTTATACAAGTTGCATCAAACTTATTTTGTATTTTTCAGTAATATCATGTGGCCTTAAACAGAAAAAATTGTAGGTCATAAAATAATTATCGATCAATGAAAATTCGAATTTTTGTACAGATTGCACGCAAGCGCCTTACCTATATAAATAAACAAAAGACAAATTCGATATATCCTTCGTGGAATGACATCTGTGAAAATCCTGCACACTGTGTATAGGATGTGAAAGTATACCAGTCGAGCTCAGGTAGTCAAAGTTACCTTACTATGGTAATGAAGTTTACTTTTGCCTCTACACAGTATGCTTTGAAATTGTATGCGTTCGTTTAAAAATATAAAATGTATGAAATTTATTATTTTACTCAACATATTTTAGAAATGTTGAATATTATTAAATTTGAGTATGATCAATCTATTAAGTATCATTATTTTATATGAATCGTATAAATACTTTATGTATTATATCTCTATAATTATATTAATATACGTTATATAAAAGGAAATAAAACACATAATGAATAATTTAATAATAGTTTATTATCGTAGTTCGCACCATGTTTGATTTAATAAAAGGCCCTATCCACTGATGTCGCGCATCTCCGGTCGAAAATTTTGATCGGGCTGCATTACATTTTACTTATACATTGAATAGTTATATACATACAGATAGAAATAACTTCCTATATTGTACGGTAGAAGCTTTTCGTATGTTTTTTTTTGTAATACTACAAGAAATTGCAACGGCGATGGAATTATTATTATTTCAAACAATAAAAAAAAAGAAAAGGAAATTAATAACACTCAATACACTAGTTAATGCAATGGTCTGGTTTATTTAAACCTTATTTGCATTTGCGAGTTTTTTTGAGTACACTGAACAATTTAATAATTTTTAATATATATTTACATATATATTTTTTTTTGTTCTATTTTATACTCTTTATTTAGGAAAACAAAGTATGTATTAGTTATCAAGCAGAAAATATTTATAATGGTAGTAAAAAATATATACTTAAAAATTTTAAATTTATTCAGCTCAAAATAAATTGTTCATGGGAAAGCTCCGATATAATGTCTCTAATCTCTCCTTTCTAAATAATTTTTGGAATTTGCATCGTTTATATTTTTTGCAAATAAAGTATGTTTAAGTAATACGATGCGTGACGATTATACATTTACATACACATATATGTTTTTGTTACAAAAGTTGTTTCAAATTCAACACATAAATATAGTGTTCACGAATTATCAATTGTGCAAGTCTAACACATCTTTTATAATACGTATAAATATATCTACTCTTAATTTTTTGTAAGATCTAATTCGTTTAGTTATTTTTTTACTTAATTTTACTCTTTTTAATGTTTTTTTTTAACATTTTTTTGCCGATAGTTTATTACTTTTATTGCAAGTAGAAATTTTACGTATTGTAATATCATTATCACAAATTTTTATAGTTCAACACGCATAATTTAAAAACGTAAATAAACGAAACTTTAAACATTTATCGCATATTTTACTTGTATAAAATAAATCACGTTTCGCGAACAAACAAAAATTTAGATACATAAAACCTTTATATATCACATACATAGTTTTTTTTTATTATTTGACATGGAAAATTTTGTCAATTAGTAACTATAATATATATCTAATATACTGTTATAACGGAACACGACGCAAAATACATTAATGAAAAAAAAAAAATGTGTGTAAAAAAGAAAATAACTTTCGTAACAATCTGGGTATACAATTCGAATTAGAATATCGTAAGTATATTCCCACGTGATATCTTAATGTCTAATGTACGTGCATAAAAGAAATTGTTTATTTTATTTTTCTTTATATAATATCTAAGGAAATAAATCGTTTCGTCAAAGTAACCCAAATTCGGTAACAAAACATTTATAATTACATAGAAAGATTGACACGTCTTTCTAAGGTACATCGCGAAAGTTCTATATATCAATGGAACAACGAAACATTACGATATTTAATTCACATCGCTTAATAGTCATTTCACAATACATTTTGTCATGATTACCAAGAATCTTGAATTAACGTAAACACTCGTACAACGGAACAAAACGCTAAACTATAACTACGTTTTCGACTTGTGTATTTATATTTATACTACACACTCTCTAGTTTTCACACATAACATTCAGAAATAATATCTCGCAACAATCAGTACGTCTATATAAGCCTCTCGAAATACTTTAGAGTGAAATTTAATAATATTTTTTGCTTTTGTTATAAATAATTTAATTAACGAATTATGAATTTTCAATACCATAGTTAAAATTTCTATTGAAAAAAATAATACTGTTTGAGCGCGTGAGATAAATCGTAAACGATTGATCAACGATTTTCATAATGAGAAATAAAAGTGAGTACTACTGCTCTTCTGAAAATTTCACTCTAAATCGTTAAAGGATATTCTGTTAAAACAATGCATTCATCCATAACTAGTAAATCTACACACCTCAGACTATCAATACAGTCCAACTGAAGAAAGAATCGTTAAATCCTCCCTACTGTACACCAAGAAAAAAAAAGTAACGTATATATAGCTACAATGCTATATACTGATCCTTCAAACGGTTACGCCGTGTTGAGCGAGTAATCGCTTCCTTTGCAGTAAACTCGGTGACTCGCCGTCAAACTCCGGTCTATTCGAATTCTTATTGCCGAGGGATTCCAAACACGTATTCGTCGGCGCCCTCATAGTTTTCGAACTTCTGAGCGAAGCATTCGCCAATTTCTTTATAGTCTCGGATATCGGACATTTGATAAATTCAGCCTTATCCATCGTTTGGTCGTTATTAAATTGAGCTATCCTCGTACGCACATTCGTGCTAGTCGCGAGTTTACTGTTGTTGTTGTTGTTGTTGTTGTTATTGTTGATGTTGTTGTTGTTTATCGGGGGCTCTTTATCAATTTCGTCTTTCCGGCACTTTAATTCCGTTCGATCCATTGAACTTTTTGGCGATGCTTCGACGTAGCCGCTCTCGTCGCTATCGGCTTCTTCCTCATCTAAAGAACCGAGAGTGTGGAAAGTTGGAGTTTTCGTTGTAACGACGCTTTTCGGTTCTTCGTTGCCACATCTATCAACCTCGTCTCTCGAGGCTCGTCGTGGCATTATCACTTTTCTCGTTTCGTCTCGCCTGGAGATCAGAGTTGAGTAACCGTCGTTCTGTAAATTAAGTTTTAATACATTTTTACTTTACCAGTTTGCGTCAAAATAATATTTTTTATAGCAAGGCATATCGACTTTTTCCTTAAAATCGATTCTAAATATAATAAACTTAAAAATTGAATTATGAAATAATTTGTAAAGCTCAAGTACGCAATTGAGATAGTTTATCAATAACGCGTACATTGATTTCAATCGCGATAGTAGAATTGATTTTTCTTCTAGACTTATCGTAACTTTATTTATTATTCCTATACTTAACGATTATTTATGTGAATCACTCGAATCACGTAACGTAATGTTTATAAAAATTATTGCATGGAATAATCCAATGCGTCGTCAGGTGTATCGAACAAATTTTTATACGACAATGATCAAACTAGAAGCAAATGTTGATATCAACATCGGAAAGATGACTTAAAAAAAACTGAAAGATTCTTACCTGTAATCTGACGCCAGTTGTCGCAGTACCACACGAGTTTCGGGGACATTCTCCGTGAGGTCGGAAATCAACGATTTCATCAAGATCCTCAACGTCCTCGAAATCAAAATAGTTGTCGGTAGGTACGTTGGTAGTCGTAGTAGTATCTTCGATTATCATCATCCCAACGTCGTCCTCGTCTTCTAGCGATTCTTCACCTTCACTACGCGAGAGGGAGAAGTTGCTACCGGTTGCGTTAGCCAAAAGTAGCTTCCTATTGCGGTTTCGCGTTTGGCGACTACTTTGCCGACGGAACCGTGGACTTCCTGTGCATGTCATGAAGTTGGGCGAGCCTTCGGAATTACGTCGTGGCTGGTGTAACTCGTTCGGCTCGCAATCCGCGGGTTCACTCGTCATGTTGCTCGTCGTCATCGCAGCTGTCAATGCTTTCGCGGTTGTTTGTTGGCCTGCATTTCAAACAGATTTTATATTAGTTTATTTTATTTCACTTATTACATTTACAAAGATAATAATTGTACTATATTACCCCAAAAAATATAGAAAAAAATAACAATTACTAATAATAACTATATTTAACAATTAAAGGTTTAATATAATTCTAAAAACACTAATTCTATACTGTTTAAATCACTTCTGAAATCCATCGCCTTCGCAATCTGTATATTGGTTCTGTATATTACTTCAATATTTGCGTATTATATAATTTTACGATATACCATTTTTTAAATATTTAATCCTATAAATATTTCGATTATTTTTATCCTTGAAGGTATATTTTAACATTAAATATAGGTTTTAGTCCTGTACAATTAAAGCACTGACGTGCAATCGAGTCAACGCAAATATTTCGAAAAGTTGAGTAAGGAAGCGATTTGCATTATAATTTTGAAATTGCTCCACATTAAAATGATAACGCATGTACGTAACTAAGATTAAGATTTCAAGGCGTGCAAGGAGATTGATATAAAGTTTAATGGCGAAACACAACTTTTCACGCACCATTTGTATAACTTATAAATACGTACAAAATAAGAATTTAAAAAGAATTTGCATGCAGATTTTATAAAACCTAAGAATTTCAAATAAATATAACTAGGTCAATGAATATTCCATCATAATTGTTTCCGCTACATTATTTAAATATTAGAAAGTTTAAATTCTTCGTAATAAAATAATGTTGCATACGAAGTGGTGAAGAGTTTAATTTAATAGTTTTTTTTTAATTACGCGATTATTCGTGTACAAATACATTTTTAAATAATTTTAAATGCCTCTAATTTGGTTATTTATTTATTAATCATTTATAATGTAAGAGTTAAACATTACTCCTATAGGATTTTCATGATGGGAAGTTCGATAATTCAATATCAAGTGGGATATACTGAAACTTACCGTTCAATATCTCCGGCTCGTGCGGTAAATGGGAATCTTCGCTGCTGGATACCCTTTCTTCGCTGTTAGCCGTACTCGCGGTTTCGCATCCACTTGAAATACTTCCATTTTCGTCCGAAAATTCTCGATGCAACGCATCCAGTAACCTGGCTAACCTCCAACTTTCTTGTTCCTGCCAACTACGTGCCACATGCTCGAGTGATCGTAATTCCTCGAGGAATCTTTGCTGCTCGATTTCTTCGGCTACCGCATCTTCTTCTATTGCTGAGAGTTTAGGTGCACTTTTCGATCGTTCTAGCGGCGGTCGATAATTCGAGCCACCTGTGCTCAGCAGGATTTTCCGTCGCGGTAACGATGGATTCTCGTAGACTGCATTCGCCAGTGACAATCTGCCATTGTAAAAGTTATTTATTTAAAACGGTTTTTTAATCTTCTTATTATTGATCGGTATATCCTAGTATAAATACAAACATACATACGTTACATAATAGAAAACGTGTGTATAGCCTGGTAGAAACTTATCTAATCGTATCGAGACCGAAGTTAATAAAAAATTGATATACAAGAGTAGCAATCATTGAGAATGTAAATATACATGCATTCGCGTAATAAACTTTGTCGTAGTAATAAAATATATTATTGTTCATTTTGCTTTAAAAAGTGCTATTTTTATTTTTTAAATTTCAAATAGATATACTTTGCACGTATACGCACGTTGATACTATAGAAAGAAATTGTTAGTTTGATTACATTCTCTCACACCCATTAATCGAAAGTTTTGTTTTGATATGGCTTGTGGTTTAAGTAGGTGAAACACTTATAGAAGGAAAAAAATTTTTTATTTTTTTGACCACGGTCACGTATTCAAGTTGAATGAACTATGTTATATAGAGTTTTAAGGAACTGGACTAAGAAGCTCGTTTGGATGCCAAAGAAGGAAGTCGCATATTTTAAAATTATCAAACAATCAAATTATAAATATTAATGAAGACACTTAAAATACCGTGCATAGGAGAAGAAAAAACACGAGAATCCTTCTTTCAGGATTTTGGTTTACGATTGATTGATATTTTTATTTGATTAGCTAAACGTAAATTGAGGAAGAAAACTGGTTTTATCTCGAATTTTTGTATACGAATATACACGTAATTTTTGTAAGCTCGCTATATGCTAATAAATTTATTTAATTTCGAACTTGCGTATACGGCCATTTTACACCGTATATAATAATAATTTTGGTCTCGCATTTTTTATTGCCTTATAGTCCAAGTTATTTATACATTCTAAAAAAATTAATTCAATTCTTATGACTCGTGTTGTTTTAAAGCATATGAACTTAGTTGACACAATGATTTTGGAGGCTATTGGCCAAGTAATATCAGTTTTAGGTAAATTAACGCATCAACTTTTTACGCGTTGACTCATGAATAATCGTTACAAACGAAGTTTGAATTACCTTGACCAAATTGATGTCTTATTAAATTTATTATTGAACTGTCGTTATTAGTAGAAGGTGAAAAATTGATTAAAAAAATAATAATGATAAAAATATTAATCGAAAAAGAAAAGTTGGACATTCATTAAAGATTTAAAATCTCTTGTTAGTACTTTTTCTAAAGTTTTTCACCTACGTTGAAATCGAATGCATGACAGTGAATAAGATGAATCTACTTTTTTTAACATAAAAAAAAATTACGAGTCAAGGTCTTTTTACGATTATTAGAACTTGAGTGATGCTACCTGAGTACCAATCTCAATTTTATGACTTTTACTTTCAATAGAAAGTATACAAGGTTATGAGTACAATTTCTTGACTAATGCTTATGCCAAACAGATGGTTTATATATAATTTTTACTCCATTTTTAATTAAATGTATGTATGTAAATTGTATAAATATCGTATTATGCATTTACATCAAAGTAAAATATAAAACATGTCAGTGCGTTCAATTTTATTATTTAAAATATCGATATCTTGTTATAAATGTAATAAAAAACGGTACGCAGGAGGAGAACTGTTGATGCGATATTATTAAAATGTGAAATAAACATTAAAAACTAACGATAAGATTAACAAGTTTTACATGTATATTTATTTTATCAATTATTGATACCAGTATCTTCACTATTATCTTAATGTTTTTATTTTTATATTGACTCGATAAATTGAATAGTACAGACGGTTTGAAACGTTACAATGTTACAATGACATGTGGAATCGTAAAATTAATAATTCTTTAGGTGAAAAATTATTACAAATTATTTATAGGAAACTGATGCTCCGACAATACCGGAATATGAAAAGTATTTTATTTATCAGCTTACGGAATAAAATTACGTTACTTTTGTTACACAATCGTTAATGTAGTTAAAGTAAAATGAAAAAAACCTTACTTAATGCAGAAAATTTATTTTCCGGTAATCGATTTTCCTAATTACATTAATATTAATTTTCTTTCACTTCTTATACAATGAGATTATTATTTTAGATCTAATTAAAATCATATTTTTAGTTGTGCAATATATATACACTATTGTCCATTTAAAGTATATATTATAAACAAAATTTTTGAGGAAACTTTCAAATGAATAATTAGAATTCCAATAAAACTAAGTTAAGTGATAATAAAAAAATGTTATTAAATAATTACCTGGCATTTTGTCTAGAGACTTTGTCCCTGCGGAACTCGAGGAGGGCTTGATGCAACCTCGCGTTAAGAACAGAGGCCAACCTGCGTGCGGTCGACTCCTTGGAGCAAAGAGCCGCATGACACCTGAGCTCTGGCCTGAGTCGTCTACCCTCGTGCCTGTAGACCCAAACAAAAAGTCGCGGATGCGACACCGGGGCAGTACAATAAGTTACCCGATTCGCCCAGTATTCGGTTAATCCGTGATCCTTCGTTGTAGCGGTCAATCCACCATTCGTTACCGTCAGACGCATCGAGACGTCCGGTCGGTTGCTGCTCACGTAGTTCCGCCAAAGTGTCGTCACGGGTTTCTCAACGCAACCCTCCCCTGAAATACAGGAAATTGTTTTTTAGTCGACACTTTTTTTTTCTTACCTTATTGAAATTGATACGGGGTTCTGGTAAGAAAAATCGGTTACGTGTATTGATTTACGGAACGTGCACATATATATACATATAATAATCTATTGTATGTATATATATATTTATAAGTGTAGAGTCGACCCTCTTGCACAGATTTTTAAACGTCATTTGCGATTGTATCGGATGGTCGTTGAAAAATTTAGAAGAATCATCTTACTTACAGTCACGGAAAGAGGTGAATATAAATACTAATGTTGTATATTAATGTCATCAATTTGAAAGTGATCGGTCAATCAATATGTTTATTAATTTCATTAAATTTGCCATTGTCGATGATATTATGCGTGTATCTATCCTACACGAGGCTCGCAATCTTCGAACTCCAAAAGAGCACGAAATTTATTTTTAAAACTATAAATTTCTGAAACACGCCTCTGGGCATAAATATTTGTACCATTCAACAAAATCCTTTCAAGAATAAAGAGCCTTGCTATTTTTAGTCGCATAAAGCGTTAAACGTATATTAACGAGCTTCGGCGCGTGCTTTTGAAGTCTTACGAGCGAAAGTAGACGTATACGTTTTTTTTGACAGGCACGCCACTAAGCAGATATATATTTACGACTTATAAAGGTGGCTATATTAAGAACAATTTCATTTACAATGATAAGGCAATCGATTATCAATTAAAATCTTATCGATACGCGCTTACGCGGTTAAAGTAAGTTGATCATCAATGAAAAGTTTAATCCCTATCTTTTGTTATTTTCAATACGTGGGAAACGGAAATTATATATATCAACGCGATTTACCGAGAAATTATTTTTGAGTGCTATCACTTTTATATTTCATCGGTAGCATATAAGTTTATCTAATTTTTTTATTATGATGAATGATGTTGACCTCGAGTACTGAGAAACGTGAGTTTTAATCGATTTCTTAATAATTGTTATTATATTTTTACCTCATTGTTTTTTTTATATAAAACATTGGTAAAGTCCCATTCAATTTATACAGATAACTATTATAAACATGTTATTATAACAGTCCTTTAGTTTTATTACATGGATTTAATTTTATTACATGATGGTCATAATTTTTTTGGTGGTTTATTATCGATCCTATCCTTAGCTACATTATTTACATACGCATACATATTTAGATTTTATTGTAATTATAAGGTGCAACTATAATTGCATTATTTTTTAATACAAAAGTACAGTATATCTATATATATGTGGAGAAGATGTGTACTTCTTCAAGTTCTTATTATATTAATTTTTTAAACAAGTTGTTTACTTAACTGTTATACCGAAACATTATGTAACAATTTTCCGAAAGAATTGAGCTTATTTAATACATGCATTTATGTAAATTTCATATTTCTGTGGTTAATTAGCTGTTAGTCTAATATTAAACTCCGTTACTTTACCAATTAAAAATATTATGTGAATCCTATATATAATCCGCATTTTGTATGAATTATTACAGTTTTCCATACGCCCGGTTAATACAGTTAGCGCATTTTTTATGTAACAAATATTACAGATTATTCAAGAAATAAATATATAATTTCAAATTGGTCTTATTAAATATAGAGGTAATACATTGATTTGATATACGTTAATAGTGGTATTATCTAATTTATTTACTTGCGCAAATGGACAAATAAAAATTAAAAATTGTAAAGTATAATCGAGAAAATAAGGCATATATATATAAGCATGTGTATTGGCCGAGTTGCTGTACCATGAACCTACATATAAAAATTATAGTACGAAATTAAAAATCTCACGCGGAAATTTTTCCCTCGAGCGGGCGCGCGCGCGTTGAAATAATAATCGGGTTTACACAACGGAATACGGTGCACAATTAAATCTCGAGCATAGGGAAACGTCGGAAAACGCAATCAACAAAGACAAAGCTGGTGCGAAAAACCGCGTATACGCGAGTACGCGCGCGCGGAGAAGAGAAAAAAATTAAGAAGAAGAAGAATTAGAAGAAGAAGAAGAAGAAGAAGACGAAGAAGAGGAAAGCGGAAGTGCACGGGAACGTGACGCGTGACTCTTCACCAAGTGGAGCAGAGAATGAGAAAGAGAGAGAGAGAGAGAGAGAGAGGAAGAGGTACAAGGAATACCTGACGGCAAGGTGCATTGCACGCGGAGCTAACTTTTGCCGTTACCTCGTTATTTATTTTGCTGCCCTTGCCCTCTTACATATGTGTGTGTGTGTGTGCGTGCGTGTGTCTGTTCGAGTGTGTGCGGCTGCGGATGGTCTCTCACTCCTGGTCGAAGGAGAAAGCACAAGGCTACACAGAGACTTGGAAATTAAATTTCTATTCTGAGACCTCTCGAGCCTTGTGAGAAGACGAGTTGGAGAATTTTATTTTATTTGCCAGCGAATCGCACGCGTGAATCCTTCCTTTTTTTCGCTTCATCCGCGTCTCGACTCCGTGTATTGGAATCTGGGCTATTGGGTTTGCTGACTTTTGCTATCGGGGTTATACTTTGCTTTTAACACGCGTGGCTTCTACATTTTTGTTTTATTTTTTATTTATAGAATCGCATTTTTTGAAGCAAATTTATTTCAATATTTATATACATTTGATTTGTTACATTTACAACATTTTTTATATCTTAATGTATTAATTATATCAAAATAGTAACTCCGTATAAAAAGTAAACAATTTTTTAATACTGTTCGCAATTGTATACAACAAGTAGTTGGAAAATAAGCAGAAATGAATATAGGCCACACTGTAAAATTTTCTTTATTACGAAACAATTAAAATATAAACTAAACCAATCGCAGCGCACGAGCAATGAAACAAAAAGAAATATACTGTAACCTAATAAAAATTCATTCCACGACCATAAATGTAGACCTCGCCTATGCGCATTAACTGAGCCGATTCGCAAAAAATCGTTCATTCCTCTCCCTCTTACCCAAGAGACCAACGAACTACTATGTGTGTATATATATATATATACAAACTGCCGTGCGACTAGAGAATGAAAATTTGTGTGCATATACGGAAGTAGGAAGAGACTCGCGTATAGGACTTTCGCGTCCTTCCCTTTTTCTCTGTGATTTTTTTCTTTGCTATAGCGACTCTCCATAGTGATCGCCAGAGCGTAACGCTTGTATGCTTATATACCCGATACGTAAAGAAAGAGAGAGAGAGGTAAGGTGGACAACAATCGGGACTATCGACCGCGGACATCTTTTCGGACGCCCCCCGCGACTTGCGCAAGGGTGAAATTCCGGCTTCCTTGGGTAGCTTCGTCGTTATTGTTTACCGCATGTATCGCCTCTAGAGAACGGGTTTAAGTGCGGCCCTTTGTTCACCGATAGGCTTTATACTTTGGACAATGACCGCTTCGTTATTAGTGAGCTATTTTTACTCTTTTTTTTTTAATACTTCGTACAGGCTATTTATTTTGTATACACGGTTAATTAAATTTATGGATATTTTCCAATTTTTTTTTCTTTAAACAATATTGTTTTCGATAATAGGTAATATATGGTATTATGAAAATGTATACGTATGTTTTCGATTAAATAACGCTTCGTTGCTTTGTTCTGTAATCTTTATAAGTTCGCATTAGCATTCGAAACGGGAAGGTAGCTTTCTATAAGGTTGAGATAAGACGCGTAATACAAATTATACTGTTACGATTAAAAAAAAAATCATTTCAAATCCTTTCCTAATTTTAAATTTATATTTTGAATTTTCATATGGCGAGATTGCATAAACCTTAATATCGCGTATAAATTATTTATTTTCTTACTTCAAATCTTCAATACGGAGATATAACTGGTAGAAGGTTCTTTCGAATTTTAAAGAATTTGATCAAAGCCACTAAATTTTTAATCGAATGCAAATTATAATTAGATACTAGAAAACTTTTCAATTTTATCACGTTATTCGAATAAACGTGCGACCGAATATATCTGCACTACATTCGCGTTATATAATTGCTCAAGTATTTATTAGCAGTTTATCATTACAGTTTACCCGTAAGATATGCAATTTTAGTGAAAAAAATTATTTTTTTGACTGAACAAGCTAAATTAATGACTAGATGAGTTATGAATAATCTTATACCCATTCGCTCGATACGTTTGCAGAATCGAGAAAACCAGAATACCGTTTTTGCAAGTAAAATAAAATAATTAAAATTCATCGATTTATTCAATTTTCAAAGAACTTTTTGATAGCAAGAATCATGTATAAAATGCGATAATTAATTTATAGTAAAACTCATCAATAATCAAACATTTATTGCGACAATTTCAAAGAATTTTTAACAATTAAAAAAATAACAGGTAATACTTCAAAGAAATTACATTAATAAATTATAGTAAGCATTGGTATATGGAGAAAAATTGATTATAATGTGATTCCGATAAAAACTAGTTAACATTTAATATATTATTGAATGCGGTTTAATTCTATTCAACGCGTCTAAAACTATTCTGGTCAATGCCTACACATTATGATAGAGATGTAAATTTTTATTTTCACAACTCTTCGAGATAATTAGCCAACGTATATACATTACTCAATTGATTGAGTGTCTAGTGAAAAACTTAATAAAATGCAGATTATGTTTTCACAAAAATGAGAGAAAAAAAATTGTTTAAAGAATCCCGTCGAATTGATTATGAGCCACAAATTCCGTAGATTAACATGAATGTTAATTCTACAATATAAATGTTAATTATCTTCAGGACATATAATTCATCGTGTAGTATTAAAATTTAACAAACTAGATATTTGTTATTTTAATGGGAAAATCCATTTTATTGATTTTTGTATAGTTGATCGTTCGATCTTACATTTAATGTAATATGCATCTTTCTTAAACTTTAATGCAGCCTCATATAGTATACTTGATAAGGTATGTAATATTTAATATATATTCACAAAAATTAAAAAAATTATACCTACTTTGTCTCAAATTACATTCAATTTCACAGTATCTAAACTTTATAATGACTATAATATATTTATCTCTTTATGGTATTTTTCGTTTTGTAGAGAATATTTTTAAATCACGTGCTTAAAGAAAAAATATTATTCGACAAAATTAAAATATTTTTGAAAAAAATTATCTGCATTTATGTTATTATGTTTTTTAAACATTATTCGTTAAAATTCTTACTTACGTTTTCTTTTTATTTTCATAAATCAAATTTCTGTGTGAATCATTGTAAAAATATAATATTCTTACGTTTTAGTTGTTATAAAAATGTCTTTGTATAATAAAATACTTTCACAAGAAAAGTGTAAGCACCAAGAGAAAACCTAAATAGATCAAGATTAAAAAAAATGATAAATGTAACATTATACGTCTTCATTACTCAAACTATCATCAATCCGTAAATCTATTTCACAACTCTTGTCCATTAAAAGATGTATGTACTGTATACATTATATATATGCCCACTCGTAAAAACTAATCAGTCTTTTTCAAAAGGTAGAAAAAAAAGAGAAGAAAAACAAGTTCTGAGGAAAGCCAGTATTCTTATCCTTCCGCACTAATAACCCAGTGACCGACAACTTGGATTCGCAAATTGGGCGATAAACGCGCGTGCATTAATTGCGCCTAATTCGAGCGACTCTCGCGCCTAATCAACCACGCTTTCCCAACGAGAGCGCACGAAAAAAAAAGCAGATCATCACCGAGAGAGAATTTCGTGGAAGAGGAGACACGAAAAAGATTATAAATAAAAAAAAAGGAAGACAAGATCGAGAAGCTCTGTTGTGTAGTGAGCTAACGAGCCGCTCACCTGGAAACAAAGAAAATGTCCGTTTCGACAGACCCAGTTTCAAGCCGGGCTACGTGTAAACTGGCCAGAAGGAAAGTCGAGTTCGAATAATCGAAAGAGCCGATACGGCACGTGTGTACGTTATACTTTATCTGACTGTTTTTCCGTAACACAGCAGCAACGGCGCCCAAAGAGCCGCACCCGCGATTCTGTACGGCGCGCACGTGTCATCGAGACGTGTCCTGCGAATCGGCATAATGAATTTCTTTTCTTTTTTTGTTCTTGTCGACGGTGCTCGAGAGGGACGTGTGTTGCTACTTGAATCTTTGTGAAAGTAAGCTCAGCTCGTTCCGATTGTACATTTGTCTTTTATGTAAAAAGTTTACAAACTTTGGAATTTTATACTGTTTTTGCCTTTACATATATACTTACGCACGGAAAACTTCTGTAACGCGATATTTATGTATACTGCTATTATATAATATCGTATCTAGCATTCTTATTTTTAACTATACAGAAAAGCTGTTTTATGTGAGAACAACATACGAATTTAATAATTTATTAATACATAATTAATGAAAAATGTGCTTGTAAGAAAAAATAGGATTGACTACGCGACAAATAAATTCGCAATTTCGAATTTGTCTATTGTAAAACGATCGACCTCTAAACTGACGTACGATCGCGAAACCAGTATATACATATACAACAGGTGTTTTCCAGCAATGAAGAAAGCACACGCATAACTGTACTCACGCGCCCGTGTCGATAAAATCTCGTCGAGAGCTGCGTAATATATATACACGCTTATGTGTATATACAAGCACATGGAGTGATGCAACGCGTCGCTCACAGCCCGAATACTCAATACGAGAAATCAGACCGTCTTTTAATCCTTCCTTGATCCTCCTCTGAGATTCAAGCGTGGTGCTATACATCTTATCGGTAAAAGAGATTACGAGGGTTAATCTCGGGAAGGAAGGAAAGATAATTAAATACCAAAGGGATAATATACGTAATCGAATTAAATAGGATTTTTTTCCCGTGAAAATGAAACTTGATGGTTATACCGAAATGACTTTATCGAGTGTAAAAAGAAATTAGACGGCGAGAAATTGGTTGAAATATAATACAGTGTTCAAGTTTATAAAGTTACATTGTTTATATAATATATGTTATCTCGAATATTTTTGATTGCAATGTACGAGGTACGAGATTAGGAAATATTGTTGAAGTATTTCGGATAATTCTTTTATTTGGGTACATAGTGGGTATTGTGCAACGATTACCTAAATATACATGTTGTTATTTATTTCGTATATGCGAAATATATCTAATTATTAGTTATATATGGATATACATATATACTTGTTATTGTGATACGATTTTGAATTTTGCACAGGTCAAAAGATTAAAAAAATGATAAGAAATGATTGTTACGTAATAATAGTATACGATTCGTATAAAATTCTTTTCAGATAAAACCAATGCAATGCGATAAAACTCAAAACTCAATCATACCGATTTAATCACGTTTCTTCTTAACAAATTCACGCATTCAATTGAAAATAATAAACTTTTTAGGTATAATACAAATACAACGGAATACGCTTTACAATGTAAATAATTAATTGCAAGGATGATCCGTGAATTGCGTACATAATTGTAAAAACGATAATTTACAACTCGTAAAGTAAACGTCGGAACGACTAAACGTATAGATAAATACGAACAGCCAAACACCATAAGTTTAAACATTTTCAAGGTTCACAGCGTACTAAAAATTCAAGTGCATCCATGACCCACTCTCTTAACGACACGCGTCTTGGTATATGCACAAAGTATATTTCCGCCAAAAACGACAGATTACAAAGAAAAAGGCCGTGTAACGAAAAATGATCAAAAAGTCAGGTGAATCATACGTATACGGCGTATGTATAACCATGGCAGGAACAAAAAGGTATATATATATATAAAATAATAAAAAATATTTTGATCGGAAGAGCATAATACTCGATAAGTATCGATACGGCACGGTGTTAAAGTCCGACCCTACCCAGAAAATATCAGTGGGTTTTATATGCTCCCGATAAGGTTTCAACGTACCGGTACTTCCCTCCTCGAAAGTCGATCGGCGCCGATAGGCGCGTCGAATGTAGGTTGACGTCCTTCTTGAAAATGAGCCGCCGCCGTTCGCCGAATCAACAAGACGAACGACTTTCGCGCGCAATCGTCGTTTTTGCACTCGAGTTAATGGATATGATGTTGTATATCCTTTAAATGTAAAATAATTTTCAATACAATTTCGACTATATCTACACATCTTCTATTGCACCTTGAACGTGCATTATTGTACCGTTATTACGTAACGACGTTTAACAATTTAACCAAAAAAATAGACGTTATATACAATAATTTTAATTTGAAATTGTCGTTCGGTATATAAATAGTAATACAATGCACTCACACTATTGTGAATTAGAAAAAATATTGGAATCGCGTACATATACGAGTTCAGTGTGTGTATATCAGAAAATGATCAAACTGTCGGTCAATGAAAGTTCCCGTCGATCCCTATATATTTACGCGTGCGCGACAAGCCACGCGCTGATTAATACGAAATATCGGTGCCGATGCACGTTGATATGGACCTGCCGTATTATTCCCGCACATACACGGAGAAAGCATCGTTCCCCCCACCATATTTTATTTTTTGTTTTCAATTTTATCAAACGATCGCTGAATCGCGCAGGGGGGCTTATTTTCTGCTGTTGTCAGACAGGATAATCATACATCATATATATATATACAGATTACGCATCACTAATTTTTAACCTGTTCATTTTCGAAATTTTCATTAATTTTTTTTACTATATTTTAAACTTATTTTTCTTATCTACTGTTTATTAAATATAAGTACATAATATAGACATTTCAATATATTAGTTACAATCAGTTTCGTGAATTTATTTATATTTTTAATGGACTACAAATCTAACTGTTTTAACGTATACCTATATGAATTTATAGAATTAAAAATGAGATAGATGATGTTAATAGGCTGGAATTTTCTTACATAGGAAGCACTTAGAAAATTTTCAGATACTATCAGTGGTAAATATATATATATATATGTATATAAGGTCCAGAGGCATTTTCGGTACATTAATTATTTACGCAATAGTCTGTAGAAGATTGTATGCATAATTTTAAACTTTTAAACTACTCGTCTGAACAGGAAGACGACTCTTCTTTTTACACACTATTAATTATATTTAACTATCAACTCCATTACCATACTATAAACATTTTTTTGTTATCTGTTAAAATCCATTTAAAAGAATTTCAAATATTAGGAAACATTACGTTTCATTAACATATTTATTTAAATTTTTATTACATTATTGATCATTAAGAATGTTTTTCTTTCTTTAAACAATATATGTGACAAATCATTGTTTCGAAAAATATATTTTTCGCTTCGAAGCATTTCAGAATAAAAGTATAAAATGCCTTTGAAATACTTGTACAATATAAAATCGGAGCAATATATATATATATATATATATATATATATATATATTATATAGTATGAGAAAAATAAGGTAACTCGGATAAATGTAGAAAGTTATTTTTATATTAATAAATACTGTGTATCCTATAGTCGAATATATAACTAAAGTATAAGTGTATATATTATTAATATAAGTAAAGAAAGTTTTTGAATACTGATCCGAGCGCAAGACGTAAAATAAAAACTCCCATCCAATCAGCTGGAGAATAAACTTTCTACTTTGAATAAAAATTCGCGTGAACTGTATTAAAAATACAGCTACACCTACATATATGTAATCGAAACTGAAATATATCTATTCTATAAACACATATAGGTATATATGTATTATATTGACAAAAATGAATTGATTGATGGTTCAGTTAATACTTTATTCCCTTTACACATGATTTATTCACGTGAACGCGATCGATTCGTAACGCTCATAATCATTTATGCATATACGATAGTGCATATGATGTATATATAGGTAAAAGTTCGTATATTTAATGAGAAAATCCGATTTTCCATGCGATGGAAAGCGCATGCAATGGCTCATCGAGGTCTAAAAGAGAATCAAGGTCGGATTGTCGTTGCGCGGAAATATGCATTCATAACGGTACAAATGATCGGATTTATCGCAAATATACATTTACTTGCACAATAGGGGTAGAAAACTCTTTCTCTTTCTCATGCGATTAAATGTGAACAATTTCTCTTTGAATCCTAATCATCGCAGTAATGGAAAATTTAGAATTTTCTTTTTTTTTTAATTATTTATTAAGTTGTACGATGTGTCGTAGTAAATATTTTACGTATCGCCGAGTAGTTACGACGAACGTGACTTTTCAACCAATGTATCTTTTTTTTTACGTTAACTTTTTTCTTTTTTCTTTTTAAATTGTCATTTTAGTATAGTTGTAACGTTATATTGCCGGTTCAATCAGTGCGTGACTCAATCTATTAAGAGTTAAAGGACACTTGATACAGAGAGAAAAACTTCACTTTATATACACATACGTATATGCACCGAGGATGTTGTAATTCTCGTCTTAGGGAATTCGGTACGAACTTTTATGCAGTCGTTTCATCATCATTCACGCAGATTATTAACTGCATGGAATTTTAAACATTTATATATATATATATATTTACCAACGATTAAAGTAATTGGATATGTATATACTTCTAACGTTTGGATTTTTACGTCGACCGATATATAGAAATAGAACATAAAGATATATAGATATATCTACTCTTTGATAAAACTATTCGATCAGTGATTTATATCTTGTATCTGTATATTACATATATACGTGTAAGCGCGAGATTATAATCTGTGAATGATGGAAATATAATTAAAGTTCGTCTGTGATTCACTATGATTTTAATTAATTCAGATTCATCACATAAGACTTTATTAACACGTCGATAATTCCTTTCCTCTTACATTCCAGTCAACTATATAGAAGCAGGTTTTTCAAACTGACCTTGCGAAAAACAATTTCAATTTGATTGAAAATTCTGATATCAAAATTATTTTTTTTTTTACATTAAAGTTGCAATTATTTTCCCTTTTTTAATTTTGGAAGTGCACCATCCCGGTGTAATTATAGATTAAATGTATACAAAAAAAAGGTGTGGTTTAAGATAAAAAAAAAAAAATAAAAGAGTGATCGACCGATATTTCGTAAATGAGTATATATGTAAGAAAACAGGATGAAATATATAATTTTGATAGACGTATTCGAGTTGGCAGTACGACGAATAAGGCAAATCTCTCTCGGCTGATTTTCCATCGAAACTCGAATCGTACAAACTAATGCGGCGACCGCATAACCGATCCACTCGCGCGGTGCAACGGCGCCGGTATGCGGAGAAAGTAGCGACGTTCCCTGTACCCCCTTCTTCTCCTTCTCGAAAATACCCCCGCTGGCTATATGTCCGGTCAACGTACTCCTCTCTCTCTCTCTCTCTCTATCTCCTTTCCTCTCTCATTCACCCAGGAGATATAGTGAATTTATTTTTCCTCGGAATTAGCTAAAATATGTACACGCGACTGGGCTAAAGAGCAAAAAGGGAGGAGCTAATGAGCTACAATACGACTAACGAGGAATATACTTGTCGGCCCATTTCCATCGCGTATACCTTTATTCTCAAAGGAGAAAGACAGAGAGAGAGAGAGAGAGAGAGAGAGAGAGAGAGAGAGAGAGAGATAGTAAGTTTTTCGTTCGCACGATTTCTTCGTTTAATTGGTGAAACCTTTTTTGTTTCGCCGGGGTATAATAATGCCGCGAAACGATTTTTTGGAGTCACGAGATGAAAATCGAGACGAGTTTCGTGCGCGCTCAACCCACCGCACACCATAGTTTCTTCTTGCCCCAACTACACGTGAACACACACACACACACACACACACACACACACACACACATGTGCACAAACGCGCGAACTAGCTGGCTGTTTCATCGCGATTTCAAGCTTTGCGATTGCGTGTGATTAGAATGCAAATTTTTTTTCTTTCCTTTTTTTCAAGTAACAGTACTTCCGTTAGAAAAAAAGGGTTTGCATTCGAACGGAGTTTCAATGTGAAACGACTTTTTATCGGGTAAAAGAAAAATGTGGTTTTAAACGACCTTAATTTATCTATATGTATATTGTTGTGGTTCGTAAACATCGTTTACATAAAGTAGTTTAACTGTTTCCTATGACGTAAGGTGAACTCCCAAATATCTTGAATTGTTTTTATAAAAATTTAGTCGTTTTGAATGTTTCTTACTAACCGATTGTGGTGTTTTCTTATTGTCAACGATAGAATAAAAAATAACAACCTGTAAATTATAGGATAAATTTTTTTGTAGATTTGACTATCGTAACGGCTCTGGCGTGTACAGAAATAACAATCGAAATCACGTAAATATAGTACAAAAATGTTAATCGCATTAAAAAAAAATGAATCTATGATTCTCGTAAATAATAATTTGTGTATGTAAATGTAGTAAATTGAAGGTGTTTTATAGAGGAGTTTACACATCTTTTTAATCGTATCAATTTCCACCTATGCTCCTCTTTTGCAACAGTGCACAGCTTCCGAAGTCTCGAGAAACAAGTTTTTCCGTCAATATAATTGCCATCGAATAATCTACCAGTAGCTCCGACGTCGCTTTAACTTGGAATTAAAGTAAAAACGCCTGAGCAAAGACGCACATCGAACGATCGGGAATCGATAATCTGCTCAATAGACTCGCGAGATACGTCTCATTCGTACATTATATTGGGTTAATCGAAAGATAGACTCTTCAGGACGATTTACCACGTCACACCAATGACCTGAGTTTCAATATTTTCCTTCAATATAAATTTCACTCGATTCCCGCATGATGTGCATCTCGTTTGACGCTACACGTATAATGGAACGCGAAAAACAGCTATATACTCGAGGTCGCACTAATATTCTCTTCCCCTTCCTTGTTAGACGTCGACTCGATGACGATGGTAATGCATGTGACACATGCTCTAAAGAGAGTGCACGTTTTCATAACACAAAAAGAGACGACAGAAAAAGAATTTCGGATTTTTTTTGCGAGTGTGAGAAATCTACTGAAAAACGGCGTTTTGTATACCTAGTAATGAACTCTTTGTTCTTTAAAAGTTTGGAACATAAATACACGGGGCTATTTATTTCGAGATTATAGCTGCGATTTTACCGAGTCTTTCATTTTCTAGAGAGAAATTGCTGCGATTTTGAAATTTAAATAACTACTGTGCCATTTTCTCGAACATCTTAAAAAAAGATTTTGCCAAAATAATTTTGATGATTTTTTAGAATTTTAAAGTAACAAATTTTTCGTAAAAAAGTATTTTTTTTTTTTTTTTTTTTTGAAAAGTCGTCATTTGCATTTGTATTAAATGCAAATTGACATTTCGTAATGCAGATGAGAATTGTTCTTTGCCCGTTCCCAGGTAATTGAGGTTACGTTTTTTAGGGAAGAATATTATCATAGCACTATATTACTTTTCCCTTATCACTCTATTGAAGTAGATATTAGTTTCGAAAATTAATTTTGTTAAAATTAGAATTTTATTATCCTGATGCGATGTACTAATATATATATATATATATTATATCTCTTCATTATCTTTGACAGGTCATATCTACATTAATAGAGTGGATATCACGTGTAATTCACATGCATGCTTTTAATATAAAAGAATGTAAATTTATTTTAAATTATTAAATTTTTGTAATCATTAATTCAATTGTAAATTAAATAATTAAATTTAGTTTATAATTAAAAAATATAATTAAAATATCTCAAAATATTATGAAATTTGTAATAATAACTATATATATGTCTCTTTCTTTAAACTTAACATAACAAATTATATATTTATTTAAAATAAATGTCAAACAAAATAAATCTATTTAATAAAATAAAAGGTAAAAGTCGGTTAAAGACACTTGCGTTATTCGCGTAAGCCAAAATTTTATTATAGAGAAAATAAAAACGCAATTTGTTATTTAAATTTTACACACTCTGCAAAACGCTCCTGAGCAATTTTTTTTACGATTAGACCACAGAAAATTAAGTGGTTAAAATAACTATAAAATAATTTTTCATTATTATAAAGATTACTTTAACTGCATCAGTAATGAAATGTTGATACCCAATAAAAATCTGTACTGTCTTAAAAAACAAAGAAATATCCGCTCAACAGAGTTTAGAAAACGATGCGAAAGCGATCATGGACGATATTTAAACATCCCTTTGGTGCTCGTTGAACACATCAACGACTTTCAAAACTCATCCCGTTGAAATTACGCACTTTCACTTTCCCCACGATGAACGTTATCATTTCGTTCGTAAGTCACGGAATTCCAACTTGGTATATAAGTTTATTGTTAATACAACTGTATATTAGTATTCATTTTTGAAAACTCTGAATATTAATATGCACCTCTACTATCATTATCTGTTATCTATCTGAATATCCTGTTTTTATTTCTCATAATTACGTTGTGACAGTAAAATTTTAGTGATATTTTACACATATTGTTGATGTATTTGTCAACACTTTATTGATTTATTAAAAAAGCATTTCACGCTTAATGATTATTTTTACAGTAAAGTTTTAAGAAACGATTAATTACTGTCATTCAGTTTATTTTTATGTCTATTATATATAAGTTACGTAACATATTATTAAACATAGACTTTCTCATCTTGAATCGTGCAACGAGAATGATGAATAAAAAAATTATTTGATTACGATTCACCGCATTAATTTCACCATAAAAATGTATTTATTTGTATTATTATAATTGAATAAACGTTATATGGCGTATAGTTACAGTCAATTTCCTTTATATCGTTTTATTTTTCCTTATAAACTTACAAGCAGTGACGGAAAAATCTCGATTCATACCCCTTTACCACGATTATCCGTAAAATTTGTACCGCTTTAAAAGGCCAGTCAACTGGTCACGGTGACACACTGAAATTTTTAATGACACTTGCGACCCTCTCTTGCAATTGCAACCAGAAGCTCACTGCGCACTTCCGTCTTAGAATCGCGCAACGCAACATTACGATTAATATTCCACATGGCGATCGATTTTCTTTTTTTCGCGTTCAATGATGCAACGAATTTTCCAAATGGATCCCTCTCTCTCTCTCACACACTCCCCATTATCGTCGAGAGCGTGTCGCTATTTAGTTTTTCGAAATCCTCACGTGTATTCACGCGTACAGGGGGAATAGTTGGTAAGACGGTATTACTTATCGAGTCACGTTTTCTTTTCCTTTTGGTGCATCGTATTATCAATCGCAACGAAGCACACTATATACTTTTGCGTCGCAGGAGAGCAAATTGTCGATAAGACGCGGAAAGAAGCTTTTGTATATTATGATACGCGCACACACACACACGCACACGTGCACACATAGTACGCAGGTAAGCTCGTTAATCGATTAATATTTTATTTATAGGAATATTTACCGGAACCCGTTCGTCATTCTTACACAATAAGTAAATATAAGATTCCACGAATTTCACTTATCTTATATTTGATAAATAAATACGAAGTATTTATTAATAAAATATACCGATCGCGCGAATCGATCGAAAAATTTAGGTTTTCTAGATCGAAAAACGGAAATCAATAGATACATTTGTACGGGTGGATATCTATATAGGGAAAGGGGATCTTTACGTTAGATAGTTTCATTTCCAGAAATCACAAGGCTTTTAACGGTTAGCCATGAAGTGGACGCCTGTGTGAGATTATACGACGATTTTATTGGCCTTCTATTAATATACCTATCCGGATGTATTTCATAAAGGAATAATATTTGGATTTGGCGCGTGTCTCGAATTGGAGATGAATGCATCAATTGAAGTGCGATGTAAAACTTTAACTGCCGCATCAAAATAGTTGTGTGTGTGTGCGCGTGTGTGTGTGTGTGTGTGTGTGTGTGTGTGTGTGTGTGTGTGTGTGTGTGTGTGTGTGTGTCTGCGTGTGTGCATGTGTGTCTCCACGTTTTATGTGTATACGTTTCACTGGGGTTTACGGATAAAAAAAATGACTTATTTAATTTCTATTTGCAATTAAATTTTACTATAAGACAAACTTTCAAATTTACAAAATGAATTTTATACCATATAAGTCTGTTTATTTTTTGCTTACTCAATATCTTAGTAATCAAAATTTTATAGTATAGTGAAAAATGATAATTACTGTTGAATTTCGTTAGAAAAATGATTGATTTATTAAATAGGAAATGTAAATAAAATCTCTTTATACTTACGTAATATAGTATATAAATTGTTATATTTGATGTGCCGGAGAATTCTTGATAATTTTTATTACGTACCATAATAAATTTTACGCAGATTATATAAACTTGTATTGCATATAATAGTAATTGCATTTAAATGCTCTTAAATGAGCTTATGAACCATAGTTAATAAATGTAAAAATTATAATTATAATTTTGGTTATTTTATATATTCCTGTTTTTAGAAATATTACTCTATACCTAAAGTGACTTGATATTTTATAGTACCCTGTAGAAAGGTGAACTGACCAAAAAAAAATCGTATAATAATCGTTATACATCGATTTTGTACACGTAACGTGATCAATATTCAAATTTACGAAGAAATGTTATTGCGATAATTATACGTTAGGGGAGGTAAATCGTATTAAAAATTAATTAGATTGATTTTCCTAAGATACGAAATAATTGTATACTAAACATTAGTAAAATATTCGAGAGTATATACAATACAGCATTTGTCTATAATTTTACCACGTGTTAAAAATTGTTATTCCGAATAAAATGATGTAATCTGTAATGGACGCGCACGTGAAACCAAGAAATTGTTTACTATATAAATTTTACAGTTAGTTAATAAATTAAATATCTAATAATCCTTGATCTCCCTTCCCACATATGTAATTAAAACATCTGATTTATATGTATAATTCAAGAGAACCGTTTGCTTCGCAGTACATAAATCCGACGTACCGAATTGTAACAATGCGCGAGCGAGTGAGCGAACGCGCGCGCGATCGCAAGTACACATGTAGGTCGTTCAAATAATCGAGAGCACGACCAAGTGCATATTCTGCGTTTATTGTTGAACCATTTGTGCTCCGCTATGCGTTTGAAACTCACTTCAATTATTTTCTTTATCGCTAGGTGCATATGTAAATCTCTCTCTCTCTCTATTTCTTTCTCTCTCTTTCTGATTTATTCGCTCAAGTGAAAATCTATCAACAAACGCAGGAATCGCATATCGCACGAGGGAAGATGTAATTCTTACGAAACGATCGATGAGAATTGTGTAAGATACAGTTTGTTAGAACAATACCGATCAAATTTGTCATTATTTTTAGAATAAAGAAAAAGATAAATCTCGATTGGGCTGTAAAGCACACACTCGATACGATAATGTTGACTCATATTTCCTGAATGTGCGTAATTCGGATTATAATTATAACGCTATACTTATCTTACGAGTATTCTAAATAAATTTAATATTTAATTTTATCGAGCTTCAGCGTAAATTCATTAATACAAATGTGTTTATCGTACATTTTAAACTATCAACAAGGTTTGGAAAATTTGAAAAGAAAACTAGTTCTTGGTTTTTTTTGTATCTAATATATATTTTATTCATGAGCTAATCGAAAACTTTGATTGTCGGACACGTATTGTTAATATTCATTTTAAATCCACGATGATGCGTATGCAAAATAATTTAATTTACGCGATATTTTTTTTAATAAAAAAATGGAGAAGTAACATTTAGCGTGAAAATTATTATATGTAATAAAGACAAAAAAACGTAAAGTAGTTCGGTGCCCCGATGAAGTTGACCATGAAAATTGAACTTACAGTTCTTCCTCATGAAAAAATGGACTTGTCATTCACGATTTCGTAATCTAATTATTAGCCTTCTATAATTCATTGATTTTAAACCAACGTTGAGGCACATATTTGATAATACGAAAAATCGAATATTCTGATATATTAATTGATACGTGAGTTTATATTAATGTGGTTCAATGTTAAGTTATAAAAAACTTGTTTGACATTAATTAAATTCCGTTTTAAAATTCTATGTGAAATGGATGGGGGTTTTCGATAAAGTATTATAAATTATTAATTTTAATATTTGAAGTAGCATGTACGAAGTATGACAATTTTGAAATTTATTAATAAAGGATTTCGTATATGAAAATAGTACAGTTCGAGTCTGGTATAGCAAGTTAAATGAGCGAAGAAGATACTTCGGGAATCACACAAGGAAGTGATATTTCAAGTGCAGCAGTCAAGCAGGAGGTAAAAACAGAAGTTCGTTTGATAAGGCTTGTAATCGTTTTTCTTAAAAATGTTACAACATATACGCAATAGGATATAAGTCACATTTTTTATTCATTGAAATTAAATAAAATGAATACGTATACTTTAAATACATCAAGTGACTCGGAAGGATGTATAAATCATTATTGCATTAAATTATTTAATTACTTTTACGTTCTATAAAAATTACTTTAACTGGATATATCTTACTTGCGAGATTCAAAAGTGAAAATTGCAAAATGCGTTATCCGAACCAGATGGAAATTAAATATTTGTGATAGTTAGATATATATAAAATGTGTAAAGGATTATTTATTTACTCAACATTAGCATTTGTGAATAATTTATCAATTACACGAAGGAACCAACACGGGAATTGCAAGATAAATCGATTCTACACTCATTACGAATTTATTGCGAAAAAACTAAAAAGACAAAGGATATATATATAGAAGGAAGAAAGAAAAGAAGAACTCACCTTTCGCCCATCCAGTAAGAACGTTTCCAAGGTAAGCAACCTTGTAGGTAGGATCGTACTCGGTAATAGAAGCATTACCACGATGCCTTCGCCACAATTTTCCCAAACCTCGTTTAAGGGACTTGAGAGTCCTGGTACCTAGTTCGGAACCACCACTCAAAACGCTCGACGAGGTCGTGGTCGATGACAAACTGATCCTATCCAACGAATCCAAACTACCTCTTCGAACAATTTCAGGTTCATTGTTATTTATCGTCGATATGTCATCAAAGTTGACCGGTTCGGCCACTACGTCACCCATCGACTTCATTATGAACTCGCTTCGTTACTCTTCTTCGATCACAGTGCGGACAGAGGAATCATGTTTCTACACTCGCGGCTCGCAGACTCGGTATTGACGATTTCGAGTCTCATCGCCGTGCCGCAATTATTAATCGACAATACCCCCGCCACTTGCAATACCCAACCTCCCACCCGTTTCTTTACCTTCTTCTTTTCCTCCTCCTTCTTCTTCTCTTTCTTTCTTTTCTTTTCTTTCCTTTACGGCCCGCGGCTCTGTGTTACGTGGCGCCGCTCACCTGCTGCGCCGTTGTTTGTTTTTGTTCCTTGGGAATCCGGAACCTCTCTGTACTTATAGCCGGTGTCACTGGTACCTCTTCTCCTTTTTTAGACACATCGACCGGTTGATCGCGAATTCATCTCCCGTGTCGACGGTTCCGTCCTCAACTTTCTGTAACCATAGATATTTATCTTTCAAAAAATGACATTACAAGAGTTACGTACATCATTATATATATATATATATATATATATATATATATATATATATATATATATTATAACAAGTTACTATTTATTGTTCGTTTAATGCATTGGTAATGAGAACATTTGTCAATATCCGCATAAAAATTACATCCTAATAAATAGGTGTATACCTTTCATATTTGTTATACGTATATCGAGTTTATCTTAAATACAATTTTTTAATGGTGTTGTAAAACTTGAACTCTATTTTAATAAGATCTATTTAATAATTTGCCGACTATTATTTGTAACTGGAAATTTTGACGATGTATGCGTAAAAAGATAGATATTTGTAAAAATACATATGTACTACATATGAACCTAATCTATCGAAACGAGTAAGTCTACTTTCTTTAGAGGATTCATCGATCAAGGAATTTAGAAACAATGGAAAGGTAGAAAAACTCGTCGAGGAAATCAATGACTTTCGGGAAGTTTGTTTATTGTTTATATAGATAAGACACAAATATGACACCTGGTAATAAATGATAAGGCATTAAAAATTATAAGAAATAAATTTTAATGCCACGTATTATTTTTGTATCGTGTTATTAAGAAATATTGTTTGACTAATAATTGCGTTATTCGTATTTATTTCTCGATAAAATTAACATTTTATAATTTTCCAATACGTACAAAAACTATATTGACCGAGTAATCTTACCGGATAATTGATTAAATTGTAACAATTAAAAATAATAATTCATCTGAAAAAACTTTACTCGGCGTATCAACAATTTTCAGTAATTTAAAATACATTTTAAATATAACAAAAATAAAGTTAATACTCGTAGCAATATATATAGTAAAAAGACGAAAAGAACAACGATAAATTCACGGTAATAATGTAAAATATTTCTATGGACTATTTTAATTGTGCAAAACAAATAGACGTAAAATAATTTAAATAATCGATACGACTGTTACATAACTGAAGTGAATTACACCGAGCAATCATACAATTTTCCAATTCAAACCCCCACTGGCAATTCACTTTCAAACGCTCGTGTATGTATAGACGAAACCCCCCCAAAAAATAGGAGAAGTAGCAAAGAGAATCGGGTAGAAATAAAAAGAGAAAAAAAATATAGTTGAGAAAAACAACAAAAAAAAACGAAAAACAAACAGACTGAAAATTTGATAGAACCAGACGATAAGAAGTCACGGGTAACTCTTATCGTGTAATTATTTCTTAAGCAAATTGCCAATCGGAATCGGAAACTTGCGCTTCCCAGGCTTGCGCAAGTCTTTGCGAATGCAAATCGTCCGCCCCATTCCAATGGTAATTGCTTAATTGTGCAACGAGAAAGAGATAGAGGGAGAGAGAAAGAGAAACGTGCCGCTCGGAAGGACGTCACTATGCTTCCGTGGAGTAAGTAATATATACGAGTAATCTTTATTTCCTTAAATTTTTCTATTGCAGAAAGTGTTTTGCTCGTTGATGCATCGCTGCGTTCTTTCAAATTCGATTGGGTAAGTTCGTGTCGTGACAAAATTTATGGTCTTAGAAGTTGTTGGTACATATTTATATTTAATAATCTACTACTTACGAATATTTCAGGAATTGCACATTGTTGTAATTATAAATGTTTTTCTGCAGGAATTGTAAAGTAATCGCTTGTGACTTTTCAATCATTTTAAATGTTTATTTTATTAGGGGTTTATTGTTAAAGTTTGTTTTAGTATTTATTTTTTTCGACGTAAAACGTGATTATTCTGTTTCAAAAAATTTTCAAGAAAGTTTTACGTAATTACAAAGGTTTTCCAAATAACACTGTGGTAAGGAGTCATCTTCAACTATTTTTACGAATTTCGAAAGTTACTTTCTTTTTAGTTTGCAATACTTATACAATCACTCGTTTGTTTACCGTCAACAAAAGTACCTATTTACGATTGCTCAAACATTACCTTTTGAAAAGTATTTTACATTTGTACCTATTACATTCTATTAACTCAAAATTGTAATAAATGTTATATAAAAACGTTTAATGCAATGTAGACGCGCAATGTAATGTACGTAGAGTATTGAAAAAGTATTCCCATATGTATAATTAATAATTTTATACACGGATGTACAATTCATTAAGTTTTTAAGATGTAATTACTAATTATAACCATAAAAAAAGGAAAAATAAATAAAGTTCAGACGAATCCGACGTAATTAGAAAAACTGTATAATAATGCCATTAAATAAAACTTTACGTACACATTCTGTACACGTATTCAATAATTACGAGGAAAATAATCAATAAATATATATCTGTATAGCAAATAGTAAGGAAGTTGATCATAAATGTAATCGATCAAATAAATACTAATAAATTAAAATACCGACGTCATATAGAATTTCTTGTTTAATAACAATAACCGTGCGCATATAAAATAATGCAATAACAAATGCAAAATATACTAAGTAATGACCCTGCACATTTGCGATTTTTCGCATTGAAAGACCTGAAATTGTTGTCGACCTTCGCTCGATACTTAAATCCTATCTCCCCTATTTCCGAGTCATTAATTTCTTGGCCAAGACGAAATTCAAGTATAAGAATTTTATCATTCGGTAAACTGTATCTAACAAAATTTTCGTAACTCGTGATTTAAAAAAAATTATTTTTATTTACACGACTGTTTTTTTTGTATGTAAAAATCGTATCGCCTCGCTCGCAGCTTATCGAGAACGGGTGAACGTGCGCTCGCCGGAAACTTTCTCGGTTTCTCCAATTGCGCGAACGGAAGAGACTACCGTGGTGGTGTTTTTTTTCTCTCCGTTGCGCTGTTCGTTTCGTCGTCGTCGTGTCGGCTTTCTTACCGCTCGCGCGCATGCATTTCTATGTATACGAGACTTCAGAGGTGAAATTTTCAAGTTAAGTTAGAAACGCGATTTTGGATTTTTTATAATTGTTATTATGTGGCAAAGATGAAAATGTTACTCGTAGCATTGTGCAAATAGTATAATGAGAAATTGTTGATTTGTTAATAGAATGAATATTTAATACTTTACATAAGATGCATGGTGTAGACGATGCTCATTGGAAAATTAAAACTGTTTTATTAATATTATTTGTGATAAATAAGTCAATTTTAATATTTTCGATTCACATATATATAATAACTCTTATAATTTCATGATAATAGTTAACCGAACCGGAAATATTTCTTTCTCATTCATAAAATCATAATGGAGTTATTGAATATGTCAATACTTTATGCGTATTTCAAATGAAATGTGAAGAAATGTTAACTGGCAACGTATACAAGAAATATCAAATTGCTATATAGAAATATGTCACCAGGAAAATATGCGCATACATTAGGGTTAGACGGGAATCTCATTTGAAACAAAGAATTTCATAATGATTAATATATAATAATTTATGCGAGACTTATGCAAAACGTACGATTATATTCATATTGTATTTAAAATAATTTAATCATTTAACCAAAACACAATGAATACAGGCCAATGCTCATCGATTTATTCTCCTCGTCCGTTATTCTCATTTGTTTTATAAAGTTTATTGCACTCCTTTTTGTTGCGTTATTAAAATTCATATAATTATTATTATTTAAGCATTAAAATGTATTTAAATAAAGGATAATGCAATATTTAAATAATTATTGCACTAATTTAATTCTTACTCAATGGGATGTCGGACCCAAATTACAGGAATCCGCACCTTTCGACCCAAAAATTCTATTTAAAATACTAAATTAAAAATCTGAAAAAGTTCATACGAATCGCTTAGAACATAAGAAAGGACCTAACGTTTTGATTTTTTTTAAGAAAAAATCATTTTTTAAAAAAAAGCATAAACTTTCAACCCAAACATCGTTATTAAATTAGGGATTTAAAAATTCGAAAAAATTTGGGTATGTACTATCTGAGTCCGACATCCCCTTTTAAACATAAGGTTTTATCACTAGCTTTTCGATAAAAGTTTTCAAAGCTTGAGTACATTTTTTTCCAGAAAGCGTTCTGAGTATATAAAAATTTTGAAAAGAACCAGATGAAAGATTCTTCTTCAAACCAAGTACAAGGAAAAATGTTGAATCAATACCTCATCATCGCTTTATATATACATAGCTCGAGTACAAGAAAATATAGAAATTTAAAAAGATAAGGCCATGATATAGGTATACAATTTCGTCTTGAGGGCAATACTCATCATTATTTTAACGAGCGCACACGCGATCTTTCAAATCTATGAAGGACATACGGACCTTTAGAACATCGTCCTTCCGACTTTATCTCTCTTTCTCTCTCTTTTTCTCGATCCACTCTGCGTCCTTCTATACAGATTTCATAGAGTGGATTATTCGTACACGCGTCGACTTTGGTATATACGTGTAGCGAATTTGAAATTCGTTGCGCTTACGTATGTTTTTTGTTGTTCGTGTTTCTTCCTCCTTTTTTTTCACGGTTTTATATATCGTTTCCAACGTGTCTATATACACCCGACCAGTGGAATTTTCGGAAAGATCTTGTGGGAAAATTTTGCGATGAGATTCGCGTACTTTATGTTAATCAGTGTACATGTAACACAGGTGCTTCAGGTAACGAATGGATGAATTTCAAATCGAACAACTTGGTTTCTTTTTTCTTCGATATATAATTTTAGATAATTATATGTTTAAAAAACTAACTACAGTTTACGCTTTTATACACGTTGTATATATTTCGTGCAATTAGTAGAATCTTATTAAAATTTATGGCGTTTAGCGATTGTAAACGTATACTATCAAAGTTTATAAAATTAACATGAATTTCAAATTTTTACTCGTACTTTGTTTATAATATTAAATTTATATTCAGATCATGTGCGTTAACGTAGCGCGCAGCAGTAATTCTCGATTCTCATCTATGTATGCGTGAGGTGTGAGAGGTACCATGTATTCATAATTTTATTTGTATACAATTATAAGGTGTTTTGGGAAAACTTTCAACTGTATTACTTTAGTATACTTACTGACACGTGAGAACTATTATCACGAGCAATTTTTTATTTATCAAAAAACATATAACGTTAACTACTTAATCGTTTGAAATTTAATTTAACGTTTTGAATTAAGATATCTGTACTTTTCACTTAACGTTAATTTCTTTTATGAAGCGTATTTAGTAGGCTAGTAGTCCAATTGTATAAATATTATATTTCTTCAATTAAATTTTACACTTAAATTTAAAACTTTATTTTCACCGCGGGAAACATTACAATTTAAATATGCAACTATCTTTCGTTATTTGTTTATGCAGTGGATAATAATTTTCACACAATATTTATCTATTTGCATTTTGCACATAAATATCGACATTTATAATTTACAATTATAGTTTGTATTCGCAATTTAAATATATTTTTTTAAATTGGTACTATTACATTACATCTTATCAGTTACCGCATTATTATGCACTATTACAGAATGTAATATTTGTCGATGACACAACGCACATTAACTGTAATTTATGAGCCAAGTATTTAGTTACGTTTAATACAATAATTTAGTTAAGAAAATGGTATATTAATCAAAATAAGTAAATTTCCTTCGGTACTTTATTTACAAATATTTGTTTTTGCCATTTCGTTCTTCCTTATTTTTACGATCCTACTGGTTTTAACGAAAAGGCGCAACAACCAATGCATCTGCTCTTTTTATTAAGATCAATTAAAGGAAAAGATGTATAGGAAGATTTTCGAATAAATTACGATGATACGACGGACGTTTTATCTGCCGATAATGAATGATTTTCTATTTCACCTATACTCGAGTGAGTGTATTGATTACTATAATTGTTGGTTATACTGCATTGCACCAGTATAGCTAACTTGAAAAATTGATTTATCAGCTCGGTCTCTCTTATATTAAAAACCCGTAATCAAATAATAATTAGTAGCTTACATTCTGTTATTATTTCTCTTGTTATCATCATTCACAATTTTTATCGATACATCACGGAAGTGATTTCCATGAATCCTGCACGAAATCTGACGATTTATATTGATAATTAATTTGTTTAATTTTGCGAATACGGATTATCGATGTAAAATACTCAGGAAAAATGAATATTCTTGACAATGATGATTAAGACAAAAGGTAATGCTCAGTGTAAAAATATATTGTACTAATATTTTATTCTCAGTGTACGATAATTATTTCGCATTAACATAGTTTAACCTAAGATTATAACACTTTATACATACATATGTACGAGGTACTGCATAAATGTAGTTACGTAATACATGTATTATTCATATCGGTGTATAACTGTAAAAGTAATTATTAAATTCTTTAACATAATTGGTATATTCTTGTTAATAGAACAATAACCTATTTGTAAAATTTATTTTATACAAAAAGTATTTTATACCTATAATGACACTCTTTTACATCTATATTATGCAATCTGGCGTGTCTCTATCATTTTTTTCACGTGTGCAGTGTAGATATGTTTTTTATAGTGTCATTTTTTTACGGACGATTGACATTCGAGTTACAAACCAATGCGAGTTAAATAGTCTATATTGCGTCGAATTTCTGGTTCTCAAAGATTGTTAATAATTACTAGCACAGGAAAAAAATTAATTATATTTTATATTATATATAGGCAATATATATATATATATATGAGCGTGCACATAGGATTTAATTAATTTAATTTTTATTATTTAACGTGTACAATATTTTTAATAGAAATTGGATAATTAATTGGGTAATTATATAAAAGAAAAGTATTCACATACATTGTCAGTAAGAAATTAACACAAATTTATAGCAAACGTATTGAATTTACTACTGAAATCTCTTTTTTTATGTAATACGAAAATTCTGTTAGACTGCAGTCCTTGCTCGAATGTTTATGTAATCCAAGTAGTATCGCAAATATATACTATTTGCGTTCGCACATCGAAACATTTTGTTACTTGAATCGAAGTAATATTGTCATAATTAAAATTGTTACAATGGAAAAAAAAAGTTTGATACACCATAATTAGCTTTACATTTTAAAAAACATTTATTTTATAAACTGGATTAATTAATATAAAATCACGTTAATTATAGTATTTTAACCTACATCGAACAAAAATGTTATTTCTCCAAGTTTCAATGATGTTCCCCTTTCAATTGGCATTCGAATGCCTCTTTCTAAAAAGTACAGTACGTACATCTCTATATAGCACGCGAACGAAATTTACGTGATTAAAGCAATTAACAGACGTAGGAACGCGTCGTAATTAAAATCAACACAATACCCATCCACGTGTTTTTTTTATATAACAGGATAACGTTCACCGAGTTTATTAGGGAGGATGAAAAATTTTTTCGAAAATCCTCGAAATACTTGGGTATTAAATTGTGCACGTGGACCTCGGTATAACGAAAAAAAAAGAAAAAAATATAACTCGTATACGCTTGGATTTAATGAACTTGTTTCCCTCAAGATGTTGTTACACAAATCTCTGACGAGGTACGGAATGCTTTTGCAATGATTTGCATAGATGGAATCTTTGGCCACAAGCCGAGGAATGACAATGAGCGGTAAAAGTCGTATAGAACAACTGCTTGATGTGTGCCAGTTGGTTTATGTTCTTTTTGTCAGTCTATATAGTTTCCATCGGATAGAAAATGCATTGTTTATTGACACCATCTTCTTTTGTCAAAATCTACTCGTACGAATGATGTTATACACACACAAACGTGTATAAAGGATGAGTTTAACGTCGTCTTTTTCGGTATCCAATCAACTATTTTAATTCGGACGTTCAATGTATAGACTGCATCGTTAATTGCAATTGACATTTTGTTATTTTGTATCCTAGCGTGGTTTGGACAAATTGTAATGGTTTTATTAGATGTAGCCTTTTGAATTGTTGACGAATTATCTAAATCTTTTCTTGTAATACTCTTAACTTTAAAGATTTGTTGTACAGATTGAGTTAATTTAATTATAAAAAGATATATTAAATCAGGGAAAAGTAAAAATGAGAAATGTTATAACAAGAATAATCGGGGTCTTTACGTATTTTAAAGAATATATACATATATATGTGTATTTTATTCTCACCCTATACGATCCAGATAGCAGATACAAGTGTAAGATACGAAAGAAAAAGCCCACTCACCTGAAACAGAAAAAAAGAATAAAATTAGAATTTCTTGTATACAATTGAAACATGTCAAATACGATATGTATATAATTCCTACTTCGTATATAAATATCTACTTTCACTTAAACTAAAAACGGTTAATTAGTATCCGAATAATGAACAATTATAACGAAAGTAATGGTTTACAAAAAGATTGATTGTTGAATTACATGTTCCGCACCAAGCTAAACTATAATTTACATAAATCAATTTTAATTAATTAAAATCTTATACGAATATATCCTAGATGAATAAAATTTAAAACAATTACTTCTATTTTGATATTTATTAATAACAATAATTAATAATTTGTTAATATCGTCCAATAAATGCAACGTATTGATAAAAGGTAATGAAAAATAATGTTCTAATTAGAAATAGCTTACGAGAGGGGAATGCAGTAGAAATTATCTAGTCGGTACAATTAAGGTGATGTGAAAGCGTATGAATGAAATTATATTAAATTGATTATTGCATATAAAAGATTTATTATTCAGACAAATAATAATATTATTAATATAATAGTTTAATAATACAATAGAAAAAGTATATGTATGTATATATATATACAGAAACGTTAACATGCAATATCGCACAGAAATGTAAAATGTCGCAATCGAATCAACAATATTCCTATTATACCTCGCAATTACACTAACAATAAAAACATTGGCTGCCTCATCTAACAAAATCACATCTTACGTTCCCCGCAGCTCATTATTAATGATTTCAAATAATCCCCGTACAATCCCGCGATAACAACAAGTTGCAGCACGCGACTTGCAGTATGAAAATAAAAAAAAAGTACGTTACGCATCCTCTGACAAAGGCGTACAAAAATGACGATCTCGCGTTAAATAGATACAGGTTAGATAGCTAATAAGAAGGAGCGAAGAAAAAAAGGAAGGTATAGGAAGGAAGGAAGGAAACCGAGATAGTTGACCTAAGGCTAGCAGCTTGCACGCGCACATATAGAAAGAAAAAAAAAAAGAACCGGCGCGCGAACGGTTCACATGTGAGGCTCGTCCACCGTTGGTTTTCTCTCTCCACGCGCGTTTATAGTGTCGATTAACACGACAATTAACGGTACTGTAAGGCTATTAATTAGTAGTCCATTAGTATCCGTTCGCGGTTGTATACCATTGCGATTCCTTTATTATTAACGCGAGGTTATTTTACGTTGAGGAAAAGATTGACTCTCTGGTGTTTTATATATATATATCTATAGAGAGAGATATATAGATGTGTACGTTAGAGAAGCGTAACCCTGAAGGAACTTGCGCTAACGGGCTTGTTTATTGGTGCGGTACCGGTACCGGTTGAACGATCTTGTTACACTATTCTGTAGACGATATTGGATCGTTATGATACCTTTGGCTCGGTAAAAATTTTATATTATTTATGGAAGGTGTAAACAGAGAGGGTTAATGATATTTCACTTTTTTTTATTTTACGCTCGGAGAACTGATAGGCTTTTGTTACTTTCGTATATTTATATACCTGTTGTTGTAAAAAAAAAATATTTTAACGAGTATATGTATTAAACCTTTTTTTTTTTGATAAACTGCTCTTTTGTGCAAGATTGTCTTTATTGGAAAAAGCAATTCACGTACTAAATTTAATACAGCAAACACATTAGACGATCCATACGTGACTCCATATGGCAAGCTGATAATTCTTTTTTATCTAAAATACATGAATTAAATTGTTTAAGGATAAGATAATATTGCTTCGAGCTAAAAATAATTAATTGATTTTTATCGAATTTTATCTCCTCTTTACTACATAAAGATTATCTCAATCACGTATAGAAATAAATCAGTGGATTGTAATTGAAACGAAAAAAATGATTCATACGTTTACCACGATGTTAGTAGTTACACGCACGCGTAATTAAGGGGATGTGATACATGAAACATTCGTATCTTAGTTCATTTTCTAATAACAATATAAATCCGTTTTTTAAAAAAATCTCTCTGTAAGCTTTTTTATTGGCTCTGACGATCATCTACAATTTTTTCGATAATTTTTATTTTCCGGGTAATCGCGTAACTTCTAATACCTAATCTTTATACCAATGAAAAGTGATTATTTGTTTTGATTCAATTTGAAAAAAAAAATTATTTTTAATAAATTCGCTCTGTGAGCTTACTTTATACTATTTTCGGAAGTAGATCCCCGTAACTTTACTATATATATCACATTGCGTTAATGTAATACAGAAATATGAATATTTCATTTCGCAATAAGCATAACCCATAATCGGGATGAAAAAACTCGGCATAACCTATAATAAGTACGGAATTTCGTAATGGTCAAACAAGAAAAAGCAATATCATTTGTGGGCCAAGTCTAACACAAATACACTTGACAAAAGCCAGAAAAGGCTTTTTAAAATCGTGCCAAACTGTTGACGGGTAAGTAGGTATATTGCAGAAAGGAACGTCGTCATGAGAGAACGACAATCGAATAACCCACGTTCCGGAAGAGGCCCGGCGACACAAACGACCAACTCTTTCGTCTTATGTACATACAATTCTTTCGACACGAGGTTATGTATAGTTACGCAGGCCGTTTCGAAAAAAGGAGCGCCACCAAGTCGTTTTTCCCGGTAGACTGGACAACTCTGTATATTGCGCGATTTCATCACGAGGGGGTATATATACATGAAAACCACGCGGTCGGTCGATTGTTTCAACTAATGCGATGATTCGTACAATCTTATACCCATATACTCGATTATTATATTGGTTACTCGGTATTTGACTAATCGCTTTATAAATACCTCACTTCTTATACGAATGATACATCGAGAACGTTCACCATTTAACGCTGTGACGCAATTTGTTTAAATCAACGAGGAGATGAATAATAATACACGATGACCGTATGTTAATTACTTTTTTTCTAATTGATACATACGAAATACACGTTTTCCGTGGAAATATCGTTTTTCTCGTTATAACGTACACATCTATTTAAATTAAATGCGTGCCAGTCTGTCGGAATTTTCTTATCATTTTTCTTTAATACATTCATTTGTAAAGTTCTATATTATTACTCCGTAACTTGTAATTTACGGGGAACATATTCAATTCAAACAAATCGCATTAAAACTTATCGAAACTTTATTTGTTACTGAACTTAATGTCACTGTGACATTTAGATAGTATTCGCGATGTTTAAAATCTACCCACATAGAGATTAATTATTTTAAAAGCTTAGCCGTGAAACTTTAAACACTGGCGTTCGTGCTCTTTCACGATGAAAATATAAATAATTTCTTTTAAAATGACATCGTTTTGTATAACACAAAAGAGAAATTAACTCGAAAACAGTGTAAAAAGTAACACCGGTCGTTCGTTCGTCCATAATAAAATTTCATAGTAAGTATTATTGCCAAGGTGTATAAAACGTCACACGATGGTTTCATCGTAAAGGATAAAATCTGATTCAACAAAACTTGCTAATTTATCCTCCATTGTGATGGCACGTATTATATACCACCAACGCATTTTTATACAACTTTGCGAAGAAAAAAGAACAGGATATAAATAAAAATGCGAAATCGTGCCTCCCCCTTTCTTTCCTTCCGCTCGTCCTTTTTTTACGAGTCGTTTATCGAGAGTAATGCGTGAAGCGAGGTATGAAACGAGATTTCCTTCCTGGAAAAATGAACTATTATCCGAAAACGCGATGCGGGCCATTTGCGTAATGAGCCACTTTGATAAGCGGGACTATATTACGCCAAGTTGGAAGCTTCTTAGACGATTAAAATCTCTTCCGAGTTCCGACACGCGCTCGCGTATATATATATACACACACATTATACATATTTCTTTATTTAAGCGAGTCATAAATTATAGATGGATTTTTATTTGCTAATGCCGCGCGGCGATAAAGGAATAAAAGATGTAATGGAAAATGCGCCTCGATTTTCTCGGAAAAAGTAATACTATAATTTTTTTTCTTACGGTTACTCTTACCCTTGTCCAATGATTTGTTATACGGACTAAGAATAGGCGTACATTTATTCTACGGCTAACGCCAATTTTCTTACCGCAGTGTGAAAATCCCGAAGCAATAATTAATATATATATATACAAGAGAAATATTAACTGTACGTTACTTGTCCGTTGGAAATTTTTCCACTCGATCGTAAAAATCGTTCGTTTGACGTGCTTCGAAATTACGTTTCAACCTGGAAAATAAAGTTTTTCCATTTTGGACGGGCATTATGCAACAACGCCGGTATATAAATATTGAAATAGTTTTCTTCAACTTCCTGCGTGAAAGCACTAATTGACCATGAAATTAATTAATTAATCCGTACCCTTTTTTTTTCTAAGAAAACTGTACAACTCGCGGTTGTAAAAGTGCTCGTTATGGTTATGGAAAAAATGATGAACGTATTCCAATAATCTGTAGTAGATCTCATTACCCTTGGCTCTTTAAAAGGTTACGGTTAACTCTAACTGTATGGCTATATATACATAGTTAAAACTATAAATTTAATCTGTCTGGAACAGTATTTTATTACAAAATTGTATTTTTTAATATTGCCACGTGGTTAAAAATTCTATGATTTGTGTACACACAGAGCGACAAATACACACACACACATAAATATTGAACGAACTATTAGTATAGACGTGCATAGAGTGTAATTTATTAAGCAGTTTATTACTGACGCAAATAACGATTATATATACAAAAGAAAATTGTCTAAAAAAACGAGTATTCAATTTTTACAACGAGAAAAAAAATTATAAAATAAAAAACTTCTTTATAACGAGATTGCAAATTGTTTGTGGTCATTTGTTATAGACTAGTACTGTCAGAGGTGTCGCACGTTAACAATTTTTTTTATTTACAAATACTCATTACAGTTGGAACAAATGTTTTAATTTGTTAGAGGAGTAAAAGGAGGTACGTTGTCCGATGATACAAATATTATTGAAATTACTGTATTTTACATAGGAAGGTTATGATATACTTGGATTATCATAATTTTTTACTATAATATGTTATGGCAAATATTCATGCGTATTTATAATAATTTTTAGCGAAACTTATAACAATAATTTCTATGTATGGGTTAATATTTGGTATAAAATATATTGCTAATTATGATAATTCAAGTACATCACAACCTTACTCTAAAATATATATAGTAATTTTTATTAGCCTATTTCTCTCAACTTATCTTAAATATTAACAAGAAAATAAATAATTGAGCTTTACCGAGAATATTTACATATTTAATAATAATAATGTTATTTATAATTTAATTTTATGCATAGGTTTAAAGTATAAGATATATATATCAAAGAAAAAAATTTCTATAAGTCTTTATATGCATATAACAAATGTTGGTTATACACCAAACCTATAGAACGTATACGTAAGCAAAATAATGTATCGACAATTATTATTACTGCATATTAAAAACTATTTTCGTCGTATTTCGCAATGGAAAATATAAGAATAAACAGTCACTTTCGTTGATTACATCAACGACTCAACAGAGTCGTATAAACCGATAATCGACTATACTTCGGTATCCCATGCGGTACATGTATATGTGAACAACCGCGTTCGCATTAGGTATGAAAACGCAATATCCCCTCCATAATCTTCCAGAAAATTCTCGAACCTTCGATAATGCAAGGAACCTCGATCTAACCCAAGATCTAACTCGCGATATGGTAGATATATATATACATGAATATACAGACAAAGTAAACTAAGTATATACCAATCGAAATCTCGACTCGCAATTTTCCCCTACCTCGAGCGAGGGTTGCACCTGCACTACAGAGAGGTGTATAGATGTATAGTGGGGAAAGCACCGTTCTCGCGGACGCGTCAGTGCACACAATGCAAAATCGGCCTCGTCAAATTACAATTCAACGCGGTTCATTGCGCGGTTCTAACGGCGAGTCTATATAGCCGCTGCTCCGATCTCTTAATATGCGCGCTGCGCTGGACTGAGAAAGGAGAGCCCACGGAGAGCCTCTCTATCTATATATACACAACCTAATGCGCGCACCGATACCAAATCCTCTAGAGAAAGAGAGAAAGAGTTAACTCTACGATGTGCGTTACGGTGCATGAAGGTGTTGGAAATGTTGATATTTATTGTTCGGGATGAGGTATTGAAGGGAATCAGGGTTGTTTACGGTTCGAACAAATCGATTGTAGGGATTATATCCTTCGTGCAATGACTTTTTTTTTATAACAGTATATACTGATGGTTCATGCGCAGTTTTAACTAGCTATACAACAGTTATGTTTATCGTTACACTCTCTATTTTTCTCGAGGAGTTAAAAGTCATGCTTGAAAAAAATTAACGTAATGAAAAATTTATCGCGTGCGCTTCGTAAGAAAAAAACCATATAAATTAATAAATTATTATTTATGTCTAAATTAAAAAAAAAGGTTTTATTATTCAAAAAGCGTGCAAGATGAGTAACTTTTAATTACGGCTTCCTAATAATTCTTTAGAAATAAAATGATTTATATTTTGTTGTATGTATCTATAATTTTATTGATAACCGGTAATAAACTTGTATGCTTTATTCCGTTAATAATGACTCTACGTTTGTTTGTTTTTATAGAATTTCCATTTCACTGTTGCGCAATCTAACGTGTTGGAGTAGTTATTTTGACAAATAGAAATGCAAGACTTATTGTTTTGTTATTATATTGAATTTTTCCAAGTGTACATACCAAATATTTAAAAAATATTTCGATTTAAGTTTCTCGAATTTGTTTTCCACTTGCATAACAGTGTTTGCATTAATATTCGATAAAATGTTTTTCTCATTACATGCACAATTTACGTGTAATATCACATAAAATTCTTTTTGAATTCGGATTAACAAAACGTAAAAATTCGAACAACAAATAAACATTATAATCGTATAATAATTATCGTTACCACCACTATCACGAAAATTCGCATCCAAAAATTATGTACACAACCCGTATATATCCTATAAATTCATAATATTCCTAATTTCCAATTAAACCAATTACAATATCGATCTCACTCATCGATTCCCATCAATTTTTCAGAAGCTAATTGTTTTTTTTTCAATCTATCGAATTTCCATTATTATTTAGTTAGATAGAAACGCATGACGCCAGGATAAAGATCGCGGCGTGGCGCGGCGCGCCTTTACCGTTGGTTCGACATGTATATATAGATATATCGAGCGGTTGTTCGTGATAGCGATTGGATTCGCGCTGCGTTACGGATCTTGCGTCGCGAGCAGGTGAGCGGCAGCGCAACGCTCCAATGATGCAAGCCTCCCTCGATTTTGAAACTCGATGAAGTTCGAGCCATTAGAAGTTGGAATGGCGTTTGAAGACGCCCTGCTGGGAAAGCTACACTGAACCGACGTTTTCGAAACCCGCACAGCCAGTGCTTTATTTTAAGGGGATACGATGTCAGTTTAAACTGTACGAATTTCCTAGAAGAATTCGCGAGAAAGAAAAACTACTATAGCTGTAGAATTTACTTTTTTTTTACATCTATTATGGTTAGCTGCCCTAGTTTTTTTATGAGTTTTCTATGTGTATTTTTTTTCGACCTCTTACGTATACGATTGTACAGTAAAGATGTATAGATATCAAGGACGTCTAGAAGACGCATGTTAATTATCCACTTTTTGTCCTTTCTTATCTACCTACAATACAACTTGTCGTTTATCAAAGACTATAATTTTCTTAGGTTGCACCCTCGATAGCTCGTTTGCAGTGATGGTAAACTTTCTAAACGTGTATAACATAGACTTTATTTAACGAATAGAAAAAAAATGTTAATTTTACCATTTATATCACCTATAAAGACGTTACACCACAGTGTAAAATAACTAATATATACATTTTATACAATAAACTAAACATTGTATTGCGCTTAGCATTCCTCGTATATGTGTATTTAAACCGAATAGAATCCAAAGTAACGTAATACCTGTTATAAAGACACGTTCTTATCTAAATGCCTCGAAGCGTAAAAGTTTATTTATCGGCAGCGTATTATGCGCGCGCGAGGAATTTTGAAATTCGTCCGTGAACTCTGATAAAAACGTCCTCGCGAAAAATCCATTTTCCTTTCATGCATGTGTGCGCGCGCACACACACACATACACACGAAAATTCTTTCGTGATGCGACTTAGTCATCGACGAAGTGTGTCGCAACGCGAAGGAAAAAAGAAATAACAAGACGGCAAATGTATTTCAATAGAGCAAAGCCCGAGAAGGGCCTTCGAGTTTACATCTTCCGCTATAAATATTAAGAACGAGAGGAAGAATCCATGTGGAGTGAAAGATCTCGATGAAGGCGAACGTCATTGTCGAAGGACTTTTCCTCTCGAAGAAGGAGGATTTCAGGGTCGAGAGAGGTGCGCTGCTGACATAATGCGAGCGATAAATGACCGGTGCACGAAAGGAAGAGAAATGTACGGTGAGTAATCGTTCTACTCAGAACTCGAATAAAAATTCTCTTTAAGATAATACTCTCGTTGTATATACGTGTACTTTCAAGTTTAAATATAAACAGATGCAGTGTTGTGCTAACAGAACGAGGGGCATGTATACTCAGTACATATGTAAGACCTTGTAGACAGCTTGTACTTACTTCCGTTTTATTATTCAATTAATTATTTTAACCATTACCGGTAAATTACTAAAATTAATAACTAGTCTAAAGTTATACCTATTTCATTTAACTTTCCTTTGAGACCAGTTACATTGCAATTGATTATTCCATTCGTGAGATACCTACACCGGTACAAAAATTTCGTACCTCGAAAACCTTCGAGTTACAATTCAACTTTTTCCTAATTCCACGTGAGAGCGAGATAGAAAGAAGGTGTACTTATAAGGTGTTTTAATTGACTTCACTTCTTGTTTAGATAGTGTTAGTTTTTACGTCTGTTGTAGAAACTTCCTGATAGTATCGTGTTTTTTAAAACAATAATTAAGATATTAAATAATGTTATATAAATATTCATTTATCAAATTAATTTTGACTTTTGTAAAATATTTTTTATACACTAATTAATTGAATGGGATCCAGTCACAGTTTTTTAATTAATTTAAAAAAGTTTTTTTATATACTCCCTAACGATTATGTAGATGTTCATGCGTATACTGCACAAAAACCGTGACATTAATTTTTAAATGTTGCTTTAAAAAACATAAGTTAAAAAGTCGAGTAAAACAATTTTGTAGTCATCAATTTTCTTTATTGTTCAATTAAAGTTTAATATTTTAATTTCGTATCATTTCAAAATAATCTTTAAATAAACTCCATTATTAATTATATCAGATGATGATCGCATACATATATACGTATTTAATCTAATAATTGTATCACACAAATAAACATAAAGAATAAATTGCAGTTTTTTTAACACACAAATTTACTCATAAATTCAAGTTTTATTGACTTATTAATCTTTCTCATACTAGATTTACAATATATTCGAACAAAATAATATATCTCACCATATTATTCACGTTTTATTACACTTTTTATTACATCCGTTTTAAAAGTCATAAAACTTAATAATTTAGAGAAAAAAAATCTATTTGAGAAATCAAGAAAACTTTGACAGCGTATATAAATCTGAATTTTAAACAACAATTTTTTTACGATAAACAATGCGAAGTTCATTTATAACCACCACCATGTATTACTCGATCATCATCAAACGACATTTCCTTAAAAAAAAAAAGAACAAATGTATGAAGAGAAACAACATCGAATTAATTTTAATTAAGAAAAATAAAGTATCTTCTTTTTTTTTGTTCTCGTATTAGAGAAGAGAAAAACAAGCTTTACACACGACGCTTCCGTTGCGTCACGTAATTGTGCAGTCTCGTAAATTTATGCACACATGCAGTTTTGAGTTAGTACGCGCGTTGAATTTTGCATTTTCTTTACACGTATACACGTAGACACGTACATCCATAGACAAAGTTAACGTCTTAATATCCGGCGCTTTCACCAGTTATAAGCATCTCGTTTTTTCCTAATAGCTTTTACTTCGCCCAGATAGTATTGCACGAGATCTTAACGAAAGAGGGAGAAATTTATAGAGTACACTTAAGAAAAAAGAGAGATGGAGAAAACTCGACCTGCTCGATGGTAAAAAAGTCGGAAGAACACAATTACTATCTAGCTTCTGGTTCTGCTTGTGTGATTTATTATTTGCGTGAAATTCTGGTCGAGTTGTTGTTGATGCGGTTGTTGTTGTTTAGGTTGTTGAGCTTGCTTTGACGCGACGACGTGCCCAGACAGAAAATTATTTAGTTACGTGCAAATATATACGGAATGGGAAGTGACGGATGGATATAACCAGATGATTCCGAACCAGAAAAACCACGCATTTTTATTGGCAATTAGAATTATAATTGTGTGCGTGTAACACGTCTAGAAAAAACTCGTCGGTTTCATATTGTTAAATGCTTTTCTATTTAGAAGAAGAAAATAATCTTTTTTTTTTATTAATTTAAATTTCTAGAAGATTGTTATAATATCCAAGAGTTGGATTTTATTGCGTGAAGTATATGTTTAACGATGAATACTTCTCTTAATTGAATTCTATTCGAAACTATTAGCATAACACCTACAGCAATGTTTTTCCTATTTAATTATTAAACAATCTTGTTACTTTTATTCTATTTCATATATTACCCGATTACTCAAGTAAATATACCTAATTCAATTGCGATAATTTTTTTTCATCACCCAATCAATTAAATAATGCACATTTAAATAATTGCGATTACATGCATGACGACTGAATGTCTATATTATTTTTATGAAACTAAAATTAACCGTTCACAACTTGGTGCATATATATATATATATATATATATATATATATCTACATTCTTATGCAACATGCTTGCGTACAGAATTTTTTAACCGCCTCAATTTCATTATAATACTTCTTCCAAGATGCTTAGCATAGAAGAGTGTATTACAAAAAAAAAGAATATTATGGCAACATAATTTCCAAACAATTTCTCGTGGATCTGTTATAATAAACGGGTAGTTCATGCACGCTGACGAATGAAAAAGAAATATATAAATATGCACTGGCCGAAACTTTTATTTCTGTCCCAACGAAATGTGCAATTAGACAAATGCGTATAATCCAATAGGATAGTCGAAAAATTCGAATTTCCCGTTTAGCAACAATGTGATTTGCATGTAATCTTAGCTTATTAAATATATATATATAATCCAATAATAACTAGAATGAGTAAAACGCGTAACGTATTTGTCAATTCGGCACGCGTATACGTACACGTATAGAAATGAAAATAAAAAAATGTAAGGGAACGTTTAAAAAATTACGGAAACGCGCAATTTATACTCAAGTTCACCGTTATTTTTCTTTTCTTATTCAATATAGATATATGCCAGTGTCTAGCGCTCGTGTGTACGCGTATAGCTCTCGATGTAATGCGATTTTCGTTGCACTCAGTGGGAGTCTAGTTATTTCGGCCGTCGTAAATATATACATCTTCCCAACGACAATTACCGCAATAAGGCGTGGTGCATTAATTTCGAGAGGCTCCTTATTTTCACGTGTACATGTATACACACACATATACGTCCATACACTCTGCTCTAATTCATCGTTAATTTCGCGAGACGATCCGTTGAGAGAGCGCATATAACTCACTCTCCGAGCATACGGGAAATATTTCGTGCTTGTGTTATATAGAGTTTAATTAGGGACTTGAACGTTACGTCACTCGATTTTAATCGGTGTAGCTTAGTAACTTGATTTCGATCGCATGCTTTTTTTTTTCCTCCTTTTTTTTCAACAGTGCGGAAGGGCATTTTTGAAAGGCTAGGTATGTATACGGAACATTTTACGTAAACCAGTTGGATTAACATTTTTAAGTACGCCGTATTTTAAATACGTAAATTGAAAATTAATTAATTAATACACATTTACATTAGGATATATCGAAATTATATAAAAACTTTTTTAAAAGAAATATACCGTGTGTCGTTTAAACTTTGAAATAACATTTTAAATTTCTAAATACGTATGAAACTCTATGCAAACAGTTTAGAAACCTTTTACTAATGTATCTTTAAACTTTTCGATTACATTTCTAGCCAGTACCTATAATTTGGTGTACTTTAAAATATTGATCGGAACGGTAGTCGCGGAATGCTCCCAATACGTATCGAAATTTTGTCTGTAATTAAATGAAAAGGCAGGAAAGTTTGTGTAGGAGGGCACATAATTTCACTTTTCAACGTCCGACTTGTAATTGGAAGTTTGCTTTAGATTTTATGTTTATGCGTTTGTTTCTAATCGGGATGTTTTATATATACGGCTTGTCGATCAGATACTGTTAATTAAACCGTAATTAGGATAAATAATTAATATACCGATACTCGTTATTATCGGTATTACCTATTATATATACGTTTAAAAGTGTACGGTAATCAACTGGTTAATTACATTTGTATGCTATACGTGCGCACATATACGTGTACCTTAGTATTTGTGCATTTTCGTATTGATTAATATATTGTGTAGAAACGTATATCATTGCTCGTATTTGTAAACTAAATGATTTACGACGTGGTAGGAAAAAATTCAAATAACTAGTTAGATATCGAGGTAATAAAATTATTATTATTGATTTATTATTATAATTATAATACCGGCGCATAATTTTGTTACAAAAACAAATTTTTAATTTCGTTATAACGACTTTCGTATAGCGTGTACAAATTATTGTTAGTTATATAAATTAGATAATATTGAATTTTTGTTAATATACATAGACTGACGTAAGATAACAATGTCAACGAAATACACATGAATTTACTTGGAAAAATCGAATAAAATACAATTAAATCCTTACCATATAATCAGCGGATCGATACTTACAGTACGATTTTGTTTTTTAAAATTTTTAATTGCTTAATTGCGACGTTGGGTTGCCATTTTAAAAAGATCATCGTTTTTGATTTATGTATACTGGGTAATAAAAAGAAAATGAGTCTTTTTTATCATAATTCTAGATAGGTTTATCGACAAAAAATCATGTGCGTGACAAAAAATTGATCTTGTGACATTTTGGTATATACTTGTCATTAAACTACACTGTACAAAACATCTAATAAATATCGTTTGGTAAAAAGAATCATTTAAAATGCTGGTAGATAATTAAAATAACATTGTATTAGTATTTTATCTAAAAAAAATAATAAACGAATATATATTTGATGAATATATTTTGCATAAAATAAATAATCATGTTAATATACATGTAATTACTTTAGAAAGTTCAGATCAATGCGGGTAGTGAGAAATTTGTATAGAAAAAAATCGTATATAGTAAATATGTATCGTTATGTTTATAGATAATCCCCTATAAATATAATTACAATTCACTTTTTTAAGTTTCCCTCGTATTTTTAAGTAAAACGGGATAAACTGAACGCGAACACTTTCTGAGCAATAAAAATTGTAAATGCGAAATAAAACGGGTATTTTATTTTATACGGTTAGAGATAGAAATTCTGTATTGTTCCAATGCACTATAAATAAATTACTTCCTTCTTAAAGCTGTGTAAAAATTATATATTTTTTACTAGTTTTATTACAATTTATTATGAAGTTGTGAATCTAGTAGTCATTATTCTTAAATTATAAACTTTCCAATTTCAATTATCAATTCATTTATGTTCTTAACTATATATTTTTGTTCTCCGAAATATTAAATATTTATAATATGTTTATCATTTTAGCATATTTATTTGTAATTAAATAATATCTTGGTACACCGACATTCATCTATGAAATTAACAATTTTTCAAATTGCAATAGAAAGTTTAAACTTTTATCGCTTCTGTATAATTTTTTCGGACAGATAGATTTTTACAATATTATTCAGATTTATTTCTGGATACTTGTATCTAAACCTAAATCTCTATTTAGTAAATATTGCCAAGTAAATCCAAGAATTTGAAAAAATGTACGAATTCACAAAGTCAAGGAAGTATAAAGTCAAGTTTGTCTATTGATAAAGAACAATTCAAAGAGGTATATAGTCCGTAACTCGAGAGACACAACGAAGAAAAAACCCAACAAAGGCAATACTTCCCCTTAGAACGAACCACAAAACGAATCACCGATTAACAATGGACTACTTGAGTATGCAACTCACGCGGTTCGAAAATCACAGCTAAAGCGCGCTCGTCACCGAAGTTCCTGCCCCGTGTGTGTATGTGTGTGCGTGTCGTCTCCTCCGCATTCGCCGATCGAATAGCAACGAAGCCCCGACGAAGCGACAAAACGGAAGCAGACCTCAAGGAGTCACCTCGTGCCAACATCGTCGTGCATCCGATCGCAATTATCATCCATTTGGAATGGATTATTTGATCTGTATACATTGGTTACATTCAGCTCACGATGTGATTAACTACTCCCTCGCATGTTTTTCCTGCCAATTAGTTTTATTTTCCTTTTTCCTTCGTGGTGACTCGCAACAAGTTATATATATATATATATACACGTTACGGGGGATTTTGTGACGTTCGGGAATTTTTGTAATAATTTACTGTTTGATCGGGACAAAGTTGTTTTTTTTTCTCTTTTTTTACGATTATTGTTACTTACTTCTACGGTTATATACGTGCAAAGAATTAAACGAGTTGTAATTATCACGAAAAAAAGTTTTAGGTACGAGCCTTATAAATAAAATATCGATTATAATTTCTGCGGCTATTTTTAAGTTCTCGTACATTGTTTAAACATTTTTCATTAAATCATGTATTGAAATGTATGAAACTTCTCCCTTCTACATTCCACCTAGCAAAATAACACAAATATATATACGGGTACAATTTCGTTCTTATTTACGACAAATTTTGTCGTTAACTATACTCGTCGTTTTTTTTTAGTTTAAAATTATTGTTCGTCGTCTAGTTTGCACAGCTGATGTTGCAAAAATAGAATGTTAAGCTTCTGATTAATAGCATCGAATTTATGAATTTATGCATAAAACGAAAATAAACATAAATATTCCATTGAAGAACCATTAATCGTTTGAAAATTTGTATTTGCAATAACAACTATATTAACATGTGTTATTTTTCGCGCGAATGTTTATCCAGTTTTCTATTTGATTAATTAAACATTTAAAAATATAGAAGTTAAATCGATTATTTTTCCAGGATACACAATTCTTATCTAATATAGATCACATTCGCAGACACGCATGCACACACATGTGTCATACACGTATATATAATGAAACCCAAATAGATGCAATTGTATACAAACAATATTCACGTTACGTAAAATGTATTTCCTTCATAAAAACGTAGAAATAAAAAAAAATTGAACGAACGTTTTCGAATTCTATAAAAACAATCCTTCGTAAGCTATTCGTACCTAATAAAAAAAGTAATCCATTAATATATATAAACCGATATACGTATATGCGAGGTACTGCAATCGAAGAAAAATAAGATTTTCCAATGTATATATATATACGTGTTATCTAGACCCATACAATCTAAACAATGACATTACATTTGGCAATGCAATTTACAAAATTAAATTTACAACTCGGCGAAATCATTCAATACGCTTTAGAAATCAGCAATAAACCAAACTGTTTCGCATAATGTAACTGCAGAGACGTAAAATAACAAAAACAATCAAAGCCAAAGCGAATAATGAAACGCAGGCGCACGGGTAACTTAATTACTTCATCCTATAGTCGTACATATATATATATATATATATATATATATACACACAAAATGCGGGCACGTGTATCGAACGAATCTCTCACGAGTAGAAAAGCTCGAGCTTCCAGTGGTGTGTATATCTATACACGTATTTGAGCGTACATCAGTGTAATTAATTTTCCCAGTGCTAAAACAATTGCGGAAAAATGCGTCGACCAGTTAGACGACCATTTTAAAATATAAAAGAAAGAAAAAAACATTCGTCTTGGAGGAAAGAGTGTCGATGAATCTCGCGGGGGCTATGCAGTCTCGACATTTGCATAAATAATGCGACGGCGAATTTTACGAAATATTATGCAAAATCGAAAGTTTGCGGGGGAAATTGTTTAGGTTTGTTTTAAACCACCGTGGGAACCTTTCAATCAATAAAATTGTTAGCGCATTACTTCGTAATTTCATGCAAATTTTTTATTATTTCTTTTTTCATTTGTAAAAGGAAGCTTGGCTGTGTTTGTGAAAATTCTTTGTTTGATGCAATTGTTTAGAATGTCTTAGTTGTGGTATAAATCCATACATACGTACTATTTTTATTACACATTGAAATGAAAAATATTTTATTGTAATGACTTGAAACGACGATTAACGTGTGATTCAAGTAAATTTGAACGCACAGGAAAATGACATATGCTAGGTACCGTTGAATAAATTTATATGAAATTTACTTGTTAATGACGGGATTCATAAAATTGAAATGTTGAAGTAAATTTAGTAATTTATATCCTATAAGCGCGTGATGATTTATTAAAAATCAATTTTCACGTTCTACTTGTTTTTAAAATCATTCAAAATGTATACAAAATAAAATGAGTTATGCATCAAAATTTATACGAAACACTTTTTAACAAAGGGAAAAGGAGGTGTTTTTGAAAGTGGCACGGAATTTCTTTAGCATTACACTGCAACCTCGAATAACAGAAAATTTTAAACAGTTTATACTTTATTTAAGTTGGTTTTAATACTTTTCATTCTTATTTCGAATAAAAATTTCAAGTAAAGATAATTGACTAAATTAACGGTTTTATTTATCGTATCGCAGATTTATTAAACAAAAAAGGTATATAAAATATTTTAATTTAATTAATATAATATGATACTTTTGAACGATTCTTCTGTTACGATTAAAACAATTATTACATTTTCTTCTTATATCTACTTGCTAATATTTTTACTGATTTATATAATTATTTAATTTTGTAAACAATATTTGTTTTATGAAACAATAGGTTAAATATGAAAGTAGTAAAGTTAATAAAGTTAGTAATGTACGTCCTAGGCCAATGATTAGCGTACATAATCTTGAAATCGACGAATCAACAAACCGATGTTAATTATCATACAAGGAATGTGCTACTTTGATTTTCTTGTATAGGAATTTGTAGATCATCGAGTCAATAATAATAGTTGAACGATTTCTCGACAGCCTCATCCTTCTCCTTGGAAATACGGAACGCTTTCAAGGAATAGCTACAAGTGAAATTAACATTAAGAGGTATTCCTTTTGGTTCGGTTTTCCTCTTCCGTTTGCTCAGAGAATCAGAGGAAAAAAATTACAGTAATACGGGGTTTAAAATCATTGTTAACGAAAAAAAAAAGTAAACGCGTTAAACTACAAAATCTTGTATACGTTTCAAAATGTAGAAAGAGAAAAAAAGAGCCTCGATAAATTGTATTGAAAATTGAGAAGTTACAAAAAACATTATATAACTATTTTTTATTCGATGCAGATTTTTTTTTCCATTCAAAAAGACGTGATAATTGTGATTGATGCGTTAATTTTGATGTCATTCACGTTTATCTTTTTACCTTTGATGGAATTTTTTTAACAAAATAGTAAACTGACACATTTTAATTGATGTTATTTGTTTTAGTTCTACGAGAGTTTAACATGTTCGTTATAGCAAAAGGCTATAATTTTGATTAGTCCGGTTATAACGTTAGAAATACATATAAATTGAATTATATAAAATGAAAAGTGCACACGTACATGCATAAACACGCAAACGTACACATACAAAGTGGCTTAAAAAAAAACTTATCGCTTTTCCAATTTAACAAAGAATTTACATCGGTGCCAATTACGTTAGCCTTTTTATTGCGAAAAATGGTCGTAAAATTTTAGTTTTTAAGCACACCTCGTATACGTATATACTTCAACATCTCCTTTGCAACAAAGCAGTATCGAAACTTTCCATTTCTCTGATAAAAAAAAACAATACATCCTCGAAATTTCACCGATCGAGTTAAATTTATCACCTCTTCCGTGATCCAAATTTTCTTTTCTCTTCACTGTGGACAGTCCACTAGTACAATTTGCTAAAGTATCAACATCGATGTATAAATCGTATAGTAAATACCCAACATCCGGAGGTTATAGTAAATGTACTGCACTATCGACTTTCCCTCGTACACACCGATTATACGAATATTGCGCTAGAGTATAGCTAAAAGAGAAAAAGAAGGAGAGCGAGAGAGAGAGAGAGGGAGGTAAAGAGAACGAAAAACGAAAAACGAAATTCCCTTGCGTGAGAAATTACGCCATTAACGGGAAAAAAAGGCCCGCGAGGCCTTCCGTAACTCAGCGGCGGTCGCGCACAACTACGTGAAAACTGCACAACACGCGTATTTAGAGTTCGAGGAAAGCTATTAGGAAGCGAAAGATCGCGGTTACTCACCGACTCGATCATATTTTTTTTTCTTTTTACAATACTCCAATGCGTGTATACGAACGAGCACACCTATACGTGTGTACGTGTCCGTAAACACACAATATTTAAAGTTATAGAACAAGCGATCGATTAAAGTCGATTTATAGAAATTAAAGACGAATTTAATTTTATTACGCGTCTGATAGAGCCTCCCCTCTCCTTTCTCTCTTTCGCGTTTGGTCGCGCTATGTATAAAGCGATAAAGCATACAGTTTCTTTTATTCATCGAGCTCCTCGCCGAGGAAATAGTCCGCATAACTGTTGTGCGCGCGGAGCCGGTGTACGCGTACAGTATATATAGGTATACGAGGCACTGTACACAAGAAGTGTACGCGAGGCCGATCGCCGGTATCCGAAGCGTAAACTTTACCTCGCGGGTTCTCTATTCCTGAGCGCTTGTCATTTTGCCACATTCCGTATTCTATACCAATCATTTTTTGTTGTTGTTTTCTTCCCTCTTTTTTTTTTCCTTATGCGATTCGTTTTCGTTTATAGAGGCTATATCACTGTATATATCAAGTACACAAGATTCGCGAAATTTACGGCGGACGGTAGCGTTACGCGTCACGTTATTTTTCAGAATGAGAAGAACCCGTGAGATATATAACTCTTCCTATATACCTTTTTGCTTTTCCGATTTCGAAATTTCTGGGTTTACGACTCGATATTGTTTCTACAAGTATCTGTAGTTACGGATGTGCCGCTCGGTTATTTTATCAGATTTATCGTATTCTCTTTCGTTTATCCTTTGATTGAATTTTCTCGGAACCCCTGAATTATATTGTCAATGAATTATTGATTTCCCACCGATTTTATAATATATACGTCGTGTTGTTCTTGGTAATCATCCGTCATTCCTTACAGACCCGAGAGATTTAGAGGATAATCTGCGATTTTTAACAGCATTTATTATATATATTATTACAAATTTTATGTATTAAAATTTGGAATTTTCGAATGAATTATTGTAACTGTGTTGTTACTTTAATAGTTATTATATATGCACTAACTATGGTCTATACATACTTATAAAACATTACGTTTTACACTCTATATAGTTATTACGTATATACTGTTCGATCATCTTTTCCTCGATTTCATGATGAGATTTTGCGTTTGTCACGAATGTCACGGCCTCTCCTTCTTATTTATTCATCGACAAAATTACGTGCTTTCCGCAAAAACTGGATCTAGGTAATCAATTTTTTCCAATAACTTTACTATTAATAATATATAAGTTCGCAATAAAACGATTACCAAAAATTAACCAGTAGTTGCGTTGCGGAATACTAATGAAAAATTTATAACATTTTCATAGAAAGAAAATACCGATAATTTCGAGGTTGAAATATAGGAGTAAAATTTAACAAGAATTTTAAAAAATATTTTGAACAAATAGACATTTTTTCTCTTAATTATTGTTTAGTTATATTTTTTGAGAGACTGAATTTTTTGTCCAATTAAGTAATAAATTTGTAAATGTATAGATATACGTCGATTTATTTAACATAATTACATTAATTACTGCAATCTAAAGATATGTTTCTATTAACGTTATGCAGTATATAAATTTTCCTTTCGTGGTATGTATTTTTAAACAATTTCAAGTTAAATTAATGTAAAAAAATGCAATTAATTATCACGAACTAACTACGTTTCAACTAAAAAAAAGATAATACTTTTCATTAAATTTGCCATGGTAAACACGAATCTTCGTTACTTCGTATACTAAACAAGCACTCGATCGTAACGAACTACAAATTCGTTGCCACTTCCAAATTTCTCACCATCACGCAATTTCGTATAGTCTACCTAATCTATAACTTCCTATCTCAAAAGAAAAGGAGAAAAAAACCGAACTATACGTACCCGTACCACATGTAACCTGAGAGGAAGAGTGAAAAAAAAAGGAAAAAAAAATCGAGATATCCTGAATAAGTAAAGATTCACCATGAAAACATCATCAACCAAAATATCATCCTGATATTATAAGTAAGCAATATATAGTAACCCTCATTACCGAACACATATACAAGTATACACCCCCTCGATTCTTACTTAACGGGCTGATGGTATCGATCATATCGATCGATGGAAATTCCATGCGCCAAGGCGCGTATATATACGCCCGCGCTTCCGGGCGCTCGTTATCGTCTAGGCCCTACTACTATACTGATAAGACGTTTACCAACCTTTCCTTTCTCCCCTGTGTATGTACACCCACACCCACACACAACTATACAGTCGAGGGTTCGCATAGAGGGCGCGAGATGTATTGCGTGCACGCACGATATCGCGATTTTACCGAGAATACGCAGGGGGTTCTCCCTCTTTCTTGCTTCTAACTTTTTTTTTAACCTCTTAGGTACACACGCATACACCCAGATACACAGAGAAGAAGAATGATGTATCGGTATACGATCTGCGGAATTTCTTGGATCGTTGAATTTTTCTTCAGTATGGCTTTTGGTTATCTTTGCGGGGGCTTGTCATTTTTTTAACAACGTACTTATGGTTAGGTTGTCTATTCTTTATGTTACTTTTTTCCACCACAAAAAGGGAGAAAAAAAATTGTTGGTTTGTTATCTTTCGGAGGTGTTATTATTTCTTTTAAATATTGCACTTTTAATACGACTTATTGGGCAATTATAAGTTGAGCAGGTGAGTAGAAAAAAAGTAAAGCTACAAGTTGTGAAGTAATTTTTGTGTACTGTACAACATCGTGCATAATGTTACTAAATAAGTGTACATTGTGTACGCGTAGCTATTTTAACAGATAAACATGGGAGAAATTCATAAAATTATACTATATGTAAATAAATTCGGATATATTAATTATCTTGCCAAATATTGGAATATCCGTTTAAAAAGTATTTACGAACTTTTACAAATTTAGGATAAATGAATGTTAGATAAAGATGTGGTACCCTTAATCAATGAGTAAAATCAATGTCTAATTGACATTGGATGTGTAGCGATGAATATTTAACGGAGATTTGTATATTATCGTAGCGTATAGATGTGGGAGGTATGTGTATCGAATGGAAAGAAGGTCTTGATATTCGAAGGCAGCTGCACGCGATAGACGACAAAAAGAAACTAGTTCAACTTTCATTGATCAAAGAAAATTCGCTGATTTAGTGTAGCCAATGAGCCGTCAGTTCGTGACCGTGTCGGTAATAAAAATTAATCTACCGTGCTCCAAGCTCACCAACTAAATATACGATGTGTATACTATATCTTTAGCCAGCGAAGTCGATTAATCAGCTCAACTCTTTCCACCCAACAAACTATAAAAGAAATCGAGAGAGAAAGAAAGAGAAAGAGAGACTGACATACCTTTGCTTATCCGTGTATATACGTTTATACATATATACGTGTATTCATCGTCGGCAATGGGACACAGAGCAAAAAAACAGTTGGATGTCACAGAAACTCCACAAGTCCAGTTAGCAACGTACGATCGCGAAATCGAATCACTTGGTATATATGGAGCGTACTTTGTGTGCACCGTACGTGTATACATACATATACATTGTACACCATGCAATAAAAGAGAGTGACGCCGCGGGCTGCGTTTGCTCGAGCGTTCGTGCACCGACTGAATTGACCGTCGCCGCTCGCCGCTCGAGTGTGTCGTTTCCTCGCCCCCACGCGCGACTCGTCCAGTAAGAAAGAGAGAAAGAGAGAGGGAGAATACGATGTACAATCCGCGCCAGGACATGCCGTGGTGTGCCGGTCTTTCTTATCGATAACTCGTCCCGGTCTTGCGCGTGGAAAGTTTCAACTGATCGTTATTAGACGGCTAGTCAAATTTCATTACCCTCGCATTTTTTTATTTTAATATTTTTCAATCACAGTTCAATATTATTTCAATTAAAATTCTCTCGATCAATTGGAAATCTGCGATTTTAAACGTACGTTAAACGATCTAGAGTTATAAATCATTTTATTCTACGCATTATATTACGAGCATGTAAAAATATATATTATACGCAAATTTTATAAAAATTTGTTACGATTTTAACAAATAAATAACACGATTTGTCGTCGTGTATAACCTCGATTAAGATAATTAAAGACTTATACACCATACGAACGTATATATTATTGATGTATTTTAAAATTAAGTAAATAAAAAAATGGCACATAGTCTGTGAAAATATGACGGAATATTTGGTGGAATGTATAAGTGCAACGAGATTTCATAAAATCTAATTATTTGCTCCAACTCACGTAACATTGTAAACAACTCGTTTTCTTACTACGTGTTGGATTTTGACTTGAGGTGTGTTGCAAAAAACAGATAACATTGCCTCAAATTTTTTTTTTTTATTTTTAAATATAAATACAAGCTTGATCAATTTAATTAAAATATACTTACACGATGGTGGTAAGGAAAATGAAAGATAGGTACTCACCTGAAACATACAAAATAAATAAAATAAGATAAAATATCATATATGAAAATGACAAACTTTATTATGTTACTTTTATTATTAGAATAGATTATTAAATGAACAAAATCAAATAAATACTAAAAGAAGATTGTGCAAATCATCATAATAAAAGTAGAATAAGAACGGTATCAATTTTTTTTATTTGATGTTCACAGTACCCTTGAATAATTTTTAACTTAATTAATTTTTATTTTTTTAAATAAGATATGAACAAACAACTTTTTCATTTACGCTTATACTTCTTTCGAACTCAAAGCTTCCCTATTGGTATTGAGTGTGATAACTTCGACAAACGAAATGACGATATTGTTCGTCATTTGTATTCAAGTTTCTTTTCGCTGAAATAATCACACTGCTTAAAGTCGTATATGTATATATATCTACAGATTGACAGAGAGAAACTATGAGTCACTGTCATTTAAAATTTTTATGCATAATTTTTAACAAAACTCGCCGCAATACAAACTTTGGCGGGTCGAAAACAATTTTGACATTCGCTTATATGCATATAATATATGAAGCATATTAGAAACGAGACAAAACGTAAGTGTTAGTCGCAAAGTGAATTCAATGTTTCTGAGCCGTACACTTGAAACAATTGCTTGAAAAATTGTTGAGGTACATGTATATACCGCAGTTGACGGAAATCGTAAAAGTAGAAAAAAAACTTATTTGCAACAAATATTGAAAATAATTACTTTTTTGTTTAAATACTTGGACGTGTTAAGCAATTGAGATTTTAATTTTTTCCGTGTAATTTATTGAAATGCATGTTGTAATAAATATTGTTATAGACATTTTTAATTTGATTCGAGAAAATGTAAATAAATAATTTTCGTTAAACAATTATATGATGACACTTTATTCAGTTTGCTCTTGTGTAATTGGGAAGAAGAGTAAAAAAGCACACATTTTTTAAACGTATTCCAACACGTGTAGGAAACAATTTTTAAAATTGTTCTAACAAGATATACTATATTTAACACCAAAATTTGTTCAAATTTTCGTACTGTATTTTTAGCTTTAGTCATTTACGTATATATGTGTGTGTAATATCGATCCGCTATAGTTTTCGAGATATTCTCAACCTATGCTCGCGTGATGTAGACACTTCTTGTACTATATACGTACGAACGATGGGAAAATATATTGACTGAATGAAAAAGAAATAAGAAACCGATGTACTTGTAAAGAAAGTGAGGTCTACTTATTAAAAAAAAATAATTATGATGTTTTTAATGAACAATATTTCTTATAACAATTGTACAGTTCGTCTATTTTTTTCGTCTGATTTTTCTTCACTCACACACGCATATACACTCTTCAGGAAAAGCCTATTTTTGTTCATGCTTAGGTATATACTTTGACGTCTAAAAATGAAACAAGTTTCCCGGAATAAATAAGACTAATAAGATCTCATTTAGACGATGTGCTTTTTTACAATCTTAAAACAGTGTGATAATTAGATATTCAAGTTAATTAAGTACACAATGTTATTTTTATTTAAAAATATGTGTCACTTTCATGTAGCGTATTTTTCACCTAATTAAATTATGTGTACACACGTAACTATAATTATGTGTGAATATTTCGAAGATATGTATTGTACAAATATAAAATTTAATACCCTGCATTAATTAAATTAACTTTTTTATACACATGTACACACTATAGGTATAATAATAATATAAAATAAGGAGAAACGTCTCCCTTATCCCACTGTACTAAATTCTTACGATTTTTATCAACTGTTTAGAGTTTAAATCATTTAGCTTATGTGTTAAATGAATAATTGCAAAACGTTTGTTATACTGCCCGTACAGGTACATATATACATGTAATGCCTGTGTAGAACACAGACGTTTGTCATTTTGGCACATCTTGAATTACGTTAGGAAAAAAATATTCTCTGCAATCGTACAAACAAAGTACAAAGCAATTTTCTAACTGACAGAGATGCACAATATAGTGACTTTAAATGATTATAATTGTTTATGAACGGCAAAGCAAAACGACAGTCGTAATAAATGAAATGGAAGCTCATATATGTATTCTCTTTGATATAAAAGCGCTTCTTTCATTCTCTTCTATAGGTGTATGTCTGCAACCGAAAAAGTATGCAACCGGCTTATATGATATTTAAGAATATATCGTATGAGAATCTAATACGCCATAGTGACACAAATTTTGATCAAGGTTAACAGGGCACAAGTTTAGAATATATATTATATACGATATACCAAATTTTACGATGGGTGTATATATATATTACATGAATGTGACATTCGCTTTATTAATTAAGTTTTACATATAGGTAATGCGTTATATTATTAATTAGTTTGATTTAAAATTGAAAATTATAGTTTAGAGAAAAATGTTTACTCTTCTGCAAGTCTTTACTTGGAAATGGCCTAAATATTGAAAGGTATATTGATGAAACGTGAAGGTCTTGTGATTGGTTAGAAATCCAGAAAATCAAGGTTTCACACCGTTCGATCACTCATCCAATTATCAATTATTACCAAACGCTACCTAATAATTGCATTAATGTTTAAAATTGCCCTATTTGTAAATATACCTGCGTAAAAATTTATTATATATATTAATTAATGTTTATATATTAATGTTACATATTAATTTGATTAATGTGAAATGGAACGCACTAGGACAGTTGTAAAAATAAAGAATAATACTATAGACTGTCTATATGCACTCCCATATGAAAGCCCATCAATTAGATTTCCATGAAAGTCTCTTTCAGAGTCATAGAAATAAAAGAAACGTCTATAGGAAATTTTCGCGAGTTGGCGGTACGAGTATAGGATAAAGCAAAATAAAGAGCCGGGAAAGAGGACACGGTGAGAGAGAGAGAGAGAGATTAAGAACCAAGTCGTCGGTGTGTATAGCATTTGCGAGCGCTCACGCGACCCTTGACCCTTTAGCTCGTAACCTTGCTTGTGAATCGCGCACGGGTGCGCGATTGACCCTGCGCAACGAAATAAATTAGTGGCTCTCAAGGAAGAGGAGGAGGAAAGAAATAAAAGGAGAAGAAAAAAATAGTTACTCGCGAGAGAGAAAAGAGGGGGCTTTGTGGTTGCGGTACATAATATTCGGCCGGCGAATAATGGCTAGGTATCCGTCTACATATACACCGAGCGCTCATATATTACTAACCGTTTGTTATAGGGAAATAGGTTAACAGACCTTTTTTTTGCGAATCGAGTTAATAAGAGGATTGCCAGTATGTGTTTAACAGGGTTTCCTGCATTTCCCTTCAATTTCTCTAGTTCAAGGCGTTTGATTACAACATTTTTTTTTCTCATAACTCGACAAATTACTTCTACAATATTGGTAACATTTATATATTCAATTAAATTTGATCCATGGTGAGGTTTGGAAAATTCTACCATTTGTGTATATATACGACTCGCACTGATTTCAGGATGCGGATAAAGTGTTACTTTTTATCAGTGCAGAAAATCTTGACCAAATGATTTTTCGTGAAAAAAATATCCAAGCTGTGAATTGCTGACGTAAATCTCTAATGATAATTATAAGCGTCATTTCGCGTCATTTGAAAACTTGTTACCTTTCAATTATATATCAGCGCATAAGTGCAGTTTTTTCATTACTTATTTTGACGTAATTATTATTAACTCGCATTTGCCCGTTTTATTTTGCTCAATTCTATGTCACATTATGTATTATTATTTAAAGGCAATTTAATAATAGAAATAACAATAACACGCTTTTGTTAATGAAATTTCATATGTACGAACAATAAAAAGTTTTTACTAAAACACTATGTGGATAGAAGATTCGAAGTAGCATTTATTATACTTTTCTTATATACAAATCATTGATCAACAACTCGTTCTTATGATAAAGAATTTCAAGTTCGATATATATATATATATTCTAATAACACATCTGAATGACAGAAAGCGAGTCTATTTATAATATTCTATATGAATAAATCAGACATTCTATACGGGACTATTAGTATAAATATTATTAATATTTAATTTGTAAATTAATTACCATATATTATAAATCAGACTATTAAAATATAAATAATATATTTACACTAGTTATACTTTTTACGCATTGTGTATCTATATAAATAACTATACGTATGCGTTATTCCCCAATGCAAAGCAAGCAGACAAACTTATGAATAATTTAAGACAAAAAAAAACGACAATGAAGAAATTTGAAGCGCGTTATAGCTTCGAAAGAAAAGTTTAAAATTCCTACAATAAATTAGCGAAGTTGCTATATATTTTCCAACTCATTAAAACGACTTGGCGCTTATAAAGTTATTTCGACAAAATATCCTTAAAAAAAAGTAGAAACTCACGTTTTGCTAAGCTTTATGCATGATTTTATACTCGCGCTAATATGAAAATTCATAGGTGCGTATACGCGATTTTACAACCGGGGCTGGAAAGTCCCTATAAAAGTGCAAATTAAAATGGATCCTGTGCACAAGCGTTTCTATACGCACGACATCCGTCGATGTAGGTTACGTATGCGAAAAAAACCACGTACAAAATCAAAAGTAGGGGTAAAAAAAAATAGAAAACGGCGTAACTAACGATCGAGTGAACTTCCCTATGTGCGTGCGTGCATCTCTCTCTCTCTCTCTCTCTCTCTCTCTCTTCTATGTATGCGTTCGATCGTGTTCACTTAAATAGTATGCATTTAACCAGTGACGTGAAAATTTGTGTCACGCGAGGGTAGACGATCTACGCTATATAGTTAAATTCTACGATGTTGGTTGATATGAAATTTTATAGTTTTGTGCAGTGTGTACATATTATATAGACGTCTTTCTTTCGCTCTTACTTAGTGAATAAAATGTTTACGAATTTCTCGGTTTTTTTTATGGGAAGATTTAAACGGCTTATAAGGAGGAAAGATGGAGGTTAAAGTCATGAAAATTTATAGAAGTAGTTGCTACGCTCGTTCAATAAAATTGGTGGTAAATAAGTACATATAGTTTGTTGACGTTAGATCTTAAGGATAATAATTATTATATATATATACGCGCGCGCACACACACGTACAGGTATAACGTGTTTACGTAAGGTATTATCAATTTTATTAATTTAGTATAAGCAGCAAATAATAATAACAATAATAAATGAATTTAAAATAGGTATAATATATACTTGAACGTTGTATCAAACGAATGAATTTTCATATGTGTAGTTATTCGGAAAGATCAATTAACTTTTCCGGCATACGATATATTTCCATTCAACTGTTCTACAATCAAGAACAATGACAATTTCAATAAATAATAGAGAGTCACGTGTATATTAAAACAGTTTTTATTATAAAAAAGAAAAAGAAGAATCGTATAGTAACAAGCGTAGTTATGCAAAAGATAATACAACAAGTCTATAATTTAAAATACATAATTATACAGACGTAGAAACAATGTTTTCCCACTAGACATAAACGGCATTGGACCAAACTGACCCGAGTAGTGAGTATCGAGTCATTCGGCTTCCCAACCCACGTGCATGTATATATACATATTCTTATTCGATCTCTTACGCAATTTACACAGTCGACGATTAAAAGTTCCTATACATTTATTTTCAAGGTTCTCTCGGGTGTTGCCTACCAAAAATCGGAAGGAATTCAGGGTCGCCTACGAGACGGCCTAACAAATGTATATATATGTGTATATGTATATTATATACCGAGAGTGACACATGCGAGCCTAATTCCATTTCCTAGTTAGACCGTAATTTACAGCACGAGCGCACGAGGTCTGATTGTATACGCACTGGGACGCGCGGGATTAAACTTACATATATAAAGTGGAAGTTTTAATTGACAGTTAATGTAATCGTTTGTGTCATCGTCATCGCAAATGTTTCTTATTGGCTTAATTTTTGAATTTCGTTGTTTCTACAACTTAGCTCGGTGTATACTCGGTTATTTTGTATAATTTATATATATACATCTATATAGCGTGCGCGCGCGCGCGTATCCTCTTTAATTTCATCAACTGCGTTTTGGTTTTCTTGTTTTTATTATTTTCTTTACGAGTTTAACGTACGGCGAGTACAATGGTTTTGTGCGAAAATTTAATTGCAACAATATTAGAACACACTTTACAAAGAATTCTTTGTGACAATTAAAATAATTGTGTTGTATATAGATAACCGAATGATACACACCTTTTAAGTGTAAATATTGTACATGAAAAATTAAATATTATTACAGTGACCTGCATGAAATAAGAAATAAAATTGACTTATATATGCACACATATTGTTTACATAAAATCTCCATATCTATATGCAGCTCATGATTTCATCAACTTTATTGGATATATATCCTCGATTAACAACTTTTTTTAATAAACATTTTTTTGGCACCGTATCGTATTCGAGGTGCTAACTTAAAATGCATATATAAATACGCAATATATGCACCTTCAACGTTTCGTTATAATAAAAATAATTACAATAATTGATTAAATTTTTTTTTTCCATCATCGTCGTATGTCTGCTAATGGATTTTACGCTTAATACAAAAACGCGAATTAAACGTCGCGAGTGTACGATAAACCGCAACTTGATATTAATATGTATTATTGTTAATAAATGATGAAAAACGTAGAGTAAGTTTTTGTTTTACATTAAATGTCATTGAAGTCATTTAATACGAAACAAGTGTAGTAAACAATATATATGTAGAATAATCGGTAAATAGCAAAGCACATGATGAACGTTAGTGGCGCGTGTCGTAGTATATAGAGAAATGCAGGTTTAGAATCTACGTTCAAAGTCACGGTTTACAAACTAGACAAAGAAACAATCACCGCTAACGAATCCCGGTCGGGTATATATACATGTACGGGTGTAAAGAGAAGTCTCCTCCTTTTTTTCTCTACGCGATATAATACGGACCGTTCATTTCGCACACCACAGCCTGTATATAACTACTTTTGTTTGTAATTCAAATGCACTTTCTTATGCGGGTTCTTTTGCAATTGCGGAAATTATTTTCCCGGGTGTCGTAAAATTAAAACCATCCACATACGCGTGGCGAACCGCGGCGTTTTAGACACGTCTCGCCAAGTTTATACATATATACAATATATCATATATATATGTGTGTGTGTGTGTGCATGTGTGCGTGTAATATATAAATATTCGAGAGTGGAGGAAGGAGACCATGAGAGCGAGAGAGAGAGAGAGAGAGAAAGATGGAACGACTTGACGGGATGCAAAAAGAAGGAAAAGCTATATGGCATATAGAAGAGTGAGCAGAGTGTTTATCTACGCGCGTGCCAAAGTATCTTTCTGTCTTTCTCTTCGTCTCCGGCATGGAAACCTGTTTTTCGGAACGTGGTCCGGCTACGTGATTTTTTGCATGCCGTCGATGATGTTGACGCTTCCTCTAGTTGGACTTTCGGAAAAGTCTAGAGCTTTCGCTTACTAAGAATGACGGTTAACGTTTCATCATTTTCAATAATCGCGCTTCGATTATCACCGAGCATCCCGGGGTTCCGGATTTTAAATTTCGCAACAGACAACATTAATCGAGCTTTTTAATTTTCTTAATGAATAATTATTACGTTATTTATTTATTTACCGATGATAAATAATATTATCTTCCCGCGTAGTCAACGTTCTTTCAAGTAATATACGTGTAAAATTACACCTTGACCTATAAAATTAAATTACATGTAAGTACTTCTAAGTATAGGTGTATGGCGATATACCTATGCCCCGTACAAAAACATTTATATTATAAATTTACAATTTGCATTTTCGATCAGGTATATTAAATTCACCCGTATATTATGTGAATCTTAACAATTTTTTGAAACGGATTGTAACAAAAAATTAATGTGTATATATACCTATATAACGTACGTGTATTTTAAATAAAAAACGTTAAATATTGGTAAATTGTTTGATTGGCATTTTACCTGGTAACGATGACTAGTTATATTTAGCACGGCACGCTAATCTTTCATCTTTTCAATTGCAATGTCGTTTATTTTTATTCCATGCAAATAAATCGTGTTGTATCAACAGTATTTAATATAACTTATCGATTCAACTAAAAAATAATGTTATTTCAGAAGAAACACTTTTTTTCGACACCGATGAATATACCATATTTTATATTTCTTGGTGATGTTTTGATGGATATGTACTATTTACAAAATTCATTTATTTTTACGAATTTTAATACTTTTAAATACCATCAGAAATCCATCTGGAATAAGTATTTTACAACGGATATCGGTAAATTATAATGGTTGAAAGTGCATTTTCCACTAATTGCAATAATGTCTAAGTCAATTAAAAACCGAGTTAATTGTAACAATTAAGAAAGATTTTGGTTGGTCATAATGCGCATTAAAAAAGAATTTCATCATTTTAAACAGAACTTAATTAAAGTCTCAACCCCATAATTCAGCATATTACATTAAAGAATCTCTGAGAAAAAGACCGTCGAAATTGCAGAATTAATAACAGCTTTAATAGGTTAAAATATTAACATTGTAATATATATTTCATTTATTACCATAAAAGACTTTTTAATACATAAATACAAGTTATAAGATAAAAAAAAAGATGTAAAATAAAATGGAATAATGCATACATATAATACGACATTTGAAAACGCAATAATGTTAACATACACGTTAGAGTATTATTTACTTCACCTGCTAGCTTTTACAAAACTTTTACATTCGCAAGTTAAAGCATTTACAAGTTCCGTCAGTGCATCTATGGAACTTTCATTGTTCCTCTTTGCGAAACCTTTCCTCTTTAAGTAAGCGAGTAATTGCTTTAATAACTTCGAAGCAAACGCCTGGTAACATTTCTCTATGACTTAAATAACCAGTTTTTTTTAATGTTATACAAGTAAGCTGAAGAATTTTTTATTTTAAAAATAGTCTAAAAATAATTTGTACTGTGAGTACTCAAATTAAAAATAATACATAATAAGAACAATTATCGAAGATTGTACAATCGCTCGAGGAAAACTATATAGGATTGTTCTAAAAGACATTAAATCGCTTTAAAATTGAAGTAAAAAGTTAAATGACTTTACATCAATCTAAAACAGCTATAAAATAAAAATTAAAAACTAAAATACAGTTAAGTGCATTTAAAAAAACATTATTTACATTTGATAATGCAAACTAGACTATATTCTATATAGGTACGTTATTCCCAAATTTTTTATACGTCTGGCTATTAAGAAGGTAAAAAATACTCGGGATTAGTGAATATTCTTTTGATTCTTTTGTAAATAGTTTAAAATGCAATATACATATGTGACATGATAAAGTATTGAATTTTTCAAGTAAAATAACACTATTAATCTTGGATAATTCGATATACAATCTACCTCGAAAAAAAAACTAATTTACATTTGTTTGACTTGTATAATTAAATTAAGCTCTTTGACTAATATTCATAATTAACTTTAAATATTATAAATATCGACGCGAGTTATAAATATACTTATTGAAACTCAAAATTATTCACTGTAAATATAGCTACTGAAAAATGATTTCAACTTAATTCACAAAACAGGCATACATTATAAATTTTAAAAAATTCGTCTCTAACTTAGTATTTACATTTAACACTTCGATAATAATACCTAAGTGCACAACTTTCTATTCACTTGTCCCACTATCAAAAAATATATCACGATTCCGTCACGAATTTAAATAAGTAGTATCCAACTTAAATATAGGCAAACGAAATAAAAACGTGTGATAAAACGTGAAGGGTTAATACAAAATTAAGTATTTCAAACTTAACACTATGCAAATGAAAGAAAAGAGAAACTTCTACTTTTCCATTACATATATATATGTCTAAGTATATTGTGAAAATTTCGCGACATAAAAATAAGTTTCGATTGTTACAAAGGATTGGGCTTGCGAAACTCGGTAATTTGCTGCGAGATGAGCTAATTTTTTTTCGCGCCCGATTGACGCGGGAAATATAATGGCACTAGATTATTATTATGCGACTATGACTGAAAATATACTTGCTGAAACTATGAGATTATATCGTTCTCATTGTTGGGATGTCTTTCTCCATTCGTGTGCGTCGCTATAACTTATTATTAAGAACCGCATTTCAAGATAGAGTGTGACACTGTTTCTTTGGATTTTTTTGCTTTGTTCTGCTGCTTAAACGTAAAATTCTTCGATACTGATTGATGCGTTCTAAAATTGGTCATTACTCCGCTATTTACAATTTTTACTGCAGTTATACATATTGTTATTGAAATGTTAAGTACATTCAATTTCAAAGCGCAATTCTCTTTACGTCTATGTAAATTTGATTTTAAAGTGCAAAAATTGCAAGCTACGCTCATTCGGTTATATTGGGACTCCAATTTTTCAAACACGTTCTTTTTTTTCTTCTATCGTGTTGTGCGTCATTCAATCGTTATAATATCCAGTTTCTATTTTAGGAATTGAATTTTGTTTATTATTCTTTCGGAAACCCGAATTGTATATTTTATGAATTTGATTATTGAAATTCAGTGGACGATTCTGTATAAAAATGCTATAAAATAAGTTTCTTTCTTATTTTTGTTTACAGCGCTACTATCGTAAGTAATTAGTTTCCTTTTTTCTTTGTATTTTTTTATAATTAACTTTATTTATGTTAACTTAACAAAAATAGATATAATCGTTTGTGTTCTTAATGATTTTATTATTTTTTATAATTACTAATATTTATACTTGACCATATTAATTATTGTACGTGTCGTTAGTCTTAGTATTAAATTTGCATTTGATCATATCTCTTGTATACAAAGACAATTAACTTTTCATTTTTTTAACTACACGCAGAACTTTATGACTGAAAACGACTACTAAAATATATATTAATTTATAAAAAATAATAAAATAATGTACATTATTAAATAATTAAAACAGTCATTTTTTACAGTATGTCCCCCCTTATTATGATTATTATATTTAACTTGCAAACTAAAAGTAGGTAAATAGAAATAGGTGAATGATCGTAAAAAAAAACATTTTCTAAACTTTTTCCATTAATAAAAATCGTCACTCATCAAAATCGTAATTTAACTATATATAAGTGAATGCCATAGTAAATACAGTTTTTAGTCATAAAAATTTAGAAAGTGAGAATTCCCATCGCGTAAGTGAGATTTTTAATGAAGAATTGTTGTAACTTTTACTGCAACTCCATAACGATCGTACGAAAAAAAAGTATACGCATAAATATATTTACGACAATTTTTCGCAATGTAAATATGCGTGATCCTTTTTTTTCCTTTTTCAACCCGTTACTTGGAAAAATAATAAAACGATATTTATTTGCATTATACTCTCATTTCTATAACGATTGGCATTGCAATTTTTGCGCCATAACCTGATTAATTTTCTTAAAATATATCTATTTTCAATCGTGTATCGATGAATTCAAAGTGCATCTAACGTATCACAATCAATGAAATGTTCCTTATATACATACTTCATTCAACTTGATTAAATTTTTTATTTATGTATATAACGCGCGTCGCCACCGGTGATTTTTTTTATCGCCGAACAATGAATGAATTTGTGTCAAGGATCATATGTGTAATATTTTCAGAGGAAAAATAAAAAAAAAAGTAAATCCAAACAGCTGGGCATGTAATACACATACAGAAAAGCTAATAAAATTTTGTAATTCATTTACCGCAAATAGATATTTGTGTGATTTAAGAGAAACAAAAAATTACCTGCTTATCATATCATTAAATCGTTACGATCAAATAACGATGTACAATGAATGTGAACGGCTCTTGATTTTGCGCGCTTACGTCAATCGACCAGTTTTTCATCAAATATTTCAAGTTTTGGTAGAAAGAAGAAGGAATAAACATACGCGAACAATAATAATAATTCACTGTATATTTTTCAATCATGCATAAATGTTCTTTTAAATAAATAAAATAAACAATATTTTTTTTCCTAGATCTACCTTAAAATTCAAGGATACGTAAAAGAAACAAAAAATGCATAGAAAATTAAATTGTAGTAGATACTCGTGATAAAATTAAAATACGGCATAGTATATAACGTGTATTTATATAAGTAACACTAAATGAACATTAATATCATCATACATACCAAAAATAAAATCTCGATAAATTAATTGAAACACATTGATTAGTTTATCATTTATAAGTATATACAATTATATAAATGCTCAAAATAACATGTCTATGATATTCGGTAGTTAAAGTACCTTTTTTGCTCAGCAAAGTGAAAATTCGTTAGACTATACGATTTAATAAATTCGAAAATGTCTCGATATTATGGATGTGATGTAACAAGACGTATACATACACGTATATTCAAAATGTAATAACTCGACGTTAAAAAAAAACTTTCTACTACTACTTTTTCCCGCAGCTTTCTATTTATTTGACACAAGATTTTTTTGTCACAGTGTCATTAATAACTTCCTGATTTGATATATTAAAAAATCTCTGTTTCGCGTACACTTCCTTTTTTGATCGCATTGCCTAAGAGATTGTGTAAAAAGAAGTTAACTTTCTCATTATGACACGAGTGTATCAGTTTTAAAATTATTAGAAATTATGATGTGACTGCAATTTAGCAGATTCGAAGGAATTTTGCTTTCTTTCTGGGAGATTCGTATCATAAAATTTGTTGTATATATTTGCGGTTATATAAAAGTATAATATATAGAAGTAATGTTAAATTCTCAGGATAAATCAAATTACATTGCTCCCGATAATTTTTATAAATACGTCTGTTTAACGTTTTAATATACCTTCCCTGAAATTCGACGAGCCGGTATATTTAAATCGATTTGTAAGTCGCCATCCGGTTATTCAATTAAAACTCTTTCGGGTTCAAACGTTTTGCCAAAAAAAAAAAAAAGAAAAAATCACTTTGTAATAAGGAAAATGAGTTGGAACGTAGTTAATCTTCACTTGAATGTATAGATATATAAGTTATAACTCGGCTACCTCCATTAGAGATTACGAAATAGGTGCATTTTACACGAAAACTGAGAAAAATAGAGGAACGATCAAGATTACCTGGTTAATAAATGCAACGCGATTCGTAAACAACTTTGGGAAAAGTACGAGTGGAGGTGCAATTTTTCAAATTGTAATCGTACGTGTATATATAGTTGCGAATGCACATCCTCTCTCGCGTAAATTTTGGTAAACAAACGAAAGAAGAATTTTAATCTTCCATGTTTACATCGATTGTACAAGCGTTCGTGGAACAATAATGCCGTTTAGTATCAAAAGGACATAAAGTTGCGAGTGCATCGAAAGAGGAACAGCATCGTTCTCTGGTCAATTTTGTCGCGTAGTTCGATAAAGCTGAAGGTCAAGCTCCACGACTCAAGGATGTAAGGCTTTTGCGGGGGGGACCAGTAGAACGAGTCGCGCCCGAGAAAGGGACGAAAAAAATGCTATATATATATATAAAGAGAGAAAGAGAGAGAAAGAGGCGTAAAATGTAATGAAAAAAAATAACGCGTGTCGTTGAGATCGACGCATATATAGATTTTTTGGTATATCTATATAGTCTATATAAGCGGACACTGGCCTTTATGCGTTGGTAACCTTCGGCGTGTTATCGCTTTATTTTTGGAAGTGTGAAAGGCGCGCACACCCGCCGAGGATAAATTTTCGTTGCGTTCCTATATCCTCTCTCACGACGCGATTAAATGTGGGTATATAGTTACATTTTTCTGGGGTTTGTAATTAAGATTTGGTGGGACGATTACCAAGTGTCAATGAACTTTATCTTTACTTTTTCTTCTTCCCGGGCTAATTGCCCAGTTTTTTAATTGCAAAAGGAAAAAATTGTGATTCAATTATCGTTATATATATACTTGCCGTGTAATTACACTCTGAAATTATGTTTATAGTGTATGTTACACATTTGTAAGTGGATGATGAGTATCGTTCTTTCGATTTCTTTTGTCTTTTTTATACGTACATCCATAGTTTGACATACTTTACACGTTTCGTATTGTTGATAACAATTATCTCAAATTATACGTCACTACATTTATTTTCTTTTCAAATTTTTATAATTCTATAAATTTTTTTATTTGACGGAGGCGTCTTTCTAATCGTACCTTTTAAGTATGAAAATTTCCATGTGTTAATTACAACAGGGGAAAAAAAGGATTGTAACATTTAACTATGTAATTTTATATGATGTGTAAAAGAATTTTAACGAATCGAATTACTTTAGCTGGACGTTTGTCGTTCGTTGAGGTACACATCGTTAACATTTGTACATGCAACGATCAGTGCAAAACAGATTACAGATGTAAAAATATTACTCTACAGATGAATATATGCTTAGCATTTTTAGCTACACCGAAGTTTTTAAATAATAGCGAATTAAACAATAGTTTGTATCGTTAGAAAAGAGTTTTGAGTAAACTGGAAATTATTTAATATAGGTAAAAACTTTTAAGTGTTTTTATCCCAAAGTTGAATACATGCCGAGTGTATAAAGACGAAATAAACGGTTTATCCGAAATCTATACCTTTACTGAAGTATGACTCTAATGCGCATGTAGAAGAGCGAAGATTAATTTTCCCACCAAACGTATATAGCAACGGGTTCACAATTCGTCCTTCCTTTTTGCCTCGATAAACACGTTCGCGATTCATTAAAAATAATCACCGTGTGTACGAGCGCGCGTAATTTCCAACGAAAACAAAAAAAAAATCCCCCGAACGAAACAGATTTTTGCAAAGTTGTCCAATCAAAATCCAGTAAAGTGCCAATGATTTTTCCAAAAAAATGCTAATTCATCGAGCATCGAAAAATTACACGTTCACGACCAGTGGAGAGATACGAGTAATTTGCGAAGAAGGGAAAGAAAATGTGTGTGTGTGTGTGTTTGCTCGAGGGGCGACGAGTGTGTCTACGATGACGATTTTTAGCGAGCGAGCTCCAACGCGGATACGTGGAGATATAGATACATACGTACGTCTACACACCGAACCGCGGAGAGGATTCGCGTGTTGAATAACGAGATGCCGGATTCCTTTGAAATTGCTTGAGAGATAATATCGAAATTCGCGCGGCAGTCCATCACAGTGGAATTTAAGCACGGCGGCTCGTCTGTGCATGGAAGCACCGGAGACGAAAATTGTTGAGTTTTGCTTTATGTCGGTGGGTCTGGTTTTGCTCGCGTTCTCTTTTTGGCTACTACGGAAAAAAGGAAAAAGTATATATATATTGAGACAACTATACAGAACTTATTCTCGATCTTCTTCTTCTTTTCGTTTCTCGATACTCTAGGAAATAAATACTATATATATATACATCTGACCTTTATCCGATTTTCTACGAAATAACTACCTGATCGAATACGTCTTTATGGAAATAAAATCAACCGATTGTCAGATAACATCTAAGAAAACAGGTTCACCCGTATCCTGAAACTTTAGTCATTTAAATATATATATATATATATATATATATATGTGTGGTTGATTTAGGCAAATCTTAATAAACTTAACTTGAAATTCATTTGAATTAATTTTTTTAAATATATATATGTATCTATATATACGCGCCATTATTAAAAAATAGCATATAAGAAAAAATGGAAGCAGCGAATAGTATACGTGATTTTTCCCACACGGAGATCTAAACCCTTTAATGGATTCGGTGCAAAAAGTTATAACGAATTAAAATTTTGTTTCTACTAAAACTGAGGATATATCAACGAGAACGTAAAAGATTCATGAGCGCGTAACCGTAAACGCACACGCACACGCACACACATGGGAAAATATATACTTATTTATATGTGTATGGATTTTCAAATAAACGAAACTATATAAGCTAGTTTAGATCTTCTACGTTTCACATGAAAATGCGTGTTTTATGGATCACTAAAACGATTGTAATATTAATAATACTACAATTAAATATCTATTAACAGTCTTGATATTTATGATGAGAACCAAAACGGTTTCGGCGTGTATATATATACCATTCATTGTTTTATTTAGAATTTAAACTATACGATAGAAATATAATGACGCTTTATATAATTATAAAGAAAAATATACTTTTATATATAATAAATCATTGCAACTATATGTTATTATAATTTCTCTATACATTCATATACGTAACAACAGAATGATTATATGTTTTGTTGATAAAAACTATACTCTTTGCACAATGAATTAGATGAAATGAATTGTACAACGTGTCATCAATAATTTTTTTTATTTAGGTTTGTAGAACGAGCTGCTAATACAACGCTTGTCTCATAGCTAAACGTGATTTGTAGTCATTGCAGTTATATCGACGTTATAGAGGAGTTGAATAAAATTAAATCCTTGCATTGTCTTTTCATTCACAATATAAAGAAAGCCATACGTACACGAAATAATGGTAACGTAAATATATAAACACGCGGTGAAGAAAAATTTCACACACACTGATCTATACTATATAGGCTGGGTAAAAAGATGATTGACACTTGGACACATCGGTGTATATACAAACTGTGCGATTCTTAAAAATCGATTTTTCAGAGTGAAAAGTAAACGCTTGGACCTAAAAAAACAAACTCAAAGTATATATAGCCTCTTTTTATTAAATATTGAACTTTCCGATGTGTGATCACACGTTTTTCGAAGTTTAAAATAATATTCGGTGGATTATCAGTGATACCCAATGGCGTGTATTTTGTTTTTCTCTTTACAACATTGAAGCTAAGAATTATCCTGTTTCGAGTTTCGTAACGTAAGTTTTGCAAGTTAAATATTTGAGGTGTCTAAAAAGTGATCAATTATTCAAATATCATAATTACTCTTTGTTTAAAGTATAAGCCTTTGGTTACTTTCGAGTTAGAACATGAGGCGATTAAAAAAGTGGCCTTCGTCTATAACGAATATTGCCTTTCGTCATAATTTCTAAGCTCCAGCAGCTACGGAAACCTTCGACCTAATATCACTCGAATATGTGTATATACATACATTATACATACGTACATATGTGTAAACCTGTACATTTATTACCGTATACATATATATGCATTATAATGCAAATTTACATAAATAAAAGCCATTAAAATCCAAATGTTTTTGATTTGTTTCTTCACGCGAAGGTTACTCTATACCTATTCCTTATATTTAAATGACTAATTATTTTAAAATTATAATTCTATTTTAGATAATCGAATCGTCAATTAATTAAATTAACATAGTTAATTAGTAAAATGAACATTATCATAATTTATAATATTTATAATGTGCAATATAATAAAATAAATAGAGGAAGGAAGAAAACCTGATTGCCTCATTAACAGCTTTGTATAAATATTATCAACAAATCCTGCAGCAAGGAAAACTGAGTAATAAAAAGATGTTCAAAACTTAATTACATAGGTGACAGAAAATAAACAAGGAAACTATTACATGCTCATGTTTCCGGGAAACGATATACTTAATTTAAACTTTGGGTGACATTTTTTGGATTTTTAAAAATACAATTCCTTTTTAGTTTCATATAGTTATTATGTTACTTTTAAAGTATAGGCGTGTTCATTGCATTAATCTTAACCTTAATAAAATGAAATTCTCTAACTCACGCACGCACAAGTAGAATCAACAGTTAAAACCTGTTGAACGGTAACCTATATATAACACACCTACAATCTTTTAAATATATTATGGCATTGATTTAGGGAAAAGATACAAGTGCTTTAAGTATAAATATGAAAATAAACCCAAAATTGAATTGAATTGTTGAAAACTAAAGGAGCGTAGATTTTCATCGTTGAAAGCGAGAAATTTTGGTAATAAAACTACTTTGCTACTTAGTTAATAATTTGCGAAACGTATGCGAAGACAAGTCGTTCACTTTCGAAAGCACTTAATCGCATATTTACACGCCAAAAAAGTACCTCCGGTACGGTTGTAAAAAAAAATGACACAAATAATAATCGCGAATCGGAGAGGATCGATCGATTTCATAAAACATAAAGAGAGAAAAAGCGTAAAAGGTAAAGTATGCGCAAGGTAAGGAGAGGAACAAAAGAAATCGATATTTTTCTAATAAGAGCATGTATATAGATATAGATCGAATATCGATTGTATATTATATGTGGAGTGAATCTAAGGCGAGTTAATGCCCATATACATAAGTTCACCTCCCATAGCGACAAAAGAGTATAAATAAGAGTGGTAGAGAGGTAGAGAAAGAGAGAGAGAGAGAGAGATAGAGAGTGACACGGGTCCCTCTAGCTCGGCGGTAGAGCGCGGTGTGGTGTGCCTAGAAGGCGGCGCAATCGGAAAAAGGAAAACCCGTTCTCCCACTGAATCGCGTTCCTTTAATCTTGGCTTCTATACTACTACTATACTACGACTACTACTACTACCGAACGGCTGCACGCGCATTCCGCGCCGCGAGCGTCGCTTCGGTCGTGCCTCCACGCGCACCAGAGTCCAGAAAGGGGCCCCCTGTAGCCCCGTACACTGACACGTACAGGTATACCCGTATAGGTATACACGTACGTCACGTACAAGCATGCGCGTGTGGGTATACTGCACTGTACGGGATACACATACACCTATATGATACGTCTATATATGTATACATATGTATATATATAGAAGAGAAGCGCGCTACGTGTAGACCTTTCTCCAGAAAGGTAAACCGACGAAAAGGCCCACCTGTCAAGAGAGCGGAGGCTCGAGTCACGCCCGAGAGTCAACCGAATGAATGGCCGCATCCTCCAGTTACGAAAGTCGAGGACATAGTATAGAAAAACCCGGAGCAACGCACTCGCGGAGAAAGGCGACACCGAACGCTCCTCCGGGGCTCTCGCGCTCAAATTCTCCTTCACCATTTCGCGCGGCGGCGCGCACCTGCACTATATGGAAACTCCGCTCAACATGGCTACGCGCACCATCGGGCTGTGAGTATGCGATGCAACTCCATGCATATGCAACACTCACGGCTCACGTGCATCGTGCATCGTGCATCCTCCTCCACATCGGTACTCTCAATACACTTTCTTACTCACCGATTTCCACTACGGTTACTCGTCCTCGTCATCCTCCTCCTCTTTCAAATTCTTCACTTCCCGTTCGATTCGCTCAATTCATCTATTATTTATTGTATACTTCCACTGTTTAATCTATTTTATTGTTTATATATATTATATTTGTTGTTTAAGAGAAAACACGGTTGGACTTTTCAACTGGTGTGTTATATGTATACGCGATCGTTAAGGGCGAACGACTGGTGCACCGCGGCACGCAACATAACTGAACACCGGTTGGTAGGGGAACTGAACCGAGGCGAGACTCGAGAACGGCGCCGGTCTCTCTCTCTCTCTCTCTTTCTTTCTTGAGGGAGAGGACCGGGACCACAGGTGCCAAGAGGAGGGAGAAAATCGACGGGCGTAGGTGCACTAACGCGGGAACCCAAGCCTAAATAGTTTCTGCCTCCATACACTCTCGGAAGTTTCGGTTGGCCCCAACTTTTTGACTTACACACCTTGTGTCTTCCCATGGGAATCATCTATACTCTTCTCGACGGTTGCGAGCCTTTAAATTTGGTATAGCCACACTCTTCGGCTTCGGTTACCTTCATTCTCTTATAGGCTTGGGATTTACGTACGCGTTTCGAACGGTTACTAAGACATTTTATCGGATCACTCAAGACAAGGAGTTATTTTGTTAACAAATTAAATACGGGGTACAATTAGTTTACGAAATACTCTTTTGAAACATCGTACTTCTCCCATTTCCTATATACATTATAAATAAACTAAATTTTAATTTAAAAAATCACTACAGTGATCCAAGGAACAAAGTATACTGTAACATTTTTAACTAAAATACATTTGATCTCCACGTCGTTAAAAATTCATTATCATTTGTATACGAATACGTGATCTTTTTTCATTTTAAACATTAAATTGTAATTAATAATTCATTCATTTTTTCGTAATGCGTATTACATAAACTTAATTAATCCGACATTAAATCTTACTTATCTGTCAAGAAAGTATAGGTATATGTAAAAATATATAGATCAATTGTTAAACAAATAAAGATACATTCAATGCAAAAATGTACACTTCATGGGAAGTCTTATAACGCGTACATACATATTCTCAAAGTTTTTCGCGTATAAAATTGGATTAACCGATAAGCTTCTTTCGTGAAATCTATCCTTTACCGAAATAGAATCGATAAGTCAATTTTAACCAACCGTATATTCGGATGAATAATACGAGATTTTCCATTAAATTCAAATTAATTTATATACATATAGGTATATATTTATATAAAATTATATTTGACGATATAATGAATATTATTTATTGACAGATCAGTAAATTATTTAAATTTCCTTAAAACTTTCTTTAATCATTTACTTAATATAACGAAAGATTGATTGTAAAGTAATAGTAATAATTTAATATGTATACCTAAATGCAAACAAGCGTTAATCGAAAAATAGTAATAAAGTTTAACAACGTTCATTTGTATATATGCACATGTTCAATAGAAAGTTAAAGAACGCATTGAATTATGGAATCGTTGTATATGAATTTTTAATGTATATCTCATTTAACAAAAGTACAATGCATACACCATAAATTGTTTATTGCAGCCGATCCTCAATGTTTTTTCTTTCTTTCATCTGAATTAATTGTACTAAAACAACGTTTATTCAAATCGCGTAATCGCCCAAGATTCTTCATTTTTATGTATACTCTCGTGTGAGAGGAAGAACGCGTGCATACATACATATATACAAACGACTGATAAATTTCTATTTTCTAATTGCATTAAATTTTTCTTTAACCATTTTATGTATATAAATATATATATATATATATATCCATATTAAGAGGCATGCGCGCAATGTAAGAATCTCGCGTTTACTTGGAGCACTCGAGCGAAGACTGCCGATATATATACATACCTATATAATATGCACATAGCTGCGTTGTACGATCTATGCATAAGATGCTTGCGCGACTCGGGCCTCTATTGTTTTTCGCCTTTTTTTTTCATTCTCTTTCGCATGCACATTCGCGGAAGGTCAGTTTTCCTAAGGAATTTTGCTAAATATATATATATATATACATATACATTTTATATAGTGTGAAGCGGTGAATAATCTGTTCGTATCGGGGTTTACGTATAACATATTTAATGCATAGGTATATATACGATTAATATAATACAATGAGGATATTAAGGATGATTAAGAGTATTAATGCGCATAGTGCATTATAAAATGCAATCGCGAATGCAATACTATCGTTTAGTATCCAAATAATCGCAGTTACGTAATCTTAAAATGTACACATACATAAGACAAAAATGTTATTTAATTTATTATAATAGGATATTCGTGTACGAATTATTATTTTTACACGTACAATTTGCATAATGCCGGATCGTCAAATTAAACTTTATTTAACAAAACTATTATACCGTAATTATGCACTTATGCATATAGTATTATTATATATCATCAAATTATAAATTATAAAGATTAATTAAAGTTAACGGTATAATATCCGCATAATAAAGCTAATTTTAATTAAAGATTCACTTTGACTTATGACAGTTTTATATAATATTTATTGCGCAACAAATAATTTGAATATTTCTATTTCTTAGTTACAAAACAGCAATAAGTTTGAACTTCCGGTTTTTTGTGCTCAATGATATTAAAGATTAGAGCAGTTCTAGCGAATTGCATTGTTTCGTCGATAAACCAAACAATGCTTCACTTTTGATTGAGTCTTAATAATCTACTGTATACATAACTACGTGACGAATATCGTTGTATAACTAAAAAAATGTACTTAAAATATTAATTTTGCAAATTTAAATACAAAAACAATTACATGTTTATATATATAGGTATTTTTAGGAAATTTTAATTTACCGCATCGGGAATATTGTTAATAATATTAATAAAATATATGCATATCGAGTTGTACTAAATTCGCGGTATAAAATAATTTGTTTAATATTTATTCTCATTGAACATCTTCGTATATCGTTAATTATTGATAATGCATATTAGCTTGGAGAAGGTTACACTTTTTATTAACAATTTTTTTTCTTAAAGTCATTGGATTGTATAAAGTTCGATGCTTTGTCACGGTGTGCATATACCTTTGTCACGTTGGCGTTACGAAAACTTACCCACTGGTTAATTGGCCAAATTAAATTCGATCTTGGTGCGATAATAGTTTTTCCTTAAAATCAACACGTGGAGCACGTTTGTTCAGTCACTTTGACAAGTGACTTTAGACAAAAAAATTACAAATATTAATAGACTTATAATGACAAATTTAACTGATAAACTTTTTCCTCTCTATACACGGAGAAAAATGTTCGATTAAAAATGACTGTACTCTTTAAGAAAGATAGAAGAAACTGTCAGAATAAGAAAAAATTGTTATAGTTATAGTAAAATTTAATGGAAGTTGCTATCAAAAATTAGTATATATATATATATTAAATTTTACCATACAGTATAACCATTTTTTCTCATTCTGGCACAGTTTGTCCTGCTTTCCTAAAGGGTATAGTAATTTATAGAAGTTTTGATGTACTATGAGAAAAAACTTATTTTTAACAGATATAATATATGAACAAGTTTAACCATTTAATTTTAAGAAATTAGTTATGTATAATATAATTGCACCGTCTAATTGATATACGTGCTATTAATAGGAAGAAAATTAAATAAAAATGATCAATGCAATATTTTTTCATAAAAGAATTAATTTATTGTTTATTGATAGGTATAGACTATTGTATACCGATCTGATTATTTAAAAATTTTTCTTTTGCGTATTCTATCTATTAAAGTATTCATCGACAATATAATAATAAAATATAAAAGCATGCATACTGATTTCAATAAAGAAATATTGAGAAGCATCAAAGATAATCTCATTGGTATTTCAATTAACTACAAATAGAAATAAATAAAAAAAAATAATAATTTCTCATTCCATTTGCAACGAAAACCTCTGTATAGAAAAAGGAAAAATTGTAGTTGTTAACATCATTAAAGCATAATATTTTTCAATCATTTCAATAATCTATACACATGCTTCGTGAATCGACAAAACGGTATATCAAATTCGCGTAGAGTGAATCGCAGAAAGTTGTATGTATATATATATATAGCAAGTAGGGAATATGTGTGACAATCAGCATGGTGGTAGCTTTGGAGTTGAGCATTGGTTAGTAAGAAGTATGTGCAGCTTTACGTGTGTATGTATACATATACATTGAGTACAGTATAGATCGACCAATCGAAGATAATGGGATAATTGGACGCCATTTGCCAGCAGATATATTACCAGCAAACGGCTAAGCTTCTCGGAAACGTAAATAAACTTTGAAGCATGTGAAAAATCTGGTTTATACGTTGTATTACTCACTTTTTCGATGGAATTACAATTGTACATGTATATATATATATATATATATATATATATAGTTTAGAATTGTGTGAACTGGAAATAAGCGTTCGAATTGACGTTATAGGTTGTTAAACTTTTGGTTTTACAATATTTTTATTCATTACATCGATGTTCTAGTCGTTATTCATTTTTTTTATGTATATTACATTCGTCAAAATCTATCAGTAATCAGCATAGATATCCGCTAACGGAATAGAAACGTTCATATTTATTATTCCGTAAAAAAAACTACTTAACTACTTAAATACGTAAACCAACTTTTCCGTGATATTAACCAAGAAAAATATTTTATTAAAATGTATTATTTCAATAATAACATACGTATGTATAAAATAACTTAATTGTTAGGTTGATGAGTCAATCAATAATGGTTTTTATTAAACTGCACGCGACAAACAAGTCGTTAACAAGACGTTCGATTGTCAATCCATTATCATATTAATTTAACGTTTTATCAAATCTAATAATAATAATAATATACAGAGAAAATGAAAATTCTCGTAAAGTGAATAAAATATAGTTTTTTCCCAAATTTCTCATGATTATTTTGATACAAAATTTTAAATAATAAAGATTGTTTGTTTTCTGGTGACGTGCAATGAGCGACCTGTGATAAAATAAATGTGTAATGCACCGATGCGACTGTCACAAGAGAAAAACAACAATCAGTCACGAGAAAATAAAAATTCTCAAAACACGTGTGAACGAGATAAAACAGTTGAAGGAAAGAGAACGAATGGCATCGATGTCTGGTTAAGCCCATATCAATTTAACGAAGTAACATTGTCTTTATTGATACCGAAAGAAATAAGAATACAAGTAATGATTTTATAGCAAGACCATGAGCCAATCTTTATACTATTGATTTACATAACAAAAGGTACTTACCTAAGTGTATAAGCTGCCTACGCGCAGATCATATACGAATATGGGGAGACGCGCAATGTGAATGCATCTCTCGTAGATCGAGAAATTGCGAATTCCATTCGAGCGATAATTAAGGTTAAATCGCGCGCTACGGCTCGATCGCTTTGAGTTGATGATCCTGATAGAACTGGTTTTTCTCACATGTCAATGACATCTTACAATTGCTTCTTGTAATTGGTAATCAACCGGTAAGATATATCATAAATATAGCTACCTACTTTATCAGCTGTCGGTCAATAAACGTATGTTCGATTGTAGGTACGATGTACAATTACACCGAAGTTTGTTAAACTTTTATATAGAAAATGATTAAGAAAAATAATGTTACACATAAACTGTAAAAGGCATATTATTTTTAAAAAAACACTAGATATTAATATAAATATTATATTTATTTTAAATTTAAAAATTATTATTTGTTTAAAGCTGCAGACTTCATACTTGTTCATTAACCGAAAATTGGTATCGGATTTTTAGGAAGAGAAATAGGTAATTTCGATTTACGTGAATCTCCACTAGGTTTTGGAGAGGATGTAGGTTTCTCCATTATTTTATTCAGTGGATTCGGAATAATATTAGTAGGCTTTGGTAATGGTAAATTTTCAGTTAATTTGTTAGTATCTGGTATTATATCTGTTGGCTTAGGTAACGGTAACTGCTCACTTATTTTTTTCCCATTGGCTAACGGATCTTTAAGTATCGTGTCGGAAATGATATTAGGTAACTTGTCGGGACTAATTGGAGATTTTGAAAATACATCTGGGCTCAAAAATTCAGATACCGATCCAACTTTCGGTAGAGATGGAGTGTTTGTAAAAGTTGATAGTGTTTTTTTAATAGTTTTTAATGGTTCTTTAAGATCTACGTGGAAAAGACTGCAAGCAACTGATTTAAATCTTTCTTCTATTCCTGTCCATAAGCCCATTTCACAAAATCTAAAAAATATTGAAACAATGTTAACTTATTTAATGGAATTATAGAGTATTTTTTGGCTCATTTAACTTATAATCAATATTTTGTAGACAACTCGACATTTTGTACACAGAAAAAGTTTCTATACGATGATTTTAAAAATGATCAAATAGACTTTTTAAAATTATACAATAAAATTAAAAATTACAGTGTCACCAATTTACCTGAATTTTTTGGATATTTGTGGTTTCGATGTGATACTTAAGTAACCGTCGTCATCATTTCCTGAGAATGTCGGTAGAGACAATGGATTTAAACTATTACCGTTAGGTTTTGAATTAATGTTTGCATCGCCACTTCTGGCAAAATTGGCTATAAGATCAGTAAAAATATCCTTAACTTGCTGATCGTCTTCCTTAAAATTAGCTCTTTCGTGCATTTCTTCACCATGTATATTATTTGGTTCGAATACGTATCCTAAATCGTCTCCATGACCAGTCATACCTGTTTTAAAAAGTAATAATGTATTTCAAATGATATGTAATATTAAACAATACATTAAATTTTATGGCATATTAACATTTGGACTAACCGGTTTCAGCGGAATTACCAACAATGGGAAGTCCACCAAGGAAATCCTTACCAAAGCCTAATTTGCTTTTATGATCGAAACTGTATAAAAATGCTTTAGACTTTTTAGACCAATTTTTGACGGTCAAGAAAGCAGGTGCGTTAAATATCGCATCGTTCAACGTTTCGGCGACTTTAGCTATGCTATCGATTTTTTTACTATTATCATTACTAAATGGATTTAGATATTTACTAAAAGCTTCAGGTACAAATTGACGCGTAACGTTACCAATGCTGGGTACGATTTTTTGTAAATCAGGTACAAGATTTTTCGACAAAAAATCCGGAAATTTCTTCAACGTTTGGGTTATTGTATCTTTAAACGGACCATATACTGCTCCACCAGTTTCGTCTTTAACAACTCCTGTGAGAAGTGGAATATCAGGAAGGTCATCCAGGTTAAAGGAATCTTCAGGTTCATCGGTTACGAAATTTGGTAATGATCTGTGTGGTAATGATCAAATATAATTGTATACTCGAAACCTCGAAGTAATGAGAAACGAAATATATTTTTGATTATTTACCTTAAATCATTTTTTCCTTCAACAACTGGTCCTGCGCCAAGAAGTGATGACAAATCGGATACGAAGCTTCTTGCTTGCTTGGAAACGCTTTCTTGTTTAGTATCGTGATCAATCAATCTTGCGTAAGGTAACGCACGAAGACAATGTACCATTTGTACGGTATCGTTTACCGGGCAATTATTGTCAGCGGCCAATGTCTCGGTAGTTCTTACTGGTTCCCTATCGACTGCGAATCGAGAAAGTACCGAGCCGGACATAGCAACGATACCGCTAAAATACGCTAAAAACAAAATAATATACTCATATGTAATATTAAAACAATATATTTATACACATAAGGTAATATTTTATTTATTTACATTTTCCAAATTTAGATAGACCCAATAAGAAAGCTGAACTTGCACCAGTTCCTTGACCAAAGGCTACGATTCTTTGTGGATTTCCACCGAAAAATTCTATATAATTTCTAACCCATTCCGTAGCCAATATCATATCGAACAGACCATTGTTACCCGATAGATCTTTGGTACCGCTGCTTAAAAATCCTGTAACCAATATGTATATGATTACTCTTTTCTTAATTTCGATCATCTAAATCATAAATATAAAAATTGAGAAAGGTCACCTAGTGATCCCAATCGATACTGGAAAGACACTACGATGACTTTTTTTTCGATAAGTGTACGCATCCCGTATTGCGTAGCTGCTCCTCTCCGGAAACCTCCTCCGTGGATCCATATTAATACAGGGTACCCGTCTGTAGCGTCGGGCAGTGCAGGTGTGAATACATTAAGGAAAAGGCAATCTTCGTCACCGATCACAACACCGTTCTCGTTTGGTTGCGGGCATGGTGGGCCCCACAGAGTAGCATTTACATCTCCTTCTAAATAGAGTGGTACCGATCTCTGAAATACAAAGCAACGTTTCAGTATACAGTTATATTCGGATTTTATGTTGTATGGAGAGGAAAAAGTATCAATGATTATTATCCTGTTTAGAACTGATTAATATATATATATGTCAAGTAATTGGGAACCATGATGCAAAAAGAAAGAGAAAAAGTACTCGTTACATGATATTTTAGTATTCAGTGCTGTATGAATTACAGGTAGTAAGTCCAAAATTGTTTCATCGTTTCTGACTTACTATTCGTGTATAGTAATAATTGCTTTTTTTTCTCTCCGTGTAATTACAACTTTATTAATAATTTCGTCAATGATCACTCTATTGATAAATTTTATCCCCTCGTGATTTCGAGTATAAAAAAAGTAAATTGTTATTTAATAATAAATTTTAATATTGGAATTAAGACATTTAATTTATTATAACATACTGTACATTAAATGTATTATAAAAGTGTTTGAAGTCAAAGGAAAGTTCATTGTCGAATATTTGTATTTTAAATACATATAATTGTTACAAGGATATTAAAGATTCTTTACAATTTAATCAAAATTAGACTATGCAAACAACAATCTTATCATTTTTAATGGTTATATATATAATTCTATATCTCATTAATCTATTCTTGTTATTCTTTAAAAATGTTTCTTATCTGACAATACACAGGTTTTATTAATTACATTGCACGGAAAGAACATTTGTATTTACTAGAAAAACAACAATTTTTACACATTATTCGTGACGTTATAAAATGTATATAAAAAAGCTTTATACTTATTTAACTCAATTTTAATTTAGTATTGAGTATTATATCGCTTAGTTACAATCGATATTACGGAACTAAAAATGCGTCGTTTGATTTATTTATTTTTTCTTCAATGTTTAATATTTTGTAAGTAAAAAAAAAATTAATTAACAACAATTTTAAATATACAATTATTTTGTCGAATGATAAATAATTTGCAGGTTGTCAATATGACTCGTCAAGCGCAAGTCCATTAGTGGGTAGCAAAGTGAGACCAGCTAAGAAAAATGAATTCGCTGCTGTCGTATCAATCGGCTACAAAGATAATGGTCCACATTTACCTCATTTTTGTACTGGAACACTTATTACAAAAAAGCACGTTCTAACGTCGTCGCATTGTCTAATCAACGAAACGATTAACGATCTGCAAGTAACCGTTGGCAGTATAGACCAATTAGCTGGTAAAAAGCACGCGTTAAGCTCATGGATTACGTATGACGAATGGGTTGAAAAATTAGGTTATAATTCTGAATTCCCGGAGAACGATATTGCTATATTAACAGTAAGTAATTAGAAATAAATATTTAATTATATTTCATTAAAGGTATTATGAAAATTTTACATGGATTTATCTTACGTTTTTTTTAGTTAAAAGAGCCAGTTAACGATCCAAATATAAAGCCCGCGACACTTTCCAAAGTACCAAAACGTAAACTACCTGGAACTACTGCTGTTGTTGCCGGATGGGGAGTAGCAAATGATAATAAAATTCCTAGGTATATGGAGACAGTCACCGTAGACGTAATAAAACTATCCGAATGTACAGACATTCTACGAAAATTATCTAATACGAGAGCTGTCGTTCAGACGAATTATATATGCACTAATGCTAAACCCTATGCGTTAATTCAATTTGTAAGTAGACGCAACTTATATATTACCTTCACTAATTTATATTTTCTGTTATATTTTTAATGCATTGATAATTGATTAATGTAATTCTTCGTGGAATTTTTTAGGGTGATAGTGGAGGTCCTCTTTTCAGCAAGAATAATGAGCTTATCGGTGTAAACGATTCGACATCACCTAAATTTAAAAATCCAAGAGATCCGACCTTGTTGAATTTGCATGCGAGTGTCGACTACTATAAAGATTTTATTCAAGACGTAATATCGTCTTAATTGTTTTATACCGAATAATCAATAATTCATCCTTATTTATTATTTTTTTATTATACATATGTATATGATTATTTTAAGGAAAAAAATTAAAAAAAATTACATAAAAATAAATATTGTGTGAAACGTTTGAATTATGCCTAACATGGATAATATCTATTGGTTTAGAGATTATTAAAAATATTACGGAAAAGTAAAATGTGGGAAAAGAATTAAGTCGCAACTGTGTTAAAAAGATCGTTGAATTTATTAGGTCTTAGGGATATGAAAAAGCCTTGCGGCAAACCCTTTAAATTTTACAAACGTTTAATAATTGTACATATAGTAATCTGCATCGACTATCGAGTGTGTAAGTAGGTACGTGTCAATTCGTTTTTCGTATATGTAATCGTATTTGTTACGTTTGGGAGGAATTCGCTCGACTCCGTGAAACACCCACATGATATCGATTTCCTGATTACGCATGTATAAGGAGAATTCTCAAATCCTCGAGATCGGCTAAGAAGCAAAAAATCTCTATATGGTGAGTGTCAAACACTAAAAAGACATACATATTATTTGCTCGATTAGTTGAATTAATCAGCCAATGAACTTAATCAAACCATGAACTCGCAACTGTCACGAACTCCTCGATAACCGAAAAGAAGCACCAATTCTTTTGTTACACACTACGTGAATGTAAAATAAGGTTCGGAAAAACTAGTCGAGATGTCCAATTAGAATCACCAATCGTTACACCCAACGCTATTTAGTCAAATAGGTTTCAAAACTTTTCGGCTAATAGAGAGAAAACAATCGACCAATATTGAAGTATAGGCTTGTAATATCAAAAGCACTTTAACAACGAAGACTAGATGGATACAAAATTTCCCGACCGAACGTCACGTATGCATATATGCATTTCTGTAGAAAAAAAAAACGCGAAGACGAAAAACACGTTACAACTGAGTTATTGTATTTGAATTAAACCGCCATGATGACTGGGCATTCAACGTATAATTTACTCGAAGTTGTAAATTTGTTATAAATAACCCGAGATTTTTTACTATATTAGACTTTCGTATGTTAAATAATATTCTCAATTTTCAACAGAACATTATCTATATATTTATTCAAATTTTCAAATGTTCGTGCTCGTGCGCGTGTCCACGCTATAAATATAATGTAATATTATAGAAGAGCAAAACGGAAATATAAATGATGATAATTTTATGATTATGATTAAAATATAGTAATGTGGTGTCGCTTTTACTAATTGGACGTTTTATAGGATCAGTTCCGGATGTTAAATAATGATAATACACTGAACTATATTTCACATTGTGTCTATAAAGAGCACTAACTTTAGAAAAATTTAGTTGTTTTGTTCTAATAATTATAGTATTATCATAATTTTTTTGTTACATTTTTTTCAGACCATTTTTTTCAGTCGTATTGCGAAGTAAATAATATTTTCGGCTGCAATCGATAACTCTATATATTGTTCAAAATTGAACAATGTATTATAATATTTCAATAATGTTGTATAATTACAAGTGTAACTAACTGTACAAATAATTCAAAATAGAACAATAAAGTTATATTTTAAAAATCAATCTACCTTTCACTTACAAAACTTTATTTTAAGTTAAGTTAGTTAGAGTTAACAAATTCTGAAATTTATGAAAATTAATTATTTATAAATTATTAAATTAATTAATATTTTTATCGGTCTTACAGTCAATTATATGGGCAGTCAGATTGCCCCTACTTACAATCACCCCCGAAGAATCTATAAAAATAAAATTAAAAAATAAAAAATAAAAACACTAACTGAAAATAAAAACAAATTATTAATAAAGCAATCTGACTGCCCCCTGCACCAAAAATCTACTAACCCATCAATAAGATTATAAATTATTTATAAATCTTTCAGGCTATTGCATTGGTTTCTAACAATATAGATGTACATTTTCAAAGTTATAAGTTTATAATTAAAATGTAATAATTTAAACATAATACTTAAAGTGTGAATGAACAAAAGAATTGTTTCTTCTAAAATTATCGCTCTCTCTACCATGCACTGCTATATGTTTTAAGTTTATTTTATAAATACATATACAATTTTGAATTTAAAACACTTTAAACACAATTTTTGGGTTCATAAAAGTAAATCTCTGCAGTTTAAATACGATATTCCCTTGAGGGGTTAATATTATTTGCAGAATAATTTGATATCACTCGTCACTTCGTATTACGATAAAAACTTACTTGAAATCTCCTGTAACCAATTGGTGGTTCCGCGTATCTGATACCGCGGAATAAATAATAACCACTTTTTTGATCACGAGTTCCATAAACGCGAGCTTCTCGATCGTGTTTGTTAACGAAAACAACTGGATCGTCAACTGGTGGTGGTGGTGCTGGACCACCACCAACGATGCATTCACTAACTTGGATGGTACCAAGCGTTGCCAAAGCTAAAAGCACTAAACAACTCGTCCTGTCCATTGCGAAGTTTGAACGAGGACTGACGAGATGATGATCGTTATGACATTATTTAGACTATAACCGAGGATTCGAGATAAAATTAGGAGGAAAGAAGACAGATAAGGAATTTGACGGGAAATATATAAATTTGATGCAAAAAAATATTATATATGAGTTATAGAATTGAAAGTCGTTTTATAAACCGGAACACCTTGAAATTTTTACAAAATTTAATCGTTTTCATTATAACTAGCATCTTTTGATATTTAATGTTGAACGAGTGTCATGATATTATAATTCGCATATTACATCGTGTTTTTTTTTTCACATCGAAGATTAAGAAAACTATCGTTTAATCCTCTTTAATATACCAGAATATATTTAACATTCGACTGTGCGCGCAAGGTTTTAAAAACATATGAGTATGTCGTTGCATTATAATTTCGAAACTTATATACGCAGGTATAAATATAAATTAAATTATTTAAATAGATAAATAATTAGAATTGTAAACATGAAGTTCGAAATATACTATAATATTTAAATAATCATCTTAATACATACCAAACATATCGAAACATATATGTGATTCATAAATTTTATTATTTTTTACAAACCATAGTTTCATATATTGTCAATTTGATTAATAAAACATAGTACATTTTAATATAATTAGGTACCTTTTTTTTAAAAAAATATAAAAACTATTTTTAACAGATGTTTTTTTAACAAATTGAACCATTACAGCAAATGTTAGTTTTTTCTAGAATTAAAATAAGAATAATATTACATCAAATTACATACGAATTAAAAAAAAACTCTGTACCAATTTAATCGTTGATGATTCATTAAAAATTGCTAATTGAATTGAAAATGAACAAAGTATTACATATGTATATTTATACTTTGCTGATTAAAAAATATTATTCTAGAGAAAAAAGTATATATATGTTTCATTTTTTATTACTTTTTTAGTTATAAAAGTAAATAAATAAATATTTGGAAAAGAAAAGATGTTTAAATTTGGCGCCACGATTACGATCGGTGTATATATTGTAAACGAAGCTGTATGCATATTGTATAGTGCCCCCTACTCTTGAAAGATTGAAATCTTGTACGATTGTATGTATCCGAACTATAATCAAAACTAGTGATTCACGTGCGTCTACGAGTAAACGGAGTGGCAGCCAGTCGGTTCTCAGCTCATGAAATGTGAAAGTCGTAGTGAAAGGATCTCTGGCAGAAAACTATATAGGTATAGATATAGTGCTCTAAAAGAGTGATAGTTTTAGAAACATCGTTTCACTAAAATTAATCCCACGCAGAACGACAATTTGCCGGGATATATTTTATACTTACCTTTAAATCATGAGAGAAACGTGAAATTCGTAGTAAACGCATTAGAATGCGATTTTCGGAAGGGTGAGGAAAGAGAGAAAAAAATATCATGTTCGTGAGGGATCCTTGTGGTATCGTCTGCATAATCGTGACTTACGTCGCGGTTTTCTACGCTGATTATGTCGTCGTTAGATGGATTGTACTCCACACCATGCAGGATAGGTTTGTCTCATTATCCTTTTCTTTATTTTTTATACACATTTATTTCTTTCCCGATTCAACAATTGTTTATGAAAAATTGACAGCTTCTCTGTCAAACAGCAGAAGAGTAGACTGGCCAGTGTTCCTCAACTTCATTTATTTTGCATTGCTGCATAATGACGTCAGAGCGTTATTAATGTTTTGAAAGGGAAAATAAATTAACTTTTTTTTAGTACTTTCTACATTTATTTTTATTTTCAATGTTTTCTAAACATAGCTTTATGCACGACGGTGCATTTAATTAATGAGTTATTTTATTATTACACCAATGTGTTGACATTATTCTACATTTACATGGATTTATTATTAATTAAATATAATAAATGTTGAGTAAATATTGACAAGGGAGTCAATGCCATTTTACACTACATAAATACTTTCTTGTTGATCATTGTCCTATTTTTACACAATATTAAAAATAATAATATGATTAACCACACTTCTATATTCAACCCTAAAATCATATTTAAACTTGCAAATTACAATTGTTTATGTAAATATTTTATATTTAAAATTCTTTTAATGCCCAATAGTATAATTTATTATTCAACTGAAGTTAATCATCGTGCAAATTTAAGCCTAATTTGTGCTTGTCATTTTAGTTTGTGGGGTCCATTCCACGTCGTTACTTTCAATACTGTTGTATTGTTGCTGATGATGTCACATTTGAAAGCAGTATGTAGCGATCCAGGATCTGTGCCGTTACCTCAATCGAGGATGGATTTTTCTGATATTCATACTGGAAGCTCGGGAGGAGACGATTGCGACGAGAGAGATGACTGGACTGTGTGCACTAGGTGTGAAACGTATAGACCTCCTAGAGCTCATCATTGTAGAATTTGTAAAAGGTGTATTAGGAGAATGGATCATCATTGCCCATGGTACGACTCTTAATATGTACTAGCAATTTTATTATAATACAATATTAATATTCATTAAATTTGTAGGATAAATAATTGCGTAGGAGAGAGGAATCAAAAATACTTTATACAATTTTTGGTTTATGTTGGTGCATTAGCTTTATATGCAATAGGTTTAGTAATTATGTCATGGGTATTCGATTGTCCTCAGTGCAGCAATGACATTGCAATAAAACAAAGCCGCATGTAAGTACTGTTATGTAAAAAACAGCAATTAAATGTGAATAGTAGTTAAAATGATAATAATATTACTGATACTGTTATTTTAGTTTACACTGTGTGATATTAGTAATAGAATCTGTATTGTTTGGAATGTTTGTCATATCAATATTGATATATCAATTCCAAGCGATTCTCGATGATGAAACTGCAATTGAACGGGTACAAGGAGTTCATAGTCACCATAAAAATAAACATGCTTTTACATTGATGGCACAAGTTTGTGGCAAGAGTCATCCTGTTTTGTGGTTACTACCTTGTCACAATCCACCACGGTATTCCTATAGAAGAGACGATCATCTAATTGATCATCAAGTTTAATTGAAAAAAAAGAGAACTGAATCACAAATAATTTTATGAAAATGTTGGTGCATTATTATTTTTATGCTTAACTGAATATAATAATAAAATAATAATTTTATACTTCGCAGTAAGTAACATTCAGTGAGGTATAAACAATTAAATTTTACCTCAAACAGCTTACTATAAACAAAATTTTGATATAATATTCAGGTACATTAACAAATTCAAACAAAATTATTACTAACTCAATATAAAAACACAAATTGAATTTCTTTATAACAATTAATAAGCAATAGCTAATTGATTCGAATTACATAATTATCTTCATAAACGTTTATTTGTGATTAAAAATAATATAAATTAATTACAAGGTTTCAATTATTGTAATAGACAATTATAATAGAATTTATCATTGTCTTACATGAAATGTTAAGATTTCTTCCTATACATATATTTTTTTCTATTAATACAATACGAAACATAAATAATAATTCTTTAAGAATATAAGTATAAATCTTCAGTCAAAATAAAATTATTATGCCACTATTTTTTTATATTTTTACCAAAGGCAGTGTCAAGGCATCAGAAAGTATACATATGTAAAATATTTTTTATTCAGTAAATCTTAGTTTGGTATGCAATACCATAGGTAAAATACCAAATTCATAGTCAAATGCTCATAGATAAACTATAATTGCATTAAATACAAGTACAATTAAAATTATATATTGTAATGAAAGCTGTGTACATATGTATCAATATATATTTCTATAATTTAGTTACGTATAATGTGTTTTTCGCTTGAAGGTTATTGTTTATTTTTTTCTGTTTATTCTATTATGTTTTATAAATACACATATAGTTTAATTATAATATTATGTACTATAGTATTATTTTTATAAAATTTTATATGCTCTGGCTGAAAGCAATTAAGTTTTTATATTTAAAGGAATTGTAATGTATACTATTGCTAATAAGTAGTTCAAGTTTTGATATACTAAATATTAACTTTAAATAAGAAAAAATGAAAGTCTTAGTATCAATTATTATAATTTATAATATTTTGTTTTTTTAAAGAAGTAATTATATTTTGTATGTGTATATGTAGTGGACTGAGGTAACAGGTTAAGGAGCGATATAGTGGACAATTTTGAATTTATATAAAGATCATTAATAATAAATTCCATGATTTCAAGTCTTTGGTATCTCCATATAATCTTATTCCATAAATTTTAATTCAAAGAATGTAATGACAGAATATGAACTTTAAACGAATATTGTGCGTTAACCATAAGTAGTAATTTATAATATGAAAATGTATTACTGTATTTAAAATTTTATTTTATACTTATGTTAAGTTTGTTTATAATAATTTTAATATTGATTTTGTATCTGCTTTATAAAAACTAAATTATTAATATGCTGAAAATACTTTGAGAATTTCATTTTATATATTTATAAAAAATATAGTAGTTCTGTTTTACAATGTTATGAATTGTAATAACAAAATAAAACCAAAATAAAGTTAGAATTTTTAAAACCTTACAAGTTTATTATTAAATTACAAACATGCCGCCATCAATCCAGCAACATTTTCAAAATCAATTTTTTCTGTAATATTTTTTGTTTTAATATTTTCGTCTTGACTCACAATGAATATAATGTTATCGTTTTCTTCCTTCCATCCATATTTTTTAACCCATTGCTTTAAAGTGTTTTCTACAAATAATAATTATAATTATTTAATTTTATCTTTCTATTGTTAAATAAATTATAATTGTTTACAATTTTATTTACCACTTATTTGTGATTTTCCTCCCAAAAGATCAATTAAAAGCAATTTATTTATTGTCTGGAATGTAATGCCTACAACATGGCAGACAAATTTTCGAATAGAATCATTAAAACCAACTATTCTATTGCAAAGATCACTCATTTTGTTTATTTGACTCCAGACTAAGTGAAATTGACATTGTTCAAGCATATTTGCCAGATCTAAAATATTTGAAATATCTGGATCCATCATCTGTAAATATATTAAATTTCATTAAATAATTGAGTATTTAAAATTAAAAATATATAAAAGATTGATTTAAATTTGTGTTATATTTGATGCATTTGTGCAAGATAATAACATATTTAAAAAAGTCTAATAAAAAAAAGATTCAATTTTTATCTATTATTTTTCGATGTAATCCATAGCCATAATTACTTTTAACAGTTTTTGAATATACTAAATTCACAATAGATACAATGATGTTTAAAATAATTCCTTTCAATAACAGTAGTAAAATCTAATAATTATCATAGAATTTAGTACTTACAATTCTCTCGTTTAATAAACATTTGCAAAGAACGAAGTCTGTGTGTGGTAAATTTGTTAATGCCTTAAGAAGAATAAGACAAGTTATATCCTTTTCAAAAGTATGTGGATTGAGTTGATATAACTTTAAAACAGCTAAATTTGCATCAAGATCGTACGCATTTTCAGAAACTTGAATCTGAACATACTTTTCTAAAGTTGTTAGATTGTCTGGATTATACCTAAAAGTTTAAAAATATTTTACACGTTATGTAAATTTTGTCCCACACATCAACAGAAAATAATAAAATGAATTATATATTAGTAGAAAGCATGTGTTGTCAGATAGGTATTTGTTTAATATGTTATACATTTACATTAGAATAACTTAATATACATACCTTTCAATACCCATCAACATATCCACAAGTTTTTGTTTCATTGCCTCCGCCATGGTAACTTTATTTTACAATTTTAGCTTTAGTTATTTAAATTTTACAAACTACAGGGTGCTAAATATACAAAAACACAAGTTACAAAAGAGGTTAGGTTAGAAAAGAATGTTTCACGAGCCGGATTTCAGCCTTCGACTATACATGGCACATAGAGTTATAAGATCTGAAAGTTGATGCAAGTGAATTCCTGAATTACTTTATATCGGTAAGAAAGAATTTTGCAATTGTAAAACACGTGTTGCGCATGATCATGAAATGAATGAGTTAAATGTTCATCTTCTTATCACCAGAGGCATTGCGCTCGTCTATATTTAGTGTATACAATACACACACACACCGTTTCAACCGCGATCAGTATTCAGTACTTACAGTGTTTTACGGGTTGCACTGTACGAGTTACACCGACTGTAATTTTATAACCTGTGTACTTTTTTTGTTACTAATGGATATTGCGGGATATTTTTAAAACGAGGACTTATGAAAAAAAAGAGATCTAAAAAGGGCAACAAGGTGCATGAGAATGCAATGAAAAGTGATACAGAACCTGAAAATCAAACGAACAATGGGAGTGAAGTGTCAGTGGAAAATAATAAGAGTGTTAATAATGACGACAAGAAAAAAGAAAAAAAAGTTGTATTAGTAGAGTCAAAAAGTGATCATAAAGTGCCTGAATCCTTAATAAACAATGTATTAAAACACAGTGTTCCTCTTCCAGCGACAATGCCTACAGTTAAGGGTATGTATCTTATTAAAACTTCTATAAATATTAAATTAGATTATTAAAAATGTATATTACTTATATTCTATGTTCATAAATAAGTTTATACAAAACTGTAGAGAAATAAGTAATTAACATGTTTTGTCATGTTTGTATTACATTTATTTGAATATAAAACATTTTCCCTTGCATACATTTGTTTGAGTAACTTTTATTTTTAATATTCTTTAACATTACTTTTTAGGGTATGACTTCAACAATGGAATAGACTATTCAGCCCTATTTAGAAGTTATAAGCACTCCGGTTTTCAAGCAACTAATTTTGGATTAGCAGTTGAAGAAATTTTGAGAATGCTTGTGGCACGTAGGATACCTTTGGAAGAGGATCAAGAGGATAATCTAGAAGAAGATGAGTTTATAAAGCGGAGACACGGATGCACAATATTTCTCGGTTATACTTCCAACATGGCTTCCTGTGGAGTAAGAGAAACTATTCGGTATTTAGCAGAGCACAGAATGGTATTACTTCCAAGTAGACAAACAATTAAAATATAATAAAATCATAATTACTACTACTTTAATATTATATTTTACAGATTGACTGTATTGTTACAACAGCAGGTGGAATTGAGGAGGATTTTATAAAATGTTTGGCACCTACATATGTAGGAGATTTCCACTTAGATGGTAAAACGTTAAGAGATAAAGGAATAAATAGAATAGGAAATTTATTGGTACCAAATGACAATTACTGTCTATTTGAAGATTGGGTAATGCCAATCTTAGACAAAATGTTGGAAGAACAAAAAAAAGTGTGTATTGGTAAAAATGTATATATAATGTAAATATTGATGAAAATAAAATTTTGTAGGGTGTTTTGTGGACTCCATCAAAAGTTATTGCAAGGTTAGGTGAAGAAATAAATAATCGTGAATCTATTTATTACTGGGCAGCTAAGAATAAAATTCCAGTATTCAGTCCAGCTTTAACAGATGGAAGTCTCGGTGATATGATGTATTTCCATTCATTTAAGAATCCAGGTCTTGTTGTCGATATAGTCTCTGGTAAGATCAACTCTAGGAAAAATAATAAAAACTATTAATATTTTTAATAAATTAGATTTTTAATATCTAATAGATTTAAGGAGAATAAATACAATAGCCATGAAAGCTGTTAGGAGTGGAGTCATTATCATTGGTGGTGGAGTTGTAAAACATCATATCTGTAATGCTAATTTAATGGTATGGAAAAACTAAATATAAAAAATTGTATATAAGAATCTTTATAATTTTATGAAATACGTTAAATTTTATAAAAAATTTTAAATGGAAAAAGAATTAATATAAATTACTTTCAATAGAGAAATGGTGCAGATTTTGGTGTATTTTTAAATACCGCGTCCGAATACGATGGCAGTGACAGTGGCGCACGACCGGACGAAGCAGTTTCTTGGGGTAAAATAAGAAAAGATTCCAAAGCCTGTCAAGGTAGTTGATCATTTATTTAAAATAAATTGATTAACTTTATAATTATTTATAACTATTATATATTTTTATTTTAGATTTATGCCGAAGCATCTCTAGTCTTCCCTTTACTGGTAGCCGAAACTTTTGTACGTCATTTCGTATCTCACAAAATGCGAGTTGTAACTACTGTTTAATTATAATAAATTATAAATAAAAATCAAAGTCGTTTTGTATACAAGTAGCGTAGAAGACGTAATGTAATAATTATTTATTATCTTTTGATTAAACAGTTTTACAAAATTAAAAAAATACTATTAACAGTTAATGTTAATACGTATAAAATTGTACATTTATTTTGAGCGATAAAAGTAAGAAAATTAATGTTATTAAAGTGCGCCCTTAATTATCGGAAAATTCATTCGTTCGCTAAAAATAGTAGGACGAACAAAATTAGAAAGGGTTGTTTCCTCGCCCACGTATGTAGACACCTGCATGTATGCATATAGATGTTGCACAAAATCGTTTCCATCACCTGTCGCGCACGCGCCTTTCAACCTATAAACTGTATGAAAATAATCCAGTTTTCACAAAATCATTGTATTAATTACGACTTTTGAATAATTTTTTGCTAGTTTAGTGGATAATCAGGGTAATATTTTTTATTACAACGTTTTTATAACTTTATACAGCTAATTTCAGTAAGTTTGCGGTTTGTGCACAAAAAAATTTCGTTATAGATTTACATAATAAATATTATATTTTCTAAATTAATAATTTTTTTGTGTAATAAAATGGTTTTTATTTATTTATTTTAAGTTAGTTTATGTAATTGTAAATTATATTTATACTTGCCTGCCGATGGAGCAGTGAATCATCAAGGTAATAATTTACAAAATATATTTATTTTGACTTTTTGTGTCTTAGGTCGCTTGGAAAGCAGAAAACTCGCAGAAAGTTTTGGACGGTGCCGAGAATATGGACACTAAAATAGATTAATTTTAGTTAACGAGATTTCGACAAATTTTTATGTTTATTTATGTGCCTGATACCAATAAATATATTTTTCCTGCTAATGCATGCGTTTATATTTTTTTTCTTTCAAATATACTTAACTTTCTAATCTGTACTAAAATTATTCCTTTTCAGACACGCATTCTTGTACACATATTTACAATTGGCTTAGTGCAATAAACTTTATTTGCATGCCAGATTAATTTATTGAAGAATTTGACATAGATTACTCTCTTAGAGAAAAAATTTTTTTATAATCATAAAAGTATTTTCGTGTGATTTAACAGTTTGATATTTGAAAGATGTTAATCTCTTTTGTGGAATGATAAACCAGAAGTTCATTGCCTGAATGATTAATTATTTGTTTAAACTTTACAGATTAATTATTATTTAGATAAAGATATTAAACTCGTCATCCAAACGAACATAATAAGTCGTACCCAATAAAATTAAGAGAATTCGGATTATTAAGTAATTTTGCAAAACACATTGGTGACCAAATCATACGAACTTATAATATACTTTTGCTTCATCGAAGTGGTAATTAATAACTCAAACATATAAAATCGACATTAATATTTCAGTTCAAAGCGATAAACTATGCTTTAACCGTCATTGATTGCCAACAACGGTAATTTTTAACTTAAAATAAACAATGTACTCAAAGGTAAATTGATTAAAACCTATCGAAACTTATAATTAACCATTCATTATTTTATTTTTGTATATTAAGGAAAACTTTATAGAAAATCCTTTAATCTGGGCATCGATTTCATTTTTAGAAAAATACGCGATATCTCTTAGATTTCAAAATTAACGGGATGTCGGACCTAAATTACAGGAATCTGCACCTTTCAACCCAAAAATTATATCTAAAATATTGCATTAAAAATCTGAAAAAATTCATACGAATAGCTGAAAACATAAGGAAGAGCTTGACGTTATGATTTTTTAACGAAAAATCAATTTTTAAATAATACTTGAATAAATAATTTAAAAGCATAATCTTTCAACCCAAACTTCGTGATCAAATTATGAATTTAAAAATCTGGAAAAATTTGGGTATATTATTTAAAACATACCTGAGGGCTTGACATTCAGCGTTTTTTAAAAACTTAAAGAAAGTACAAAATGATCATTTTCTGGGTCCGACATCCCCTTAATAATTTATTAATTTTAAATTTTGTAATGTTGTTTACTTTTTGTAAAAGCATAAAATTGTTTTATGCCGTAATCCTGGGTCTTCCCACTTGCATTCTAAACTTTTTTTGAAGTGAATTTGTTTAAAGTTTTTATTTAGTATTTTAAACACGTTTTTTGATCGATAATGTTATAAGATAATATTTTAAAAGTATAGGTTTGCATTCGATTATCAAGTTTATAGCTTTACAAAAATTTTGGAGGGTAAATAATATTTCTGTATATAAACATAATAGAACGAATTATTTCCTAAAATTCTTGATTACCTTGATAATAAAATACCGAGAGAAAAAAGTAGTTAGTTTAGAAGTGCAATAACTCCTAAATACGACGAGATGTCCAACTTTTTTAACAGCAAAAGAAAAAGTATGTGGGTTTTATGACAAAAACTTTCCTATTAAAAGAAAATGAAGTTGAACTAAAAAAAAAAAAAGAAAAGCAAGAAAGTACAAGAAAAAGGAAATTTAGTATCATTAGAAAAGATTAATTATATGTAGCTATATAAACAAATCGATAATATTAGATTAACAAGGCGAAGCAACAGTTTTCACATAGTTTTAATACGATATATATATATAGTTATAGTTAAGGGTAGATTAATGTGGTGGGTGTAGAAAGTGTTAAAAAAAAGAAGAAGAAGAATAAGGAAAATGAAAGTGTAATCAATTGAAAAGGCTCGATAGGTATAGATAAAGAAAGAAGAGAGTGAGAGGGAGAGGAACCCCTCGTTCCTAACAGGTGGCGCGCGAGGGTAGAGGGAGAGAGAGAGAGAGGGAGTATACGTGTGAGCAACCCCCGGGGATAGAGAGAATATTTGAGCGAGGGTTGCTCGCGCACGAGGGAGGGCGTCTTTATCGCGTTTGCGCGACCAGTCGTCTCCCGTGTGTCCGCGTTCGCGGTCGGGTACTGATAGCCTCGACTCCTAACACCTGTCCGCACCTGTTCTCCGGGGATAAAAACAAAAAAGAAGAGGGTATTACAACGAGTTTGGTTGGACGGTTGTTACGTGGCCCGCGACTCAATTAATCAAGGTCGCGGGGCGGGGGCCTATCGTATACAACTCGTGTGTGCTAGTGATGTATAGATCAAAATTATAGGTATATATATATATATATACATGTGTACGCGTACACACCTGTGAGGTATATACATATATACTCCCATATATACGTGCCCATACGCAATATATATATACTCACATACCAGACCGAGATTAATCCGGCATGAGAGATGATGGACGTGGAGGAAACCAACACGGCCTCCACGGCGAGCTCGTCGCCTGCACCCTCCAGCCCTGCCGCCGATTCGACCTTCATCAGGTATCTATAACCTATTACAATAAATCACTCACCACCACCTCCACCCACTACTACTGCTACTACTACTACTCGACTACGACTACTACGACTACTACTACTACTACTATTTCTACACCTGTACCTATATGAGTATTTATTAAGTTTATCGCTATACTGCTTATCGTTTACATTTCCCTCTGTATTCGCGCTTGCGAGGATTTTAGTATTACTACTTCCGCCTGTACGCGAATACGTGGTTGTGACCACCTATATACATACACACACACACACACACACACACACAAGTAGTTAAGTGCAGGTGCAACCGTAGATCCAGCAGGGTGCTTTAGTACGATTAATTATTAATATACGAGGGGTTCCAGAGATTTCGGTACTTTTCGAATTTTGTCTACACATACACATACCTATATGCGCAATATTTAAAATACAATTATTCTCATTTATATCCGTTAACACTATATTAAATATCCAATTTTTCAAATCATACGTTTAGTTTTATTATCTACAAATATTGAATTGTACATATATCTTACCTCGAAATATATACAATAATATCTTACGAATACATACATACATATATATACACAGTTAAGATAATTTGATCAATACTCTATTAATTATGTTAAAGTATAATTTTTCATATCATAAATTTTTTCAAAAAGGTATATATTTTTTTCTGTTTTACCTACACACACACACAGACACACATATGTATGCGTGCTGTTTACATTTTGATTGGGCGAGATTAAATGTATATAACGTTACCTTCCTAAGGGATTTCACATATACATAATTGTAACAGTATATTTATGATTTAATTCTGTTTCCATTTGAGAATGAATATGGAACTCGATCTAATAGATAATCATAATACATTTACAGAATTGCAAATGGACTGTGCAGTTATACTTTGTAGTAGTATAGGTGTATATTCAACCCGACTGTTTAGATTTCTAATGTATTTAATATACCTCCATCCCATTCTCATAATTATGTTCATCTACACATATTGTTCATCGCGTAATATATATATATGTGGTATATCGCTCATCACCTTTATCGATTTTAAATTTTCTCAAATTATAGTATTTCTCGATCACTTTCGTATCCGACAGCATTGGCTTATCTTTTTTTTTCTACGCAACAAACTTCATATTACAGTAACTTATTAGGAACTTTTATATTTTTATAATATTGAATATTTAAGTGTATGAATGATTCTAAGTAAGCAAATATGTAATAAGTTAATTATTGCAGTGTTTTCAGTTAAATGTAAATGTTTATTTTGCAATTGATCTAGGATAAATTAACAAGCTATAATATTATTTACAAATCTTCCAATTAAATAATTCACATTAAATTGCTAAATCTATTTTAACAACGTAATCGTATATACGATAGTTCCGGATAATAAAAAGATAATTGAAAATTCCCATTTTCAAGGAAAATACACATTTGAGAAGAAAAAAAAAGCAAAACAATACGCACGAAATATAGGTCACGCAGTATCGAACGAGAAATTTAAAATTTGCAACTGTAATACGAGTACCCCCCTCGAAGCTCGTTTAATGCAAATTCTATTTTATATTCTATTTGCACGATAGTATAAATCATCGCGCGACAACAGCCAAACCACTAGCATCCCTCGTAGAACAGCAAAAAAAAATATGACTGATTTAAATATAAAAAAAATTGAGAGACAAAGAGGGGACGAATACCTGTCGAACGGTCAGGAAAACGTCCCTCTGAGTCGTAAAAAAAAAAGAACGCGACGGAAAGTCGAGGTACGAACTCGAATAGCTCGTCTAAATAATTCAAATTTTAAGTGCGCACCTAGAGAGAAAGAGAGAGAGAGAGAGAGCGAGGGAGTGAAAGAGAGAGAAGAGAGAGAGAGAGAGAGGGTGGGGGAGGGAGAGGGAGAGATCGCGCGCGCACAACTGACGTCCTTGTTTTCCATTCTGCCGATTAAAAATGTAAACCGCGCGCAGACAACTGCGCGAGGCTGCTTCGGTCAGCAGGGACGTTTGATTTCTCTGGAGAGAGACGTGTATGTATATCTGTATGTATATGTGTTTTCGAAGAGATGGGCGATACATGCATATGTGTGTTTACGCACTACTCGCGTGTTTTACGCGCTTTTGTATACTTTATATAGAAACGATCTCTTTCTCCGAGTTATAACCTTTTTCCTTTCTTACCGCGTTTCTATGTACTATCTGATACAGTAAAAATTCGTATACTATCCGTACATCCGTACATCCACATGCAAATGAGTAATGTATGGTGTAGTTGTAAATTTTAATGCACCACTATCCAAAATATATATGTATTTAAACATCTAAAATTATTCTTATTTAATTAGGTATCGCTGGCTTGAAAAGCTTTAAATACCTCACTTCCAAAGAACATTCGAAAAAGTTAATAGAAGCAGTTGGATAAATCAAAATTTTTTGGCAAGAACAAGATAACAAAAAGACGATTAAACTAAAAGTTTTTAATTAAAAGACTTTATCTGAAACTCGTATGATAAAATGGTATAATTTGGGTTACGTAAGTCACATATTCAAACTACATCTAACTATAAAAAGTTATAAACTGACTTTGTAATAAACGGACAACTAATAAGTATAGTTTTTAATTAAATTTTAGGGACTTTCTTAGACTCCCACATTCCCTTACGCTTCAAGATAGTAGATATATCGGGGTCAACGAAACATTTTTTATTATTATGAAAAATACAATTAACGTTTAAAATTTGTTAAAGAAGGAATATAGATTTTGAATAATTTACTGTATTTTTCATTTAGTATACGTTATAAACGTAAATTATATGAGGAGGTATACCTATAGGTGGTACCATTAATTACAATTTGTTCGTTCAATAGTAAAACAAATAAATAAAATTAGAAATGAAATTAAGTTTGAATTAAAAAAAATGTAATAAATTAATTGAACTACGTATGTGCACTGTGAAAAAAGCATTGCTTAAATAGCTAAAACTGAAGTTGCTGTTGCAAAAAATATGGTAACCCAAAAACAGCAAATGTTTTGGAAATGTTAACCAGCAGTCGCAGCAAACGACGTTTCGCTACAGTTTTCAGCGACTCTTATAATAACTACAAACATACTTTTTGTTAAGAAACAACTTATTTTTGTATCATTATTTTTTATTATTTGTAATATTTTTCTGACTATAGTAAAAATGGAAAATTTGCAAATACGACTTAACTTTATAATTTTATGTCACATATATATATATATATTTTATGTTATATACCCTATTTCGACATTTGATATCGACAATAGAACGTACATGTTATCTTATATCAACTTATGGAAGTTTCGATGAAGTATAATCATCAATATCCTAGTAAAAAAAGAAACTAAGTAATTAAAGAAAATAGACTTTAGTTTATTGTCGTTTTTTAAAGTTTTGAATTATTAGTCCGTTTATTATCACGTATATGTATTGTACAAAAAGGTAAATTTTAATCCATCAAAAAACTTGAAGTTGAGATTAATAATGATAAAAATTAAGTTTTTCTGTTAACGAAGGTGTTAAACTTAAAATAGCAAATTCGTCAATTTCATTTTTTGTAATTGCCAAGTATTTTATATCACGTACAAAGTAAGATGATGAAAAATATTATAAATTTCTATTTGGAAAGCTTTGTTTATCTTTGGCGGTTAGGTTTTAAATATATACAATTTTATGTTAATTATCTTGGAATATTATTTCTTGAATTTTTTCGGACACTTTCCAAGATCTTAACAACTTCGTAACATCTTCGACGCTCATTATTTATTCTAAATATACGTTACTTTTTACTTACATTAAATAGTTAAATTTAATGTTCGGACATCGGCACAGTAACAAAATTTATATTTGAATTAACATCATAGCTTTGCTGTTCTTACGAAAAAAATTAAAAAAGCTACAAATACTACTTTTTTCGTTACTACGAACAAAAAATTGGTTAAGAGATGCTGTATGTTACTATGTTGACACGAGTTCCCGTAGCAACCGATTGTTGCTTATTTCAACAATTGCAATCGCACTGCAGTTTGCATACTACTTTCTGTAGCAAAAAAATTTTGAGTTCACGTATCAAATTATTTGCTACTACTGACTTGCAATGTACCTTTCGCTAATTTAATCACAGAATTTTTTTTCAGTGCTGCAGTTATATAAAAACAAAAATAAAGTTGAATATTGACTCTAAATAAATTTGATTTGTAGATTCTTGACGTATTACTTCAATCACTAATTTGTCATTTATCGATTTGAATAACGTAATTTTGTTTGTTCCTTTTCTTGATTAATTGTAAATTTGTTGTTATAGGTATATGTAACGATATCTGCGCTCGATATTAATCCGGTGTAAATATTAGTACAGACAAATTAAACTTAAAAAGGGTAATTAATAAAATTTTAATAGGGTATTTTAAATAAAAATATTTTAATTAACAGTTGTTGAGAATGTCAGGATATTGAAATATATGTTTACGGATAGTTGCAAGTGGTGGAACATTGTTTAAATAGTTCGAGAGTTTAGTCAGCTTCCTTTTTAAATATTGAATGACACAACTCGGATGAAATGATTTGCCACAAGCGGTAGAATTTTTAAGAAGCGCAAAAAATACTTTTAATGTGCGTAAAACACTTAATTGAACCTGACTTTGACTTATACAATATTAAAGGTTATATGATATGAGAATATAAAAATATTATTATATTAAAAGTTTTTAGGTGCATTATAAGTACGAATAATATTTATATAAATTAATAAAAAAGTAGAATTAATATTAACGCGTCCTAGTGGAAATTTTAATCTTAGAACAAGATAATACAATTCTTATAGTAAAAATCATGTACTGAAATGCTTTTTGATCTGGTTTTAATACTTAATAGAATGATCATAACTTCGAAATACATATTCAAATAATCCTTCCAGCTTTCCGCGAGCATTATAAGCTTTAACGTTCTTACAGACTCGGATGTCTTTCTAAAGTTTCCATGTAATTTACAACTGATTTGTGTCATATTTGTAGTATTTACGATGATAAACGTGATTCACTACGTTTCCAGTTGTTCATTTTTAATTGCACTTTAATAGGTCATAAGCAGATTCAAACTTGATATATGTTGACAAGCTAAAAAAGAGCTTCAAACAGGAGAAAATTTACAATTGACTTGAATAAATGGTTAAAAAATGTAAGAAAAATCGTTTTATCGGAAGGATAAAAATAGACACATTTTTGTTTTTATCTCGACTAATTTTAGCCTACTTTATTAAAACAATTTATTTATTACTTATATTATCAAATGGAAATACGATTTCTACTAGGGGTGTTGAAAATAATATTAAAGCAGCGGAAACGTCGATACAATGAATAGTACCATAGGTGACTCGATGATAGAAAAGCGTATGTGACGTCACTAAAAGTTCGCAAACAGCTGAGAAGCACTATTGGTATATTCCTATTTAAAACGACGCATACCGATCATTTATGAGCAAAACGCATGTAACCTGTCCGTTAAAAAATTTGGTAACAAGTTTATAATTTCCAAAATAGAGTTGAATCAACAAAAAAAAGCAAGATTTACTACTAGTAATAATTAATAATGATATTGCCAATAAAATTCGTGAGCGTCACAGTCACAATACACATCGATCACCTGTCAATAACTTAATTTAATTTGTAACTCTAAGGCCGTCATAGAGAAAAGGTTGTCATTCGTATAGGTCATTTTCAGAGCGTAGATATCAACAATATGGATGATGTCTCGCCAAGAGGCCTCGTTGAGATGGACAATTAACTTTTGTTCCCAAATGACTCAGGGCACAGAAACCACGAACACTTCAATGCTGTAAATCTCTCGAGCAATGTTTGAGTAAAGTGCAATCGAGTAACAGACAGGAGCAATCAAAACACGTCTGTCTACTTACCGAAGGATAGAGAGAAAGAGAGAGAGAGAGAGAGAGATAAGGAATGATTTTGTCCAGTCGAGTGAGATGCAATCGATAGGAAGCTAACTCATCCTCGCGGAAGACAATTTTTCGATAAGATATTAGGGTTGATGTATACATTTCTGCCGAACTTCTCTCATTATTTAAACTGTTTTTTTAGCACGCGCGTATCCTTATTACTCCACTTTTTCATCCTTTCGAGCGTTAAATGAGTTTTTTAAATTTTAATATAACCGTTATATTATACTGATAAGTTTTTGAATTATTTTCAGTATAGTCTACTTCAATTGCTATAAATCATTTTGTAGATAATGTCATATTGTCCAAATTAAATTTATATACAATTTTTTTTAATTATTATCAAGTAATTGTTTTAACGTATTACGTAAATAAATTTATACATTATTTACGCGTATTTAAAGTTTACTAGGTGAATCAAATTTATAATTATATTAATATTTTAATGATTGAATTATTCATTCACGTTACCTTTGACAGAAGATATTTTAATTGATGTGTTTAATTAAATATTATAATATTTTTTTGTTATTCGGTTTACGATTGGTATACATTTTTTATTTATCTGTGCTTTCTATTTTCTTTGTTTATCATAACTTTATACACGGTTAATAAAGTACAGAATACTGGAAAGATCTTGTAGGTATATTGAAATAAATATTTCGATCCGAGTGGCATCGATTTTGTCTATAAAAAATTATTTTCACGTACACATGTGTAGATATATAGATATACGGGTATTCATATAGTACGATACGAAACCAAATATTGCACTGCAGTTTTTCGATATTGATCGCGCGTTAGCTGCAATGAAAATTGAAATACGTAATACTTATCGATTGCAAATGCATGTAATAAAGGTTCAAAATGGCAGATTGGATGTATATTTTCATTTATATTATATTCCAATAAGTGCTCGTTAATAATGGAAGCCGAAATGGATGTTATTTTTTTTTCTTCGTTATATGTATATATCCGATGTATATTTATCTAATTTTGGTACGCGAAACGATACATTGTAATATAAGTACCTTAATTAATAACTACAGGCTGAATATTGCTAATTTGGGATAAATCTCTGGTTTCCGCGATTATTATAATTTTCAAAGATAAAATGCTGATTTAAATAAAAAATTGATAATGATAATAATTCTCGGGGTTGATTATGTGCGTTTTACCTTCAATTATTTTGTAATCACGAGGAATTAATTCAACGGCTGTGTACGTGTGTGTGTGTACCAAATCAATACCTCAATTAAAAAGGCGTATATATTATTATGCACACGTGTATATATATATCTCCGCAAGATAAAATTGTTATTAATAAAACCAGGTAAACGTAAGGTCCTCTTTAATTTTCATTCTAATTAAATATTCTCCTCAATTCAGCATTTTGTCCTCCAGTTTAAATAATGCACGTCGCATCATATTTTTGGCAAGGGTAATTAACTCGTGAAAAATTGTTGCGGAATTTAAAAGCTCTTTGAAAAGAATGGTACGTGTGTGTGTGTGTGTCTGTGTGCGTGAATGTCTGTATGTATGAATATAATGTGAAAGGAAAAGGGAGGGAATGCATAAGAGTAAGTTAAAATGTTTACAAAGTTTTAATTAAAAAATGCATTTTCCAGATCGGAAAAAACGAAGCGTTTAATTAATAAATTGTTAAAAGCTTGCACTTAAGGGATATTACGAAAATAACAGGGCGCTCGGGGGAATTTAACGCTGGGCTTCCTTTACTCACCGAGCTTTTTGTCTCGATTGACCTTCGTATGAATGTCTGTACCGGTGCAAATTAGAGTTAAAACTGGGTCAAGCCCTTATAGCTTTGCATTAAAAGCACCGGTAGTATAGCGGTAGCTCGCGATGTGCGGAGGGATCTCGCGAAAATCCCCTCCAGCCGAGTAAACTGCCCCCTTACTTCGGAATAAGTGACAAAGCCTATGCGCTTGACTTTAAGCAGGACAAACAATCCCTTCCATCCGGTTGGCTTCTTAATTAAAAAGCCTCCGGGGTTAATGGTTAAAATTCCCTCGGAAAATGCATCGGTTTACTTTTACTTTTCGCTTTCTTTATTTCTTTTTTTTTCCCCTTTTATTTTCTTTTGATCCGAGCATGCGCATTTCTGGTCACGTACTCTACCTTTTTCTCCAGGATTTCTTGACTTTTATAGGAGGGCTTAGATTGTCGAGTTTCTTAAATTGTTTTTGGATTCGTCCTGAGATGTATAAAAGTTACCTTTAAAAACGGCTACATTTGCCTTTACGATTTTCTTTTTAGAGTTCATTTTTTTTCTTTTGCAGTATAAAATAACTCGTATTCTCTATTATTAATGCTAGTTTTTGTATTATTCATTCTTATTTTTTATGAATATTAGATTAAAATAAGTAAAGTAAAAGATCGATAGTAGTAAATGTTTGAGCATTGCATATTATTAAAAAGGAATTACTATTTTTATACCATATAGTTTAACGATAGAGATAAAATGTTTAATACTTAAATACAAAAAATAATTGCATAATTTTAATAAGTTTAGAGATTTTAATAATATTTTTGAATCTCTAAATTATGATAATAATCAAGTTGAGAATTAAACAACGCTATCAATAATTCTGAATGCTCAGAACGTACATAATTTTTTTCTTATAGCAATACACTAAGAGCCAAAAATGTATAAATATTTTATGTATAATAATTTTTTGTATAATAAATTGCTTAATGTTTTATTCATAAATATAATAAATAGGACTGTAAGTTTAAGTGTATATTTCAAAATCATATGTAAGATAAATATATTTTTAAAACGAGATTTTATTCGTATATGTAAGCAAAAGTGAGATAACTCGTATACTCAAGTTTTTTCCCCAAAGCAATACCATACTTATATAAAACATGTAATTAAGAGTTTTTAACTTCCAGTATTCTTGGAGGATTTTAATTTTTTTTTCTGCAAGCGCGACAGTATAATTATGTAAAATAAATTTTGAAAATTATTTTTACAGCATGATAGAACAATGTGAATATTAAATAATAATTTAAAATTCACAATACTTTTTTTAGTTTTCAGTGTAATTAAAATAAATTATTTTCGTACATTATAGTTTTACATGGATACACATTAACCAACTAAAAATGTTTCTAATGTAATTGGAAGATATGTGTAAAAATATAAATCATAATAAACACTTTATTGATCGTTGAATAAATAAAATTGAAACGAAGCATCATTGTATTTATTTATTGCGAAATACTTATATTAGCACATGATAATAAAAACAGTAAAATTTGTGGTAATTTATGTAATTCCTCTCTATACGTAAACATGCGTGAATAAACGAAACTGATGATAAGACAACCCCATGCGATCGTACCGCAAATAAATGTTTCGATCTTTAATTTTTGAGGCAAGGTTTTTTCACACCCCATAAAGAAAGAGCCGCAATCAACAGCCCTCCGTTTGGTTTATATGAAAATACGAGGTGTATAGCTATACCGTTTAGAACTCCTTTTCTCTCAAAGTTCCCAGCTATCCGAATGTATAATGAATTTTTCGATTTTCCAGCGTGAAGAGGGAGCCGAGCAGCGAGGAACCAAGCAGCCCCCTGGAGGCCGCCAGCCCTGGCTCAATCTTGCGCAACAACGGTAAGACAAACTCGTACGCCCTTCTGCATGAAAATGATTTTAGTTATTCACTGGGAATATCCGTAGGAAATTCGCTTAAAGGGATAAAGTGGGAGAGGGTATAGAGGCAGTTTCCGGCCGGAATTATTATGCGCCCGGGGAGCGAGGGTGTAATGGAGAAACACCAATTTCCGCGCCCGATTTTCTTAGCTGGATACTGCTTGGGATTTCGAGAGTTGGGATTCTCCAGTTGGTTTATACCATTCCCTCTATCTATATATACATATATATATAGATATACGTATATAGATATACATGTAATAATCTACTTACTATGGTACTAGTCGTATTAGTCGGTTCTCCATTTTGCCATCGTGGAGATTCTTGATCTCATACTTTTGTCGTAGAGCATATTTATTTTACGAATATAACTTTTCTATTAATTCTTTCTACACACGCTGTGTATATTTTTGAAACACGCAACAAGAAACTTTTAATATTATAATTACTATAAATTTAAATAGACTACATTTACAAAGAGACCATTATATGTTTGGGAAATGGATCGTGCCCAGTTTGTAGGATACGTTTTCTAATATAAAAATATGTACAAACCCAGAGCCGCAGACCCTAACAATCGTTTTTTCAAGAGTTATATACTGATTAAGCAACATTTCCAAAAGAAAGAGGCTTTACTTTAAACGCTTGTAACTTCTAAACAATCAAATATTAATATTCGAACCAATGTTTCATGAAAAGCTAAGATAAATTAGATATAATTTTAAAAAATACGCTCAAATTTGATGAAATGGAGCAAAGCTATAGCTGAATTAAGAATTTCAAAAAAAAAATTTAACAAAAATTAAACATTACAAATTTTATTGATTTTTTAAGTTAAATTTCTTAAAATTTTTATGTAATTTTGCTCCATTTCAACAGATTTCAGCGTCTTTTTTAAAAATTATATCTAATTTATCTTAGCTTTTTATTAAACATTGGTTTGAATATTAATATTTGATAGTTTAGAAGTTAAAGTAAAGCCTCTTTCTTTCAGAAATGTTGCTTAATTAGCATATAACTTTTGAAACAACGACTGTTAGGGTATGCGGCTCTGGCTTTTTTCATATTTTTATATTAGAAAACATATACTACAAGCTGGGCACTATTTGTTTCCCAAACATATGATGGTCTCCTTGTTATTAACTATTTATTTAATGGAATGGATTACCAAAAGATACTGTTTATTGATATAAAAGAACACGTTAAGAGATTTTAACATATTTTAGTTTCACTATTTCTTATCTCCAAGCGCCGTGCTATTAAATAGAAATGTCGCTGAAAGACATTCATTAACAATATTTTATAAAAATTATTTAGTTGATTGAAATATGACATAATGAGAGCACAGAGGAATAAAAATAAACTTAGAAGCAAGTCATTGGTCGATAAAATTGCAAAAATTGATGAACTTTCTAATAGTTCTACTAAGATTCTATTAAGATGTACGGCAAGACATTTTGACGCTTACAGAGGAATTAATAAGTTCAAATATTACTATTAATTAATCGATATTTACTATTGTATGACGATTTGGTAAGGCTAACCTAATTGTGGCATTATTTTCTTTGTTCGACGTATATATTTTTGCTACTTTTATAGCGTAATTAAATTGCCGATACAGCGTTTATTTATCACTTGAAATGTGCAGGATTAAATCAATGCATCTCATTATCAAAACAACGATTTCATGCTATATAAAGAATCGAAAATAAACGATATTTGTTTATTGGCACATTAAAAAAATTCCATGATTTACATATATAAACACGAATATAATTTATTTATTCGAGATAATGTATTAATCTCTCTTAATAAATAAAGATTCCGATGCTTAAATTTCGCGTTATTAAATTTTCAGTTATATATTTTGAAAGTGATAATTTTCGTCTTGGACGAGCCAATTTAATTTAATATAATTCAATTTAACGACTTTCTACTTTGGTGCGAAATATAATAATTTATATCCCAGTAAAACTCTTGCAGTAAAATATTGAGTTAAATTTATTTGAACCACAAATTCAAATAAAGTAAATAATTATATTGTGTACATTAGCACAAGTGTAATGTGTATACACAAACGGATTTATATTTTTCGAAGGATAATTGTCAATAATTAAATTAACCATAAAATTAAATCATAAAATTCAATTTAAACTAAACATTATATATTTCACTTTACTATCGCGCGAATATAACGTATAGACATGGGTATGGGATAGAGCGATATACTTAAAATTTAATTTAAGCATAAATTTTACTTTCTCGTTATCAAATTAACTAGGATCGTCGTGCATTGACAAGTAACTACATCCGATTAGATACGATAATAAATTATTTCGCGCATTTATACAGGACGTTGGATACACGAGATGATATTTTATTACCAGGTATTTTCAATAGCAATAATCCAGTATAAAGCGTTGAATGTATCGTTGAAATCTTATAAAAACCTTATACTAGACTGTATCGTTACCCAAACAATAGCAGAAATCGTTGAATACCCTCGGAAAAGAAATCATAACAACCGAGTAAGTCTGGTAAGAAAAATTCCGTTCAATATCCCTCGAAGAAATACAGAGAGAATCTTCAGAGAGAAGGCAAGAAATTCAAAGGAAAGAAAAAGAAAATCCTCGAATATAACGAGTTTCTCAAAGAATAGATATATATATATATATATATATAGATACGTGAGATCCGCGAAAAACCGGTGGAAACTGAGAACCTCTGGTTGGACCGCAGATCGATTCAAAAGCGGCGCGGTCCAACCTCCCCTCCTCCCTCCACTCACCTCTCCCCCCGTTATATGTGTTTTCCACCCTCCACCCCTCTACGGCGTTTTCCACTTCCGAGGGTTTACTGCGAAGGATCCGGAAGTTCGGCTTTCACTCCGCGGCGTAATTGAATCTTGCTATATTTTTTTTCCACCAAGCTCGCACTTCTTCTTCGCGGCGATTTCGCAGCTGCCAACTGTTTTTCCTTTGGGAGTTGCGTGAGTTTCCTGCTGATTTTAAAGTTCTTTTCAGATGCTTTCACTTTGGTTGCAACGATTTTTTGGCGGGGTTGCGCCGTGATAGGGAAGAAGTTTAGGGTGTACCTGAAAGTAGCTTAAACCTTTAAGAGGATTTATTCCTTTAAGATTAGGGTACTCCAAAACTTTTATTACTTTTTATTAAGAATTCCATTATCTTCTTTTTTTTTCAACTTTCCGAGTTGAGTATTCACTGTGTGTACCTTCTCGTCTAATAAATGCAAAGATATGATTAATTTTATTTAGTTAAATCTGCGGGATCTAATAAATTTAGGTAACACTGTATAAAGTTTATGTTTTGTTTAAGCAACTGAATGTAACAATTTACTAAACTACAGTTTTTTTATACTAATGTAGACATTTTTGTTTCATTTGAAATTAATTATCAATGCGTTAAAAAAATTTAATGTTCTGCAGTCTAAAGGTAGGTTATTTGCACCCACCTTCAATAGTTCAACTAAATTTAGAAATAAGTGATATTTATATACAAAAGTTATTGACTTACGGTATAAATTAACCGAATTATATCAATACAGAATGGATATGACAATATTAATGAATTTCAATATTTAAATGATGTAGCATTGTTTAAAATACCATTTTATTTATTCAATAAACCTCCTATTGGAAAATTCACAAACGGATCGTAAAGCTATATTTAAAATTAAAAATCGCGCACATTGATTTTATTATTTATTAATTCTCTGTGTATAATCTCTGTATATTATGAGATTTATTTGTTTATAACTTTTGCATACGAAACAATTAGAAGCCGCTTGAGGAACTTAAATTTTAATTAGAGTATTTTTGATAACACGAATAAAATAAACGAATATTTAATTCTGTTAACCATAATTAAGGAAAAACAGTATTTTGTACTTGACAAAGACATAAAATATATACGTATATATACAATTTCTCCCCTGTAGTAAAGAAAGAAAAGTTCGATGAAAACAAGAAACGAAATGAATAAAGGCAATTTAGTTTCGTTTAGTTTTCACAAGGCTTTTAAAATATATTTTCCCTCAACCACGTCTTCGAGTAATTCGAGCTTCTTACGTATTAATCGCAACGATAAGTTGTTAAAGAACGAAAAAAAAAAGAATCTATTATATATATATATATATATATACATATTTACTTTCTACTCGACAGACAGAATCTCCTTTTAACCACGATTTTATAAGCCAGATGAACGGTGCACATACATTTCACAGTGCGCGGGAGCTCAAAAAATCCTATAATATATGCGATACAATCGTTTCCGTCTGTCTAATCAAATTCTCAATCTCGCTGTGGTTAAACGAACAAAAAAAATGAAAAAAAAAATATGGTTCTCACTAAACTAAGAAAAGCATGTGTGTATAGATAAGTTGTTTTACGAATTTTTCTTTTCTCCCTGTGTCTATGTGTGTGTGTGTGTGTGTGTGTGTGTGTGTGTGTGTGTACATGCATGCGAGTTGGCATGTTCGATGAACCATGAACACTCGCTTTCGAAATTGTAAAATGGCGTCCTCGACGAGGATACTATTCGGTTATTAAGTAGCCGTGCAAGGAGTAACTTACGTATATGTGACACGTACGTATATGATACATTGAATTCATGCTATAAAGTCTATATATGCATGCGTTTCATTTTGTTTTTGTTCATTATTTACCCGTTGTCGTTGAATTAATTATCTTGTTTCATTTTTCAGGATTATAAAGATAAACGGTGATTTTTTGTGAAATTATAATTTTTTTTTGTATTAGGATACACGTATAGCGTTGTGGGTGGTATATATATTAATAATATACACTATCACAGTTAATTATTCGTAAAGTAACTACTATATACGTTCGCTAAATTTCAATTAAATTATTTCATACGAATAATTTAACATATGATTTTCAATCGGATACTGGTACTTAATTATTTATACATCTATTTCGTGTAATTTTTGTTATACTTAATTTTATTCGACAAAGCTTTTAATAAGTACACCTTTATACATAATTTACAACAGTCATTATTATCCATATTAATTAATATTTGAATGGCCAATTTGTAGTTGAAATTCATGTAATATTAGAAAATCATCGAAATTATTCATTTATGTAATAAAGATTTTTTTCTCTTAGACATATATTAATGAATAGAATTGCGTGATTGCAAATCAATGTGATATTCTCGAAATTGTACTAAAATTTAACTGCAAAGTTATGTATATATTCTCGGAGCAGTTGATTAAAGTGAATTAAGTGAAATTATTATAGCCAAAAATTAGTAATTTTTACCTTGTTCATATTTGCGCGATATTCGCAGGATTACATTTATTTATACTGTCAGTTTAATACACGTATCGTGTTTTAATTTACAAAATATTTCTCTGATACATTACAAAATTATAATTTCGGTTTATTAAATATTTTTATTTGTAATATTTTTATAATACCCTTTAAATTATTAATAAAATGCGTTATTATTACCTTTAAGAAACACTAGATTTTTTAAAATGAAATTGTATATAACGCCGTACTCACTACATATACCAGATTTTAAAAAAATTTTAATTAATCTTTTTAATGATTATTCTCACATATTGAGGTGGATGTTAATTAAATTAAAATTTTTAATTTATGTTGAATAACACGTCAAAGTTATCCCATATTTTCACTGGAATTATTTATATAAATTATGCAATATAAGTAATAAATCGTTGTATATCACAGGTATATAAATACATAATATATACTTCCTTGAATTAGTGATTTTACGTAGTTGCAGTTAAGTTAAAAATAATATTACGTGTACATATAATATACCCAAGGATATGTGTATGTAAGTAGATAAATTTTCGTAAGGGATCGTAAACGATCATGTTACCAAGTAGATCATATTACCCAAGTCTTCAATAGAGAACATCATAGGTCAAAGTGTACGAGAGGGAAAAAGAGTCGACATCAGAAATCGGCGCTAAATAGGTTTCGAACTCTCTCTCTCTCTCTCTCTCTTTCTCTGCTTCTCTCTGACAGTCTGTACAACACAAATCGCGAAATCCTGTACATCTACAAAACCTAAAGACTCGAGTCTTATAAGCATTTAAAAAATGTTAAATAAGAAGAGAATCGTGAGAGATCGATATCGTATCCATCGTTATATTGGGCATTCGAAGCTTTCTAGGTACATTTATGTATACATATATATATGTACGTATGTATACGGTATACATATAGATATAGGTATATAACACGGTGTATGCTCTGTCGCGAAATTCACTGTGTCTCGTGTACACATATATGTATGCATAAAGAGAGAAAGAGCTACAGAGAGATATAGATAGATAGAGAGTGAGAGAGAGAGTCTTAATGAGACGGAAAGACTTGCGCTCAGAGAGTTAGAGTCAGTCTAGTATACAGCCGGAGGAGTTAACGAGGGGAGAAAGTTACGTTTTGTCCGGTAACTGTAGATATATATACATATACATACATATATATACTTGCTATCGCGGTTTCCTCGTCTGTTCAAGCAGAATGAGCATAGTATAGGTTAATTTTAATCCGCGGTTCTTGTACAATTCGGTTATTTCTTACATACTTTACTTTTTCCTTTCTTCAAATAAATATATATATATATATATATATATATATATATACACGGATAAATATGATAATTGGGAGGAAGATGTGCGTACACAATCTCGCGAGTATTAAATTATACTTTTTTTTATAGCATCAGGCAACACGAGAGTCCTTTTGTCTAACGTTTGCTTAGAAATGGAGGAAAAACTCATTGTTTCAATGATTCGTCATCGTATTATTGTATTGAACAAATCTAAAATGTTGCGTGTATATCTTGCGTAAAAAAATGTAGAAAACAATAAGGAACAACGTGAGTTTACGGTCGTTTGTTGGTTACCGAAATTGAGTAATTATATTTTATAAAGCTGTTTTAGTATTAGATTAGCACTAAACTAAGGTAACTGCCAATGTTTGGTCAAACTTTAGTTCCGAAGTAAAATATGGGTCAATCTCGGTGTAGCAAATTTCGCAGATGCATCATGCACGTGCATTTACATTGGAAACTAATACTAAAACAATTTGATACGATTAATAACGTTTAAAAAAAAAAGCAAATTTTTTCGCACGATTTTTAGTAGTTATTGCCTGGTACGACTATCTACATTGACAGGTTCCATAAAGTATTTGAATTAACTTTATTTATCTCAACCACTAAAGCATCGTTAATACACCGTGGAGTACGTTGAAATGAAAATACTGTTAACCATTAGAACTAAATTATGCATTAGATGTGCGCAAGCTTAAGTAATAAACAGACACGCTACACCGTACGTGGTATTTTCAAAATATCTCCGATACCTATATAGCCAATTTCAAGGTGTGTGTACGTATAGATATACCTATATACATAAACAAGGAAAAAAAAATAGTGAAGGTTTTCACGCAAGCTTTTATACCTTTTGTCGCGGCAAAGCCAATTCTAGGCGCACTGTTATAACGGACAATCGCATATTTCATGGCTCGTTACAGTCTCTCCAAGTCCCTTCCGCTGACCATACGTGGACAGATAGCCGTCCTTATTCCTTAAATAGGCGAATGAGAAAAGCAGCGCGCGCGAGAGCGCTTCTTTGCAAAAGTCTGTGCAACCACGTTTATACCGCATTCTCTTCCGAGTCTTGCCAGAGATCCTATTAAACGGTTAAAAGGAAACTTTCCGAGCTTTTGTCCACCATGGTAAAAGGTATATAGTCACTTGTGCTTCTAAGCTAAACTTTATGGAGAATTAATTACTTATATAAGATTCTTCTTATTTATAGCTAGATTCGTTTATTATAATGGGAAAGAAATCCTCTATTCTTATTTATATCTATTATTAAAACGACATTAAGTTATTTTTTTGGTTAGTATAAGTACAAGAGAATTCAACTAGTAATTACGTATTTTATATTTATTATTTTATAATATTATTTTTAAGCACTATTATTGTTTGGGTTTAATCAACATTTTTAATTAATATGTCTTAGAATCAATTTGTATACGATATTTTACTTTTGTCTCATAAGAACGACGTATATTTCATCGCACGAGTATTTAATAGCTGACCATTTATTGACTATCAATCATTCGATTTAGTTAAAAATTTATTTATTTATTATTAATCGTGTTGAGGAAAATAATTGCAGTGCAAATCGAATATAAAGACGTATTGAAAAATGGTATATTAAAAATTACTATGTTTCATTATACATTTCAATTATTACAATTTTTACTTTTTATAATTTTTAGTTAATATGTTGTAGTAATTAGTTTCATAAATTGTGCTCGTTATTACTTATATGTACATACTAATACTGGTTGTAAAATATAGTAAAAATTGATAATTTTAATTTATTTCATTATATCTAAATTAAAATATTTTATGAAAGTGTAGTGGTTTTAAATTAAGTATTAGTAAAATTGTTGTAGTATTTAAAACTGAGATTGCTTTAATTAACGATAACTTTTAATAAAAACTTTTGTGTAGTTTCAATATCAGTTAATCAGATTAGATCTTTAATAATTAAAGTACCTTTTAAAAGTTTTGACAATTTTGAAAGACATCAGGTATATAACACAACCTGCGATAAAATTCTGCGGTATATAATACAAGTAGTATTTATTTTACTGTGTAGAGTAAAATAGAAAGTATAGTATGAAAAAAAAGTTATTGACACGAAAAAAAAGAGTTAATTATTGTTTTTTAACACTTAGTATTATAAGTTAAACTGAAAGTTAAACAGATATTAAAATGAAATAGGTATACTAATTTTGGTTAAAATTTCGTTTAACATTACATGAAAGTTTATGAAACTACGTGGTAACGTTTGAGTGACAGATATTAAAGTAAAGTTAATTATGTACTTACTTTACTGTGAGAAAATCTTGATACAGTATATTACGTATATATACGTAATCTTTGAAAACAAAAATTGATACATAACGTGTGTGCTCGGTATTCTTAAAAATGTTAGTTTAAATAGTAACGGGTATATTTTTATTTAGAGTAGTACAGTTGGTCAAACCAAGAAATTATATAGTATTTTATATCTGAATAAAGGAGTTGGTATAATTAAAAGAGCGCGTGTGATATATGATTGATCGTATATCACGAAAATCATAACGAACCATTAAAAACGAATGTATTTTATCCATAAAAGTGATCATTTGATCATTATAAATACCTGGCTGGCCGTATAAAATTCACTGGGAAACAATATATTTTCATTTTGCGCCACTCGTAAAGGAGCGTGTGTAGGTTACCTTTTTTGTTCTGCAAAGAGCCTTAAACGAGAGAGCCGGAGTGCCGAATAAAAAAGTTGCTCTGACGTATATATACATATGGAAGGTGCGCATACCTGCATCAAAACCCGAAATTGCCAAGATGCACCATGCGTGCACGAAAAAATCGGGGCTTGCAATGACTCGTTTCGCCCATCTCTCGATTTATAGACCGGTGTGTTGGTGAGTTCACTTACACGTACACGTTTATATATATACATATATATATCTTATACGCGTTTCTTGCCGTGGGGCGAGTTTCGGCAAACGCTCGTGCGGTAAGAGTATATAACGCAACGAGATGAGTACCACGCTTCGGGTGAGCGAAAGAAGAAAACGAACCGGACAACACGAGGAAGCGAGCGCACACCACACAAGAGAATGAAAGAGAAAGAGAAAGAGAGAAAAATCAAGGGCCACACGCGTAGTCTTCCGCTCGTGGTTTTTCACCTACCGAGCCACCTCCTTGGATCTCCTTCTACATAAATGTGCTGCGGATATAAAAACGGATGAAGAATTTTCGCGCTTTTCTTTTATACGCACATACGCACGCGAGCTAACACGCCTTTTTAAATTTCCCTATAAACTTTTACTAATGTTGCATTGCACTTATACTTCCCTTCTTTTTTGGAAAATTCCATTTTGCATATACGAATCGCTATGTATAAAAATAGAATAAATCCACTCACCCTGACAAAAAATTATGTATTTTTAACGAAATCTGGTTATATTTATTTTGTTTGTTTTTTTAGTCAAATTTATGAAATATTTGTATCATACATGCATGAGGTTTAATTTAAATAATGCAGATTAACAATATGAGATAAAACATAAAATATACATAAACCCAATGATTACATTAAATGTTATTCCATATACAGACATTTTAATTAAAATTTTAATAATATTGTATTCGGATTCGACATACTTTAGAATCAATAAAATAAATAAATGATCCAAGGTTTTAAAATAGTTTTAAAAGTTTTAAATAAACATATAATATGTCAGTGATGTGTTTGAAAAGTTAAAGGTAGGTGTATTATTGTTTGTTACTATTTTTAAATTCAAATTCTCGTCTATTTGCTGTACAAATTGATAAATATTCACGAGTACGTCCACATAAATACACCTGCGAGTTTTGTTTATTTATTAAGGTTTATCCTTTTACATTTGTACTTTTATCGACGGTACAAAGATCCTAAATAAATAAGTGCAGTTATTTAAGAAAAGATTGGCAATGCGTTACGGTACGTACTAATATCTTCGATGTAATTTTCTCATTTTTGCTCGAACACGTGGCAATCGGTTAAAAATACAAATTTTAAGCGCGTCGAAATAAATCTATATACGCAAAAATATCGAATAGAAATTTCGTCCTTGGAAAAACGAATCGAATTTGTAAAATGTACAATATTTATTTAGACTGGGATCGAGAGAAACTAAAGCAATCCGTGGAGATACTCGACAAGTAGTTACAAGAGTGAAAACGAACAGGATAAATAAGATTAAGGATAAATACCATTTAAAAGTGTTGGTTACACCAAAAGTTTCAAAAATTGGGAAAGGAACAGGAGAGGACATTTCTCTCGGAAGTCCATATGAATGTGTATCTGAGCCCTTTTATTTCGATACGAGTGATGCCGAGTTGAACCTCCTCCCTTTTTTTTCACGCACTCTCTCTTTCTCCTGATGTATCGTCCTGTATAGGTGTATCCATACATACATACGTACATACATACATAGGTACGTACACACGGTCGGAAAGAGCGAGAGAAGATCGGACTCATGCAACCGGTTTCCCAGGTTCATTACACCGCGAGCCGCATCTCCTTTCTCGACAAGTGCCCGGAGATTCACGTACGGTAAGCAGGGAGGCTCTTTCCTCTCCCTTCATCCCTCTCCCGACGACGACGACGACGACGACGAGAGGATCTATCTATCCGTATACTTTGAGTTTCCTAACCGTATAAGAGAGTTTCGTTAGACTATCAGGGATGTTCGATAGTTTCAAACGATCTCCAAGAGATTTCGAGGTTTCGATGTCGGTTAGTTATATTATACTGGGGTATTAAGTGTTCTACAGTGACATTATGGTTCGATTGATCCATATACCGTATACCAAGGCATCTACCATGGATTATGAAGATTTATAATCCGTACTACACACACCTCGATGAATTTTCAATTATCACACCAATTCATTTATTTTCCAATTAAATTTTTATGCGGAAAGTGTGTTTTATTTGTGAGCATTCACTGATTACATTAATCCCTCTGTAACATTTCTAATTGATAATATAATATTAAAAAGTCTGAAATTCTGATATATCAATCTGCACCTACTAACTGTTTGCAATATAAATATGTATTGTGCAGCTTAGAATTATATATATAATGATAGCGTAGAACGGCAATATTTTACCGTCAATCGATTTTGGTGGTTCTTCAAGTTAGACGAACCGCAGAATAAAGGTGTCATAAAGCGCGTTTTGCGGTTCAACGAAATAACGCACACGGGGGCTCGTAAAAATTCAATGTAGTCATTTATTCGTGACATACGAATTTAGTTTGACCATTACGAATGTCAAGCGTAAATTATATTGCAAACTCATTGGTTACCATTTGTAAAGCAAATTTCGTTATTAAAAAAAGGTACATTGAATAATAATATTTTTCGCGAAAGAAAGATAAATGCGTAATTGTAATCGTTGTAATTTCGGTTTAACGATCCTATATCCTGGCTCGTATAAAAAGATGTACTTAAAAATGTCGTTATCTTGAAACCTAATTACCAGCTCTTCCATCGCTCGGTGACTGATCGTCTTTCATTATCCTTTCATAACTCGCAATCTATCACGAGTTTCGGCAGATTCCGATTTCATCAAAGAGAAAATACTGGATTGCCAAGGACTTGTATTCATTTTTTTGGTTAATTACGATGTAACAATTTTTTTTTGTACCCCAATCTATATACATATAGTTTTACGTAAACTATATATATATATGAGTGATTCCAGTGTATGTGAATTTTTTCAGATTTTTATATTACTCTATGCCAAAGTGGTAGACACTTAAAAAAAGTGTAGCCATTTTTACACTTTTTGGCTATATTCATTAATTTATAGCTCCTCAGGGAAGCATTTTTCACAAAAACACACGCCACACACATATATATATATTTTTTTGTAAAATTCTCTGATCTTTTCACCAAAAATACTTCCAAAGTCATACATACAGGCTATAGGTACCCTGTAAGTCATTTAATCCTTGAAATGCGGATTTGAGAGGGTTTGATCATCCATATACTGCAGACCAAAAAATTCCTGGAGATATATTTTTTAGTCCCAAGGTACCTGTGAAAATCGCGTTACATCATTTTTACAATAAAAAGTTGATATTGCATGGGTATTCCTCACTGGAGACATGTATCATTCTAATAAGTTCTTAAAATGCAGTATTCCGATAATACATAATTAACAATTCATTGCTACCAGAAGGACGTATAACACAGAACAGAGTAACAAAATTTTATATACTTCCAAATTCCAATATTTTTCAAAGTCTCTAGAATACCATTATTAATTATATAATTTTTATTCTTATATTTTGCTAGAAAAAATTGACTTGAGAAACAAGTGATCAAATTATCTAAGCTTTTATTGGTTGTACATGAGAGTGTGAGTTGACATTAGTTTATATTCATGTACAATATGACACATTTTTCCATCACTTACAGAAAATTAATACTACGATTTACAAAATATCACAGACTTTAATCGTGTGTAAGTATACATCACTTCCAACTGCATATTAATAAGTTATTAGAAAGATACATGTTTCTAGTAAAGGATACCCATACAATATCGTCTTTTAATTGCAAAAATATTTTTCTTTTTATGTAAACTACCTTTATAAATTTTATGGTAATGAGCGTTGTACATATAATCATATTTTTGTTAGTCATTTTTGTTAGTGATATTTCAATTATATTTTAACATTATAGACTGCTAAAATTATATTTAGCACAGAGGCTTATGCTTGTGATATATCGGGATTTTCACAGGTACTTTGGCACTAAAAAATGTATCTCCAGGAATTTTTTGGTCTGCAAAATCTGGATGATCGAACCCTCTTAAATCCTCATTTCAAGAATTAAATGACTTACAGGATACCTACAGCCTATATGTACGACTTTGGAAGTATTTTTCGTGAAAAGATCAAAGAATTTTACATAAAAAAGTATGTATATGTTTTTTTTGTGAAAAATGCTTCCCTGAGGAGCTATAAATTAATGAATATAGCCAAAAAGTGTAAAAATGGCTACACTTTTTTTTAAGTGTCTACCATTTTGGCATGGAGTAATATAAAAATCTGAAAAAATACACTGGAAAAACTTTATAGAACATGCAAAAAAATTTTGAGGAAGAAAAAAATTTTGGCTGGCTGATCTTACAGAGGATCGCTCATATATATATTATATATACACGTTTAATATTGTCGTTATTACTAATATATATATATATATAATTTTATACAGTACATTAAATTAGTATTATACACCGATGAAAGGGAAAAAGAAAAAGATCGTACTTGATAATTCTTAGCTCGTTCATAAGCCATGAATTATGATAATTTAGCTATTGTACATCTGTAATGTAAACAGTTGATTTTGGAAAGTACAATGTGCAGCTATACACACGAAGTAGCATTGCATTAAACATTAATAAGATAACGTGTAACGGTGTACACTATTCCCGTTCAAATGATTATCGTGTATATTAATCGAACATTTCTCTATACATTAATGATCGTGGTCAGTTTTCGTTCATACAGTTAATGAACCTTTGATTTGTAAATCGGTAATTACAAGAGTATTAATTAAATTTTTCATACAATCAAGCTTAAACGATGTTAATTTCACTTTGGTTTGAAATGATGATTGATTTTAGTTAACAATCTAATATATAAATAGATGCCCATTATCGCGTGAATAGGCTATCGAGCTCATAAAAATTTAACTTTATCCGAGTGAAACGTACTGAGCTATTCCTTTTTCTGTATTATTTAGTGAAACGAGATAACCAACGTTGTTTTTTTTGGGTTAATACAGTAAATCAATTTATCTATAAAACATAGTTTTTCGAAACAACTGATTCTCACCATGATTAATGCTTGTCTTGTACGAACACAAGGGCTCATTTCGATAGTTGTTTTTTTACTAGAAAAAAAAATGGACAACCCTTATCGAAGCTTATTTTCCTAATCGGAAACCATTAGCCCGCGGTATCAACATAAAGTGTTTACAGAAACTCGTAACTAACATCTTACAGTGGCACACACTCGAAGTGTATAGTAAAAAAGTGTTTGTCTAAGATGATATATTGCTACTTATACGATCAACTGATTTATTTTTCTCTTAAGCAGATAAATATGTAACGGATAAGGGGATAATCGACATTTTCTATACAATTTAACGAGTATTTAAGTTTACAATTGGTATACCATTTTTAATCAAATAATTATTTATTTTTAATGAGATTTACTTCGGAAAACGTAATATTCGAGTGATGTTTTTGATCAATTGTATGCATATAGTATCTCGGAGATAAAGTAGATTGAATACGAGTTAATTATTTATTGTATAACGTTGCAGTAATATCTGTCATTCTAATCAAGAGTGTAAGAGTTATTGCACGAGGTGAAATTAAGCAATAAATAATGCACGGCACACTCTCGTATAAAGAATTATTATCGTGCATGTTATAATTATAAAAAGATATAGTGTAGTATGTGTACTATTTTATAGTGTAAATTCTATTTCTTTCACATATGGTATATACAACAAAACCGCATTCATATATGATTATTAAAGAAATACCAGATCCTTGAAAAAAAATGTAATATAATTTTTCACAGCTGATCCAATAATTGATTGGAATTCGATTGAAATATCAGTCGCAATGTACACCTGTGAAAAATTAGTGTTAACAAAGAGTGTGTTTTTGTGTTATATATATATATATACATCTATGATTTGGGTTTTTCGCGTACAAGTAATTTCTCACAGTAAAACTGTGTACATGTGTCTAGATTACAGTCCCAAAAATAAATTACAGTCCGTCCTCGCGAAGAAGAAAAATCCGAGCAATCGCGAAAAGCAACGGCGAATGCCTATAAGTATACATATATATATATATATATATATATACACTTATATACCGCGTTGGTAACGCATCGCGCGCATCGAGTCTCGCCGCTTGCGCGCGTGCATAGAAAGAGAGAGAGAGAGAGAGAGGGAGAGAGAGAGAGAGGTAGAGGGAGAGAGTGAGAGAGAGAGAGAGAGAGAGAGAAGAGAGAATCAGCCTATGGGGAGTTGTGTCCGCGACGAGGCAGAAGTACGAACTGTGTGTGTGCGCTTCGGGCCTCCTCGGCACTTCTCGGTCAATGAACCTATCGTCGCTGGTGAACCCAGTTGGTCCACTCTTTCCCCTCCTCCCCCTCCGTCTCTAACGTCCTCCCCCTGTTGCTCGTTCGCGTCTCTTTCCTCCTCCTTCCACTGACTCCTCTTCCCTCTCTTTCTCTCTCTTTCCCTCTCTTTCTCTCTCGCTCTCTCGCTCGCGCTAACTTTCTTTATTCGAGGGAAGCCCCTCCGCGATCTCTCGGTCTCTGTCTTTCGTTCCCTCCGCGCGACCGCTAATACCCCCACCACTCGATCGTACCAGCTACCCCGTTCACTCGGTCTGTCTTTCGCTCTCGGTTTTTGCTTAGGCTACGTTTACAATATATAGACCATTGGTTTCGCCACTTACTTCGGTGCGTTTGAAATTTATTACATTTTTTCTTTGTCTTTCTTTTCTTTTTTTTTCATTTCAACTGTTATATCCATGTATATTGTATCAATGCGATTAGTTGTTCACGGGTGGTCGGTTGTTCGTTTAACATTAGAAAATCCATTGTATACTATTTTTGCAAAAAGGAGTTGCTGTAAGTATATTACAATATCAAACGTGCGTATAATAATTAAATTTCTTTGTAATTCACCATTGGACACAGCGACATATAGCGACAGTGCCTAGAATTTAAGCAACAAGCAGTTCGTATTTTTTAACCGGAGGTAAAGATATTCTATAGGGTTACACTTATGTTACTCGTAATTACACTCGTTATTAAAAGATAAATGATTCGGACATGTACCTGTACACATTTTATTCGCGGAACACGGTGCGTTCAAAGGATTTATAATTAAAAACTGGACGACACTGTACCGATTTAGAGTGGTTCACCACGGGTATAAAAAAGGTAAAGTGTGGAATATTTAAAAGGCGAATCGATTCTCGATCTACCGGAGGAGAAGGATCCACCAAGTGCATCAGTGTAGATGCATTGCAGAGTCATCCTGAAGATCGTCCCCTCGCTCGCGCGCGCGATCTCTCCCTCTTTCTTAAACGTTAGTACCTCCCCTCCCGTGTTATCCTCTCTATCTCTCCCGTCTCGGTGCCGTCTCTCTCTCGCTCTGTCTCTCTCCCTCTCTCCCTCGCTCCCTCGCTCGCAGTCTCGAGTGTGCGCGCTCCTTGTCTCCCTCCCTCTCGGACTGACCGTCCTGTGATTTCCCTCTTCCTTTCTCTCTCTCTCGCTCTACCTCGCGAGAGATACGCATCTCTTTGGAGCGCGAGCGAGGTAACCAACTGAGTCCGAGGAGGAGAGAGATAGGGGGACGGAGAGAGAGAGAGAGAGAGAGAGAGAGAGAGAGAGAGAGCACTCTCGCCCCTTTCCTCGGTGTTCGCCGAGTTGCAATGCCGTAACGCGCCGGCTCTTTACTTACCTCACAGGTAAGCCCGCGCACAACTCGCGTACGGACGCTCGCGCGGCGCGTGCAAAAATCACGAGGGTATAAATACATATATACATATACCTCGTTTTGTATACTAACTACACACGAAATATACATGTACACAAATATTTTTGTATATTCACCCACGTACACACACACACACACACATACATATAAAGTGTGTATGTACATATTACACACACACTCACGTACATATATAATGAGAAGAATAAAAGGAAAATAAGTAAATAAACGAACGCGTCGCGGGTGAATATCGATGACGAATAGTAGGACGAGTGTCGAAAAGTTAACCGGTTCGCAAGATCAAATCAAAGGAGATGAAATATTTAAAAAGAACGTAGGTGCGCGTGTGCAAATACCCCTGCGTGCAATTGTTAATGAAACTTCGCGTTAATTATTTCTGACCGGGCAACTCGGAAATCCCCCCGCGAAAGAAAGTAAAAACAAGAGCGCGAGTGCACGTACGTATTATATTATACATGTGGTACAGAGGAAACGAGATTGTCATCGGTGTTTTTTTTTTATACACGTTAATGTATGTATAAGGGAGTGTGGATGCGAATGACCAAAGGACGTTATAATACTTATAAATGTGTGGACGTATGTAGTAATACATCTGCGGATATACAACACCGCTTGGCTGTCGATGTGTTAGAGGGGGAGAGGAGAGATAATATAGCTCGCCGGATAGGCGCGGATGAGGTGCGGAGGCTCGACGCTCAGGTAATTATAAGCGCTCGCGCGCTCTACGCATGGATCCTAATCGAGCAGGGAGAGAAAATCCTTATACCTATACCTATACCCACTGTATCTTTATTTCTATCCTCTCGTGTACCAACGACTCTACGATCTATCGATATTAATTTTATAAAATTCCTTGCGTATTTCATCATTGCTCTTGAGTTCGTTTGCTCAAGCTCAACTATTAAATTCAAAATAAAAAAAATTTTTAATAAGTTGTTGTTTTAAATATGTGTTTAAATAGTTGTTTCAATTTTTCTTTATAAAAAAGAGGTAGTATACATTTTAAATTGTTTGAGAACATAAATTTATCAAAAAATATATTATCCGAACTAGCAATAAATAATAAATTATGTACTTAATATTGAAACACATATTACAATTAATATTAATAGGGTCCCAGTAAAACTATTAATAATTCAATAATTTAATAGATTAGACTGTACGTACTGTTACATTGCAATTCGTTAAAAAATTTAACTGAATATGATAAATTAAACTAAAAATATTTAAATTCCATTGTACTTACGCCATAAATCTGTAAAAGTGATATTCGACATAATTTGACTGTATTATTAAAATACTCACTCCAAGATTTAACAAAAAAAAGTGTAAGAAACGAATTGACAAGTATTATTTTTATATATACTAGTAAAATAAATATATAGAAAGAAAGTGTGAGAGAAAGAGAGAGAGAGAGAGAGAGAGAGAGAGAGAGAGAGAGAGTGAGTGAGAGAACTACATTCATTTGACAATAATAAATCACGATGAAAGCCACAGGACCGTTCATAATCTCATTCATCAAGCGTAAAGTCACAAAAGAGAATATATATCAAGATAGAATCAGCAATGGTCAACACAACACATACTTTATAAAGCAAATAAAAAAAACGGAAACATTTTTCCAACACCTCTTACACAATAAGCTGCATCTATGAATGTATAATTTAAGATCCGTGTTCGAGTAACTTCCTTTAAACAAAATTCATCTGACAAATCTTTTTACTTGCGTTCAAAGTACGGAGTTATATACCGTTCATTTTTGACAACGAAAAGAAGAGAACGAAATATATATATTGACCGAAGAGATTTTCGCGACGTGGTTTCACATTTGTATATCGGACTCGCTCGATCGGAAGCGGACGAATTTCGATAAGCGTGGAGAAGGAGGTGAACGCTCGACAGACGAGTTGAGTGAAAGGGGCAACGACTGGACGTAGAGAGACAAATGTACATTGCTCACCGTGGTTCTCTCTGTCTTTCTATAGAGAGGATGACGCTTGATAAAAAAAAAAGAAGGAAATAAACGTAGACTTGTTTGGATCGGTTGCGCGGAAATCGAAATTTTTGGCGGTTTGTTTTCGTTGCGGTTGTGGTTTTATCTATATACCTGTACGATATATTGTATATATATGCATTCCCGTGGAGAAAACGTTGTGATATACATATTGTCTGCCGAATATTTCGTATCGTGGAAAATTAAGTGAATGCATACCGTACACGAGAATTTATATTTTTAGAATGATACACTTAAATTCTGTATTATAATTATAATTCGAAAACGAAACGTTAAAATTGTGTTTATCAAAGGTATCCGTAATTTACTTCATTATTAAACAATTTTCGGTGATAAATATGTGCAATGTCTTTTCACGTAGTTTTCCACAGTTTTACGTATTAAAAATTGACGAAAGAAGAAACTTAACTTATTGATGTATTCGGGAAAAAAATGTAAATAATGCACAATGTGAGAAAAGGACTAATTTATTATTTTTATATTTTTTACCTGTATAAAACGTTATTATTTTATTAAGGACATTTAACACAAGAAGTTGCTCACAGAATTTATTATTACCCGTACGACAAGCTATCACTAGTTACAATAATTACAATAAGGAAATCATTTAAATAACCGAGAAATATTTAAGAAAAGAAGGTTGACGTCCATAGTTATTTTGTTATAACTATCGTTCTAAACCATTTAAAACCGGATTGACATCTTTTTAATTCTTGCAGTGGCTCGTGAGATTCCACAACATGTTTATATTTCTAATCAAGTGATGTGAAAAAAAAAATATAAATAATCGCGATCGCTTCTGGCTACGTGTGCTCGTCTACTACTATTTACGATTCCTGTATTCGCAATGTACTTATATCTAAACGTATATAAATTTTTCCTGTTGATTTAAAACGTCTCTTTTGCGGCCGTTAACCTAATATATAAGTTAGTTAATCTATTAAAAATCATGTATGTATATATATAAATAATCGTATACAGAATGCGTAAATCTTGAGAGATATTTAGGTTGCTCACTTAAAATGTACACACGTGGTGTGAGAATACATACATATATGCAATATATCACTATATGCTTAAATAAAACTCGTACACTACCGTGATCATTACGTTCTATTTCATTTTACTTAAATGTATGTAAATACACACACACATATATATAGGGGTTATTCCCACGTGAAGTGGTCCATCAAATTAAAATGCACCAATTTTGGGTACCTTGCAAATGTTTTTCAAATCAGACAAAAATTTTTAGGTACGGAATTAGTAGTTCAAAGTTATTCTACCGCAAAAGTGAACTTTTTTCCAGTTTTTTCAACACCACTGGTTCATCGCTATTTAACTCAAAATCTATCAACTTTTACTATAGAACATTATATGTAACATTCGTTGCTAATTATGTCTAGAATTTATCCTTCTGGTTAGAATTTCCAATCTCAAGGTTAATGACAAATAACTACATGTCACATTCAACTTAAAAAAAACTAACTTCGCCACAATTGATTTTTTTAGAATGATACACTTAAATTCTGTATTATAATTATAATTCGAAAACGAAACGTTAAAATTGTGTTTATCAAAGGTATCCGTAATTTACTTCATTATTAAACAATTTTCGGTGATAAATATGTGCAATGTCTTTTCACGTAGTTTTCCACAGTTTTACGTATTAAAAATTGACGAAAGAAGAAACTTAACTTATTGATGTATTCGGGAAAAAAATGTAAATAATGCACAATGTGAGAAAAGGACTAATTTATTATTTTTATATTTTTTACCTGTATAAAACGTTATTATTTTATTAAGGACATTTAACACAAGAAGTTGCTCACAGAATTTATTATTACCCGTACGACAAGCTATCACTAGTTACAATAATTACAATAAGGAAATCATTTAAATAACCGAGAAATATTTAAGAAAAGAAGGTTGACGTCCATAGTTATTTTGTTATAACTATCGTTCTAAACCATTTAAAACCGGATTGACATCTTTTTAATTCTTGCAGTGGCTCGTGAGATTCCACAACATGTTTATATTTCTAATCAAGTGATGTGAAAAAAAAAATATAAATAATCGCGATCGCTTCTGGCTACGTGTGCTCGTCTACTACTATTTACGATTCCTGTATTCGCAATGTACTTATATCTAAACGTATATAAATTTTTCCTGTTGATTTAAAACGTCTCTTTTGCGGCCGTTAACCTAATATATAAGTTAGTTAATCTATTAAAAATCATGTATGTATATATATAAATAATCGTATACAGAATGCGTAAATCTTGAGAGATATTTAGGTTGCTCACTTAAAATGTACACACGTGGTGTGAGAATACATACATATATGCTATGCAATATATCACTATATGCTTAAATAAAACTCGTACACTACCGTGATCATTACGTTCTATTTCATTTTACTTAAATGTATGTAAATACACACACATATATTTCAAATGATCTGTAGCATTTTTATGGCCTTCAATTCTGTAAAAACTTTATGATAATTTAAAGAAACACGAAATTTTTTTAAAAATTTAAATGGGAAATACCATGTTAATTTTGTGAATTTTTGTCTTTCTTTAAATTATCATAACTTTTTGCAGAATTGAAGGCCATAAAAATGCTACAGATCATTGAAAGGTATTGCTCCAAGCTTTCTTTTGGATTTTTGGATAAAAAATCAATTGTGGCGAAGTTGGTTTTTTTTTAAGTTGAATGTTGACATGTAGTTTATTTGTCATTAACCTTGAGATTGAAAATTCTAACCCAGAAGGATAAATTCTAGACATAATTAGCAACGAATGTTACATATAATGTTCTATAGTAAAAGTTGATAGATTTTGAGTTAAATAGCGATTGAACCCAGCTGGTGTTGAAAAAAACTGGAAAAAGTTCACTTTTTGAGGTTAGAATAACTTTTGAACTAATAAATTCCAGTACCTAAAAATTTTTATATATATACACGAATCGCATTAAAATTCATAGGCATTTGCTCAAAGTTTCCGTAATCGTGAACAATAGGCGTATACGTTAAAAATTACCTATATTTTATTATAACAGGATATACGCCATTAACTTTATAAAACTTCTCATTTAAAATGTTAAATATTCCGAATTATACAGAGAAAACTATCTATTTTACAGTTGAATTGAATCACTCGTCGCGCAAGTACAAATCCACCGAAAGAGAAAAAAGGTACAAGTATAATTTACCCGCGAATGTATACAATAGTTCCCTATCGATCGATCAATCGTAATCTCAAAACAATTAACATTTGAATAAACGTCAAAAAAAAAAGAACGTCGCGAGGGAACAAAAAAAAAGGTAGACACAACCGTATCGACATATATCAACAAGCCTAAAGTAAAGGCCCCTCCTCTATACTCGGATTCATTATCGTCATCATAGCGCTACTTAGCATTATGCTAATGAACGACAATTTTCAATGCCATGAGAATCTTGGAGTATACAACAATGACACTCCAATTAACTTAGAAAGTTCTCCCTTGTATGTATGTATGCCTCTATATATATATATATATGTATATATGCCTAAGAAAAAAATATCGACGAGGATATATATATATGTATATATATAGGGATATATCGTAATCGGTATAGCGCGTTAACAAAACGACCGAGGGAATAATTTAACAAAGAGAGTTCGTTCGCGAATGAATCGCGAGAGAGAAAGAGACGCGATTGCAAGAAGACGAAGGAGGAGGCTATACCCGCGACGAGAAGGAAGTCAACGTCCGAAGATTACGGCAATGACATTCACTTTTTCTCGTTCTTGCGCTCGCCTCTCTTTCTCCTCATTCTTTCTCTCTCGGTCACTTTTGTTTCGTACTTATTTTTCTTTCGAGATAAAGAGACAGAACCAGCATTTAGAGTGTATCAATAATAAAATTTCAAGATAAATTAATAATTCTATTAGGTAAACTATATCTGCCAATTGGATTTAAAAACCACGCGGATACAGATCATTTTAAAGGGGTAAACACAACATAATTATTAACTACATTGTATACAAATATCATAAAACTGAAATGTATATACTCACAAGAAATAAATGAATAATTAATCAATTAGATGAGATTGATAGAACCGTCAATAATCAAATTGCGGTTAAGTTAAACAATTCACACGTTTCTTTAATAACCGTACTGATACTTGTGTGTGTGTGATCTTTTTCATAATTAGAAACAACTGACTTTTCCGGTTTTCCAAAATGTATGTAATAATTATTCCATAATAATTAAAATTCCTTTATAAATTTATTTATTTATTTATTTATTTATAAAGACGTAAATTCAAAATAATATAAAATAATAAGCAAAGATCGATCATGTGCATGGATATATTCTATTATACTTGCAATATTAATATATTCCAACGACTTTCTTGTCTTATACAGGTACTGATTGAAATGTGTAATGTAATACAAGAAATAACTACGGTTTTATTGAAATTAAAATGTTGATACTTTAATTTTTCATCAACTAATATGTTTCATAAATTAGAATACTCGTGGATTATACGACAGTAACATTAATAACAAATAATGTAGACAAACGAACTATAAGTCAATGTAAAATACGCCGCAAAATTACAAGTATAAAATTTACTACGCGTTACAACAGTTTTCATCAGGATGATTATTTAAATAATCAAACGTTAATTCCTGTAAAAATGTTATTTCAACCGCTATAACTTTCAATTTTCAATAGGATATAAGACTGGAGATAAACGTTTCTCACGAAGCTACATAAAATTCCCTCTTAAATCTTCCTTCTCCCCCTCTCGATTTTATTTTCCGTTTATCATTTTCTCATTTTTCGTTTCTTTTTGATTATCTCGTTTCAGCGATGGACTTGGCGATAAACCGCCAGGCGGAAGAGACTGCGACTATCGACTCTAAGAGCGGCTACGATGTCACGAGGAAAAAAGTCACGCCTTGATCGCTCCACTGAGCGAGCTGCCCGATCATTCGTTGCATCCTCGCGTACGCGAAGGATGGGTTGAGACTCCCCCTTGTTTCCGAAAAAAATAGTGTTACCCTGAGTGTCGACACCCTATCGTTTCTTTTTTTTACGAAAACAACTCCTGTTTCAGGAGGTCAAACATATTTAAAAACCCCAGTGTTGACAAAAATATATCGAGTGTGGGAGAGAGTGAGAGAGAGAGTGAGTGAGAGATAGTGTGCGTGTGTGTGTGAGAGAGAGAGAGAGAAAGCGAAAGAGATAGAAAGAAACTTAGTGAGTCACGCGAATGTGTTGGGACGACGATGGACGTGTTCAAGATCGACCAGTCGCTAACCGCGGGCTTGGGTAGCGCACCCGCGCCCGATACCCTCACCCCCGAGGTCTCGTTTGACGCGGGTAGCGAATTCAACCTGAGCTTCTTCGACGGACCCGAAGAGAATAGTGGACAGGGGTTCAGCGATCCCGGTTCCGTGGGTAGTGCAAGTGCGTCTCCCCCACCGGGAACGCCTGGGACATTGCCGGTTAATCCGGCTAGTACCACCAGTTTGCCGATCGTCCAAGTGCCTACTGGCATCGTTGTTAAACAAGGTTCGTTTACTTTAGTTTCATTTTATTTTTTATTTTCCTTCCTCCATTTTTCATTGTAGGTATACCGCTTAACATTTCATTTGGGCAATCTTTTTAATTAGCTTTTTTATACGAATCAATTAATTGATTATATAGCGCAATATATATCATGAAACAATACCTATTCAATTTTCAATTTTGAGCCAATCTTTAGATTCAGTCAATAAATTTAGCTAAATCTACAATTTTCTGGCCTCAACCCAAAAAAAGGAGAATATAACCGAGGCTTTGTTCCAGTAGGCCTTAAATATATTTATGGGGACCAGTCAGTGTTAAAATCAGCGCTATTCAATGTTAACAATTAATAATTTTCTTCATAACAATTGAAAACATTTCTTAATTTTTTAAACAAATTATATTATTATTAACTTTTATTTAAAATTTTTTAGCCAATTTATATGTCACTAACTGTTTTAAATAATTAAGTACTCTGATTTTGTTCCATAGTGGACTTACCGCAGAATATCTCAGAAACAATTTCTTCGAATAGGCTGAGCTTTTACAGTAATTTTTAAATACGATTTAAATTCACTCAAGTAAAACAGAAGTTCAATAATAGTCTAAATGTTTATATAAAAAAATTATTTAACGATTTTTTATATAATTTTTTATTTTTTTTAAATTAATCCCTAGTAGAAATCGTATTCCAAAAATACGGGCGAAAAATGTGCCTATTTTTATCCTCCCGGTAAAACGTTTTTTCTCTTAATTTTTAATCATTAAATAGACTCAAACATAATTTATATTCTGTTTTGAGCTAATTTATAGCTTATAAACATAGATCAAATTTGAGTCTAGTTGTAAATCAGACAAAAACGTTGATAACCCATTCGAAACTATAGGAATTTTGAAGTTTACTGTTACAGGAAAGCTGGAAATATTTTTTGAATGTTTTGAGGTTATGGTAATTCTATTAAATGTTAAAAAAATGGGTGATAAAGCTTTTCATCACAAGGTATTTAATACCCATGTTTAATTCCTAGTTCTTAGATTCAAATTTCTACTACGGATTCAGTAATAATAATTGCTTCCTCATAGAGAAAGTTTTGTAATAGTAAAATTTTTCGACTTGTTAAAAACATGTTATGAATATGTTTTAACATGGCAGGAGTTGAAATCACGTGTTTTTAGAAAATATCTGTATGTGTGTGTATGTATACCGCCGTATTTCCGAAACTGCTCCGTCAATATGTCTCAGCTTGCGTGTATAATTTGATTTTTATTTTCCGAATTCTGGAAAAGACTTTGGTTATTAATCCCTCAAATAGTTTTAGTTTTAAAAACAATTTTCGATTCATCTCTATTTTTAAATATTTTATATCTTGGTAATTAATCAGTCAAATATGCTGAAAAATGTACGATGAACGAACCATCTATAATGGTCATAAACTGTGCTTTGGAAAAGTACGTAACCTGCTTTAAAATTAAAACATAAAAATATAAAGAAACTTAACATAAATGCAAGGTGCGCGCTTATGCGCAAGATGGCTTCTAGTTTGTTATGTTATTAATTAATGCCATCTAAAATTTTCTATGCCAGTTGATGAATAACTCAATTTGATTGTACACAATTGTCTTATAATGAATAAAAATTCTTGTAATATTTGAAACAGAAGATTATGAATAATATTAATTGAGAATTAACGAAATGACCTTTATTTTTCTATTTTAGTAATTTTTTATTACATTTATCATATAGACGTGTACTTTTTTTATTACACAAATACATTGATTTTTTTAGTTAGTTGTAACTAGCTATATAAGTTTCAGTTAGAAAAGAATAATTTTTTTCGAAATGTTATAACATTTTGTTTTAAGTAATTAAATAATACTATATTTGAGTAATATATTACATATAGGATCGACATGTTAATTTGAGGAAGCTACGTGCCAATTAATTGGCAGCGGTTTTTTTATTACAATATTAACACAGTCTGTTCTATTCAAGTGGATTAAAATCATATTTAAAAGTAACAGTTAAAATTTCAGCCTATTCTATGAAGTTATTCCCGAGATATCCTGCAGTAAGCCCATTATAGAAAAAATCAGTGCAGTCTCATAATTATAATTAATATAGTTGTACTGTGACAAATTGGCCAAAAAATTTTAAATGAAAGTAATAATAATATAATTTGTTCAAAAAAATTAAGAAATGTTTTCAATTGTTATGAAAAAAATTGTTAATTGTTAATATTGAATAGCTTTTATTCAATTTTAACACTGGCTGGTTCCCTTAAATATACGTGACTAAATTGATAATTTAGAAAAAGTAAAAACAGTAGTAGTTAATATAAGATACAATTAAACCAATATATATTTAAAATTTTACATATAAAGTTGACTCTATACATATTCGTTCTATATAATTAAAACCTGTTCGTAATCGTAAAACGAGGCAGTGGAAAGTGACAATTCGAAATATTTACATCGTTTAAATTATTGAATAATATTACCCAACAAAAGATTTATTGTATACTGTAAAGTACCCAATTGTTGATCACGAACCAATTTCTGATCAGAATATTATTTTAATAAAATAATAAGACTTACATAAATCTAAACGTTGCTACACCCATTTTAAAGGTAAAATAATCAATAATTGGTTAGTAGTCTTAATTAGAAATTGGTATACGTATCGAAAATTTACTGATCAGAAATTGATAATTCCCACCTTTTTCTCAGATTGTTGCTTCCTTAAAAATAGCAGTTATTTTATTTTTCTAAGATAGCTAAAAGGAAGTTTAATACTTATATTTCCTGTATGCGTCAATATATATATGTATACAATTATTAGCCTTTATTAACATACAATTATTTTATGAATGTACAGATTTGCCTTAATAAAGAGAGTGTCACATCTCCGGAAACGGATCTTTACCAAACTCTAGGATATGTTTACTACTATAAAAACATAAAGAAACTTAGAGTTTTAGACTCTAACGCTCTTCTTTACGATAGATACAAGCAAATAACAAAAAATTTCGCCAAAAAAGCCCTTGATCACTTATAACTCAAAAATAAACAAAGATATATACTCAAACTTAAGTTTAGAAAAAAAACTGAGATCAAGTAGAGTAGCTTTACAAAAATAGAAGCTTAACGGGATGTCGGATCTAAATTACAAGAATCTGCACCTTTCAACACAAAATTATATCTAAAATATAACATTAAAAATCTGAAAAAATTCATACGGATAGCTGAAAACATAAGGAAGAGCTTGACGTTTTGATTTTTTAATGAAAAAGCATTTATTAAATAATAAATGAATAAACAATGTTTGGTCGGTAATTATTGATCTAAAAAGGCATAATCTTTCAACCCAAACATCGTGATCAAATTATGAATTTAAAAATCTGGAAAAATTTAGGTATATTATTTAAAACATACCTAAGGGTTTGACGTTCGGCGTTTTTTAAAAACTTTATTCATTTGTTTATAAAACAAAGTACAAAATGACCATTTTCTGGGTCCGACATCCCCTTAAATATCTTAATTTGATCGAAAGTTATGGAAAAATAAAAAAAAGAAGACGATTTGTCCTAAAAAATAAGCAAATTTTTTAATTCAAAATAGTTATCAAAATATCGTTAAATTCGTTTTTCTTTCATAACTTTTGACCAAATTAAGATATTTAAGCTTTTTTTTTTAAATCTAATCTACTTGATTTCATCTTTCTTTTGGATTTAAGTTTGGAAGCCTATATTTGTTTCCGAGTTATAAGCGATCAAAGTGAAGGGTTTTTTTGACGAGATTTTTCGTTATTTGCTTGTATTTATCGTAAAAAAGAGCGTTAGAGTCTAAAACTCTGAGTTTCTTTATATTTTTATAGTAGTAAACATATCCTAGAGTTTGGTAAAGATCCGATTACCGGAGATGTGACTGCACTCTCCTGGTAAGAGATATTAATTGTAATCACTAAATTTTTCCTGCATTTCATAATTTCACCCAGTTTTTACATTTTTAATTCATGTGCAAACACTTTCTAGATTACTCGATCAATAAATGTCCCATCTGATGTGAATATAAAGTAATATTTTATCCTACCTTTTGTTACGGTTAATATATTTTGAGTATACGCGAGATTCGACCATAAGAGTAATTTCTCCTTTTTCTTACTAGTGAAAACAGAGCTCACGTAACTGGACTGCATTTCTACTCTAAAAATGTGATGTTTTCGATAGTAAGTAAGCGCATTACGTAAGTCCAAATCTTTCGAACGTTCAGTCGGAATTTCATGTTCATAATTCTAACAAATAAAATATAATGTACAAATAGTGTAGGATATTACGTAATTGCTTCAATTATCACATATTATTTCATTTTTTCGTAATTTTATTTTGCAAATTTCATTTCAACTGTATTATTGCAGAATTGACAATGCACGCGTAACAATTTTAATTTTTGATAAAATTCATTATTATCCATTTGTACTCTGTCTCGTTGTAGCGCCAACAGTTTATGCCTATTACTTCTTTAGAAAATTTATTTTATTCACTACTACAAATTCCAGTACTTTGTACCGAGTCATCGTAGTTACCGCGTAAAGTATAATCAATCTTTCCATTTTTACCATTCGTAGCAATAGTAGTTTTCTTTGTAAAATATATGTATTATAACGAAAGAAAAAAAAATGAATTTCGATTGCAATTATCTACGTAGAAACTCGTAATTCATAGAACCCCGTAGCATTCTCCAAAACTCTAACAGCCCATAACATGCACGCGCCATTAACAATCGCGTTCCTCGCTCCTTATAGGACTCGAAGGAAAAATAAGAAACCCGCGTAACTGTAGAAAGTTGAGACTCGAAGACAAGGTGTTGGCTATATAGTTTAAAAACGCGTAATCCCTTACAATGCAATTTTATGTAATAAACATCGTGAAATAACTTGGAAAACTTTTTGACCCACAAATCATCTATATACATAATACAATCAGCAAGGACACATTGTGATTTATGTGGGTTCCGTACATACATGTGTATATAGATATATATAGATATTTGTCTTCTCATTTTTTTTCACTTGGACGGCGTTAAATCCCCATGGGTACCGTACGGATATCTCTTCCTAACTTGGATTTGGGAATGTTGGCTAGGAGGATTGAACTGGTGTCTTTATTCTTGATGGTCCGCTAGAGGCTGTGATTGAAAGTTAGGGATTTGAATAAATCTTACGGTAGTTACACTGGATTTTACCTTTTTTTACGAATCGTTGGAAAAATATTGAATCTTTGCGTCTGTTGTGCAATCGTTGTCAGTTAAAAAAAAAGGATATACCAAAGGTCTTTTAAGGATAGAATACATAAAATTTGTGTTAAATTAACGTTTCTATTTATATAAGGTAATGTTACGAAGATTAGTAATCAAACTTTATTACGGCGTAATGCTGTAATAGAAAATATATAATAATTGACGTAATGATTAACTACTTTTTATTTTAACGAGCGATGATCGTTATAAAATTCTAGGTGTAAATAGTTGACTATAATAAGCAACAATGCATGTATATAGATAGTTACGTTTGACAAATTTTGCGTATTATTGCAAAAAATGTTATTATTTTAAAACATGTACGAATTACTTCAGTAATATAATAATGTTATTTAACATTAAGAGAGTGTAAAATTCTCCAAGAGAAATTTATTACTCAATGAATATTCAACTGAATATTAATATAATTAATTGAATTTACTTATGTAAATATGTGTTGTATCATAATTGCTTTATGCCTACATTATGCTATTTTTATTATCTCTATGTAGAATAATTCGAACAATTTCTTTTCGCATAAATACATAGATATAATTAAATGTATCAAAACGCAAATTTCGCAATAAATCCCTCATTATATTTATCACTATCAAACAATCTGCGATCCATTAAAACGCCGCAAAAATTCTTGAAACTTCCAACTGTCACTTTAGAGAATTTATCTATCGATCAAAATCCCCTCAACTATTTGTTATGAACTTTATATAGATATATACATATATGTATGCATTTGCGAGCACTGAGAGGCCTCCACGAATTCCCTCGACATAATACGCTTTAAATTTCTCAGAGTGCATAGTCACTTTATTAGGGTTTATTTTCAGTGATTGATATAGCGAAATTTTTGACCAATTTGCATTCAATGAAATGATGTAATATATTATAATTCTAGTTTATACTCACTTCGATTGAGTAACTCTACAGTGTACATTTATAGATAATAAATCCGTTATGAGTTATTGGTAATGTACAGTAAACAATTTATGTAATATAAATATTCTATGGTCTACATTTGAAAAATTTTAAAAACTGGATTTATTCTATGAACTCATATTTTAAATTTAACGAGCTTTCCTAAAATATCATTTGTTACCTTTAATAAGTAAGATTTAAAAGTCTATGGAATTTCATATTTTAGAGAAGGAGGTACCTTTTTAATTCAGGATAAAAATGGAATACTTGTTAGATATTTACGAAGCAGCTTTTTTAAAAGTAAGTTTAATTGAAAATGTTTCAGTATTATTATATTGAGAAATGATTTTTGCATTACCTTACTTTCTGCCAGGTGTTCGTTATCTCTTTTGCTCTCTCGCTTTGTATATCTTTTCTTTTGTCAAATAGTTGGATAAGAATAGAAGATCCTTTTCTTTTGGTATTACGTGCAGCTTACGCAATGATATCAATTTCCACGTTATCGAGAGATAAGGATACGAGGTTTCGAAATTCACAGGTATATCTCGAAGTATAAGCAGCTAACGATAATTTAAAATATTGTGACAGTGACAATATCAATATTATCCAATTGCGCCCTTATTATATAAACTGAATAATCTGATTATTTAAATTGATAACGTGAAGAATTATTAGGTATACGATAGAAACAAAAATTGTTCACCAATCACGCTGCATAGCCGTAAAACTATTAGATGAAAACGGTGTATATAGATATATATATATACACTCTTTAATAAATTCGGTATTACGAGTCATTAGCGTCATTGTTACGCCGCATCGAGTTACAGAGGGTGAGCAAAGAGAAGAGGAGTCCAGGCAACCCGCGATTGTAATTAGCGCAATATCAAATGTGATCCATTGCTCAATCGGAGCCCTTGTAGCACAATGAAACGCGTATATCTACATCCACATACGAGCTCGCTCTTTCGTAATATATATACACATTGGACGTTGTGCGCGCTATAAGTGTCTATATACGGATACCGGCCGAATTACCGTTGGTGCAATGTACGTCTAATTACGGCGTGATTAATCATAATCAACCGCTTAGTTGATAAATGCGAAAGAGTTTATGCTCGATTTATGTAATGTACCTATATCTACATACACCAGATACGCTACCACATTACATTGCGATTTATGCGCGTTTGTTTATATTTCCGACTTTTCAGACGAGTCTATATTATACACTCACGTATATGTACTCGCGTATACATGATTATTATATTTATATTTTTTGATTTATTTTGATGTAATGTAAGCGTTTTTTTTAATAAAAATTTTAGTCGATATTTACAAAGTGTAGTAATTTTCGCATTTTTATACGCCGATCCGGCATCCCCTTTCGCGAAAATTCCTAATACGTTCTACGATCATTTTTTTAAGTTTTTACTTTATATATTATTAATAAGAATACGCATAATTTGCAGCTAGTTACACGTACCATTATATAAATTGCTGCAGTATTTACATATATACACCTATACGTATACATATATATATACATATACACGTGCTGTTTTTATTATAGAATCTCGTTATAAAGACGCGCTGGTGTACAAATCGTTACAATAAGAAATAATAGTCATTATATTCAAGTCGTAGCTATAGAAATTGCTGTGTAATGGGTTGAATATAAATTAACCTTTAATATTTTATAATTTTATCGTGTATAATTTACTAGAACGTTTAATTATCAAAGTGCTGGGGTTTTTTTTAGAGATTATATACACACTGCAGTAAAAAAAAGAAGGGAAAATATATTTTATCACGAAAATCCCTTAGTAGAATAGACTAATACAAATTTCTAACTATTTTTCAGAAGTCTTTTTTTACTTTAACACGGGACCTCTAGTTTTTAGCCGAATAATATAAAACTACCCACGGACTTTATAAAAAAAGTGCAACGAGTATATATACCTTACCCTTTTTTGTAACATTTTTACCACGGAAGAAGAGAAAAAAAGTACACGTATAAAAGTGCATGTGTACACTCGCGCATATAATAAAAGTAACGAATTTCTTTGTTTATTTTACGTATACCGAGGGCTAATTCAATAGACACGTACTCATCATCCTTGTCAAAAAAAAAGAAAAGAAAATAGAAAACTAAAAATAACGAAAATATACGATTACGAAATAGCACTCGTAACCCACGCAGTATACAATACTTTTTAGTTTGAATATTAGCGCGTCATTCGAATTTTTTATTATCACCCCGTGCGTCTTATCCGTCATTCCTGCCTATTCATTCCTCCCTCGTCTCTCTTCGTACTCGCACACACACACACACACACACACACATATACATAGACACGAATTTTTTCCGGTCTTGAGTTCTTCTCCCTTTCTCCTGCCATTTATCATTCATCATTCTGCATTTTCTACCTTCTCTTTTTCTGTTATCCACTTTATTCTCTTGCCTGTCTCTCGCTCCTTCATTCTTTGGGTATCTCACTACGTGCTTTCTTCGTCATTCTCTTTCGAGAAGACAGAAAGAGAGAGGGAAAGAGAGAGAAAGAGTCTAATGTACTTGACGTTTTGTTACTATCGCTTAAAGAGATTCGGTTTTAATGATGAATCCTTCACTTTTTCACGACACTTTATAGTTATTGATGTCTTTTCGAATTACTTACTCAGATTAATTTGATTTTAAGTGACTTGTACTTATCGATAAACATTATATTTATATTTTTTCTTAAATTTTGTTATATTGATCTTTATACTTCGAAGAAATGTGTTTTAATAGAATTTGCTTAAACTATAGTAACAATATTACGCGAGGAAAAGAAAAATTAAATTTGGCAGAATGTATAAAGAAGGAAGCATTACGCAATTTCTCTTCCTGTATTTGGGTAGCCCGGGGAAAAAATACTAAAGTACTCGAAAGGTTGAAACGTTCATAAATATATTCTAACGTTGATATTTACCAAAGCCTTACAGATTCATCCGGTATTTCCAAAATTTCCATACTGTTGTTTTCGAACGATCCCCTTTTTCCCATCGAAGCCGGTAGTATATAGGCAACCCTCGGGGGCCAACAAAAGTGCAAATACCAAACCCTCCATTAAAAGTCAATCCCCTAAGTCATCCCAAGATCTCGTCGAGTCGTCGAGATCCCTCGCTGATGGAACCTAGGGGTTCTCCGCACCACCTGTGTATTATTAAACCGCTCTCTATATAGTCTCCGCGAATTATAATGACCACGGAGTAGGAACAGCGTCTGCGGCAGCGGCACCACCACCACCACCAGCACCAGCACCAACAGCCTCGTCTCTTCCTTCGACTTGCATCCGCTTCATGCTATTCCTACAGCATTGTTCGCGAGATTCTGCCTGTGGAGGGTTAACGATCTCCTCGCTGAGCTATTTTCTACGACGAGCGGAAAACGCTGGCGCGCTGTTGACTCGAGTGTGTTTTCGGAGAACGTTTTCCGCGACGACTTCCTGGTGGAGGAAAGTGCTTTGCCCGTTGCGGTCGTTTTTTCTTCCCCTCGTTTTTTTTTTCATAGGAAATGAGGCTTTTGTATACCGAGTTGCGGAAAAATGCGCGGATGAAAATTACGATAAATGTGTCTTATTACGGATCCTTTGTTGGATTTTGTGGAATTTAGCATTGTTCCGAGCATAAAATTTCTGTTGAGTTAAACCATCGCTTTTCTATTGGTTAAACTCCTTTGGCTCTAAATTGTAGGTTTTTCCGATGTTTGCCAGATGATAATTTACAATGAGCACTTCTATTACCATCAATTTATAGATTTTGGAACATCCTTTTCTTTCTCGTGTTAGTCTACAATACTAAATAATTCCTGTTGGGTATTAAAACATTCAAATTTTAATTCGATTTTAGTAATGTTATGGTAATTTCTGAGTAGTACTGTCTATTCGTCTTATCATAAAAGTATATTACTAGAAAAAAATTGAAATAAGAAAATATAGACTAGCATTGCTCTACATATTCCTTTTGAAACTCTTGCAGAAATAGATTAGTATTCTCTTCATTTCTATTCAACTCAACATGTGTTTAAAGAGAATCATTTTTTGTATTGCAACATCCTGTACATAAGTTAAGTACTAACTAAAAAATTAAACTCACAAGGAGGGGTTCAACCCTCCGGGTAATGGATTTCTTTGAAACTTTGGGAATTTTTTACAGGTATACAAATATAAAATTATTCATACCAAATTCAATCCCAGAGTGTTTGACGAAAGTTATGTAGGAAGATAATGAAAAATTGTAAAAAGAATATGTTTCAACTTAATTGCTGATATCTCGGAAATAATGAGAGGTACACACTCAAACTTAAATCAAGCAAAATACTGATATCAAGTAGATATGATTTGAAAAAAATCGAAGTATCTTAATTTGGTCAAAAATTATGGAAGACATAAGAATTAGACAAAATTTTTTTTGGATAGATTTTTCGGCAAAAATTTCGTCTAATTCTTATTTATTCCATAACTTTTGACTAAATTGAAATATTTAAGCTTCTTTTTTTAAATTATATTTACTTGATTTATTTTACCTTATTATTAAATGTGAGTTTAAGTGTCTAATGGTTTCCAAGTTATCAAGGATTAAACTGAAGTATATTCTTTTCACAATTATTTCATATCTGTGTGTACCAAAAATAATTGCCAAAGTCGCAATGAAATCCGTTACTCAGAGGATGAAAGCTCTACGTGTGAGTTATTTTTTTCTGTATTTAATTTTACTACGTTGCTCCTTTAACCAAAGATTTTATTTAAACAATGCAAAAATCAATAAGTGAAAAAATATTCAATAGATTATCAATGAACCATAGTTTTGAGTCATCTTTGATTTTCGACTACTCGGCTACTCAAGGTCTTGAATATAATTCTTTTTTTTCAGGCCTTTACACGCCAAGTCACAAGATCGCGATCTGCGAAAGGAATTATACATTCGGTAAATCGTCGCTCTTATTTTTTGGTTCTTTTTTAGACTCACCTCGTCTTTGAATTTTAAAGCTCCAGGGCGGTCAAGGATTTACCGTCTGCCCAAATCTATACCGATGGTTTTTCGGTTAATCCATTTGTGCGTTTGAAAAATGGAGTACATATTTTAAAAGAAGCGCTGACAACGAGGTCAGGGATGCTGATTCTAAATTCTCATTGAAATTTGTAATTTGTATTTTTAACTAAAATAATGAGACTGGGTAATCTAATAGGATCAAAAAATTCTTTATCGCGTGAATCGCTTCTTCGCAGATGAAACTATCATATTTTATAATGTTAAAATTACGTATTATAAAAATTACGAGAATTAAGATAAAAACTTTATTAGATCAGAATAAATAACGTGTTATAATAAATAATTTTTGGTATCCGTCGTAAAATCTACTCTTCTTTTTGATCTCATTAATATTAAACTGGTTGAATATTTTTTTATTCATTTTCCTTGTACTTATTTTCAATGAATAATGTTTGCTACATTGAATAATTATTATTAACATTATATAATAAACGAGAAATTCAATTTTATTGAATATTACATAAATATTTGATTATTTCAATTTTCTATTCAGTAAAATACTGAATATTTTATCTTATTATGCTCTTCAAAACATAAATTCAAAAAATTTTAGTTAGAATCTATGATTCACAGCCTTGATCTCTTTTGCAAGTCGTATTTTTCTGCATAATGAGTTCTTTTCTTATAAATAAAATTTGAATGTTTGCTTCTTAAAAGTCTAATTTTCTTCATATACCTATATAGATAATATAGATTTAAACCTCAATCGATAAAACTGTTATAATACATTCAATCTGAAAATAAGAAAAAGTTAATATATTTTTGAAAAGATCAGTTATACCTAATTTAGACGTATCTCTCAAAGTGCTTACAAGTAAAAAATCACGTAAATAAATATTGTTCCGATTAGATAAATAACCGGTGTAATGCGAAAATCGAAAAAAACGTAATAAAATTCAAGAGCATTAGTGAATAATTATGAGAAAATAAAGCACGGTATATACTTTTGAGAAATAAAGCGCCAAATCGTTTAAGTAAATCGTTGAAATAAATTACTTGTTAAGTTTTAATAGATATTAATAATTAAAATTCACAAGAAGTAGCATTAATAAATTAATAACCGTATAAGTTTTATACGCGTCCAATTAATGAATACCCATTAACATCAAATTAATTACATAAATATCTCCGATAAACTCGCGTACGCGTGCATGTATATATATACATGCATAACCAAGATTAATAACTTTTTCACCTACAGCTCCTAAGCCGTAAAATATTAAACTCGCAAACGCTTCTAATTACGAAGTACTCAATCGACATTCCCATAAATCACATGCCTCTTCAGCAAACACAGCCGGAAAAAAAAGTCGTCGAGGTTGTACCGTCTTCTCTCGTATCAACCTAAAGGAAACGTAATGTGGAACCCCCTTATAACGTATAATCGCTTCCCAAAGAACTTGGGACTCGCAAAACCGCACTCCACGGAGAGGGAGAGATTTAAAAGAAACTCCAAAGAGACGCGGTAGTCCCGGTGTGTAATATATACATAGAGTTGCGCTTCGGAATATATTCCCGGGAAGGTTTTCCTCGATTAATCGTTTTGCAAGTATGAATTCCATAAACCGCGAGTACAAGATATATACACGCGCGTATATAGATGGATATAGTTATAGGTGAACGTTCTCTAAAAGGCGCAAGTTCAACGCGGAAAGGCCGTGCACAAGAGCTCGGATTCCTCATTACTCCGTGTGTTTATCTTCTTGATATTGGATCGAGGTATATAACCTATGGTTCTGTACCCTTGCTCTTGGGTTGGCAAAGTGCTCGTTAATTGCCAGAGTAATTGTTTGCCTTGAATTAGCATCGCCTTCCCGGTTTAATTTGTTTATCCGCAGTAAGATCCGATTGGTTGCTCTACACTCACTGCCATGCGGGGGATGCGTGAATTAATCGAGATAACTCACGGAATCCCTCGGACCTTCTCGTTGTTCACATTTATTTTTTCTTTCTCTTTCTCTCCTTTTTTTTTCAGGTACACCGGATTTTGGTTGTGATCGATGAGGACTTGACGGTGAGAAACTGATTTACGTTAGCGCATTGTTCCTTTTTAGTAGATCTTTTGTTTTTTGTTGAGTTTTGTGTGTGATCATTTATAACATGTATATATAGTCCGCATTTTTTTTGTACTCTTTTGAGTTTACGCAATTCATCAGCATCAAACTTTATTAAGTAGTCTGAGATAATGTTGAGCATTCATTTAATCATCTATCATACTGAATCAGCTACTATCTGTGATATCTTGTTTAAGTTAAGTATATATGAGGTGGATGGGAGCATCAACCGTCCTTCTATTCTACACGATACATTCTCGTACATCGAATGTAAAAAAATATAATTGTTTTCTAAAACTTTTAGAAAACTTTTATTAAACTTTTAATTTCATCGTACTTCCCACCAGAGTACATTTGTCACTTCGACATTTTCATAGTGACGTATGCCTGTAAATATTATTTACTAAAAAATGTAGATATACAACGAAACTTAAAAATGAGGTAGCGTAGGTTCAGCGATTCCAAATAACCAAGTACGTACTTTGAAAGTTGTAGGGCAATATTCGAATAAATTCGATCGTTGGTTCGAACGCAGAGTTGGTTAAGGGAAGTGCGATATAAGAGAATTAACAATTCAAAGCCACATCGTACCGATCGTCCGAAGGTGAAAACTCTGCGAGCCGGCGAGACTCGACAATGCAATCTACCGATCGAGCCGTCCTCCTTTGTCCCTCGGAAGGCCGCGTGAAAGTTCGCGGTACTGGTTCACTGCCACGGTCACGGTACGTGCGCGGCTTACGCATCAACGTCCCTCTCTCTCTCTCTCTCTCTCTCTCTCTCACTTTGTCTCTGGCGTTTGACGAAAGTAAACTAAATCCAAGGGGAGGGAATAGATGCCGGTTGCGTAACCGAGTTAACAGTCCAAAGACGATTCGAGCTCGTACGCGACCAAGGTGCGTTATGCGTTTACTCTACGCCAAGGCTATTTTCAACCGCGTCACAAACGGAAATGCAGGACAACGTCGACCGGACGGTGTTGTTGTGATTGCGCGCTTCGATTTGCGGGTTTTCAAGACTGTATACGCTCGCTCGTTCGCGGTTCGCTAAGTTATATATATACATATATACACAGCTATACCAAACGAGAAAACGTTCTACTGTCAAACTCTCTATTCATTTTATCCCATTCGATTACGTTCTCTAGAATTCATTGTGTTTAGTAGACGTTTTCATTTAGACATACCGCTTCGAATTCAATTGGTTTTATAAAGGTAAATGAAGAAAACAAACAGACTTTTACACCACTCAAAACACTCGTTCACCATTTCCAACTACGGAGAAGAAAAAGAAAACGGAAAATGCATAAAAAAATGAAAAGTTTCTTACCTCGCGCCCTCTCGACTGACACACACCTGATGAAGGTCCAAGAATAATATAACCGCGGCCAGCATCATTAACGCCAAGAAAACGCGACGTGTGTGCGCAGCAAAAAGTGACGCGCCGTATTCCATTATCCTTGGCGCGATCCGATGCAAAACCGGACGAAACGATTGGATTTTTATCTCTCGTCTCGGAGGGTCAGTTCGCTTTTTTCCTTTTTCTTTTATTTACCTCTTTCTCTATTATACTATCTTACCCGCCCTTTATTCTGGCGCCTTCGCCGCGCTCTGATCTTATATGTATATGTATATATATAAAAAGCTAAGTCACTGTAAGAAATGCTCGATTCAACTTCCGTTGCACGTGGCTACTTGATCCGTGTCTCCTCCACACACATTCGCGTGTATACACGTACAAAAGGTTGCCGAGCTTGTGTCAATTTATATGGGGAGATAGTAGAATATGGGTTGACATTTATTTTATGGTTCTTAATGGTGGTCGTGAAACGTTAACACGAAACGATCGTAATATTGATTAAACTATTTTATTACTTTTAAGAAATTGATAAGCAGATAATGCGGAACGGTATATATATATAATTATTTAACAGATAGTCTATGCATTTTTAAAATGAATATTGTTTCAAGAATTTTAGTGACGTTTACGTTAATAGTTCAGACTAGTCAATATATAAATATAGCCGTGGCGGCATTAAGTGCTTAAATAAATATTTCGAACAATCAGAGTAATTGACGGGTGTATCTATATATCGAAGTTGAATTGACACTATAGGTAATATTGCGCAATTAACATAATCAAAGTACGATTAAAGTAATAGTCGTAAATAAGTATTTATCAAATAATATCGTATATAAATTTAGCATTATCAATGCGCGCATGTGTTTACGTCTATGAGCATCGAGAGAGAAAGATAGTGAGAGAGGGGACGAGTGGCTGGCTGCGCAAGAGGTAACTCGGCGAGTTCTTATTCTACGTGTGCATGTGACTCATCCAGGTACATTGCACCCAGTACGTGTCCAGTACACGCGTATGTATCCGCGCAAAAAGGAAAACACGAAGGGAGTAAGACAGAGAGAGAGAGAGAGAGAGAGAGAGAAGGAGAAGGAGAAGTAAAGTCTCAGTCCAGAAGATCTCCAGCTCTCTTTCCCCGATTTTATGTACGCCGACACTTTGCGGAAGTGATTTATCGCGCGTTATGCCGCACTTAAGGCCCTGCTAACTGCCTCCGATCTTAATTTATCGCTCGATTTTCCGTGTCTATAATTATAATGTTTGTCGTTTTCTTTCCTTCTTTCGCTATTTTTTTTTTATCTCCGCCTCTTGCCTTGCGACCGGCGCGAGCGACTTACGTAACCTAGACCGTTTCCAATGCTTTCTTTTGCGTGTGATGCAAATGTCACGAGTGTCTTTGCTTCTTCTTCTCCTTCTCTTGTTTCTACTTTTTTTTATCCGGGATGAAACGACGAAAAGCTATAGATTGATTTTTATCGACAAATTACTAATCCGCGCATTAATCGAACTGCGAAAATTTTAAGCTGTGTTGCACTATACTGTTCAAGATGAAATGGAAAGCAATGCTATATATAGTAACAGACAATTGTTAACAAAATTTTTGTTGATTTATTGATATTCTTAATGCACTAAGAATTAAACGCGTTAACTATAATTAAAATCCTACTTTTATTTACACCGCGTTTTATCTCGTGAAATGATAATAACTTTTACTCGTATATAACATTTTTATAGTTGAATGTGACATTAAAAAAATGTTAATATTGATTTTTTTATTTATTTTAACGATCTGGTTGGAAATATATTCAATTATGTGGAAAAAAGAGAGAGAGAGAGAGAAAGAAAAGTGCCATGTGAGTTTAAAAACACTCCTTTTTCAAGCATGTAAAAGAGAAGAAAACCGCGTGGAAGTGAAAGAGTGTCTATGAACGACAATATAACTGTTATCCCCAGTAGACATAAAGCATAAAGGAGCTCTGGTAAAGTGCAAAAGAACGTTTTCAGCTGGATCGGCGATTCCGCGAACGCTGGGGAGAAAAAGACAAAGAAACCTATAAGAGATAAGGAGGATATACAGAATTGAATGCAGACGTAGTATGAAAATAAAGATTAAAATGGAAATTGGTATTATCGTATTAAATCTATTTTTAAGCACGTACGTATATTCTATTAAAATTCGCAGTAATGGTAATGTCACTATTTGTAAATTAAAAAGCCAGAGCAAGCTATTTGTCTTATCTGAATTTTCTTAAAATAAGATATCTCTACTGATAAAATTAATTTTTATTCGATTGGCCACGATAGGAAAATCTTATTTTAATCAAGTTCTTTATATTACATAATGATTATTACTATTTTCTACTTTGAATAAATTGTTTAATTCGTTTTATAAAGGTACGCGAACTTTTAGCAGATACAAAAAGATGTAGATATCGGTGTATGAAATAGTATTTTTATCGATATTGTAAATTGCAGTTTATTTTCTAGTTATTATTATTCTCTGAAATTGAAAATTCGACTTACAATATCATTAAATTAATGACAATGTAAATTTATATTTTATTAGATTTATCAATGATAATTACGTAATGTGTATAATGCAACTAAACTTCCGAATTTTTTAAATTCATGAAATTTTTTTTTTTAAATCAGGTTAGGTGACAGTCGTAAGTAGCTTGAAAAAAAATCTTTGTTCATGTGGAACCAACGCAGTCGTCCGTGTGAATTATTAAAAGTCATATACCGTGGTATACGGGATGATCGCGTTTGCAACGTGCAATCTCTCGCTAGGGCTCACTTTCCTACATAACTTTTCCGTCATCTCGACTCCTCCTCATTTCTTATTTTCCTTCCCTTTTTTGTGTTACCACTGCGGAGATGCGCTGTTCTTTTTTATCTAACCGACTTTATATACCACCGATTCTTTATACATTTTCTACTGAATATAGATTTTTCTTTCAATCTTCGTTTCCACGGAACATCTGTCTGGTATTGAAGTTTCCTTGGTATCTCTCCCTCTCTCTTCCTCTCTCTTCCTCCCTCTTCCTCCCTCTTCCTCTTTCTCTCCTACGCCCTTGGAAAATATAAACCGTAATTTCTTATTTTCCCCTTCATTTATCTACATCTCCCGCATTCCTATATACTTGCTTCTTTTTCCGTTCGCTTATTTTCGCTATCACCCGGCTAGAAAAATGATCAACGTTCGAATCGTCTGTATGATACGATATACTTATATAGTGTAATACCTCAAAAATTCATCCCTGTTCTGTTTGTAGCGTAAAAGGTAAAAGTGTAACTGTAAAAATGCGTTCGTTTATTTTTCCGGTTTGCAAGTAAATATGCATTCTCCAAATTCCTGATCGGCGCGTATAAAAAACAAAATGGAGGAGAAAGAAAAAAGATCAATACGCGTGTGGACGTTATAAAAGCAATATTTCTTTAAGCACGAAATCAAAAGGATATCCTGTGACCACAAAAGGATAATAACTTTTTTGCCTGTATACTTCTGTTTATATACACCTTTCATTCCTGTTTCTCTCTCTCTCTCTCTCTCTTATTTTTTGTTTATCCCTCCCTCCTGCCCCTCCCTATCCACCATATTCCATCTATCTCTCTACCTTGATTCGCTTCTCCATTTTCCGCTTCTTCCTTTCTCTTTTTAGCTTCGCCATCTTCCTCTCTTTCTCTCTCTCTCGTCTCGCTCGCACCTCAAGAGCAATGAACTCTCGCTGTTGGTGGGTATATCATCAGCGAACTGATGCTACCAATGTACATGGGCCCGTTTGCGCACGAGCCGGTCCGATACTTTCTTGTATATATATATATATACATATGTACACCTTTAAACTTGCACACACATACACGCACACACACTCGTATACACAAGTCTTTTGATATTATACAACGCATTATATAATATGAAAGTCTGTGTTATTTATATACCATATTTTCGTTGTGCGAATGACAATCCACATTTTGATTCAACCTATTTTGCCTATGGTTAATGGAAATACGCTGGAAACGTAATAACGTTCGTACATCTGAGGAGAATCATTAATTTACTTACTTTTATATTAAGCATTACAAGAAAACATTTTGTTGACATTTAAAAATAAAGATAGATCGTGCTTTCGAAATTAAAAGATAATAACGAATAATAATTTGTGAATCTTTCCATATTGCTCTACGTTTCAATTCAAAATGAAATTTATCTTATTTGTATTAATCCATATTAAGTTTAAATATACATATATTAATAATTAAAATTGTAATATTCATCTTTTACGTTTCGTTTTTATTTATATGTGTGTATTATATTATTATATGGCACTTTGTAAATTCAATAAACGTGCGCACATACCATAAAATACCATATTGAATATTGTATATACATATATACATAATTAATTTTTCGCTGCATCTTGATTAAAATTCATATATTAATTACGTGTTTAAATTTAAATACTTTTGTCTTCGATACATTATCAATTCGAACGTGTATTTAAAAATAATCATTTATATGAATGCACGTATATAGTCAGAAAACAAAGGTATAAAATGTAAGCGCGAATGCTTAGGCGTTCAATTCTTTGAGTGTGAGTCGTTGGCAGGCTTATACACGGGACGGTTTTTCTTTTTTTTTTTTTTTCTTCTTACTACGAAGCCAACGTGTGTAACTGACGTTGCATAAGAAACTAAACGCCCGTAAGCCTGTATCTGATTGTGGAATCGCGCGTAACGTTTCGGCCGCTTTTGTTCCTTGCATATAATGGCCGATCTTACAACGCCACTTATTGCAATTTATCGACGAGATATATGGGTATATATATGTATATGCGTTGGACGAGTTTTTTTAGTATACAGTTTCAAAAAATATCAGTATTATTCTAGTCGGATAATAGTGTATGTATGAATATATACATACACACACACATGTTTCACGTGTGTCTTTCTATTGAAGAATTATTGGATTTTGAAAAAAAAGGTAAAAATTACTGGGCTAAATTTGAGATTCGATCGATTCGCAGTAGTTCAATAAACTCCGACACTGTGATCGACTTATGTATTTATACCCAGTGTTTTAAAATATACTACAGTAGATTATGATAATTCGATAATCAGACTTATTTTTGCGCGAGAAATGAAGAATTATTATAAATTAATGATAAAATTTTTTAATACTTTTTAATTATTTCACCGATAAGAATTCGCTTTCCATTAAAAGTATATTTCTATAGAAGAATTGACATAATGCAAACACGTCTTATAATCAAGGAATGTATGTATATATATCAAAATTTGGCTTTTAGAGTAATTATAACACTTTTTTAAATATTTGGTTAAAGGACTTATTTTTACATTTCATAAAATGTTAAAGAAATATCTTTCTAGCGTATATATAGTTATAAAAGATTTAATAAAAATAATGTTTGTATATGAAACTTGGGTTAAAAGCTTTTGAAAGCTTCTCATAAAATGTTTATGTGATAAAAATAATACAACGTTTATACTCGACTTTAAATTGATCTTTATAAAGCTAATTTTAATATATATACGCTTTTATTTGAATTATTTACTGTTATTGATATCTTTTGTAAAATAAAATTCAATTCTCTTTTGAGGATAAAAAATTTTAATGTCCCAATAATATTCGATTTTATTATTTGAAACATCAATACACATCAGCCACGAATTTTAAACGAATACTACGAGTCTCCCTGTGATTATCTGCGTGATTATTATAAATAAACTAATTTATTTATTGATCTTTCCTATTACTTTATGTAATGTAAATATCACAAGAGAATTAAATCCCTTTAAAAGTCACTTTCGCAACAGTCGACTTCCCTATAGGAGTAAGTAAAATCTTACTTGTTCATCTACAATGTACGATAAGTCATTAAGGAGGCAACTCACGCGCTTCGACGTTCTCTCGTCCAAGTATCGACGCAGTTTCCTTGTGTAACACGTCTTTCGCTGAATCACGTCTTGGTATAAGTCTCCTTCACGTTTTCGGGGATTCAACGACAAAGTTTATTATCGTTCGGATTCCAATGAGAATTGACTATTCGATATATAGAACGATGGTACGCGAGTTATTCAAATTACTCATACTTATACGTTCTGTCCTCGTATGTACACACACACACACACGCACACATACAGTTTGATTAAACGCACATGATTGACTTTTAAGTGTGTAGATTTGGCTAGCTACACAACTTTATATGTATGAATATATCGCGCTTTTGAATGTACCTTTATGCAAATCTACGAGCGAATGTGTTTAAAATGTATTATGAGTTTATATACGATATATACCGAGTGCGATGTGCAAAATCTGTCTGTGTAGAAGGCGTGAAGAGCGCACGTTAAAATTGCAAAGTGAAATCTATGTGATGTGTCTGTTTGTGTGTATATACCAAAAATACACGTGTAGGTATGTAGAACGGATGAATTGGTTAAAAGCTATGCAGTTTGCGTAGATGAGTGTTCAATTTTTATTTAACAATGTATTTTCGTTCGATGACAAAAACTATAATCATTTTAGTTTATGTACACAGATGAAAATTTGTTGTTGTTGTTGTTTAAATGTAAACACGGAGATGAAAATAATGTACCTTTTCAATTCGCTAAAATCTTATAATTGAATTGTATTCAATGTTATTATGCGAATGAAATGCCAGTTTTACATAAAGAAATGTTTACGAAACGCATTAAGTGTGTAAGCGTAAGTTTTCTATAATTACAGTGTAACATGTTTTCGTCGAGAAGATGCTTGATATCTTTAAAATTCACTTTATTTACATAATCTAATGCGAAATACGATTAATTCTAAAAAAGAAATTAATCGTAGAACATGCACATTTTTCATTTTTAATCAAATTGAATATCAAGCAGCTATAAGTAGAATAACTTGCGTTATGTGTATATGAATAATTTTAATAGACTGATGATTACGTATAATTATCATTAATTGTATGTGATGTTTATGAATTTTTATTACCCCAAGTATGTAGTACACACTCACGTCATACGTATAATCTTACCAAAATTCTGAAAGGGGTATTTCAGCGGAGTATCAAAAAAATATTTGTGAAAATAGATAATTAAATTTTAGTATCTTCGTTCGAAATATATATAATGAAAATCTTTATCGACATACGTCATAAAATAACAGAAATATTCTTACATTTCGAATACGTATTACTTAAAAAATTTTCTCTCATTAGGATATTTACATCTTTTACACGATGATCTTAACCAAAGAGCAACATTTTCCCAGTCGCCATAGAAAGCGAACTTTTAATATGAATAATATACATGAAAAATGAAAAATCTAAATTCTTCCCTTTCACATTTCTCATTCGCGTCTCTGAAATAGAGGACTTGCTGTGTATACCTTAAAAGATAGAAATAAAGAGAGAGAGAGAGAGAGATAGAGATAGAGGTTTTAAACTATAGAGAAAACAGTCTCGAATACCACGAACTCCCGGTTTATTCAAATCTCTTCAATTAATCGCGCATTCTTCCTTGAATGAGGGCCTTAAAAGTGTACACACATAGACACACAGACGGCACGTATATACCCTGGACGGTATCCCGCATAAATCTCTAAAACCCCTCTCTATACCGGAGTCGATTAATTAAAGAAAATTTCCCTTTGTTCCGGCGGTGGACTTCCGTCGTACCGATAATCCATGGAGAAACTGCTCAACGCGGTTGAGCTTTATTGGCTTGACAGTCCCATGCGCAGCGATACGAATTTATAGACGGCGAACCCGGCTGACTTCCTTGCCTTCCTGCATCAACCTATATGGATCTACCGACTGAACTGTCTATAGTTATATAACTCGATCATCCGCGGGCTTATTGCAATTTAATCGTGGAATTGGATGATACGGAGATTTCCTTATTTGGTGCTGATCGCGAACGGTGAAAAGAACTGGACCGTCTATGGTAAAATCGCAGTGGAGATGAGAAATTTAATAGGGGTTATATTTTTTGTCTCTATATAGATTGTAAAGTGCAAAATTCTCTTTGTACATTTTCTGGAGATTACGCTATCAAATTCTGGCAATTATTATTAATACCGTCTTTTTAAAATTATATTTATTTATAAAATAAATAAAATTAATAAATTATGCATACGTATCGTGAAATAATTTAATTGTGTATATAGGTAATATTTTATAGTTAGCTAAGAAATTATAAATCAAAGTGATCCGATACAAGGCAACGAGTTCAATAATAGAAACTTCAAGATACTGTAGGAAACCTTCTTCCGTATACGATATATTCGATATCTTTCTTTCCTCTTTTAGTAATTGGCTAATTAAGATCTTACAGCTCGATTTCAATGTGATTTCGCTATCTCGAGGGAAGCAGCTATATATCCAATTCATTACGGAAAGTCGGACTGCGTCTTTAATATCATTAATATAATCAAAACGTAGGAATTAAGCGAAGTTGATTGAGACCAATTTAAAGTTACACGCGTAAAATGTAAACACGAGAATTTATTTATTCATTATATACATATATCTCATTTAATTCTACCACTCGTTATACACATTGAATTATTAGCGAATAATTAATTGCACGTAATGAGTGCAGTTATTTTTCATATTCAGGATTACATTATAAGTATACACGTGAAACGTATATCGAACAGTTTTCAAAACGAAACAAGAAAAAAATAGGAAGAAGAAGAAGAAGAAGAAGAAGAAGAAGAAGCAGAGGGAGTTAGAAGAATAATATAAGAGAAAAAGGTTTGATATTCTTGGTTGAAATATACATTAAATTACATCTCGTCGGTCGAGTTCTATAAATGAAAAGCAATTCAACCGCGCCTTTCTTCCCATCCAAGCTCATCCTTTGGGTTCGAAATATGACGGTCTAGTGGAGAATTCATCCGCGCCGACAGCTTCGCACGAATATTCCCCTCGACCCGTGAAAAAAGGAAGAATATACGTGTATATATGTATGTAGCTAAGCCTGGAAAAGCCCATTACGTATTCTTTTTCTCATTGCTAGTCACGCAGCAACACGTGTTTTCACATAGTCATCCCGGCGCTCTCGTCTCCGCCGCTTCATTTCGCTCGCTCGGCACTTATGCATCCCTCGCTACTGTCGAGAGAACGAAAACATTACCAGCTAACGCCAAACCGAACAAGAGAGACAGAGAGGGAGACGCACACACACACACACACACACACACGCACATACAAATATATATATATACATATACATTCATAATTGTTCGCGTAAACGTTCGTGCAACTTGTTCCCACATAGAAACCGAATGGCAGGAGGACTCCATTGTGATTTCACGGTGGAATTAAATCACTGCGTTGGCAGTACTCGAAAAGACTTTTTAAATCTAGAATACGTGCAGTATATGTTCTTCAAGTTGTTTGTTTGAACAATTAAATGTATCTCATTATTTTACGGGGATATTAATAATGCATCATTTCAGTTAAAATTTAATGTTTACATAAATGGTTGACAAATTGGCTTCGCGATTAAGTAACTTTTACTTTTCCAGAAGATTCAATTGAAATAATGTAATGAAATCGAAAGAAAAGCTTAATTGAACTAAAAGTGGTGTGATTTGTAGGTAGGAAAAACTAGGTAACGAGGGTCGAGGAAAAAAAAATTAGATGACCTAACTTCTACTTTTAAATCACACTTCTATTATGTTCGAGATTGATGGTACTTTATTACTACTTTTTTTTTTAAGTTACTTTTTAGTTTTCAACTCAGAGAAATAGTTTGAATTTGATTCTAGCTAAAAACTCGAGTTCACTTTTGATTGATATTGTAAAATTCATGAGAATACTTTTTAACGAGGGTAACATACATAATATTTCTTCAAATCTTTTTTTAAACATTGTTTTAAATTCATTTGAAAATATCATTATATTTAATGATCAACGATAACCGAACGAAATTTCCTCTTAAATAATTTCTTTTAATTGTTTTTCAAAGTTATTAAAAGAATTGCATGTATTATTATTTTAAAATTAAAACTTTAATCGTGTTATGCGAATGTTAAATTAATTTATTAAATATTAATATTCACGTTCCTTTTTTCTTTGAAGACTTATTGTTACGTGTGGATACACGTCACGGATGTATTAAAATAAGTAAATTGTTTGTTCGTCGAAAATGCTGACCATTCAGGTCATTAAACGGTGCCACGCGACTTCGCAACTTGAGCATCGGTGCAACCTGAAGCGCAAGGATCAGCTAAGCGCCCCTCCGATTACACTTGTATATAGGTCACCAAACTTATATAAAAGAAGACGGTAATAAACAAACGAGAACGAAAAAGTGAGAAGTGAAGAGAGAAGACAGAAGTGACATTTTACGAGTGGATTCAACGCGAAGACACGGAGACACGATATCGCCAGGATCATTCTCCCTACAGCCTTAACGAAAAAACGCAAGCCAACCAAAGCACTAACACCTGGAAAACCTGGAGAACAACAGAACAACAGAACAACAGAACAACAGAACAACAGAAGAACAGAACAACAGAACAACAGAACAACAGAACAACAGAACAACAGAACAACAGAACAACAACTCATCCACCTCTTTACACTTGTACTCGCTGAGTTTTAGATTCAACGAGCAGCGGTAACCACGAAAAAACGATACAGACGTTACCGTTCAAACGTAACATTTTTGGTGCTAAGTGTGGGGTGCCGTTTGTAAAGAGGATATATATATTACTATCTACAGGAAAGATGAACTTAAGCTTCCTGATTATCATCGTGAACTTTTGGTAAGTACTTTTTTTTATTAATACTTAATTCTCCCAGGGATATCGTGTCTCTCGTGGATCTTCCGTTGTTTGATTTACTTCATTTTATGCTGTTTTTAATCATTTTTTCATTAAAATTTAAAATTCTTTAATAATTTATATAATATTTATTATTTTGAATTTAACATTTACAGAAAGTTTTTTTTACATGTTTATAAATAAAATCAAGTGAATCAATCTTTTTATAAAAATATTATTTTAAATATTCTATTATTTTGTTATTATTAAATAAAACATATATATATATAAAAATGGCTCAACAAAACGAAGAAATAAAATCGTCCTTTTTTAAAAAAGAAATAAGTGTAATAATAGCGTCCGCTCTCGCAATAGCTGACATGGCAAAAACCTTTCCAAGTAAACAAATTATAGAATTTGCATTAGTAAAATTAGGAGATCTCGCTGGTTTTGATCAAATAAACGCAAAAGATGTTCAACATATAAATTCCGTTACATACACGCTCGTTAATATATTAGAAGATATTTTAAGAAAGGAAAAACGTGAAAATGAGGAAAATATGAAAGCTACAATAAATTTAGATAACAATGTAGAACAAAGTAAAATTCATTTAGAATCCGCTTCCGCGAACAAATCAGACAATTTAATATTATCCCCCACCGGTCCAACTGAAAACCATAACATATTAACCGTAAAAAGTGAGAATCAATTTCCCGAGATTAACTTACTCGACCCTCTATGTTCAAATGGAAGCTCGACTAATATTTTTAATAATAATTACATAGAATCAAACCCACATTCATATAACCGAGAACCAAATTTTAATAATACATATAGGTCACATGACTCTATTTCCTTTTCACAAGCCCTCAATTCGATTCCTGATTTTGACGGGAATCCAGACATGTTAGCATTTTTCTGTAAATCGGTACGTGACGTAGTAAGAGAATTCGGGCCTAAATGGGAAAAATGGGTTTTAAATTCGCTTACTAGGAAATTTCGGGGAATGGTAGCTGAAGGGTATAATAGTAGAATAATGCAATATAATTCGGTAGAAGGACTTTTAGCTGATCTAAATATGCAATATAATAATATAGGAGGAGCAGATAAAACCCTTGCGGAACTAAAAATAATTAAACAACAGCCAGGAGAAAATGCTAGTTCATATGGTTTAAGAGTTCAAACATTACATAATAGATTGTTAAATTTTTACGATGCAAACGTTAATTTACACGAATTCGAAAGAGTAACATACAAAGCAAATGCCGATCGTGAAGCTTTGGAACAATTTTTATTCGGTCTAAACGGTTCATTGGAACACCAAGTAAGGTCGGGATGTCCTAGAACTTTAAGATGTGCTATAGCTGATGCAGTAAATTATGAACAAAAAACTGAAGCCCGTAGAGCCGTTTTCGAAACAAATGCAAATTTATCAAACAGAGAAGTAGTAGACACCGATAAAATATTAAAAGAATTAGTAACTAAAATTGTAACACTTACGAAAGACTCTTCGCTCGAGTCAGCAGTTATTCGAAGAGCTCCGATTATTCAAACATGTAATTACTGTAATATACGAGGCCACGAGGAAGAAGAATGTCGCAACAAAGAAATTGACAATAAAAGGTGCGAATATTGTTACGTCACAGGTCACTCATTCGCTAACTGCTCAATGCTGACACAGGCATTAAAAGACGGTCAAGTAAATCGAGAAAAAGTAGAATATCAACAACGAATAAACAATTCAACGCATCCGAATTTTACAAAACCTCAATTAAATTATCCATATGAAGAGCAACGATTTTATTATAAAAATTATGATAGAAATAATTATAATAATAATTATCATCCATATCATGTAAATACTCAAAATAATTATGGACATGAAGCCAGATATACTCCGAGGAATTATAGAAATTATCCACCAGAGAATCAAAATAGATATAGACAAAATTTCAACTCGGATCATCAATATAATGATAATAAATATGTAAGAAGGAGTCACGTAGAAGCAAATAGAAAAAATGACCAATCACCACTCAAAAATAACGATTCTTTAAACTACCGATCTGCTCGACGCTAGGGATCTGCGGAGTCGAGCAGGTAAGAAAGCAGCCAGATCATCTAAAAATTCAAGTTCGAAGATGCGTGATAAAATCTGCACAAATGGAATATAAACTACCTATAGTACAATTAAATAGCTCAAATTTGACATTAATGAAAGGACAATTTTATGTGGATACTGGAGCAGATTTATCATTTATTAAATTAAACTCGATAAATACAGAAAAATCGATTAATAAGACACAAATAGTGACGATAACGGGAATAAATTCCAAAAAATGTACAACCCTAGGCACTATAAAATTAGAATTAAATGGATTATTATGTGACATGCATATCGTACCAAATGATTTCCCTATAGATGTTGATGGATTATTAGGATGGGACGTATTTGAAGAATATAATGGTGTAGTAAATGCTGCTGAAAAATGTTTACAATTTAATGATTTAGTCATACCATTTGTACAAAATAAGCGGGTTTTAATTCCCCCAGAAACAAGAAAATATAATTATGCGCGTATAAACTATATTGAAAATATAGAATTTGAGTCACTTCAAGATATAGAACCGGGAAATTCTTTCGGCAATTGCGTAGCCGATACTTGTAAGGGTGAAGTATATGCCCGATGCGTTAATACTAAGAGTGAAATAGTGGAGTTGAAGTCTCCCGATGTTATATTTGAATCCCGGGGAAAAAGTAAAAAAATAAATAATGTTATTAGTGACTTGCGCGAATATGAAAAGGAGGAAAATAATATAAAACGTACAAATGTTTTGCCTGTTCTTAGAGAGAAAAAAGATAGTTTCATTACCATATTTAATCAGCAGATTAATAATAAACTTACGCTTTTAAAGAATAAAAATACACAAATTGAAAATCCACTTGATAAACGTCCAAAATTATTAAAGAAAATGATTAATGTAAAGTACATAATTGCGAATAAGAGTACACACTGTCACATAAATGAAAGAGATGCAAAACGTCCATATTCATTTTTTAAACGGTCTAATTCTAATAAAATTATTAACAGATTAAATCAATACATAAATGTAATTAAAAAATATGTTATACCAAACTTAGAAGTAAATACGAAAACTAAATGCATCGAATTAAAAATACAAGAATATAATCCACCATAATAAAAAGCGAATACAATGCTCAAATATATCAAAAAAAAATAATAAATATGAATAATAGAATAATTAGAACAAAAAAAAATACATAAAATATTAGTAATTGTATTGATACTGGATATTTAATGATTATAACTCCAGATATACTACTATATTGAACGAAAATAATTAATTTAAATTGTATATAAGCAATAAATCTGTGCACAAACTGCAAATGTTTATATTGTCATGTATATACTTATTAAAAATATTTATTGCATACTGCTGAAATGATGAACTGAGTTAATAAATATAAATAAAAGTAAATATAAATTAATTCTTATTTGTATTTACATAATATATTTTCGAAACAATTTAAAAAATGCAAAAAATAAATTTTTGCCATTAATATGAAGAAAAATTATAAACATATTGCAATTTGTTATAAATAATAAGAAAAATAAAAAATGTTATTAAGCGAAAAGAGCGTACAACCTTAATTGTTAAATTAGGCGAAAGAAGTATTTTGATATTTTTATAAACATAGCTAATAATTAATTATAAACAATTAATTTACAACTTAAGAAAAAATCACCTGTATTGTTTTATATAGAGTTTGATATGTACTACTCGAAAGCGCAATAAAAATATGTTTATATAATAGAACGAAATTATAAATAAATTGACTTTTATTAATTAATTGTTTATAAAAATTAAAATTAATTTTATAAAAAAGTCGCTAAACCTTAGTTGCAAAATTAGAGAAAGAAAAATTTTAGAAAAATAAATTAGGAACCGAGTTATAAAAGAAAAACAGGTTATTATGTGAAAGAAATTATTATTTCAATAAATTACGTAAGAACAGCCATAAATGAGATATTTCACACAAAAAGATTTTCGAAATTCCGACTAGGAATGGAAAAAATGAAAAGTTAACAAATTTAATATTATAACCAGAAAGGGTATTCTTAATTAACAAATTAGAGCCCTTTTTGCAAATTTTAAGACCAATAGTTTATGAGTTATTGCATTTTACATTTAAATTTCAACTATTCAAATTATGCATATTTTTATCTAATTAAGGTACCTACGTGGTCGGATTTTCGAAAATTTCAAAAATTTAAATAATCTATATCAATTTACAACTTAATAACAATCAGATAAAAATAATAATTAATGATAATTAATTTATTAATATTATAAATAAACAAAAGCAAGGAATAATTATATATTAATTGTCAAAACGTATTGACTATATATATCTATACATATAATATATGTGTGTATATATATATATATATGTAATTGTACATACGCACATTGCACGTAATTTATTGATTAATAAATAAAATTTTTTTAAGAATGTTGTTAAATAGTCTTTGAACTAATAAAGTATATAGAAAAAATGAAAAAAGGGAACCATAATTAAGAAATATAAAAAGAATAAAAGCGCGTAACAGATTAGCATGTAAATACTATATCTATATAGATGGTTTAATCATAAATCTTTAAAAATAAGAAAAACTAGAGACGAGAAAAATATGGGGATTAAAGGAAACATATAAGAAAACCATGGAGCAGCGGCCAAAACAATAAAATCATAAATTATTAATAATTTTTTGGGAATAAAATTTAAAAAGACGAGCAGCGTGGACCTGCTTACATCGGCGCCGAAGCGCAAACTGTAGGAGAAAAATACAGCAGTTGACTGTAAACCTCGACTGCGATTGTCTCACTACCGCATCCCCACTACAATACATACAAGCAGCTCGCATATGCTACATTGTCGCGCCGCTTGTGTGAGTGAGCCAAGTATACTCGCTCGCAAAAGTTTTTAAGTTCTACATTTTTAAAAATTTTAAGCATATAATTGATATTTCACATACTAAAATAATACTAATGCAGTTTAACTAGATCAATATTTTTTACATATTGTAGCAAAAATCTCCTTCTAACTTACATATTACTTACCATAAAAAAAAAATTAATATATACAAAATTATTATTACTTAAAATAATAAGTGATAAAGAGTTACAATTTACTTCTATTATTATTTTTGAATAAGAATGAAATAAAAAAAAAGTAATATATTAAATTAATATCAAAAGTTCTAACTAGTAAGATAAATAATAAATTCTGTGAAACTGAGTATGAAAAAGAAATTATTGAAATTAATGCAGTTATTCGAATATGTGTAGTATTTCTGCATCAAAAGATGGACAGAACAAAGTGAAATTTTACTAACAATGACAGAGTTAGTAGAGCAATGAGCTCGTATGTTTGTCATTTATTAGCACCAAAATGGTAGCCAAACAGTAATCTAATGCATTGAGAATTCAAGTAAAAAAAAAAAAACAAAAAATAAGAAAAAGAAGAAAAGACATACATACGTATATATAAACATATATATATTGTGACTTACTCATTTGACTTTGTACAATACTATAGTCGACAATATATTGACTTATATTTAAAGGCACATATTTCAACTGCAAAATAAGTAAGTAATATAGAATAAAGGAAAGAATGTTGTGAATAAAAAAAAAAAAATTTTTCTTACTAGTTTAATATATGACCGAATTATGTTATAAAAAAAAAAAAGAATAAATTAATAATTGATGATTCACAAAAAAATGTCATTCTTATTCAAAAAAAGAAATTATTAAATAAGAGTCATTGTTGTAAACAATTTTAATAACATGCATGTAAGAGTATAATAATGTAAATATGTTAGAATGAGATGAGTTCTGTAAATTTATGCAATACGCATATATTATATTAATTGTAAAAAGGCTTTATAACCGTAACTATAAGGATGAAATCAAAATGAAATTGTAATAAAAATATAGACATAAAAATTATTAATATTAATAATAATAAAAAATACAAGACAAAAAAAAAAGAAGAAGAATATTAATAAAAAATATATAAAGAAAAACTTTCATAAGACATAATAATACTAATAACAAAAAGAATAAATCAGAAATATGTAAAAAAAAAGGAAATAAAAAAAAAAAAAAAAGAAAGAAGCAGAAGATTTTAACCATTGACAAATACGTCTAATTGGACAATGATATTTTCGCGAGGATGATAATCAATCTTCAGCAGTAGGACATTTTAAATTTTATCACAAGAAGTACGAGTAATGTATTGGATAAAATAAATGCGTATCTGCGAAAGCAACGAAATTATTTGAAGATCGAAACCTAGCCACATTATAAATATACATAGATAGATTTAAGTATATTATAAGTAGTATTATTAATATAGTTAAACAGGAAAATATATAGCAAAAAAAATATATTCAAACAAATTTGTTCAGAAAACAGTTAAAGGTATAGAAAATATCCAGTATCGTATAATTTTAATATTGTATTATTAAAATTAGCGACAACTTACAAATTTTTAATCAATTTAACATTTTTTTTATGAATCTCGATTAAGCATATCAGATATTTTGTATAATAAAAAAGTAATTAATAGTAATAATCTAATACAGAAATTACAAGTAAATTAACTAATTATTTATTTAATGATAATAGGGTAAATATTACAAATATATTAAACAGTACCAAACTAAATATTTCGACTGTAATAGAAACTCAAAATTATAATATAAAAGAGCATTCGACCATATTATTATCCACTAGAAAGGATTTACGTGAAATATTAATATTAATAATTATAATTATAATATGGAGGATTCTCGTGAGACGGGGGGCCCCTTTTACTAATCAAAATAGACTGATTTTAGGTCCAATAGCATCATCATCACCAACAACCAGCCAGCCTTTCAATTCTGAAGAATTATTACAAGTAATCAAATTCTACAATTCTGATTATCGTCGAAAACTAGAGGAAAATCGAACAAAAGAAACCGGATTATAACCTTTAGCTATATCACCACATTCAACATATATATTGTTAAAATTATTACTGCTTTTATGAATCAAAACGAAACTGTCATTATTTTACTACTAATTATATTGCGATTGAATTTTAGAATTATTTAATTACCGTTTACATTGTAAAAAAAAAAAAAAAAAAATTATAATATTGCTACGAAACTATTTATTGTAACAAAAAAAATTACTACTCAAAATGTATGAAAATATGTATGTAATTATAAGAAAAATATTGTATATGCGCAAGAATGTATGAAAATATGTATGTAATCGTAAGAAAATATTGTATATGCGCAAAAATGTATGTAATCGTAAGAAAAATATTGTATATGCGCAAAAATGTATTAAAATATACGTCGAGGGCGACGTTTTGCAAAAACCCCGGACGTGTTACGTGTGGATACACGTCACGGATGTATTAAAATAAGTAAATTGTTTGTTCGTCGAAAATGCTGACCATTCAGGTCATTAAACGGTGCCACGCGACTTCGCAACTTGAGCATCGGTGCAACCTGAAGCGCAAGGATCAGCTAAGCGCCCCTCCGATTACACTTGTATATAGGTCACCAAACTTATATAAAAGAAGACGGTAATAAACAAACGAGAACGAAAAAGTGAGAAGTGAAGAGAGAAGACAGAAGTGACATTTTACGAGTGGATTCAACGCGAAGACACGGAGACACGATATCGCCAGGATCATTCTCCCTACAGCCTTAACGAAAAAACGCAAGCCAACCAAAGCACTAACACCTGGAAAACCTGGAGAACAACAGAACAACAGAACAACAGAACAACAGAACAACAGAAGAACAGAACAACAGAACAACAGAACAACAGAACAACAGAACAACAGAACAACAGAACAACAACTCATCCACCTCTTTACACTTGTACTCGCTGAGTTTTAGATTCAACGAGCAGCGGTAACCACGAAAAAACGATACAGACGTTACCGTTCAAACGTAACATTATTTCACTATGGAAATGTTGTTATTATTATTTGAATAATTACATTCTTTGTTCTTTACGTATTATCGAAATTATTCATCAATTTTTATACTAAATACTCGTTCCATTTTTTTTCATCGTTATGTTCAGGGTAATAACGAAACATGGAATAATTAAAAATAACAATGAATCAACGATCGAGAGAAAGCTTTTATTATTTTCATGAAAAAATAGTATTTATGCAAACAGCATTTAAACTAGTCTATTGTATTGATTTATTTTTAAATCAATATGAAAACAAATATTTAAATGGTTGAGCTTTCTGTATTATTTATATAACCATCAAATATTGATTATGTGAAACGAATAATATACATATATAGCATATTTAAAAATAATATAATAATGAGAGAATTTTTATTTTTGTTTCAGGTAAGCATTTTATTGTTGTACGTCGATAACTATAAATCAGCTGTTAAATAAGAAACAACTTTGTAAGTAAATATTCATATATATATTTTTTATACAATAATAAGGATATGTTATAAATTTAGAAAGGAATATGAAAGTCACTGTTTTAATAGTAAAATTAAATACAATAATTTATAATTTAAATATTTTAAAACTGCATCTCTGATTCTTGTCTTTGAAAGTCCAACGAAATACATTTTCACTTTTCTAAGCGAAAATAACTCATCGTGCTTTCTAACTTTTCCAAAGACGAATAAATTATCTTTTCTTAGACAATTTGTGCACTTTTTTTATCCCTTGTAGCGTGTGAATTTATCTCAATTGAAACACACATGACAGATCGAATTTATAACGTTTTACGTAGGTATATAGTGAAACTTTTCTTTCTCTATACTTGTGGGTGACCTCTTTTAGATCCTGGAAAAGTAAAAATAACTTCCGACAGAATCCATTTCCTCTTGTGGAATAAAAGGAGCATTTTCGCACTTTCATTATTCAACACTTTTTTTCTCATTACCATTTACCTACTATAAAATAAAATAAAAGGACTTTTTTTCAAATTAAAATTCGTTCAATTACTGAAAAAGGTATAAAAACAAAAAAAAATTTAATTCCTAAGTTAATATTTGAATTCTATATTAAGCCAGATCTTTTAATCTAACAGAGACTTTCCTATCTTAACTTCCCGGAAATGTGACGAATTCATTCTATATTTAACGTATCCAATTTTGCTTTGCAAATAAATTAGTAAAAGTTTCTCGTATATAGGCCAACTTTATAGTCGGAATTAGATAGCATTTAATTAATACAATTTACTATAGATTTATTTTTTCAATTCACGTAGAATTTTAAATTTGTAAAGTGTGGAGATAAGTTTTTTATTAGATTTTTTGAAATGTTTACGTCGATAATTCTTAAAGAGAGCATTATCAACGGTTCATTGACCTCTTAAGAATATGAAACTTTGATAAATAATCAAAAGTAAATAAGTAATTTAAACATACAATTCATTGAATACATTTTAGAATATATATAATAATATCTTTATGGAATGCATTGAATCATTTTCAAAATTATATTAAACAGTAAAAAACAACAATTTTTTTCTTACCATTATCACAACGTTTCCTAATTTTGTAAACTTGAATGTTAATAAACATTTTTAAATATATAAAATATAATAAGTAAAATAAAATATTTTTCATATTAGAAAAAAAAATGTAATAACAATGAATTGTTATGGTGATGTAAATAAACGTGTTTTCGATTATGTAGAGCAGTGTCTTTAATAATTAGATTATGGATGATATAAAACATTATTCTTAGTTGACTGGTTTGTTAAGTGTCTCTTTCGATGTTTCTACTAAATATAAAAAATGAATCTAAATATTTATAGCTTATCGGAGTCTGTCTTGTATTCAAATTGTAATTTAACATTGAAAACTAACACATTGAAAAATTAACTTGAAATACGAGAGATACACACAAGTCAACGATCGGAAGGACGACAAGATAATTGAGTACGTTCGAAAAAAAATATGAAACAATCGTCGAATAAATATTAACAGCACTAAAAATGAATGAGTATATTCAAAGTTGTGGAAAGCCTGAAATTGAAAAGGTGCATCACAACAGAACGTCGAGTTAGAAGAGATAAAGAATCGGCCCCTCTCTAACCGCGCAACGTTCCCACGTGTCTCCTAAGACTCATGAGGTAAAGTGACATAAAAAGTTGCGAGAACCCAAGAAAGCACGTTTTTCCGTTCGGCAAACACAGACGTAGAGGCATCACACACACACACACTCACACGCACACATATGTAAGAGCAAGCAAGCAAGCAAGCACAAGGCAAGTCCCGCGAACTTCTCCATCTTGGGATTTATGTGACGACCGCGGCACACGTACGTATAACGTAGAAACGCTAATAATATTCACTTCCTGCAAGTCCGACGCTTTAAATCACCATGGCGTCTCTCTTCCCTTCCATCCCTCTCCTCCCCCCCCCCGTCTGCCCCGCTCACGGCATTGCGAGTTTTCCACGTTATTCCGCGCCTTTTCCTACTCTCCTTTTTCCTCTTCTTCTTCCTCTTCTTCTTCTTCTCGTTCGCTCTATCCCTCGTGGCGTGGTTCGTCTTTTTCTCGCTGCTCACACTACTATACCTACTGCGGGAAAAGCGAAATGGCAGTTTCCGCGAGAGGCCAACCACCTTCGCGCCTTCTCTCCCCGTTCTCTCTCTCTCTCTCTCTCTCTCTCTCTTCCTTTTATTGCATTTCTTTTCTTTCCGTGCGCGAGCTCTCCGCATCTTCCGGTCTGCGCACGCAACTGCTTTTTATTACCGTGCCGATCTTATCGCGCTTAGACACACACACACACACGCATGTATATATAGAAGTATACACACTCACGTGCGCATCTCGTTTTAACGACGGCGCCGTAATTTATTTCCGTTTTTTCTTGGATCCGGCCGATCATGAGCGAATTTTCCAACTTACTATACGTTCATTTTTTTATTTTTATACCTTTGCGCTGCTCTCTCTCTCTCTCTCACTCGTTTTATCTCTTTAAACAGGAATTTAGTGCCTTGCCGTGGAAATATATTAACCTCGAAATTTCTTCGTTTATATATATATACATGAATTACGTTTAAACAAACATTATTTTTATTCACATCGTTCTTTTTTCGCGTGCTTTTAATGAGAGAGATTTTCGTTTCAAAGGAACAAAAGTGAAAGTTTTTAGGAGCTATGGCTCTTCATCGTCCTTTTACGTCAAATAAATTGTTTTTACGAAGTCCTTTATAGAAACGATAATAGGAAGTGCAGCAATTTAGTCTGGGTGAGGCAATGAGTTGTTACGTGGTAATGGTTATACTTTTTATCGGGATGTTTTTTTTTTCCTTCACGTGTCACGCATCAGATTTCTGTGCTACAGCAAAAAAATACAGCTTACTTCCATTAACAGCGTTACTTCTATATGGTTCTATGGTTATCTAAGTTTCTATGAATCGCTTTTTAAGGAGCAAAGATAACTGTAATCTCGATATATTTTCATAAAATCATCTATTTTAATCTTAAATTGTATATAATTTATTATTTTGTTTGCTCAATAGTAGAGGGATAGGACAACCTATATATAAGAAAATAATGGAACAGAGATTTACGGAGTTAATTGTAATTTGAAAAAATGTTATTGCAAACTTTAAAAATTAAATGTTTTTTCATAGTTTATATAGACATTATTTTAATGTCAGTTTTAAAATTATAAACATATCTTCTTTGTAAATAAATAATAAAAATTCAATAAATGATCGACGCGGCTAATATAATCAACATATCATTGAAATTAACTATTTTGCAATGAGAAATATACAAATAGAATTTTCCGCATAACTTAAAGAAATTAATTAATTACAAATTTTCCTATTTTCAGATATATATTATACAGGTATAAATGTAATTACTATATAAATATAGAATTAAAGATAAAACTGAAAAGTGAGGAAAAAAGCAATTACTGCTAGAAAATCTTAACAGAGTTGAATATATTATTCAACTTAAATAGAATCTAATCTAACAAAACCAATTATAACACTTGCAATTATAAATTATTATTTCCTTAAAACAATATTACATTATTTTCATTTAATTATTACATTTTAAATTCAAATTACGATATTTTAATGTAAATATATGTAATGTATATATTATTATACAGAAGCTAGAGGATCATTTAAATATGTATTCAGCAACATATATAGGTATGTATATTTCGCATGAAAATCGATCGATATACATGGTATAAAAAAATACTTTAAAAAAGAAGTATGTATATCATGACGTCGAATCTGCAGAGTATAAATAATTGATTAAAAATTCAAATACGGTTAAAGTTTCTCTGGCCCATTGCATAACTTACGTTTGAAATTAATTCTATCGTACGTAGAGATCCTCCTCCTCCTCCTCCTCGGACAAGAAAAGGTTGCGAAGCTCGATATACGGGAGAGAGCCGAATAAACGGATTTAAAAAAAAAAGAAGAGAGAACGAAAATAAAAACTAAAAAAGGGGAATCGGCTTTTCGTAGGCGTGCGATACGAATTGCAAATTTGTGCGGGCAAAAGAAAACGAGAGGTATAGACGTTACCTCCTGTATTACCGATTTCGCGCTAGTGTGTGTACCAATCGTCGGATCTTCCATCTCACAATGTACGCGCATTACACATGCGTAATAGACGGTTGATCCGCACGAACGCTACAAGTTAAGTAATCGTTGTCTGCCTGATTTTCGGTCCACCTTCGTGAATTCCTCTGCATACGCGCGCGCGCGTGTGTGTGTAGGTGTATATACATATATATATATATATATATATATATAAATACCGAGAGGTTTACCCGATATCGATCGACGCGTACACATAAATTGAGATTCACGTGACGCCCGTTACACGAGGGTGTTTTCTGTATCGTGGATTGAACTTTATGTTGATTCCCATGTGTACATCAGTATATATATAAAGGACTATATGATATATATTTCCATTCTCAATATACCTGTACACGTATATAATATCTTTTGTAATTTTATGGATGTAAAATTATCTGGCGTTAAAAATTCGTTTAAAATTATTAACACCGCGTACATTATTTTTTCTTTATTAAACTAGTATGAGGTTTACTTATTAATCGATCACGTATACGTAGTAAAAATTAATAGAAAAGATTATAATCTTCATTTATTATGCGGAAATGAAATTGAATATGCAGTAGAATAGGATATATATATAGGGGTATGAGAGAGGAATGGATATCGATATCTTAGAACTTTCGCTTCACTTTATGCAGTCTGGTGTTAAAAATACGCGTGATATTTTTATTTTTTAGAAATATCCGTGGTAAATTAGTTATCGTTAAGTTACGTTTAATGCTTTTTTGTTTCAAGCTAATACTCATAGAATTAATGCAAATTTGTTATACTTACATAACAATGTGTTTTACTGTATTAAACTTAAAGTAATGTTTAATGTAATATGCACTAACTATGTTAGTTGGGAAAATATCGAATAACTAAAAATACGTACATAATTTGCATGCGGTGGAAATATATACACACACGTCGAGAAAAATATTAAGCACACTTGGATAGGAATCACACCAATTTAGATTGTTTGGCACATATACAACCGCCATTTGAAAAAGCGAGCTTATTAAATATTCAAGATCGATAGGATCGCGTATAATCTAACAAATTCGAGAACGATCGTCGAGAAATATATCGCTTTGATCATTGAATAATCCATTAAAAAGAAGAATTTGGCAAGACATGTATAGATAGGAATGTGTGTATAGATATGTGTGTATAGAGGTCGCTTACATACCGACCGGTCGTCGTGTATAATGTATGCCTATATAGCGGTAAGGAAAGAGAGCTCGATTCCCTGAGCCTTGACCATGAAAACGTACCAAGTGGCGTATTGCATAACTACGTAGTCAAGTGCCGGCGACGCGCCCCAGACAACCCGGGTTTACGTGTGTCTGCGTCTCTCTCTCTCTTTCTCTCTCTGTCTCTGTCTCTCTCCGAGTGTGTGTGTACACACACGATCGGCTGCCTCTGTAATATTCTGGATTGGAGAGTATACAGGAAGGCCACTGGAAAACTTTTTCTTCCTCTTTTGCCGTCCCCTTCTTTCTTTCTTTCTTTCTCTCTCTCTCTCGGTCTTGTTTCGCTTCAGTATGTTCGGGTTCGTATTTGCTTTCGAGATTCTTCTTTTTTCCCCTACCACGGTTTTTATTTTTACTTCGCAAAGTAACGTTAATAGATTCTTTATTGAAATGTTACATTGTTGAATTTTCTTTTTGTTTGAAAAAAGTTTGGGGGGAAAAAAATTAGTTAGATATATTTATTCAAATCGTTGGAATTTGCATCTTACGTTAACTGGATTAGTAAAAAGTCTCCAAGACTTTTAGTAAGGGGAATTTAAAAGAGGGGAGAAGCTGAATTAGTAAGCTCGAAACAAATCTGGATAAGTTTAAGTATTCTACATCAAAGCCCTGGAGGTGGGGGACTTATCTTTATTCATTGAATTCGTTCAAAAAACCAGCTTCGAATTTCGAATACTAATTTTTCTGTGAATTGTAATTTTATAGGCAAATTACCAGTCGAATTGAATTGATTTTATAATAAATATTTAAAATTTCCACGCATTACTTATGGAAATTAGTTTATCGAACTAATTAATTGAATATTATTTTCTCATGCATTCGCTACTATATTTGAATTATTATACTACATTCTTTTAGGAAAGCAGAATAAATTGTGGACGTGCATTAGATTCTCGTATTTATACACTAATAAACGTAACATGTTCAGAAAATTTAAATTAGCTTCACAATATAGGTATAATAACTGAAACAATAATTGATATTTATTATTTTACCCGCATTTATATTTGTTCATTATACGTGTATCATTATTGTTCAACAAATCATTATCGCCATATTTCAATTTAATAGAAATAGAGCTGCATGTGTACACTTTTGTTTTTTACTACGGGTACAGAGTTAGGTTGAGAAAATATAAAATAATAATTTTTAATTTATAAACAGCACGTAGTTCTAAGGTTTACGATATAATTATATAATTATATTAATGATATTTTGTGCGTATAAAATTAATTTAAATAAAACGACGAATAAATGAATAGTTGATTAAGTGAAATATTTTTGATAAATAAAATAAAAGAAGGGGAGAGGTTTGTAAAGTATATAATAAAATTGTAGCTCCTGGCAATAAAAATTTCATTATAGTGTAGACAAAGAAATCTCTTTTACTGGCCCCCGCAAGCATTCCGATCTATGCCATCCCTGGTTTTCCGTAGCTGCACATGGCTAATACATAGCGCTATCGGTGGGATCGATTCTCCACGTATGCGTTGCGCGCCGGGTCTATCTCCTCTCTATCTTTGTCGTGCAACGTGAAACGTGAACCTCTGCTTCGACAAACCACTATTTTCTCGAGATATTTTTCCTCTGTTTGCGATGCACTGTATATATATACGTATGTCTGTCCGTCTGCCTGTCTGTCTGTGTGCTTTGCGAACAACTTCATCTACTTTTTGTTTCCTTCACTCTTCGCGTAAAAATCTCGACTTCAAACAATTGCATTATTGCGTCAAAGTGTAGAGATAGATAATAGCGAGTTTCGAATTATGATAAAAAAAAAATACTTTTATTTTATTTAACACTGTGTAGAGTACGCGAATAACTTTGTTTCAAGAATTTCAAAACTGCCTAGCAGTTAATTCTTTGTGGATAAATTGAAATATAGACAGTGGGACAGTAGAACTTTAGCAAACAAAAATTGATCTTACAAATTTAAGTAGATAGAAGCACTTTTTTTTCTATTTTTCAAAATTTTCTATGAATGAAACGAAACTTTATTGCATTAGCGACATTGATTCATATTTGTACATATGCGGTACTCTATTTCGAATCTTTTAGATACATAAAATGTTAGATGTGTTTATGTATTACAGATAAAATCTTTTGAGAATTTCAAATCCAAAAATAAATACGTCTTGAATTCTTTAAGTGTATATACCGAATGCTCCACCCACACGTTACAACCAAGATCACTTGTCCTTGCAATAGGACCAAACAGTTGAAAAGCATTTATCTACTTCTATTCAGACTGGGGAAAGTTCATTCCATCAAAATGCTTTCTTTATCCATTTATAAAAATAGACAAGAATGAGCCTTGAACAAGTATATATCAAGAATAATAAATTGTAGAAATAAAAGTAAAAAGGGAAGCATAATGAAATAGAGAATTAAATTTAGTAAATTACAATTGAAATTCCCTTACGAACCCAGTTAACATTAATTTAAATACACTTGAATTCTAGTTTCAGTGTACCACGAATGCTCGTCTTTTCACTTGCGCACTAGGTGTAACAACCAAATTCCATACCAAGTAAATGCAAACTTGTTCATATACATATATATGTTATATGTATGCATGTATATATACACGTAAGAGAGTACAGTGCACTCGGAAAAAGACAAGGACAGTGTCGGACTCATTTAAGTGTGCATTGCCATAAACACATCTAAAGGGAGAGAGAGAGAGAGAGGGAACGAGTTACACAAGCACAGAAAGCGCAGTAGCATATACGTGTGTATGTATACGTACGTAAGCGCGGCGATGCGAGGCCACGACCTTGCCTTTAAACCTTGCGAACAGCTGTTCACCGCAACGCGAGGCTATAGGCTCGTATATCGTGTGTGTCGCGTGCCCGAGCGAAATACGTATTGTGCACACGTGTGAGAGCATATAAGAGGGGGACTCTTGTATACGAGTAAGTCGTCGCGGTGTGCGAACGCTTATATACCTACGTTTCCTTATACTTCCATCCTCGGATCATAGTGACGACGACATGATCGTTTTTTTTACGGAGGTACACGGGCCACGGCGCTGAGGAGGAAGGGACAGTTGTTGTTCACTCAAGGGTACTTAGCTTGTTAAACTTAAAAATTCATTTTTCGGATGGATTTTACATCAAAATTCTTTTTTTCTTCCGATATTATTGTTTTTCTTTTTTTGTTTCGTTGATTTTTTTACCTTTTTAGGTGCCAGCTGCTAGCTTTAACTTTAGGAGGGACTGTTTACAAGGATTTTATTGATCGCGAGAGCTCGGAATAATTGCGGTGTGCTTTTCTTTTCTTTTTACTGTTTTTTTTTTTCTTTTTTAAGAAGAGATATGATTGCGGATTGCGAACTAGGAAATTACATAAAATTTTATTGAAATAATACAACCGACCAGCCTGTTATATCTCGGTACATGCTACTTTGCAATTTTGGTTTAATTATACTGTTAAAAATTGTAACGAGTACACACGTATACACACTATCTATATATACATAACAATGTAATTTTAATATCAAAGAAAACCTGCAATCTTTGAGTCATGATATAAATAAATTTGTAACATTCGTTTTTTCACAACTATTTTATAATATATTCTCTTCGAAAACATGTACCTCGCTTCACCCATTTGATCTACATTACATCTAAATTTTATACCAAATGAATTGCTTACGTCACGTTGAAAAAAAGTAGGTTTCAAACAAGTTTTCATGCATTTACGTTTGCAACGTAACCATTTTTAAAATGTACTATTACATTACGACGTAACATCAATAATCAATTAAATATTTAACTATTCATATTTAAAGTAACTTTCTTCAAATTACGTATATATATCTATTTATAATCCATATATAAAAATTATCTTACATACCGTTAATTACAACATTATTTAATATGTCACAACGTAATTTTATATAATACACGCCATTTATGATCTCATATATAAAACCACGTATATACATGTAATTACAATGCTTACACCGCACCGTTGATTCGTTGATGGTAGATGCATCTTCATTTGAGATCCTACATGATTTATCACTACAAAAATTTTACTTTTTATTTATTGTTAAATATTTTCTACGCTAATGAATAATGGTCGCACCGGAAAAAATATAAATTAGAAAAATGACAATTAATTGAGAAAGTAAGAAGAATAAAAGAGAGTTACTAACGCAAATGCAATTGCGCATATATATAGAGAGACTTGCGGAAGTTTGCTTACGCGACGGCGATCGATGATGATCGAGCTTCGAAACACATGTATACTCCACGTATCTGTTCACATATACAAATATATATTTAGACGGTTCTTTCGCAGGTGTTGTTTTCTTCTTTTTTTCGTTCGAGTTGTGTATTCAGGTATTTTCTCTTACATAAAGTTGATCTATAAGTCAAATTGGAAAGTCGGCGTTGAATAAGTGAAATCATACTCTCTTATATATAAATTGTATCGATATGATTTATTATTTTATATACATTTGATTTGTTACTCGAGATCGTTGTCGAGGCTCTTTATTTTTACCACTTCTATTCAATTTTAACGTTATTAATCGCCGTAAGGTTTTTCTGGCCGTCTACAAAAATAACAATCCCACATTTGAATTTTTCTGGAAATCGAAACAGTCTGCGTGTACATTGTGAAATCGTAATAAGGAACATGAGAGTACGATATTTAAAATATTGTCAAAGCCAACGAATGAATTGAAAAATAAAGAAAATACACTTATATGTGGCTAAACATATAATTTTCATAAATGAATTAAAAATTTAGTTTTGAGAGAAAAAAAAACTGTTTTAAAACGTCTGATTCGACTGGTATATCTCCTTTGAACTCGTAACGATCCTCTACTCATATATATAAAAAGGTAAACGCATTTGAAAACACATTTGTAGGATTGGAAATACGATTCTGCCTTTTTCATTTTAGAGACGCGCGCAAAAAGCATTGAAGAGTCGCATGATGTTCTTTTGACGAATTTATAAAAAAAAAAGGAAAAGTAGACTGGGCAAAGTAATTCGGAAAAAAGGCTATTTTCACTACGGGCAAATGGGTTTTTCTCTTAATCAAAGCCCAGACGAGTCGGGAAAACCCGCGTGAAACGACGAGAATCGAGAATAATATTAGCCTGGGGAACGGCCGAACGGCGAAGTGGGAAGCTAATACCGACGAAAGAGGATCGTATCGACTTTGCATATTTATTATCGAATTTCAAAGGGGTTATCAATTCACCGCTAAAGAGTGAGAAGGGACCCGGATAAAATAAATTCTAGCATGCTTTTAACCATCGGTGGATTAATATTTGATGAAATAGATCCTAAAACATATTTCTTAATGTTGATGTTATTACTTTTCTAGTATTCGAAATATACGTATTCGAAATTCGTCGATCGCTTCAATCCTTTCTCCTATTGTGTGCTTATAGTAGTCCATAACGAATCAGGAGACAAAAAATAATTCAAAAAATATATTTGAAATAAAGAAGGTGGGAAGAGACGTTATGAGAAGAAGCTCGTTATCACGGAAACTCAAAGAGATTTGGTGAGCCGAAAAAAGAAGCGGGGGTTGTTGGGACAAGAAGCGAAAATAAGTGAGAGGCCTCGCGCTTCGTGGCGAAAATCGGGTCGAGGCAAGGAAATGAGATAATAAGCACGATAAAAGCCGGGTAAATAGCTCGGTAAGTATATACGAGAGGGAGGGACCGAAAGAGAGAGAGAGAGAGAGAGAGAGAGAGAGAGAGAGAGAGAGAGAGGATGAAAAGACGAAGGGTAAAAAGAGCCTCGCGAGAGGTAAGGAACGAGAGGCTCTTTGGGATCGTTTTCGCCTCGACCCCGAGTACCCGCGACGGTGACACTTTACCAACGTATGTGTGTGTGTGTGTGTGTATATATATGCTAGCTTCTCTTGGATCACCACAAGAGACGACTCTGCTTTACCTTTGACTTGGAGGTGCGGCTTCTTTTTCGCTCTCCCTACTCTTTCTCTCTCTCGGTACTTTTGCTTGCCCTACTATGAAAACTGTAAATGTCGACTTTTCCTTATTCTTCTAGTGTCTTTCTTCAGAGTATTGATTTCCGAGCTTCTTCGTGGTACGCACGTTCAACATTGGGAAATGATAATAATATTCCTTTTTAATTGAAATGTTACACGTAAAGTAGGATAAGTTCTTCTTTATTTTTCTGGATATATTAAATAATATATTTGTTCACGTTTATCGTTAAATGGTGAATAATGTATTTTGCCCGAATCGATATGCGTATAATTGTTTTCAAATTCATAAAGCTAAATTTTGATGAAGGGATGAAACCCAAAGTTTCGGGTAAACACTAGACACCGCTAGACACCGTATATACACCACGTCTCAACTCATAAGGCACATCGCATCAACCTCTCTCTCTCTCTCTCTCTCTCTCTCTCTCTCTCGCTCTATCCTTTTAGAAGCGCATTTACTTATATACATATTTAATAACAACTCGTATCCCTTGCAATAGACCGAGCATGTAGAGATACAGAGAGGCACACACACGCACACATAGTTAGCGGATTAGCTAAGACGAGAGGCGCATAAATTTTCCGGACTCGCACGAGCGAGCACGCGCGCAATCATTATCAACAGGAAGTTATTCGGTAACGTTTTATCTCTCACGGCGTATAGCGATGACGTTGAGCCGCTCGACCGGGCGAGCTGCGGGAGAGCGCCTGTATAACGAGCTCGAGACGAAAAAAGGATACGAGAGGGACAGGATCGAAGGATACAGCGGGGAGACGAAGGAGAGACGACGGGAAGGAAAAACGTTTGCACGGCTGGCGAGCTTTCCTCTCCACAATATTAGATAATGCTATACCATGCGGGATTTCGAATCTATGGAAAAGGACGTCCTTATGGATTAACCGATATTTATCCTTTGAATTTACTTTTATGGGATCCAGTTCTACATACACAAACACACACACACACACACACACACACACACACACACATATATCCACCTAATACCGTATAATTTTCAGCTTTCGTTATTAGATTTTTCAGTGTTAAACAGATTAAATTTTCGATATCATAATTCACTCGCGAGAGATCGTTCAAATCGATTTGAATGCTCATTTATTTTTCCGCATCCAATATGTATACAAAAAGATAATATATTCACCTTTTTTTTTAAAAAATTGTAAAATAATATTTGGAATTAATAAATGAATATTGTATCAATAAATCAATATGTACAAAATTGTATTTTTAGCATTGCTAAAATTCAAATTGGTACAACAAAAGATATATTATGGAAATACATTAATAAAAGCATTAAAAATATATTAAAAACTTGATATCAATAAGATTAATGTTTCCACGCCTTGAATTGAATATCAAATAATTCACTTAAATAAGATTATAAGGGAGCTTCATTATTTCTCAAAAGAATAATGAACTCCCAAAAATATATTCATACCGGCGGTGCTACAAAATTATCTCTCGCTGTATATATATATATATATATATTCATCCCTTGAATTTATAAGACAATGAGAAAAGAAGAAAAAATTACATCAAGACAACCAGAATACATAGTATTCTCTAGAAACGTCGCCGCAAAGTCAAACTAAACTTGAAAGAGAGAAAGAGAGAGTATATATATAAGAAGACATTGGTTGGCGCGCTGGGTCGCGATGTGCTCAAAAGATGGAACGAGGAAGAAGAAGAAGGAGGAGAAGAAGAAGAAGAAGACGACGAAGGCGAAAGGAATGAGAGAGACAGAGGGGAGGCTCATCAAAGAGGCATTGAACCCGCAGATATTCCGCGTGCTCGCGCTCGTGCGGACCACCGTGTTCATATATATATATGTATGCACATACGTGCGCGCGTTTGCACCTACATACCTCTATCCCCACTCAAATCGTTCGATGCAAATCGTCCAGCCGCTTTACGACACAACCTGCGGCCTGAAATTCGATGGGCCTCGATAAATAAATATGGATATTACGCCTCGTAAAACCCGCGCCTAGACGTTGCCCGGGCTTTATTGCAATGATGCCTTCTTCGTTAGAGAATCCCTTTTCGCACTGTCTCTCTTCTTTCCTTGCTTTACTTATATATTCCCTTTTATTTTTTTAACGATTCAGTCTCCAGTGTTTCGGCGATTATTTTTTTTTAGACATCAACTCGAAGATAATGTACATTTATCTTTCGCTGTATAGATTAACGATTTTTCAACACTTCAATTTTTCTTTTAAATTGCAAATTCATTTTTCAAACGTGGTTTTACAGTCTAACGGGAGTCGATCGATTTTTATCACTTTATCGAGTGATAAATTCATTTTTTATAGTAATTCAATTTCATCGCCTTTTTTTTTGTTCTCTTTGTTCCAAATTAGATTCTAGCGTTTTATTTTATAAGATTGAATAAATTCTAATTTTTACAATAGATTTTCTTTTTTTCCCGCTTATAGGCGAGAGAGAAAAAAAAGCAAGTTATTTTATAATACTATCAACGTGAGTGATTTTAAACTTTTGTAACAAAGAGTTTTTTTTTCCGTGCATTTTACATTTGCTCGAGTGTCAATGAGATGAGAGGGTAATGTACACGTTGTGTAATGGTTCCGTTGCTGCTCATTGTATGTGAATGTTATTGTTCACGAGACTCGGAAGGAGATGTGTAATTCTTGCGTGTGATATTGTAATGTTATGTGTACATTAAATTAATACATGAAAGAAGAAACCATTATATTACAATTATATTCTCACTTGTTCACGTGTATACTGAAAAAAAATTTATTATCTGTTTACTATAATAAATAAACAATTAGACAAACTGCTGGAATCATAAAAAAAAACAAACTGACAATAAGGAACTCAACTTTTAGAATAAAAGCTACAATAGCACATTCTTTGATGCTGTCTCGTATAGTTACTTCATATATTTAAATTAATTATATTTTTTAAAGTATACGCTCAACTGTCAAATCAAATACATAGAAAATATGTAAATGTCGAGGTAAATATAGAATAATAATGCATCAAAATAATAATAAAATGTGGTTTATATGGTAAATGCCAAAAGTATTACTCAAGAGGTATCACGGTCATTAACCAAATAAATAAATAAATTAATAAATAATAAATAAATAAATACAGTTTTAAGAAATATTACAGTCATTGCATAAATAATTAAACAATAGATAAAAAAAATAAACAAGCAATAGATAAACAAATATACAAAATAAATAAATATTAAATAAATAAATGAAAACAATATAAATTAATATATGGATAGAATCAATGTAAAATATTTTTTTAAAATAAAATTGTATTTAGTGGTAAATAACGAATATTTTTTACATTCTCAGTGCAAATTTCTTTCTTGATGGAAATAAATAGGATGCAATTAATAAAGAATTCAATGCACGTATCGTGTAGGACAATAAAATAAATAGGTGTGATATACACGACGTAGACAAGTAAATCACTTTTACACGACACGGGTCGGACCTAAGACTAAACATTTTTAGTCTGCGTTTTCTTGACTATAAATTTAAATTTCCCGAATACTAGACACAATTACACGTACACTCCTGAATGTAATTCGCGAAATTTTTGGATCTTTAGACACATTAAAATGTTGAAAGAATTTACAAAATCGTTGAAAATTCGAAATATATACCATGTGTTTAAAACTGTGAAATAGTCGTTACTTGCAATTTCTTCGAACATTAAATTATAGTTCATGCCCATCGTTAAAATTACATTGTATATAGTAATCATTGACGCAATATTCTCTATCTATTACAATAATAACACGGGGAGAAGTGTTAAATACAATAAACATTTTGTTACCGATATTACTATCTTTATCTCCGTAGGTGTTTATGTATAATAGCGTGAAACATAATAGAATTATTACAGTATACGTATGTTGTTTCATAAAAACACAAAGTAACAAGTGTAAATAATCCTCATTACGTATTTGTTACAATAGCTTGTTTAATACTTTTTCTTTCTAAATTATATTGGGAGTTAAATATATTTAATTGCAAATTATTATCGAAGTAGTTTAAATTTTGTTTTAACAATATACAGTAACACGAGAAATTTCCAGTTTAAAAGAAAATTTTAATAATACATTACATAAATTATTGTAAGTTAACACTTTTCTCGAATCTCCTTTTCTCGCGTGTATCGAAGAAAAAGAAACCGATATAATTAACGTGTAAGATCACGATGTAATATGCACTCCGAGTAATAAAATCAGTAAATTCCATAATAGTAAAACTATCTGTATAAGGTTCACGCCGAGTAATAATAAAACTTTATTTCACCTGTCAAAATAATTTTTACCTTTGGATCATACAGTTAATAGACATATTGCACAAATATTTGATATAAAATTCACGTCAACTTGATATCCCACCTCTCTAAGCTCCTCGTCATTTATTAGCATAATCCTTACATTCACCTAAACGCTTAAATTACACCTTAAACTGTCAGCAGAGTATCAAAGACGCAACCTATCTATATATTTACTTAGTCTACTAGCGCTCTCGGTTCATACACATCTATGTATATATACATATACATATACATACGTGGATATAAAATTGTTTAAGAAAATAGTGATTCACTCCTCCTTTTTAAGAGTACAACAACCTCACACACGCGAAAGAGAGTAAGAGAAAGAACATAATTCTAGATGCGCGGGAGAAACACGACTCGTGCATAATCGTAAATCGATCCTTTTCTTCGTGTTCGCGTATATCTATGTATATCTCTTTCTCTCTTTCTCTCTCTATATATAGATATACATACACTGGATGCATATACGAGCAAGTTATCCGCGAGTGAAAGTTTCCCCACCAAGTTTCGAAGCACGTAATGTGTATGAGCGCACTGACAAATTGTGCGCGTTACCTAAGAGAGAAAAAGAGAGATAGAGAGAGAAAAGTTGTAATATCTACGTAATATATAACGGACTTACGCTCGGTACAACTATATATATATATATGTATTATACATATACAAAAATCGTGCGATGTGTCGTTCAACATTTTATTTTACCAATTGCCGAATTAATTTATTTTTCCTTTTCTCTCTCTCTCTCTCACTCACTATATATATATATATGTATATATACCGCGAGTGTCGAATTTCTGGAGGGAATCGTGATTAGCTTATATATACTTTATATACATAGGTGTTGCGTAAGATGTAAAAATTTTTTGGGTGGATGATTTAGAAGTACAAGAGACTTAGCTCTCGATGCAAATTACTTGTTCAGGAGATTCTAATGTAAATTACTTAACGTGGTGTGGCTGGATGAGACGAATAAAGTAATTGCATTAAATGATCGCGTATATATATATATATATATATATATATTTGATTACTAAATTAAAGGAGGGTATTATTCATGGCTTTTCGTCGAGCAGTTTAATTAATTAATCCTTTTATATTACTAATGTCATTTATATCTTTTCACTATTTTGAAAATGTGTTTGCTTCTCTTGTAACAACAAGTTTTATAATCGTGTATATTTGCGTGATATGTTGAGGCGCCACGTAACATTAGTTGAATCATATTTGAAATTTAAAAGTAATATTATATGCATGGTTTTATTAACGAAATAATTTTAAAGCTCTTACAAAATTCAACGTTTTATAATTTTCTCTTTTATTCAATATTATTAGGTGACTGTATCAAAGATAACAAAAAAATATATGCAATAATTTATTTTATTTGGAAATTTAATTGGATAAAAATTAAAAAAAAGTAATGGTTCCCAGTAAGTTTTGCTATCGTCGTTTAATAATTTTGCGCTGTACTTAATTATACTGTCATGAGCGAAATATATATACATATATAAATATATACCAAGATTTTTAACTGGCTCGAATGACTAATAAACAATTCTGATGCCAAAACCATATTTCCCGAGTCCCGATACCCGATAACCCCTATTAATCTCACCGATCCATACCACCTTTCCAAGAATTTTCTAGAATAACCGCGAAATGAAGCGCATCCTATAAATCCTGCCATTTACCTCGCTTATCCAGATGGCAGAATCCGCAAAAAGAAGAGGGAGAGAGAGAGAAAGAGTGTGAGTCAAAAAAATGAATTTCGTTGCATACAGTGGTACACGGTAGAATCAGCTCGTTTCGAAAGTAGCTCCTAATACACGCCCGGCGAGCAGAAAGTGGCATCAGACGTTCTCGGTGAAAAGCTCGCACGCGCGCCTCCCCGTACTGTAAAAAAGCCGAATCACGCCGGTGTATAGGTTGCGCAAGCTTTTCTCGCTTATCGAGGTGCTGCGGGCTGAATTGGACGAGGGTGATGGGGAGAGAAGCCAAGGCACGATTCGAATTTTTATCGTAGCCGCGTATAATTGAGCCGAACGAGACTCCGCCTCTCGAAAATCGAGATTGGTTAATGAAGCTGATGAGGATTTTGCGTAATCCCTATACACGCGATATTTTCTATGGGAATTTCTACGGAATTTCGAATTTTCTAACACACGGATATTTTGCATTTTCTAAATTATTTTATTCCCCGCTTATACGAGACATGTATATATTGTTACGCAATAATCTCGAATTTTCGTCTATCGTATAATTTTGATGATGCACAATTAAAATCTTTTTCATTAAAATAATTGTTTTAATACTTTGGAAACAATATTATTCCGTAACTTGTCTAATGTACACACGAACAATTTTTAATTTCAATTTTTTTGAATATTCCCGTAATATAAACATAATAAATGTATTAAGTGCTTTATTACAAGGAAATTCCATAAGGAATCCATTATTCATTCTGCCCGCAATATCAGCGTGTGAACGATGAGGGAAGTAAGTATAGTGGCGCGCATAATAACCCTCTTAATTTTAAAAGTCTATTCGCTCTCGGGTTGTACCGTGCTTGATACAGCTGAGACATCCATAGGTACTGTATATCTAACAATTACTTCTATATAGATGGAACAATTTCAGCAGCGTTTGTGCGAACACCTTTTGGTCAATTATCCAAACTCATAAGTATAATATATATCTTAATTATTGAATTTCCCGTATATATAATATATAATATTATGACGCAAATTCGAAGAATTTTTCAATTCAAAAATATTATTTATAAAATAAATTTTTTAAAATAATCGTCTAATAAGGATTTATCATATTTTCCAAATGAATTTAATAAACGATGCCCAGTACAAGTGAAAATAGAAGATAAAGTCCAAATTTCCGCGTGCAATTCCAAATCTGATATATACCCCTTGAAAAACGAGCGAGCGCGCGAAATTTCACTCCCAGAAATTTCTCCTAAGTTCGAGCCAACAGTTGCTCTCGCCTTATAATGCGAGACACAGTCGCGCGAGCGCTCAGAGATCAGAGGCTTAGGCTCGGGCGCGCGCCTTAATAAGGTTACGTAAAAGCCTCGCTTCGACAAGGGGGAAGAAACAAGCCTATAGGAACCTCTCCTCTAGCAGAGTCGTGCGCGCATGTTTAAAATCCTGCTCTCTTTCTCCCATGTGTACAACCCATAAGCGGTTGCGCGAACGCGGAAGAGTCTGGTCGTCTCTCTCTCTCCCCTCCCCTCCCCTCCCCCCTGCTCTCCTCACTCTCTTTGCTGTCGCCGGAGCAACCGATATACGTAACGCGTGTAGCACTTCGAGACACTCACCGCTCATGGAAAACCCTATGGATGGGCTTGGGAAACTGTTCCTTCGGAAGAGGATAGATTTTTCTGATACTGTTTTCCTATTTATGTTTTCGTCCGTAGTTAAGATAAAAATTTTTTTTCGTAAAAATTACCAGTATATACCGTTTTAATGAATATTACCACTACTCGATAAAAACGATGTAATAATTTGTATAACGATCATTACCAACGAACGTAACTGTTTAGAAGAAAAAACGTATCGTAATTTCTTAACATATTCTACGAATTTCCAAAGTAATTTTAGAGTAATTATCTTTTGGACAATAAATTTAAGAGCCGGTAATTAATTGCAAATAAATCGACAAGTAGAAATAGTCGATATTAGTCAGACCATGCAATCTTCATAATTAATACCTTCTTAATGTATTATGTAAATGAGCATATATGGATTTAACGTGTATATAATTATAAATTCGTCAGCTCCTGGTAATAAATAACGAAGCGAAACGAAATAAAAATGTAGTATTATCTAATTCTCGGCTGGTATACCGAGTAATAAAACTATAGTAAGTGAGAGAGAAAGAGAGGAAAAAAAACACAAACAAAAATAAAAACGACTGAGCTACTGCATTTAAAACAACGATCTCCGTAACTTACACAGTTGTCTATGCTAATCTCAACCGCGTGGATGTAGGAATAAAGAAAACGGTAAAAAAAAGGTTGATTGTCCGAGATATATACTTGGATGAAACAAAGAAAAGCGGATATTTCAAGTCCTTAGAAAATCGAAACGCGTTTGGTTGGCAGTTGTTGCAATCGTTCGAGCGCAACCGATGAAATCTATACACCGTGATATCGTTCCGTCTGCGCCAGATCTCTTCTTTCGATCGGTTTTGGACGGCCGCGGGTAATTGACATCGACACGAGCGCTTTTTTCCACTTTCGTTCCTTTTGTTTTACGTGCATTCATTCCTCTTTGTTTTACGTAGCGTTTCTTTATATATACCTTTTTTTTTAATCGATGAGGAGAAGAAGATACCGTGATTTGTATCGGAAAACTATATAATATTATTGTTTTGAAATTAAGAATTAAATAATTCTATTAATATTTTTTAATGATTATTTTTATATTCATATATACATACGACCGTATTTAAAGAATTTAATCTGTGAATGTTTATAAATACTTTTGGAGAAATATTATTATGCAATGTAAAGCTAACTTATGTTTGTAATAAATAAAATGTGAAAATTAATTTTTACCAAAGTTTAACTTCAAATATATTATACCGGCGAGATATATAATATATAAAGAACGAATTCAAAATTTTGGAAAAGGAATATTAACGGGAATAGTAGTTAGATCCTCGGAGCAATCTGCAAAATATTCTCGTTTTATATACACACGAGGAAGAGAATTTCCTTGGTTACAACAGACTTAAAAGAAAGAGGAAACGCACGAGCCCCGGAGGTAAGAGCGCAATTAACATTTCGCGAGAGCCGAGAGAGGGAGGTTCCGACTGCGACGACGAGGACGACGACGACGGCGAAGGATACGCGGACGGCTCATCTCTCCCCCTAGGAGAAACGCGTAGAGTTTCCACTCGCACGACGACGACAGGCGCGCATAAATTTCATCCGTTATCCCGGTCTCTTAACATCGCGGCGTCGAGAGTACACCCCAGGAATCGGGATATTAGCACGGGGCTTGAATTTCACCGAGCGAAATTCAAGGATTCCGAGAGAAAAATATATTTGGTTTTCTGCATTTTGAAAATTTAATCGAGAGAATTTGAGGTTTTTCAAGAAATATTAAACGAAACATTTACGTATGTAAATGTATATTATAAATTTAATGAATTAAAAATGTATTTAATGCGTATAATGAGATAAGATTTTGTTAAATGTAACGAGATTCAATCTCATTGAAAGTATATTATTATGCTTATTAATTAATTCGGGTACGCAAATCAATTCACTTCATTTACAAAAAACGAATGTGCAATATTTACATTGATTATCGCGCATTATACATGGCATCGTTAAATGAGGTTCAATGATTTACATCTACAAAGATTTATTACTTCACTGAAAGCAATAGATTATAATTTTGTTCTGTAATATTTACTGTTTAAAATTTACTGTATATACTATATGGAGATGTATATCGTTAACCATAAAAAATCTTCTTATTCTATTGATAATAAATGTAAAATTTTTGTTGAATTAAAAAGTTGAGTATTTCTTGCATCGTAAAACGAAAATAATAACAATAATAAATTGTGGAGTATATCTTGTATTTCATAATTTATATCAATTTCTTATTGTATATAAATTTTATTTTCATTCTATAAATAACACAATTAGTACTACAGATAATGGTTAAAAGTGTTTTTAATATCTTAATCAAGTAAAAACATGTGTTAAAATTGTATAAAATGTAAATATATTTCTCCAAAAGAAATAACTGAATTATATTGAATTAATGAAAAGTATTTATAAGTGAAAAAAGATTAAAACATTTCCTCGTCATATCTCACATTTCTATTCTAAGGTAGCTCTTGTAATACCTCCTTTGCATCTCCCGCTTCTCGTTTTCTTTCGTTAGCTCTCGTACCTATTTATCGATTCCTTGACGACTTTAATCCTCGCCTCGATGTAATTCCAGCTCCCCCCCCCCCTCTCACTCCCCTTAAGCGAGCTTTTTCTACCTTCGCACACTACTTCCTCATTCCCGAGCCTCTCTTGATTTTCTCGCTCGTAGCTCCTTATCTCCGGCGCTCTCCTTTCCCGCGGGGCGTAACGACTTTAATTAGCTCTCTCGCGTTCGCGCGAGAGCAAACGGATAGATGTATACCTGAGCCTATATAAGCAATTCGACTCATTACGTACATTTATTTTATCACTCGAGGTTCGACTTGGTTATCTTCTTTCTGAATTTTTACCTTCTTCATTCGTATGCATATATATATACACACACACTTTCGTAACCTCCAAACTTTTTCCCTTTGGTTGTGTAAATTGAGTTGTAAAATCTAATACGCAAGTATAAGTGTCTGTATACCATTGACAGAATAATATGGATTTTTATGTATACATATATATATATTTGCGAAGCCATTATAGTTACGTAATTTTCGTAATAAAATTAAAGTCGCCGGTAGGTGTGCGCATAAATTAATCTTGTAACACAGGTACAAGCCATTTCCAATTTTCTTTGACGTGATGTAATTAAATTTAGTTATAGCCTGGAAAGCTTACGAATTTTCGAATATGTGCATTAACTGAGATTTTTCGTTGTATACGAAGTATTACCGATGTCAGTTAATTCATCATACTTAAGTTTTCTTTTTTTATTCATTTCTCGTTGCCACGAGGGGAGGTCCTATCTTGAATACGTAGTTACGATAGAGTGACTCATCTTTGTCGTATTAAACACTAACGACTGAAATTTCCATTTGAAGAAAAATTGCTCGACCATTTTTCGTTGCACAATGAGTTACGTGTCCCGATTACTCCGCCGATTCTTTGGTTTTTGCTGAATATATCTCTATGTATGTATGCAGTTGCACACACAGTAGACTTTGCGCGAGCGTAACAATTTATACCCTGTTATTTTGGCTTAAATGCCCACTGAAGAGCAATAAAATGCACTTTGCTTTTCGTTCCTCTTTACATCACGATCTCCTTTGACTCTTATTCTCTTTTCTCCTTTCGTTTACCTTTTCTTTTCTTCCTCTGCACTTCTCGCACTTCTCGTCCTCATTCACTTTCTAACATTTCTGTCTTTGATATTGCAAGTAAAGTGCACACTCAACTCTATATATATTAAAAGATGAATGATTACTTACGACGAGTCGTTAAAAATTAGTATCAATTGACGCTGTAATCGAGTAAATTACAGCCAGTTTATTTATTTTTCCATTTTGTTACATCGACTATTTATTTACGATAATATATACCAGTTACTTATATCATTTACAGATTCGGTAGTTTGTTGTGAGAGTTCGAGACGATTAATTAATATATTAATGTCGCTTCCAAGGAATTTCGTTTTCACTAGTATAATTAGGAGGAAAAATTTAGTTTCGATTTTTGAAATGAAACTTGTCGAGTTTTGAGGTGGACGGTACCATATCCATAGAGACTCCGTAGGTGAGGGTTTACCAAAAGAAAGCAAAGTACAAAACCGGGCGAATGCATTCGCTTTAACCCAGTGAAGAAGTTGAGCCCGGCGCTACGAGAATAAACTTGTTCCGTATTGCATTATTAGACGGATATTTTTGGAACCTTCCCTCTCTCTCCCTCTCTTTCTCTCTATCTCTTTTGCGTCCCCGTGAATGTATATCCTTGTTTTATTTCCTTGTCCTGCGGCTGCGCGTACGGATGTATATTTTAAAGCTAAACCGTCCCTTCCGCCTCTTGTTTTCGCTCGCTCCTCGATTCACTCCCTTCCTCTCCATTTTTCGAGGGATTTTCCCAGAGAAAGTACATCTATATACATATATACACGTAAATGGAGTTTAGGACGAGGATCAACTCTCCGCCTCCTTCTACCAAGTGAAGTGGAATTTATAAGTCGAATTACGGAATTCTCTCGGGTTGAAAGTATCGCTATACTACACACACACACACACACACACATACACGAAACATTGAAGCGATAATTATACCGGTGGTGGTGAATTCTAATTGTTGGTATTTGACGCTGTAATTTATGTAAACTATAAGATTAAATATATAAATACTTATTTTTTTCTTATTTTTTTTATATCGAAGATAATTCATTGAATTATTATAGATATAATTCTAAAATGACGGCCGATGAAAAATTTTGCCTAATATTTTGATCCGTGGTTATCATAAATCTGACGAGCGCTAGCTCAAATAATAATTTAAAAGTATTTATTTCTTTAAGTTTTATAGCGATTATTACAAAGCAATAATAAATACATTATTACACGGTCCTGGTGTATCTCGCGATTGCACAACTCACCGACATCTTACTTACATCGTTTAGCCAACGCAAATTCAAATAAATAACCCATCACACTCTCTTATATATAGCTACACGGTAAAATCGCGAATCATTCGCATTTAATCGAGGTATATAAAGCCAAAATGCCATCAATCTACCTGTGTGTGTGTGTGTGTGTGTGTGTGTGTGTATATGTATGTATAAACTCTGCTAAGATCGGGAAATCGCTTGTTCGTGTCTCGGAACATCGAGCGAAAAATCACGCCTCGGCCTTCATCCTTTCCCTGCGAGTCGTCGAAAAGCGCACGTACATATATATATACACGCTCATAAGGTAAAAAAAAGGTAAAGCGCGATTGCGACGCGGCCTTCTATTTTAACAAGATAGTCCCCATCATTGCGAAAAGACCCCGATCGATGTTGCGCCAGTGCCAGAGGTAAAAGGTGGTGTACGTTAGTATGTCTATAGGATGACAGTCCCTTTCGACCGATAAAGTTGTCCTCGTGTGCCTTTGAATCATCGGTCGTTCTTCCATGATTGCTTTGCGGTCCTTGTGATTGACGGGTGTATATACACATGCACATATATATATATATGTACATACGATTGTTTATAGGGGACATCTTTAGGGAATCCCGATGTTGCCTTATATACTTTGAGATTTTCACTTTTTGATAACGTTTCTACTATTCTATTTATTTATTTAATTATGTTGTTAATATGTTTGTGATGTACGTTTCAACCTACTTCGAGGTGATCAATTTTTCACAATGATTTGCATCTTTTCGATCCACTTCGATCGATTTAAGTGTATTTTTTAACGTTCTTAAAATATTTAGTCACTCTTGTACTGAAATACATATATGGGATTTCAATATATATATCTTTTTTATATCTTCAAATTAGATATCTCACATTTGTATAAATAAAAAGTAAATACACAAATTACTTTGATTCGCATTACACACTTATATCCATATAATTTAATCTCTCGCGTTTTCCTTCGTTATTTTCTCTTCCCTTGTTGTTTCCTTAGCTTGGCGTGTTATACATGCTCGCTCGGTGAAGATCTGTTCTTTGTTCGCTCCGCATGCATATAAGTATAACATAACGCGTCTAATGCTCGTGTATGCTTAGCGTGTATTTCCCTACTCTTCCTTTTCTCTCTCATCCACACACACACACCCACACTCTGCTTACTTACGGCAAAGTCTAGGTGCATGTGTACTTTAACCTCTTGAGCTTCCTTATCTCGGCTCTTCGCTTCTTTGCTCTTATCTTCGTAGAATCAATTCGCTACCCCTCGATGTAAATTAAATATTTGCTTGTTACTTTGTGACCGCACAATAGCGCTCCACCGTATTTATAACAATTATCATTCCTCAAGTTATTATCATACTTTTGACCCTTCTTCTTTTTTTTTCTAGGAAGGTCATTAAGCAAGTCACTGGGGCATTGTTCAGCCCATTTTTTGTACCTCGCGATGAATTTCTAAGAAAGTGAATCGTACTGTAATTTGTTATATTCTTAACGCGATTATTTCATAATGAGTATTATAAGCACAATGGTATATACAATATGTTATTGCATAATTTGAAGGATTAGCCTACGCTACAAGGAGCTCTCGTTGTGTGTTTCTCATACACTTTCTGACAACGAATTTAGAGAAAAGTTAAACCTTACTCGCTTAGCATTTCAACCTTTGAACAAGTGAAATATGAATGCTCAGACATTACTGTTATTTTTCCCAAATATTTTTTTTGTGCGCGGATCCATTATTCAAAAGTGATAACGAAGGGGATGTTAAGACGAAATCGCTGAGAAGACCACACGCACACACACATACAGACAGACACACACCCTTAAATGTATTATTAGCCGCGCACTTAAAAGAAGCCCTTCGATATCGATGCGATCGACTTGGGGCTCGGTCTCATCCATCTAAAAATAAATAACGTTTCGATTTTTCTCGTCTTCGTCGCCTCGTGTATCATCGAGCACAAAGTAGTCCCCTTGTACATTGTGCCCGAGTTGCTTAACGAGTAGGTGCTCGTATACTTACGCACTGTATAATTTATACACCATCCGGGTTTTACGTTAAGACGCCGATGTATATATTTAACGAGCGGACTCGCAAAGCGCAGACTAACATAACGCGCATACCGCCAATGTACGCGTATACACACGCGTCTCGATGTTTGCGTATCGAGGTAGGTATTTTACAAGATTCTACTTATTCGAACGAACCTTTCAAAATTTACGTTATTTACCCTCTATTAATAATTGTTCCGAGAGAAGGAAGTGTGGCCCTTTTTCTTTGGTTTCTTTTTTTTTATAAATATGTATGTGCGAGAGGTGCTATATCATTTGCAAATAGATCCATCCCTGTTGCGCTAATTATTTTACCAACCTACTACACGTGAAAATTTATCCTGAGATAATTGGATGATACTTTTATTATTATTTCGGATATCTTGCATACCACGTACTAAAGGGGGATACGTTTATCTGAATTATGAGAAGAATTTCATAATTCTGAATTATATATTTAGTTGGTTGCTGTGTTATTACATCATTAGTTATTTTTAGATGAAATTATCGTCTAGAGTAATTAATTATTTTTCCACTTATCTCAGTGAATTAATAAACATTTAAATAACATTTTCACCCCTACGGATCTCAAAAGTATACTTTATTGATCCCCTTACAGGAAGTAAAAATGCATTTTATTCCCGAGGGACTTACTTTATTGACCGGTAAAGTTACTTTATTCCTTTTAAGTTCACTTTATTGTCTGCTAAATTTACTTTACTCCCTGTAAATTTCATTTCTTGTCGAAAAAATTTCTATTTTGTGGTCAGGGTGAAAAATCTTATATGCACCTCGGGAGTAATTGGTAATTATTTCCTCGCGCGATTTTCTGTCCTCGCTAAAGCTCGGGCATCAAACTTCGTCCACGGGAATAAATACCAATTTTACTCCCTTGTATAATAGCTACTCTCGCCGAAGGAAATAGTTATTTATGCACTTAGGGAGTAAAATAGGCATATATTCCGGGGATGAAAGTTACTGCCCGAACTTTAGCTTTTGGCAGTAATTCATCCAAGGGAATGATCGCCTTTTACTCCCGAAGTCCATATAAAATTATTCATCCTGATCATTTGAAAAGTTACTTTTTACAATAACAAATTTTTTTTTATAATTTTTTAATTTTTTGAATATTGTTAAATTTATTGAGATTTTAAATTTAATCAATAAATTTAATTTTGTATTTGTAGAAAAAGGCTAAACTAAGTGTACAAAAAAGAGTGTCTTTGATAAATAATGGGTGTACGGGGAATAAAGTGATTGATGGAATAAAATGCAATTTTAGTTCACTCGTAGAAGTTAATAAAGTAGACATTTTAGATAATCAGGGTGAAAAGTATATTTTTTAATTTTCCTTTTTTCTAAATTTTTTTTAGCACACACACAATTGTTATACATCATACAATGTGCCTAAACTCATATAAATATGAGAATTGAAGGATAAATTTGAAAAATCAGTTAACGTCAGTAAATGTGTATTTTAACGGGATGTCGGATCCAAATTACAGAGATCTACACCTTTTAACATAAGAATACCGTAAGGTACCCAATTGTTGATCATGAACCAATTTCTGATCATTGTATTATTTCAATAAAATAATAAGACTTACATAAATCTAAACGTTGCTATGCACAATTTGAAGCTTAAACAATTGATAAGTAGTTAATAGACTTAACTAGGAATTGACATATTTTATTTTTCTGAGATGGCTTAAAGGAAGTTTAATAATAATACTTTCGGTATCTGTCAAAATATATAGAATCTGTAAACCTAAGGATTTGCCTTAACTGATCAACAATTGGGTATGTGACGGTATGTAGGAAATATTGAATAAAAAATTTGAACAAAATAAATATGGGTAGTTTAAAACAAAAGCGAGGGATTAAGGAAATTAAAAAACACATTTGTTAATAATGATTGAATAAACAATTTTCGGTCGACGAGTATTGGTTTAAAAAAATATGAATTTTCAACGGAAAAATCAGAATTAAATTATAATTTTAAAAATCTGAAAAAATTTGAGTATACTGTTTAAAATATGCCTAAGGGTATGTTATTCGTGTTCAGTAAGGATACGTTCAGGATTTTAAAAAAATTTATTCTTTTGATTACAAAAAAATATTAAAAATTACCATTTATTGAGTCGGACATCCCTAAGATGTGAGGTGCCCTGAATTTAATAATTTTAAAATTAATTTAAGCATTTAAATAAACTGATTATTTAAACATTCATCCAAGAATGCTTGTCAATCTAGTAGAAGCTTAGCAAACAGTAATATAAAATTATTCTTTTTAAAAGCGTGTACATTATTTTATTATAAGTTTAAACAAATTTATCAGTATTACACGTTCTTATAAATTGAAACAATTCCGAATGTTGCACGCAGCAGAAGAACTTTTATTATTGTATATGTATATATAAATCCATTAGATCGGTGGATTTCGTATAACAATGCAACTGTTACATAATTTGTAAATGATTAATCTAAAAGTGAAAGAAAAATCAATTCAACGAAACATATTTAGCACGTAACAATTCTCAGTAAGTTTTTCGCTTTAATAATCATGGATATAGATACAGAGGTATGTGTATATAATGCATATACTAATTTCTACCGCACTTACCACACATATCTCATATCACCGCGTATTCATTGTTCCATTATTCCACGAAAATTACACAGACAATCGGCCAGGCCTTTTATCATCTTTTCGGGCGGCGCCACGATGTCTTTTATTCCCTTTGTTATGAATTTCTCTTCTGCATGCTTTTTTTCTTTTCTCTCTTTCTCTCTCTCTCTCTCTCTCTCTCTCTCTCTCTCGCCTCGCAGGTTAGCTTATCTAGACAGATAGACGCCTGAAATTTCGCGTGTGTGCACGTGTATATATATTATGGATGAGAGGGAGAGTTCGAACAAAAAAAATATCGACAATGCGAGAGGCAAGAGGTTTAATCGAGGAGGCTGAACGAAACAGGTGCGATAAATCACGCGAAGGAGAAAGAGTCGAAACTTATAAAGCAGGAAGTCCACGAGCTGGGCTAGCGCCGATCGAAGTCAATTTCACCAACCCGGACGCTTCACTGTTATGTCTATATATATATATATATTTACCTTTTTTTCTAGAGAACATTTTATAGCTTATTGGCGAATCATGTATGACAGTGAAATCTTTACTTTTTTTCCCAAAGTCGAAATTTATGGGTTTTGAGATAGGTCAATAAATATAGCTCGGCGTGGCTCTGTTTCTAAGTAAATGTATCATAGTATAACTTAATTTGAAATAGATGAATATAAACAATGTATATATATACACATATATAGATTGTACATAATTGATAGTACAATTTAATTAGTTCCTACTTTCATAAAATATAAATCATTCCTAAACGATGCACTATTATAAACAATTTTTAATGCATTATCCTTTACGTTAACAATAAGTACACGTTATTGATCCAAAACGTTGCAATTTTAAAATGAAAAACCATGCATATAGTTATATATGCACACAGTTCAATTTATAAAACTAATAATTTGTATAAAAAAGAAACATGTAGGATTATGAACTTTGGCGTGTATAGCCATATATTTATGGATTTAAGTATCACGAATCCATTGAAAAGTTATCAATCAACGATACTATTGTTATCAAAGCTCATTCGTTCATATCACACGTCTGTTTGAAATCCGAAGATTTATAGGTTTGCAGTTAATACCGTACCGCGGACTAAAACAATCATACATATACAATACACAATTGAGGAGTTTGTATTTTCTATAGGTCGAACAGAGGATGTACATATGGGAAATGTATAGGTATATTTTACAATAAAACGTGTATATATATTATATATACTATTTTACAGTGTATTAAATTACACGTACACCGATGTTAAATTCGTGTTAGTTTAAATTTTATTATTTATTAAATTAGATTTAATCGCAAAGAAATATGTAACGTTTTTTTGTTTTTCACATTTTTATAAATTCTGTTGTACATTTTAACAGCGTTTCTCTTTTGGGCACCAACAATATGAAAATAAATCTCCTTTGTAAATATACTGCAATTTATTTTTGTACGCGCACATAGAGTCGACGCATTACACACCCATCTCCATTCATTGAAAATCGAAGCTGTTAAAAAAATAATGTACGAAATGATTGTTAACTGGAGGCTCGCAATAAGTTAACAGGTATTTAAATGAAATCATGCCTCGTAAATTTGTAAAATTCAAAAAATAATAACTATAGAAAGGGTATATAGTTAGATCAAAGAGCGTTCATAGAGAGTATAGTTAAGACAGTCGTTCAAGTGAATCGACGAATCGTCGATTTCCGTGACGTGGTTCCATCGTTCATTGGAATAGAGAGAGAGGTGAAGGGGGGGGGGGTGGGGGGTGGGGGAGAGGGAGAATGGACGCGTCAACGCCTCGCTCGCGGATAACTTGCGTGTCGAATGAACTGTAGCGCAGCTTCTCACGCAGCCGTGGATTTACGGCGAGAGCTGCGCCTTCGGCGAAAGGAAAATCGCGAGAGTCGCGCCGAAGAGAAACGCTCAAGTGATAAATATTACAAGGAAATGGGGGAGCCTGATAAATGGGTAGAAAAATGCAGGAGAATCTTAGAAAGGTATTCTATAAAGAGGCCAGCCTCTCTTTTACTTCCTGGTATAGATGAGGTTACGCGCGATATGACGTTTTCCTTAGGCTAACGTTTATTTATACTCCTCCGGCGTTCTCCGCAAAATTTAAATCCTGCGCACACACGGACGTACTTTTACACCATCGGTTTAATGGACATTATACACGTTTCCCGGGCCATTGAGTAACTAGTTGTACAACCCAACGAGTTTCTACATTTGACGCAGGGGAACATTTTAATATTTCGTTGGTCCGGTGATAAAAAAATGCCAAATTACATATACTTGTCGATTAGTTCCTGATGTTTAACACCGTCATCCTATATACTGCATTCAATCAAACGCGGGATTCCATTAAAGTACGTTAATATACTTATTGTGCAACGCTTAACAAAGTACTTTAGTCCAACGATTAATCTTGGTACAAATATTCTTCGTAAAACCATGTACTTAAAAAGTAATTAATTGTGCAATTAACTACAAATTATATCACATTATTACGCTACGGTCTTTTAACTGTTTTTACATATCTCGTATGTTTTCTGTTTCAGGTAAGCATCCAATAGCGGACGTACGTCTATCCACTTACACAATAATTTATACAATTTATACAGTAAGTAATGACACTACAAAAGAACTTTTTCCAATAAAAAGTAAAGGAAACTTGACGCACATATATATGTATATAACGAACGTGAAAAATAATTATCCACAAACAGTTTATTCCGTGCTACTAATTAAATCTAACTCGTTACTCTATATTTTCAATCAATTAAGAATCATCAATCTTAATAAAAAAAAGATCGAGCCTCGCTAATTAAAAAACATTTCTCCTCTCTAAACAAAAATACTACGAAACAAAAAGGTGATTACATTATTTCCAACCAATTAATTTCTCCAATCGATATCGTTCCTTCGTATAGATGTATAGACGTGCATATTGAAAAGGAAGTAAAAAAGAAACAAAAATTGTATGCATCAAACGTAGAATAGTAAAGAAAGAAAGAGGGAGCGCGAAAAAGACGAAAATATATAGAGAAGAAAAAAGGAAGAATCGTGGGCGCCTGTTACGTAATTTAGTATGTATACCCGTTAGCAAAGGCAATATAACGAGTTAATTACACACACGGTGAGATCAATGTACTGTAGCGAAACGAGAGGTACATTAGACGACGGAAGCTGTGACTTCGTATATACGATTGATTAACGTGCAAGCTTAATATTATAAGTCACGCTCGCGAATACAAAAAAAAAGTAGGAAAAAAATATCGAGAGATATCGTTATGTAGTGACGTAAGTCTCTATATATGTGTACGCGAGATGTGTAACGATTCACGTCTATAATACGAGGATAAATTTCGTAACGCATTGAACGATTTCCACGTCACTTTGTTCAATCGCGCGTTGTTGCAAAGGGGGAAAAAACCATTGATTGTACGAGTTTTTAAGAAGATGGAGGAGTCTTAAGTACGCTTTATGGTGCGTTCGACAAGAATTATAGAGTTTGCAAGAACATTTATTCTAATAGTAGGAAACGTCGGTTTTATATATATATATAGGTCTATATCTGAGCGTTGTTCGATATAAATCTTGATGAATCAATGTTACAACGTGCGAGTGTGTTACACTCGATTTAAATACGTTATCCCGTTATTTTTAAATTAAACGAATAGAAACATCAATGGGTTTTAATACCGAATGAGTTAATTGTACATTTATTTTAAATGTATTTCTGTATACGACTCCTACATAAAATTGTTCAAACTTTTATTCGTGCATGTCGTAATGTTATAGACGTAATTTTAACGTTTTTTGTAAAATTTTGGATAAAAATGAACTGTTTGTTTCTTAGAAAACTTAGAAGTAATTGTATAATCAATTATTAATTATACGTAATAATTTATTTTTTTAAATTTTAATCCAATCCTGTCTACTCCACTATTAATTTTCATCATTGGCAACTTTTCGTTTTGTTTTTTTTAAACGTACGTCAGTATTGACGAACTTCGTATAACATACGTACACTTACATAATATTTATCGGTCATTAATAAATCAATATATAGGTATATATATATACCATTCAGTGTGACAAGAATAGACGGTGTACGCAAAAGTTAATAAAATAAAAATTTTTCAAAAAATCCTCGCTATTTCGAATGATATATTATACACGTACACAGTAGATGAAACTGACGTTATCGATATATGTACGCGATAATGTACAAAAGTAAATCTGTAATCAGATATATACACTCGTGCTTATACAGTGTATTTATTATTACGACTCGTGTTTTAGCTAATGGAACGTTTTCACCTACGCAAAATTCGATCGTTTAGTTTAGTAAATGCAATAATAGTAGTAGCATAATCGCAAGAACACGAATACGAGGGGAGAAAAAAAAACAAACTATTTATTTCGTAAGTAATCGCAACTGTTCATATAATCTGATTAGATTACGAAATACAGGTTGTAACACATACGCACACACACGCGCATACTGACACATGTATATATAGTGTCGCACCATTACATCACCTAATAAATGTAGCATTATCGATGCAATATCAAAATTCGGTAATACGTGCAAAAATACATCATCTTCGTTATTTTATTTTAAAACCTATCGTTATTCGAAGTAAAGTACCGAGTAGAGATTGAAGAAGGAGGAAAGAAGTGTCAATTTCGTAGAGGGACGAACAGTTTGGACGAATATAAAAAAAACGAACGAGAATCTAACTAGACCCGTATTTCTCTCGCGGCTGGGAAATTAAATCGTAAATGTAACAACGTCGTCGGCAATTACTTTAACCAGTAATTTTAATTGCGTCACGAGCTAGGTGTATATACCCATGCGTGTATATATATATATATTTGTACAGCGATGTCTATATACATATACATGTATACATGTCTGGATTTTCGCCGAGGGGAAAACTCGTTTCCGACTGGAATGCATTCGGGAAGAAAGTGCAGATCGTCCGTTGAGACACTGTGCTCGAGCAAAAGTATATGGCATTTTTGTGCTTTACCCCAAGAGAAAGAATTCGTTTCTTATTCCTTTGTTTTCGATGTTATGTAGATTATAAAAAGTTATGCTTCAGGATAAAATTTTTACTTCGATACAATGTGCCATCCTTTTCAAACTGAATGTATATGTATACACATGCAATATTCTGTTTTAAACAATACTCGAAAAGTAAAGTAGATTTATTTTATTTTATTTTATTTTATTCAGTCATTTTGTAAAAATAATCAATTTGTATAGTTTTTATAATATATACGTATATTAGTAATTTTAGAGAAGATAATTAACAAAATGAAAAAAAAAGTTCGTTAAACTTCGATTCGTTAATGATGGATAGGATGATTGAAGGAATAAGTTAAGATAATTATATAGATCATGACGTGCAATTTTCATGCAACTTCGTAGATTAATTAAGTTGATTTAAATTGAGTTTTAATTCAAATTGTCTTCAGTATATATAGCTTTCGTGATATTTTCTCTATCCGTTTAGTCGGCTATACATCTATTTCGAATGATTTTATAACAAATTATCAGTCGTTCACACTTAAAATAATGTCCAATCGCGGTCGATCCTCGTTATTTCGTAGATTAATTTAATACGCGAATGTTATTCTTTTGCAGTGTTAATAAAAATTAATGTTTCTTCATTAAGTTATCAATCAGCGTACTCACGTAGTAGCGATTAGTCATGAACCACATTTGTAACTATGTTAAAATAATGTTATAATATATAATGGCTCTTTACGCTACTTTAACACGTGGATTATTCAATTAACGTTTTTGCGCAATTGCATTATTAATTGCCACGAAAAACCATTTTACATCATTAGTATTTATTTTCATGCGAGATGATAACTTATTACCGTTTAAAATTAGATGTAATTATACAAGCAAATATGTGATTCTCAATGCAAACCGCGCATATGCATGGATTATTGCGTATCGTATATGAAAATGATACCCTCTATAAATTAATTATAAAACTAAAAACGGTTGATATCTAAACGTTATACACACGCATACATTATAATATAATAAAAACCGTAAATACAATTTCTTTTTTTTATTCGGTTTGAAGGCATAAATTTATTATATAATCTTTATGCGCGCGGGTATATCAAAGCAAAGTCCTCTAATACCTCGGAGTATACTGCACTTATAATGGATGTATACACACACACACACACACACACACACACACAAGTTTTTCATACATAACGGAGATTAATTTGATTTTACAAAAATTTCGTATCTTGGGAAAATTATTGTGAAAAGTTTGAAAATAGTTTTATTAATTACTTGTCAAAGTTTATAAAGTTTCTAGTTAATTTAAACTTTCGTGAGAAACTGACGATTTCACCTTTTACGAAGGGAATTTACAAGTGTAAAATAAATATTTGTATTTATAATGCAAGTATAAATTGTACCAAAAAGTTTGAACAAAACTTTATTAATACTTTCAGTATAAAACGTGCGTTATTAATTTTTCAAAAAAATGAAATTATAATTATAGTTTTATATATATTAATATATAAATTACGCGCTTTTATATCGAAGTTTGACAACATCGTGCATCATACGTAACAGTTAGTATTAGCATACAAAGCTTATAAAATTTATGCGTTGCGACGAGATGCATGATTTTATATTTTACAAATAAATCAATTTTATGATCCAAATTATAGTTTAATTCGCTAATTATAGAGTTTAGTGTCAACAATTATTATTTTTTTTGATATACAAGGAAACAAATATTTAGTAGTCTTACACCGATAAAATATGTTTAAAAAATAGCGTATTAAACTATACAACTACACTCATGTGCGTTATATTCCCCAAATTATCCCAACCTCATTATTTTCGAAAAAGGTTGCATCGTATTCTTTTTTTTCCGTCCCTGTAGGGTTGAAAATTTGAAAAGCGAGGCCGCACGTTTACGTGCAACAGCGGCATATATATTTTATGCAAGGCACTATATGCACCGTCTAATGTTCTATCTACCTCAGCCCGTAGAAGGCGAGAGATCTTTGTATGTCCATGGACGCGCAAGGCACAATGTACCGCATAAATCCCTTTAAAGGTATGCGTGCACACGGATATACGAAGTTGGAGCTGGTGCGATCTATACACGATCTGGCTCACAGAATATTCGTTTCCTCTCGAAAAAGTCTTGTATGTATGTATGTATGTATATATATATATATATATATATATATATATGTCGCTGAGTCGAGGTTACCGAGAAATCGCGTCGTCGAACGAGGATTTTCGAAAATCCTTTTTTTTCTCCTTTCATTGGTAATAGCGAGGTTGAATAATATATCCGTGGGAGATCGTGTGCTTCGTGAACAGGAAGCTAAACCGTTTTCCCTTTTTTATTTAATATGATGTTTATGATTTATTTTAATGAACACTTATAATACCTTCACTTTGATAAAGTAGCGTTATAATATATTATTTAATTGCTATAATATTATACATATACATTAATTCAATTAATTTTACATTTAATTTTAGTTAACGATATTAGTCATTTACTAAATATATCCATAATTTATTATTTCATTTCGGTCTTACTTTACCCGCGCTTATGCATACTCGGTAACTCGAACCTATACATTTTAACTATATTACCCAAAAAAAGGTTACGTAACACGCAATAAAAAAATAATAAAATGATGCACGACGATCTTCTATTCATGTAAAATTACAATACCACGTCCACAGAAATTATGTGGAAAGTAAACGGCGCAATGCCCTGAATCAACAATGAAATCCGATCGAATTTTAAACAAGCGTTTAACTTAGACCGTCGTCATTTGTCGAGCGCAACGTTTACGTTCGAGGCACACTTATACGACCGACCATCAGGATCATAAATCGTATACGAGACGTTCGGGCACCTGAGCCGTAGAATCGGATCGTCCACAGACCGATGTGAATCTTGTTTGCTCAATTAACAGAGGATATCGGTTGCGGGAGCGAGCTTTTCTTACCTCCTCTTTTTTCTTTTTTTTATTAACCGAAACAGTTTATATTTGCTAGTTTAATGCGTTGTTTCGCTTGGTTTACGGTGCGGACGTTTAAATCGGTACTTTCCACATTTTATTCTGCAGAGTTTTATGTGCTGCAAATGTAACGAAAAAAGTCGTAATACGATGACGAGTATTGTCATCCTGTATTTACTATTTCTCTTTCGGCTATAGTTAATGCTTGTGCAACAATTAAAATGCTCGGTTCACAAGGAATTATAATCTTCGAGTAATGGTTCAATGCAAGGTTTTTATTTTTCGTAGAAAAATTTTTTTTTTTTGGAAATTACATTTTTATTTAAATTTAAAAGATTACATCGAATTTTAAATCGATGTTTATACATTTAAACACAAATACACAGAGAAATAATATTTGTTTAATAATCGTATGCAGAATAATATATTATGAAATATAAAGGTAAAATTACATGCAGAAGCATAAAAAAAATTTCAAGTTTTATAGCAACAAGTTTATAGTGACCATAATAAAATATGTAACATTCGAAACGTAGATCCTATTCCATAAAAAAAGTTACAAAATTTTTTTCAAAAACTTTCGCACACTTTGTAACGTATAAATCTTAAATTTATCCTCCTAGGTTTACGTTCGAAAGTAGAGCCAGTAAAATAACAATACCTCTGAAATAAATTTCATAATATCGAGCGTAACTTTTTTTTATTAGCGGAGAAATTTCCGCACTCGGCTAGCAATTCATCACATCGGGGTTTGAAAAAAAAAAAATTATACAAGTTGACAACACTATAACCATTAAATTTGACTTTGCGAAATTTTCGTTTATATCAACCACGCAGCCGAGTTGAATGAAAACAAAAAGCTCGCGGTACAATAAAACTCGGGGGGAAAAAAAGGTATTTTCTGTTTACACGTGCACGGTAATAAAGCACGCGTAGGCTATTAATTTCAACAAAATGCGCTTAAGGGCATCGTGAAAAGGTCCCACCTACAAGAGGTAACTCCGATAAAAAAGGTCAGTTTTTTTTCGCTTCTTCCGCCACGCAAATGACAAATGCCTCGGAAACTCCATGGACTCATCCAGGAGAGGTTGCAAGCTCCATCTCGTACTCATAATATGCGAGCGAGCACGTTCGTCTAAACGAGAACTTGCGCACAGAACTTAAATGAAAATCGGGGGAAATCGTTAATCTCACGGGGCAGGCGTAAGAACGGAAATGGGGCAGGTCTTGAGTAAAGTTTTGAGCAGAAGATTTCTTCCCTTCGCTTCTTTTTTTTCTTCGTGCGGTGGTTCCTTTGGTATAAGGGCTTTTTACGTTTACAAAGTTTTCATTCTGCAAACTTGGTTAGGGAGGTACTACTTTTTTCAAATTAATTGTCTGATGAATTGAAATGACTCATTAAGGTTTTAAAACGGAGTCACGATTATGGTAATGAATTTTTAAAAACTTTCTACGAGCTTGATGAGAAATAAGGTTGAGTTACTGTTTTAAAGTATTCCTACGTAATTAGCGCAACAGTTAAAGTGATACGCTTAAATACTTGATTAAATATTTGCAAAATTAAATATGAAAAAAAGGTTTTCTGGTTTCGTTATAAACATCTTAGAAATAATCTATTTATTCTTCTCTTTCAACATCAATGCTATGCTTCCGATAGGAAATAATCTAACACACATTTTTTCTGGATATTATCTTAGTAAATCTACCTAAAAAGATAACCCCCGATTTTTAATCTCGAGGGAAAAGCAATTTACATCACTCGTATAAACAGTGATCAAAGTAAAAGAAACTTTCTCTACACCCCAACGCAAAGAAATAAAAAATAAGTAAATAAAACATCGGATCGAAATTGAAAGAAAAAAGCCATCTCAATAACCAACCAACTCCCGCTGAATCATGGAGCATTAACCAATACTTGCGATATACAAGACGAATCCTATTTTGAAAAAAAAGACTCGGTCTCGTGCAATATGCAATTCATCTCGTCGAGACAATAGCTCAACTCGAGTGCACCCACACACACACACACACACATATACACACACGCCAAGTGCCGGGAGATTTTGCAACAAGTCAGAATGGTGCGGCATCCTCGATCGAGCGTAATCACTTAATTTTACGAGCACACCACGTTTCGGAACGACGAGGACGACGACGACGAGGACGCGGGGGAGGGTGAAAAACAGACGTGCGCGCGCGAGCGAGGCTTAGAAAGCCGCCGCGGGTGAAGAGCGCCGGGGTACCTCCTTCGAGAACGAGCCGAGCTATGGAATTCGATTTGTCGATAGCAAAGTCAAGAGGTGCAGAGTCACCTCGCGCATGTAGCCTTTCCCCTTCACTCGGACGATTTTTTTTAATATTATATTTTTAAGATAAACTATACCTAACTCTGTCATCGATGTTTTGAATGGTATATATACATTTTTAGTTGAATTTATACCATGATCTTATTGCATTCGCTGTATTTCTTAAAATTATGTAGCACTAAACAGTACCCTCCGGATTCATAAAAATTACGAAGTAGTAAAATGCACTCGGTATTTTGGGAATGACGAAGAGCTACTTAGCATAAGTTATATTGCAAAATATTTCAATATAATTAATTTATTGTCTTTTTATATTAGTATTAGTATATGTAGGTTTAAGATTGATTTTATACTTAGATATCTAATCTCGTGAAATTGAATAAATTTAATTTCTTGGTCTAATTATAGCTGTTAAGTCGTCGCTAATATAACAAGATAATTGGCTCTTCGAGTAATCAATGTTCTTTTTATTCATTCTACATAAAAGAATTCAATATGCCAGAAAGTTGTTGGGGGAATGTGAAAGACACTTTTGAAAGTAACTTTTCTATTGTCGAATGTAAACGGCATCAATTAAAAAATTAATGAAATACTACATTTGTGCTATTTTAAAGTCGATATAATGAATATATTTTTAACTTTTTATATATATATAGAAACTTTACGAATTAACGACCTCGTGATTAATTTTTAGTCATGTAAGCGACATTAAAAGTATTCGGTTAAATTGTTTTTATTGGTTTAGGAAGCTTAAGTATTTTTTGCTTAAGCTTTAGTTATAGTTTTAGTTTTAAGTATTAGTCTTAAGTTTATAGTTTTAAGTTGCCAGTCCTACGTACAGATAAATTAATTTTATCTCTGTAGGAATTGCGGCATATACATAATGTTGTAATTTTACCTGGTTTTAATAAATAAATAAATAAATAAATAAATAAATGTGTAACTCATAAAAATAATGTGGATTTTACTAGATTTACGTATTTAAGAATAAGATTTATCTTTATGCGATTTAAATTCAATATAGGTGCATTTGCGTTGTTATCTGTAAAAACATTATTAAATTGTATCAATATAGTGTAGACATACGGTTTGAATCAGATAAATTGACGCAATGAAAAAAACGTTGAAAATTATCATAATCGATGGACGTAATTCGTACTTAAATAATCGTATTAGACAAGGTATAAATACCACTTTCTAAGTAAAATATACGGTACTATATGTATTAAGTAAGTGCAATCTAAATAATTCCATATCAATTATATAACGTTCGGTCGAATTTTAAGAACCATACGTATATACCCGAACATTCTGCACAAAGAAAGAAAACAATCTTCGGTCTAGGTAAAAGTATCTATAAAAATGTATATCAAACGTTAAAACGTCAATATAATTAAAAGAAATAAATATAGGATAGTCGATAAATGAGATAAGATCAGCTTTCACATCCCTTTAGCATCCCATTTAAACTGTAGTTTACGATGAGTAAGGCTATTGTGGAGGTACCTTAACCTCCCCCCGTCTCTCTCTCTCTCTCTCGAAAGCGTCTCGTGTCGTAATCGCGAGCGCTCCATTGTTCCCAAGCGCGCACGCGGTCGCTCGAATGCATCGGTGGAACGATATTCCGCGTGTTCGCCGGGGCTCGCAAAACTGTCTCTAATTCAATGCGATTTTATCGAAGGGAAGGCGAGACGAGTCGCTCGAGCGCGCTTATTGTTCTTCGTTCGGCTTTTTTCACGTTAAGGATGATTAGGTGGATTTTGTATGGAGAAGAAAAAATGTATGTATATAGATATATATATATATATATATCTGCAGTACATGTATATACGGGTATACTTGTACGAGGGTGTATAGACGGTTTTCGTGTACACGCGGTGCTTTCGCCAAACATTACTAAACAATGATATCGGAATTTTTACTCCATCCAAGAGGTTGTTTCGTTTATTTAGAAAGTGGTATTCAGCCCATTTTCGTTATTGCAATTCAATGATATATGAGGATAAATTAGTAGTCGATTGCCTTTAATAAAATGGCTATTTCGAAATATTGCACAATTTATGATATCTATCGTTCGGTCGATCCTGTCCTATTTGTTATTCTTTTTATTACGTACGTGTGTGGGTATGATTTTTATCAACCAGAAGCGTATTTCTTAGACTTAGCTAAAAACTTACGATTATGTGTTCCATTCATAATATATATGATATTTATTGTAGTTTGATTTTATGATTAATTTCCTCTACGTCTATATACACACTCGGCGGAGAGAATATTTTTACGTTTCTACATTTTTGTTCTTGTCAATTTATAATCGAAATATAACTTAGAAATTATTACAATATATAAAGAATCGTTAAATAAATATCCTGAGCTCTCGAATTTGATTTGTTTGTTCACTCGGTGAAGGCACGATCGAGTATACTCTGCCCTAAATAAATCATGATTCTGACTTTATACATTCAAAAACTGCACAGAAGGAAATAATAATTATCATAATATTTTACTTATTATTTTACAATTTGTTGATTTATACGATTCTGACAGAAATCCTGTATATGTTGACAAAGGTATAAAAACCAAATAGCACAGTAAATATATTTTAAGTAGAAAAAGAGCAAGTTAGTCAGACACGTTTTACGGTACACAAACGTAAAAGTTTCTATTCGTAAACTATTCGCTAAGCACATAAGTTAAACGTACCAAAACATTTAAATGTCGACAAACAAGCGAAAAAAAACAAACAAACAAACAAACTTAACACACAGTAATTTTTACCACAAACTTAAAATAATAAATTATAAAACAAAGAAATGGAAAATTACTTCGATAAAAAGAAAGTAAGGATCTTGGCATTTAAAAATCAAACAAATTTCTTTTAAAATTTTAATGAACGAACGAAAAAGGTTCCCTCCTATAAGGCATCAAGAGTTGAAAAGTCATTAATCATTAATTTAGCGTCTACCTTGCGTAAATCTACCAACGTTCGCGGGACATGGAAGATTAATTCGGCCGTGTCAGACAGACGTCTGTCGCTTTCGTTCTCAAGGCCGTGGACGCGAAAAAAGGAAAAAAATAACACCCTCCCGCGCGAACGCGATCGATCGAGTTCGAGCGACCCTCGACTCCGAGCGACATTAAGGGCCAAAACGGTCCGATTCGCATGTAAGTGTGCGGTTATACGCTACAGAGGAAGGGAATCAACTAGTGAGAATTGCCGTTAATTTACTCAAGGTTAATATAGAGGGTGGTCCCGTTTAATATGCTAGGGGATGAAAAATCGACGAGTCGTTCGTAGTCCAAATAGAATATTATTTGCATATTTCGTTAGTTTTGATTATTGCCTGGAAATTTAATTTATTTTCGATGATCGTTCAAGGCGAGGCGTCGTATACAAAAATGGTTTAAAGCTCGCATTTATAAAACGATTCCCAGCGATATAAATAATTCACTGATTTCGACATGCCAAAGTTTATTTTTATTTTAACCAGTTTATATTTACGGGAACTCAAACTTTAAACTAGTTGATAGTTTAAAAATTGTCCTCTTTCGCCAAACAGTCGAATATATATAAGTACTCGATTATAGGTGTATACGTACATATATACATATATATGGGAAAGTAGACGTTTATATACAAACATAGGACCAATTAACTAAAGTTCCACAAACGTGAAATAATAATTGAACTTTTGATGGTTTCGCACATATGCAGCGTCCAAGTGAACGATGAATATCAGATGTTTGCGATCTATAAAGACGTTATATAGTCGCGCGACGGCACTGCCATTTTTACGACTAGCGAAGGTGCCTAAAAGACCTTGAAAATTCTACTGCAACATCGACCCCTAAAACCTCTATATAAACTTGCGACTTGTATCGTGCGCTTCAAATCCATCCGAACGAAATTTTCACTGTAGAAAATTGCTATATAACGATCTTTTATAGTCACGTGTTTGCAATTTTCGAAAATTGCTCTGTCCGCTATAAGCTCGTCATTGAGTATACCGGTTTAATTAACTCGGGGGATCATTCTTTTTTGGTGAAGCGTCGGTTTCTTTTAAAGAATTGAGAAAATGGGTCGACTTTACCCAATTAAGAGTGATAAAAGGACGTGTCTTTTGAAGTTTATATATATATATATATATATATATATATATATATATATATATACTTGTAAACTTTTAATTGTGAGTGTTAAAAATAGAAGTTGTACAATTACAGTTTAAAGATAAGAAATATAACCTCATAGTATCGTTTTTAGCTTATTACTCCGTAAAAGAAGACATCAAGTTCTAGCTAAATATTAAGAAAATTATTAATGATGTTCTACAAAGTGCTAAATAGCCAATCATTGTAAAATTGTTTATATTAATATCAGCGTGTACGTTACAAATTTATTTAATATTAGAATTAAATCACTGCGTAAAATATGATGATTCGTATATACATATATAATATATTAAGACAATCAAAGTGATAAACACTAAGCCGTATTATTTTCAAGAAGATAATTCATTAACGGTACGTCAAATCTGAAAAGCCGAGAAAGAATATAAGGAAAATTGAAAGAAACGAAAGAATATCAACACAAGCTGAATCAGTCATTAGGTCGCGTAAGTCAAAAGATATAAATTCGCAATTGGCAATCGCGTGCAAGTGAAAGCAACGATAAGCCATTATTTCTCACTGATAACCGAGTGAATTTCACGTAATCGTCAGCGATCGATATCGCACCCGGTCTCCCAATAGGTTGCACAACGATGCAGCGAGATCGAGGGCTGGTATATACATATATACATATAAATATATACATGTATATAAAAACGCATCTCTCATCGGCGACGGCACATTAGAAAGCACGCACTCGCGTATGGTTTTCGCGCGATTCATAATCGAACGTGAAACGTGGTTGAGGCTCGTATTATCGAGTAAATTATTGCGAAAATTGCAGTAGTAATGGAAGCTGGATGCATGTATCGCTTAATTATGCTGATTGTACCTTGCGCACATTGCCTAATTTAACCACGATTCCGTACCATTTATCGGTATAGATCCTCTTTATTTCGTCATTTTTCAACCATATTTTTTGATAAATCATCCATCGATAAATAAATAAATCAACTGAAAGAAAAAAAAAATACGGACGTTTAGACCGAGCTGGTGCAACGAGTGAGTCGAAAAAAAGTAAATAAAAAATATAATGTATGTAAGTAGTTATAGTTTGGCGAAACTACGACAAAAAGTATCAATAGCTCGAGTTTTCCCTCATCTTCGATCTCGCGATAATAGCGAAAGAGTCGAGCATGCAATCTAAAAGCCCAACGATGGTATTTTCTCTCTTTCTCTCGAAAAAGCAGCACCGTTTCACATCGACGTCTACACAGGTACGTGTCTATAGTATACGCCAAGGTAAAATCACTTGTTGGGCAAAAACAACGATTAACGAAGTAAATCCCCATGCGCCAAGAGGCTCATTTCCCCGTCGTTCGTATATATACATATATATACGTACTTTCACTGTTGCGGCTCTCTCGCGCGGTTTGAATTTTTGTCTTGCCCGCGACATCGCGCGTCTATCCGTATAGGCCTTATCTAAAACCCTCGTGGAAAAGCATCGTTCCATTTTCCTCGAGAACGACTTAAATCCATTAGCGCGATGTATATATATATATGTATATATTATACACGTACATACCCATCCTCACTTAGATACTCGACGAGATAAACGTTTCTCGCGACGGACGCGCGCTTGGGCACAATAAAGCTCGATGTATATAATAAGATCGGTTGCCGTGATTTTACGTGTATATACATACATGTATATATATATATATATATATATATATATATATACACATATCTGTATACATACGTCTTGTAACACACGTGCATTTAGAAAGCGCTCCAGATTTTACATTTTAAAAAATCAATGCCCACTTAGGACGTCTTCGGTTTCACGACCAGCGAATACATCGATGTTTTCTTTTATTTTCTTTTATTTATTTATTTTTTTTCGTGTTAGGGAAAATTTTACTTTTCAAATAATCGTGATACGTCGAATGGTGGTATACGGCGATTTCTGTATAAAATACTTTTGTCAATTATCGTATTTGTGACGAGATAAGGTTTAGGCGATGTATCTATGTATGCAACAAAATTATTTCCTCTTGTGCTCGACACAACCAAGAAAGTTTTAATGGATACATACGAGACACGTTTATCGACTGCAAAACTTTTATTATTACGCTTCCTATCGAATTTCTGAATTTATAGTGTTTTTTATTCTAATTTTCTACTATTATTTGCGGTACAACATGTACAGTTTATTTTCTTCCCTCTTTCGAGAACCAATAAAATAATGTAAGTCAATGCAAGATAACTATTTACTGGGTTTTCGTGCTTTCTGTATATATGTATATACTCGTGAATATTAAAAATGTCTTGAATACTTTACTTTCAAATCAATTGACTTGGATAAAAATTAAAACGTTAAATAATTGAACAAACGATATGTAGAAAGTGAAATTGTACATAGTGATATATTGAATTTAGATATACTAAATTGCTTTTAAATTAAAAATTCAGATATTATATTTGTAACTATAAAAAATTGATAAAAATTATATATAAATGAAAAAATGTTACTGCACCGTATCTGCGTGGTGAACTTGCGACATATCAGCTGTCCGATGAAAGTAAAGCAAAAAATTCATAACACTTGTATTGTCTTAATTTTTGTATCGTCTTTCACAATCATATAGTTCGAATCTCTGTCTATCAAAACATCAATTTATAATATATTCTTCTTATCAAAAATTTGCTTCCTCGTATACAGAGTGTAAGCATTCTAATGATATTTTTATAGTAATAGTATCCTTCCTGTACGAGGAAGCAATGGCATTATTTAATTGCTCAATAATGAAATAGAGGACGTCCAAGACAATCCAATTAGAAATGTAACGCTTCCATGTATACATATAGGTACAGTGTGTACTCATCAATAGTGAATCGCATACTGTCCTTCGGCAAGAATAAACGAAGAACCATCTCGCGGTTTTCTCAAAGGATATACGTATGTCCATGTAGGTTAATCAGTAATGTATGCATCCTAGTTGAATCCGTGAAGGGTATTTATCAGTAAAATTTACACGTGGCTCGTATAATAAACATCCGGTCGTTGGGGGCTAATAACAAATGTTAACCTAAAATCCTAGATCTCGCGTTTGGAAATAGCAAATTCTGTATAAATACCTATGTGAAAGCCCTCGCACGTTGAAATTCATACGTGTATATATACAACTAGGCCAGGCGCAATCGCAAAAGTCTTCTTCACGCGAGCTCAATTCAATTGCCTCGAGAAGAAGGGGAGAAAGGGGAGAAAAAGGGAAGCCGTTAGATCGATTTGATCGCGAATATACCAGTCTCGTTTAGCTTTCGGATAGCCTTTTTACCTGACAAAAATCCAGGTGAAAACGTATGTATATATATATATATATATATATATATATATATATATATGAACGACAGGATAAAAATGACGAGTGCATCGCTACGGAGCACGGAGAAAAGCTATACGGATGAAAGTCAAGTATGTAACGTTCGGGGATTTATTTATGTGCGTGGGATTTCAAACGCACAGGTGTACCTCGACATGTCGATAATTGTAAAACAGAGGAAAAGAAATCGTAAGATTCGGTGAAGTAGAAAATGTTCAATTAAATTATTATCGGTGTTACATCTGTATTGCACTTAATCTAATTCATCGAACTGAGTTATGGAGTAATCCTGAAATATCGCGTGTAATGAATTTTTCAATATTCAAACGTGAAATAATTTCCATCATCTTTCCTTATATTTTATTGAACCAGCTTGAATATATATACACGGGAATATACTGTTTCATTAATTCAGGATAACACTTTTATTCTTGTTTATACTTGAGTAACCTTATTCATGATTTACAAAGTGGAGTAGAAAAAAGAAATGAACTTTAATAAATTTAAAAAATTGTTATTATTAATCCTATCTTTAATATTTTGATGTCGTAAACAGTATACAGTTAAACTATCGTGTAAACAACGTATATTTTATTATCTCTTACCGAATAAGAAAAGAAAAGAATAAACACATAAATATACGTAATCTTTGTTGCAATAAAAAAATCCTTGCGAATCGTGCAAATGTGCAAAATATTGTTTTTTTCAAAAATTTTATTATAACGTATTAAAAAAAGTTTTTATGGTCTTCTGTAATTCTTTTATTTTATTTAAATAAACATCGTTTTATTCGCTGCGATTTAATACATGATTATGATTCATGCCTATTTAGAATGCGCATTTTATTAAACATATAAATACGACAGTAAAACTTAATTTGTACCTGCAATTTCTGTTCAATAAAACATCAGAAAATATTAAATTGAAAAGAGAAAAAATATTATGTATACCCTGGCATTGTTATAAATGAAAATACAATGATTTTTTTCAGATATTTATAAAATATTTGTACACGCCATAAATAAATGGTTATATTTACAAATATGCCATTTGTAAAAATATAAAGTGAATAATAATGTAATATTTAAAAATATTTGCATATTATAACATAAACATTTTTCAACCCTTTTTTCATATTTAAGTATTAAAAAATATTCATGTTCAAACTCTAAACATACAATATAGGTAAATATTGCTGAGTTGTAAAAATAATAGTACTTTTGGTAAATATTATTTAGAGTGTTAGAATTGGACAGTTGAAAATTAAATATATTTGTATTAATACAGTCATGTCCAATAGATTTTGTAAACAGCCAAAATAAAGAAAAACGAGGCATAATAGTAATAATGGAACGGAAATCGAATTTAAAATTGGAAAGGAGTAATATTTACTCGACAGAAAATGGTATCGATTTATTCAAGTAGGCCAATTTCTTACAAAGTAAGTTAATAACAATTTTAGTTTAAAAATTTTATGTCTACTAAAATTTATATAGGTATATATTCAATTGTTGAAAATGTTAAAAAATTATGAGTATGTACATTTAAAAGTACATTAAATATACATATTAAATTTTTACGCATCTATTCTAAATTTTTCGAGGACCAAAAATACCATTGTGGTAAAAAATTTGCGGAACCCTAGGCGACACTTCAAACGTACTCAACAATACGAAGATGGGAAGAAATTGGATCTTGCTCTCGGTCTGCAGGTTATATATGGAAAACGATGATGATCCTGGCGGATCTGCCGATGCACATATCGAATTCGATGTATATAAAGGCGCGACAGGCGGAGAACCCGGGCATATTATTGCAACGCTGATGGATTATCCGGGAAATTCGCGAAGCCGCGGAAAGTTTTATGATATAACAAGCAACGGGTAATAACGAGTGTGTAATGCACGGGTATTATGACTCATCCACCATCCCGTAAAATTTAACGCGGCTCTCCTCGTTTCGCGATATTTTTTTGCAGCAAATTTTTCGCGATAAATATTGAGATATCGATTGTCGTTTCGTATTATAGTGAGATATGGCCCTTTTTTTATTACATTGATGTATCTTATTTTCCGTTTTAAGGTATTTATTTTTTTTTCGATTTGTCGATTTTCGTTATACGTAATAGACGAACGCGGATATATGCATATGGATATATATACTGTTAACAATGTACGTATATATTCTTGAATTTCATAGCGTTAATAATAACGATCGCTACACATAGTATATATGTAAATTCTATTACTAGAATTTCAAAATAGGTATTATTAGATTCCTAGGGTTTGATGGAAATCAAAATTGTACCATTTTACTTCAAAATGTATATTATACTATCGCATTGCAATGTTTCAATATTTGTGTTGTATATCTGTCATGTTAAATTGTTTATCTTACAGTTAGGAATAAAATATCAAACGACCTTTGCTGATGATATACATATAGACGTTTTCATAGTAAATTGTAATTGTACAGTTAATAACCGACTGTTGAAAGTGAAATTCGATTTAAAAATTACATTTCCAAATGACATTAAATACAAGCGCATTTACAAAATCTGTGTACTATTAGACGATTGCTATTGGTTCAATATAAATTTTAACAACATCATGAAACAATACACATATCTATTATTTCGCTGTATGAGACTGACAAGCACAAAACATCTCGTTACTGTTATTCATCCAATGCGTTATTTGATAGAAAACTAATTATTTTGCAAAAAAATTAAAAAATCGATTATACGTTCGATCCTTTCCAACTTATCCTGATGGTGAAGCAACTTTATCGAAGTTTAAAGTAATACCGATTTACCACGTACTTCTTAACGAAGAAGAAAAAGAAGAAGAGGAAGAAGAAGAAGAAGAAGCAATACAGAGTGATTTCCTTATAATGCGAGTAGTATAGAGGCTGAAGAAAAGCGCGTTTTTACTTACATCCAATCAGGAAAATCGGCATCTTTTTACCGTTCCCATTTTTCTCCCGGAATTTTTTGCCTCCTCTTGTATTTCCGATTCAAGTCTCGTCGTTCCTCACTTGGTTTACACCTTTGAGAGAGGAGCGCGTGTGTATCGTCATTCGCAATTTGCCCGAGCATTCACCTTCGAATTCCCGTTATCCTTGCGTTCCTTCTACCTATATAAATGTGTGTATCTATATGTATATATACATACATACATACACACACATGTCTGCGTTGTCGATGCGGCTGCACGATTTTTACCAACGATTCCTGGCGGCTTCGATTTCGATTTCAAACCGGCCTTTGTATCCAATGACATCTTTTACTTTTGCATCGTTGTGCGAAAGCGATTTTATATTCTGCACAGTTGTTGAATCATTATTTAATTATTATGCAATAACAATACTGCTAGAAGTTTAACTATTTTTAATGCTCTCTAGTTAATAATTATAGTTTTTTCACAGCTTATAATAGCTACTACTAAATTTTTAAAAAAAAGCTAATTCACACAAAAAAATTGTTATTTTCAGTTTTAAAAGTAACCGTATTATATTATTGATTTATTTTTTTTATCGATCGGTATTCATTTTTAATAATACATTTGTAATAATTCAATTACTATTTTCCTACAAAAGTAGAGTGATAATAAAATTTCTTTAAAATTTTATAAAAGACGCATTTCTTCTATAATCAAATTAAACGTTTTGCAATAAAAGAAGAAAACGCACTTGATAGAACAAATCTGATTTGAAACTTTTGGTATTATAAAAGTATCTTGATATACCGTAACCAAAGATTTTTCATTTATTAAATAAGTTTAATTTAACATCTTTCTTTCTTATGTTATTCTCCTATAATATTTAATTTAAAAATTGAGTTATGAGTATGTATTGTACAAATTTACCCTGAAAAAATCGAATTTCATTTATTAGCAGTAAAATAAACATTTTACTGTGTTTTACTGAGAAACAAACTGCTACAAAGGACATTGAAAATTGGTTTGGCGAATTTAATAGGGTAACAGGGAATTTAAACTCCAAGTTTAACAGGTAATAGTGTTGGAAACGGAGTTAAAAATATTTGAGGTTTTGTATCCATTCATTAAATTACACGGATTTTCACGATGAAAAAACGTTTTACGACTAGTAATTAATAAGATATTTTTCATAGACATTTCCTAGCGATGCCGTCATTTTAAATAGATTTAAATGTATATATATATTTATGATGCTACACCTGAATATATACCTATCGAGTTACATAAACAGAGTGATCCCCCTATGCATTTGTAATAAAGCTTATTATTACTTTATATAACTTGCTTAAAACGACAAGAAAATGTTGTCTACGAGAAAAAAAAAGAAATGTGCCTGCGCTGTGTACAATGACTGTAATACAATACCATTATACGAATAAGTATATAATCGAAGGAAATTTTCAGTGTTAAGAATTAAAATACTAAAATTGTAGTGTAAAACTAGTGCTAAAAGTGTACTCTCGCAATCCAACCAAATAAACGTGCATTTGTTCCCGTCTGAAGTAAATAATCGGTGCTCTTTCAAGCATCAGGTAAAACGATCGGTCTAATAACAACTCTCTCGCGTGAACAGAGCTCAAGAACATTTACGAACTCCATCGCTCAGTTGAAAAGCCTTTGAATCTTCCACCTTGGGAAAGTATCAAATATCCTTGCGATTTCTTAGAAGGAAGAAGTTGTTATAAAAACCTTCGCAGATAAATAAATATATCATTCAATCTATTCTTATTTTTATAAACAATATCCTCTATTTCACCAAATGAATTTGATAAACTAACGCATTTTGTTATTCCTCGTAAACAATGAAACGTTCACGTCAATTATTTTGAATTCGTTAACGGAACGTGATGTACAAAAATTCAATTTTTCATTTCATTTTTTATTTTAACATGTAAATATGTATATACACGTATATTGAAACATAATATTTAATACATTTTTTTTTAGATTTTAATTGGAGGATGTACAAGGATATTCGTTCTTAAATTTAAGAAAATGCTAATACAAAAATTTATATTTATTATTATCATTGAATTTTCAATTACTAATTTTTACATTCAATTTCGCGTAGATAGTAATCAAAATATGCTAGTAAAAATAAGGTATTTAAAAATCTAATGAGGAAGTATTTGTACAAGCGAGTTGAAGTAGATAACGACATGCTCATGTCAGACGCAGTACGTAACGTATAAGATAAAAGCTTCATCCTATATGTTTTCGAAAATGCTTTTTTGTAACCATCAACGATAAAAGAGGTCGTAAAAGTGCGTACCACGATGAGTTTACGAAAAAAAAGCAAGAGATAAATCGATAATCTTTCTTGAACCTCACCCAATGTAGGTGCTCGCTCTCCTCAATTGTAAGACGAGCGGGAGATACTTGCGTAAATTCCTTAATTTTTTCTTGAGTGTTATGTCCACAACGACACTAAAAAATATATGCTTATAATGGTCGTAAGTGTGTAACTGATTGGAAAATTAGTATAATAATAAAATGTGAAAATGCAACAATTTACATAATAAAAGTAAAAAAAACATACGATGCGTACATTTTTTTTTGTTATTTAATGGTTTAACGTTGTTAAACAAAAATAATCCATTTCGACAATTCGATGAAACATGGGAATGTTGCGCGTGTTAACGAGCAAAACACGCGGGTACACGTAAACTCGTGCAGATATCTCCGGCTATAAATAACCGATCTAAAATCTTGGGGTAAGCCGTTAAATGAATTTTCATAGGGATCTTTCGTGTCTTTGTCTCTCCTCTCCCCTCACTGCCCTTTCTATAGATATATATGTGCTAGTTTTACTGTTTTAGAAGCTTTAGCTTGCTTTTTTTTATATTGTTGGCCAACACGTTAACTTCGATGTCGATAAAACGACAAGTTTCCTTTAATTATTCACAAGGCTTTTGTAAACGAGTCTCGTGTCTTTTATGCTCCCTTTTTCAAACGATATCGGAAAAATTATGTTTTTTCCCTTAAGTAGTACGTGAGCTTGCATAAAAACCGTACGCGAACTATGTGAAAAAGAATAAACATTTTTATTTTCATCACTTATTTACCAAACAGATTATTTTAAGATATTAGCCTTAATCCATAAAAATAACATGTTTTCGATAATGAAATTTCGATGCGTGGCAGGTAGTATTACGTCTACGACGTATGGTAAAATCAGTTGGTTATTATGTATTGAACAAACAAAGGATTTAATGAAATCACATTGCGACTAAGAAAATTATTATATTTTACTGCACCGGTGGAGTTGGTGTAAGTGAGAGAACTTTTAAAAGGCACACGATATAGTTAATAAGAAAAAGTTCTTTACAATCTCGGAGGACAAAGTTTGTTCTTTCGTTAAAAGTGGAGGATAAAACTAATACACGCAAAACCGATACCAATTTCTCGCGGGATCTCTTCTCAATTACAACGAACGTCGTACGCGCGCACACGTGCGATTTGCCGCGGGCGAAACTTTCCTTGCACGCCGGACGCGGAAGTTAATTAATGCGCGCATAGGAGCCGAAACGCTCGTTACGCTATACGCTATGTCCCTCGTTATACACAGCGTGTATACATATATATCTATATATGTATATGTGCAGTACGATGGGGGACTTGCGCGACGCTTAGCAATATTTCCACCTACGTGTGTGCTGGTATTAGAGACGCTCAGCGCTCGATGAGTTATATTAATTTATTTGTTTATTGACTGCGCGGAGAAATCGCTGTGTATAATTGGACAGTGAGACTAAGATTTGCTCGTTGGAAAGTTCTCGCGATTTACGATCGTTCCCGTATGTGTATATGTGTATACATGTTGATTTTTATGTTTCTTCCCCACTTCTTTTTTTTTCGATCGTATACAAGTATTTGTGGGAAAAATATTTTTTTCTAATTACCTGTACAAGCGGATGATAAGATATTCTAAAATTACCCATCTGACTAGGCGATGTTAATGTGGATTGATGGGACAATGACGATTTTTCGGTAATACTTACGGGGTATATAGAGACCTCCTGTGTAATTATACTAATGTCGATGTGTGATAATAAATTATAATGAATTATTAGGTGGTACGGTTCATCTAAATAGAAAATTGTAATTTACCTGTGTGCCGGTTTAGAAAGTGGAATAATATTTGACGTGGGTGGTAAGTGTAACTTGTGAAATGAATTTAGCTATTAATCAATATGTTTATATATTTACAATTTTTTTCGCGTCAACATTTTATCGAAATTTAACATTCGTTTAATTACTCATTCGCTCTGAATGCATCCATCGCGTGAAATACTAATCTGACCAAGAAAAAGCTTTGTACACTTTGCTGAAAGTCAAGATCTTTTAAAGAAAAAAAAACATAACTTTTGTTCCATGACATGTAAATCATTTCCAATTGATGTTAGAATATGTGATAAGTTGTTTTAGAGAAAGTAGAAAGTTACAGAACAAAATTCATTAGATGTACCAAATTTCGAAAAATGTTCTGCAAAATGTAAACTATAAAATTTCACCCTGATCAGCAAGATTGTATTTGCGGAAATTACTGTTCGATTATTGTAAATTTTATGAGTGATAAGCTTCTTTACATCTTGATACAACGTGTTGTAATGTTCCTTTCCAAGATTACTGTCACAATTAACGTAAATAAGTTTTGCATACAAAACTGTTAAAAAATCATATGGATACTTAGTTTAATAAGTTATACAAATAGAAATCACGTTAAAAATAAACATCGAATTTGAATGTCGACGTGAAAGGTCTATCTTAAGACAATATATTTTATTCAAGCGTCGTTTTCGCCGGTATCGTTGATACGACTCATCGGAAATCAGGTTCAGGCAGTCAGAATTGCGCGAAGGCTAATTGGCTCGGCGCGCGTCGCAATTAGCCGATTAATTAACGCGCGCACGCGAATGGGAAAAATGTCGGCGGGAGAGAAAAATAGAGAGAGAGAGAGAGAGAGCGCGAGACACGGTAAAAGAAGAAACAACAAAAAGAAAAAAAAATAGGAGCGTGGTATTGCATAAGCACGAAGTCGCCTCGTCGACCGTGGCAATGAACCTTGCACGAGACGAACTGACGTGGTTGCCACTTTTTTATTCTTACGTGCTTGTGTTTTGCGTCGGTGTAGAGTGGTAGTAGACGCGGCTTTCGTATAACCGATGATGAAAATTGAGTGATATATAGTGTAGGTGGCTTGTATTATCAATATATAGGCGGAAGAACAGGAGCGCGTGTTTTCCATTTGAGCGTAAATCATGCACACGGTAAAAAAGTGTGTAAAGAACAAAACAATATATGTTTCCGAATACGTCAAAGCATTTCGGAATAATATTAATACCTTGTATTAACTTTACGTACATTTTAATTGAATTTTATTTTATGGGATTTTAATAAATTTAATATTTTAATAAACTGCACAAAGTTTATTAATTTACTCGAGAATCTCGGAATTATCAATATGTAATGCGTAATTAAAATTTAATTACATTACCGTGTGCGCACCTACACATTTAAATATAATATTGTTATATTAATTCCCGATAAACAAACGTATTGTCCTCTTAACATTGTTGATTTTAAAATTACCGTAATTATTCATCAAATTTCCATGAAAGATATTTACCTATTTTCAAGAATCTACGTATATAGCTGGATGTCTTAATTTAACATTAGGAAATGCTTTCCGTTACTGCACGATGAATCAGCCGTACCTACGGTTCGTTTCAACAGCTACTGGATACAAAAGAGCTGTTTCCTAAGTTATTGACGTTGATATGCGTGTTAATAATACAATTTACGAGAACCTCGTGTAATTTACGTGAATTACAAATCTCAATTTTTGTCCAGTTATACCCATGTCTTTAAAAATCTGTATTTTAATTTAGATTTGAACAATTCACAAACTTCTGTATCAATTTGTACGAGTAGCATTATACACATATAAAATAAAAATAAAGTAATTATGGAAAGTAAACGGAAAAACTTTACGAAACGTATAAATGTAAAATTAATTAATCGAAAATACCCGTGGAAAGTAAATTTTTCTATATTCTATGTATATGTATATAAAAATATCTGTATTACAGTTCAAGGATTTTCAGTATACTGCGAGTACTAAGCAAACTAAACTTTACTTTAGTCTCCCAGGGAAGCTCGTATACACAGGGAAAACATCTCTCTGAACTAAAAGCACGTATTCTCAAATATCCTTCTCATAAATTACCGGCAACTCCGGTTACTTTAAAAAAAAGAGAGGAAGAAGAAGAAGAAGAAGAAGAAGAAGAAGAAGAAGAAACTAGCGGAAACTCGGTAGATATACGTCATCTACAAGAGCTGCTCATCTTAAAGTCACTACACTATGGTAACTCTCTCTCTCTCTCTCTCTCTCTCTTATTCTTGCAAAGTTGAGCGGAAAGTTGGCGTGCGTCGTTCTCCTGACTGCACGCGTGCACGACACGAGAATTCGATGGGAAGCTCGTTAACGAGGTCCCAGCTTAATTGCCTGCGTGCGTATACAACTCGCTTGCGGCGCATCGTTTTGATTGCGCGAACGCGCCGCGCGCCACGTGCAACTCTACCGATCTCTTTGCGCGTATACGCCTACTCTGTGTGTTCGGTGGGTATATATAAGGTATACCATCTACGTATGCTATACTCCAACTTGAATTTATCTACTTGTGGAATTCGAACGTTCGAATTGTACTGCCTTTTCATTGTTTATATCAAATTGATAGACGTACACTCTCTTGATTATGTGGTTTTCACACCATCGGATATATATGTATAGAAAGCTACAGAATTGTCGTTACTCGAGATATATATATATATATATATATATATATACACTATATGAAAGTTTAATTTAACGCTTGTACACTTTATTTACATACCTAGCATGTAAATGCCTGTATTTTCGAGCTTTTTCGTTTACTAACGGATCGACATTTACTTGAACTTGCATTACTTGATTGAGGAAACTTTCTCTCGATTTGAATATTGACTTTTTTTTATTCCACAATATATTTTACGATTTGACACATTTTTTTTTGCGGAGTATACGCGATAGTTAAACCACCCTGAGGCTATTAACTACCTAATTTACAACTAATTTATATGCCCGAGACCTGTCTGTACAGTTTAAATTATTTAAAAATAATGAAGACATTTTTGTACGCCGTACGCTTTCACACGTGTATGCGCGAATATTAATAAAAGCAGGTAATCTATTTTTGATTCATTTTCAATTCGACTCAACAATGCTCGTTAATTATACAATAATTTATAATAAAATCCTATTAAGATTGAAAAATAAATATAATTCCATATTATTAGTGTACATGAATAACAAATAGCTATATTTTTACTATACGACAAAACGCCGTAAACAAATAATTTGAAAAAAATATTATATCGACGCACAACTAGACGCAACCACAAACTTTGTATCTATTATCTTCGATTCAATCACGCACGTACATCCCAAAGGTGCATATAACTTTCAGTATAGAAAAATCAGTAGAATTAGATGTATATATAATATGTATAAAGAATCTGTGTTATAAATAAAAAAAAATTTAAATTAAACGAGATTGCACGAAGGTATATTAAATTTCGTCGTGGAGTATTCGGGAACTCCAGAGGCGAACCGAACCGCATTTCACGATCGCAACAAACAAACTCAATTGGGATTTTTGTGAGCGGAAGCCAGTGCGCGCGTGTCTTATATAAATTTTACCCGGGTATATATATCCTTAACCAGCGCGCAGATGTAAATTGCGTGCTCGAGCTTTGTTAGAAAATACGGGGATCGCGTTCCCCGGAGGCGCGCAGCTTCATTTAATTTAACGTATACGCAAAAGCGCCGACGCGACGCAAGAAAGTAGAGACGCTGCGCGAATCCACCTACACGCGTATCATACGTACACATACGCACACGGACACATGATGGAATTTAACTCGTAACTTTCTTTCTGCTGCTTCTTCTTCTTTTTTTACCGTTGTTGTTGTTGTTACGTGTTCCGTAAATATATGTTTTGCTTGTAATGCAATATTTTCGGAAAATATATAATGAAAACTTTGTTTGTTTGTGTGTGTGTGTGTGTGTGTGCGTGTGTGTGCTTAGTGCTCCTGTTAAATATTGGTACTTTAATTTAATTTAACGGCAATCCTTATGGATTTTCAGATTTTTAAGAAAGTTTATGAATGGTAAATAACGCGATCGTACCTGTTTATTAGTTGAATTATGGTTTAATAACTCGGGTAATAAAACTAAAATTCAATGATATAACATGATTAATAGTATGCGTTATTAAATTATATCTATCTTTACTTAGGAAGGTAATGGGCTTTCAATTTTAAAATGAACATATACTTCAGAAACAGAATATTATTAATTCACATACAATTTAACAGTAAAAATTCATTTTAACGACGAATGGTGTGTATTAAAACAGTAATAAAAAAGGCTGAGTAATCATACAAATGAAAAACAAAATACCGTCAGTTTTACATATTTTTATATCCGGTACATTAATTGAACTAAAAATAAAATGAGAAAAAAAAGAGGAATCCTCTTTTATCCCCCTCATTTGCCTGATTCCATTATATTCTTGGATAAATTCGTTTGTAAGAGGGGCAAACGTAGGCATTACGCGCTTGCGAGTCCCGTTAATTCATTCCGCAAGCTCTGAGGTCCACCGAGGATAATTCATTTTCCTCGTTACTTGCCAAGACAGTATACTACGTCTATTCGTCCCTTTATCTTCGATTTTGCTTTTGTCCCCGTTTGCTTTCCGATCCTTGGAGAATACGGAATATCCTTAGGGACGAATTTTCCTCGTGTCTTGTATTTCGTGTCTACTGCCCGCGAGATTATCCTTGGGAAAATGGTAAATCGAATTTTAGCGGGTGCGCGTGCGAGAGCACCGTGCGTACACACGGATAAAATAAAACTTGTGTATAATGAAACCGTACGAATGTAATTGAATTAAAAACAAACGACGAATTTCCATTTGGATTAAATTAAATGACGAGATTTTAATCTGAAAACTGCATATAACTATGTATGTGGGGATTTTGATAGTTCACGCTCGAGTTGATAAATTTTTGGTGGGAATTTGTTTTATTTATCCTTTTTATCTCCCGTGTATAATTACTTTATCATTTATTTAATTACTTTTCATGCTCGCTTTAATCAAGTTTTTTTTAATATAAAACATATTTTACAGTAATCTACGCGAATGAACGTAACAAATTACTCGAAATATCACAATATTTAAAAGCCATCTACAATATAAATATTTATTTAAGATATCGTATTAAAAATTGTCCTTCACCATTAAGAGATGAGAAAAAAAAACAATTCTTCTAACTGGAATCAGAGGAGTTTAATTTTAATATTCCGACAATGTCTTACCGTAGTCGTGCTTTATTAAGAAGCAGCAGCAGCCCCAGCACCAGCAGCATATTTTTAATAATCTCATTCTTTCCTTACATAAGGACTTAATTAAAATTCCCACTTCGTCGGTAGCCGCATTCTCCTTTCGATCGAATCGCCGTTTTTCCACTCGAACGGCCGCGTGGTATCATCCCTTCGCCCGTTATTAACGACCTTCGAAGTTCCGTTTTCTCTCGCGTTCTCCTTAATTTATACCCTGTACAGCTGCGTCCGCCTTAATTTTTCTCGTCTCGTCCTTTATACCCAATTTTTTTTGTCGTTCCGCTAATACCGCGCTCCGTTCTATTCTTTCATATTTTTTTTCCTTTCTATTTCCTCGGATAACGTGGATTGAAACTCGAGGACATTTTGAACGGTCGAATGATAATGGAAGCGCGGTAAAATGAAAAATTGATGAAAAATTGCTAGCTACATTGTCCCATATTAATTTTGTATAAAATCGATTTTACGACGCCAATCTCGTATTCCGTAAATCAGCGTAAAAGATCAGTTATACATGTATTTTCTTATTACGCGATTGACCATTGAGTTTGTTGTTGCTGTTGAAAAAGAATTATTGATTAAAACACTAATTAAGTTATACATTTTTTTCATCAATATACGGACATAATTTTGAGAAAATTGACTATATAAAAGAAGTCTCGATAATAAAAAAAAATAACTTCGTCTAACGATCCGGTTTACGAAAAGGTATACTTAATGCATTTTATTGGATTACATTACTAAACAATAAATTGTAATAATAGAATCTTAAAAGTACACGGCGAAGTGATTAAACGCAATTTAATTGCATCATCGGTCTTCAAAAGTGAATTCCCCCATTGTCTTTACGTTAATTATATTACTTGGAAACACTTAAATTGTAGGACGAAAAAGTAAAAATTAGCAACTGAAATATGACAGTCATAATTTCTCGACTAAAAATACTGCAAACAATGTAACTGAAAACTAAGCGAATAAAAATAAAAATGTATAAACGATGAAAAAAAAAATGTTTGCTAATTCTGTATAACAAATCACGCGTTCAAACTCGTTACCATAACTCATACACGGTTCTCGGAAACAAATGCTATCCACGAGATAATAGCCATTACATCGCGTTTTCACCGCTCTCGCTTACATGAACGGGAAAGTGAGAGACACTAAAGACTCCCACTTTATTACAATAACAAATCAGAACTTCTTCAAGCCTTGCTTCATACATATTTTCGAATTTTTACTTAAATCGTTATATTACAGCAATTATCGCATATTGGTTAATAGAAGAAAATATTGGCAACGTTTTACATTTTTTTTTCTTCCAAGCCTACTATTAATAAAATCATGAAGTTTATTTTTAGCATTCGATTAGTACACGATATTGTGTGGGTTATGTACTACATGCATTTACTTGTGCGACATTCTTGATAGCTCGACATCGACTATGAGAATGTCATATAAATAGTTAAAACGTTTGCTCGTACACATGTGGGAACGTGTGAAAGGGGGGATTTTAAACTCTATCCAATAAATTTTAATTTCTTAATTAGTTGGAGAATTTATGGGTATAAACTAGTAAAAAAATATCCCCATGTATATTTGAATTCACGCTTTAATGGAAAATTAAACGGTATTTGCAATGCTTTTTTAACTTGATAAATTTTAATTAAGAATCAAATGAGCATAATATGGTTACCGAATGATTAATTTAATGCTAATTTTCTACGATTTGTTCCACTTCAATTGACTTACCGACAGATTTTAATAATACTACTTTTCTATTTCTAATAAAGTTAGCATCGACGAAAAAATTGTAAGTCTATTTATATGCCATTCAAAGTAAGTGATGTTATTTTTCACATTCATAAACGATCATTCAAAATTTTAATTGCGGATAATAAAATGTATAATTTCATTGAGAGTACATTTCAGTGTCGTAATATAAGTATAATGGTATCGCTCAACACTTTCGGGACATATATATATTTAATATAATTGTTAAGTAAATAAATTGTATATTTGTTTTATTTATATGTTTATAATTGGTTTCCAAACGAAATAAAAAAATCCTAATGCACATTTGGATCAACAACTGTAAAATAACCAATGCATTTAAACTAAGGGTAATAATAATAAAAAGGTTTACAACACTGCACGGAGACACTGAAAATCATATGTCCGTAATATAGTAATGAGTTATGCGATACTCATATTCTAGTACCTCTATCCTCATAATAATAATCCTTAAGTTTTTCCATAAAGGATTTTATACAGCCGCGGTGTATCTTGACTGGCTCGAAAATTAGCAAGCAGATGAGCCAACGACGGGGATCAATTCCGTGACATAATTCCACTCGTAGAAATGTATTTCTGTACGCCTCGGGCGAAAAGGAGTTAGAGAGACGAAGGTGGGTATATTACGAGTAAAGGAACGAGGAAGCTACTTTTTGCTCGCGTGCGGCTCGACTCAAGTTAATTACCGCGCGACGACTCATACCCATCGCTATGTACCAAATCGAGAATAGATTCTAAGACTCGTTTGTGTCCTTTTAACTCCCCTCCCCTCATTTTTTATTATATATATATATATATACATATATGTATGTATAAATACGTATAATACACGTGCGCGCTTATGTTATACGGATTACGAAGTCGTCGAGTTTCAGCGTGGGTTTTTCGGCGATTCATTCTAACGAACGATTGTACACCCGGGTTCTCTTGTTGAAAAAGCTTTTAACCGAGCGCAAATTTTACCGAGCTTCTGAGAGCATTTCCGGGTATTTTGTAAACTTCCTTTTAAATCATTACACCGGTGACCCGAGGAAAAACATTTGATTCACCCCTTTTTTTTTTAAAGAAGAAAGATTTTTCTGATGCGCAATATAGTTAATTCTCTATATACAGACGTTGTTCAAACGTGCTTTCTATCATCAGTATATATACGTATAGAAATAGTAATGCATTATAACAAAAATTGGATATAATACTTAAAGAAAAAAATGTATCTCTTGAATTTATAATAATAAAATGTATTTTAATGCTTATCCTTTTTTTAAATAATTTATTATTTATTTAAAATGTGTAATTGCCAAGAGTATCAATTTTATATATTATACTAGTACACGTACGTAGTATACGTATCTTAATTAAACTACAGACTGTAGGTGTATGTTTATTTCAGTAATTTATTATAATTATAAAAGCAATGTAAATTGTATATGTTGAATAGTTGGTATTATTTAAAAAAATATGTAATTTCCACAAATAACGGGAGCAAAAACAATATTAACTAAAAAGAAAAAGATATTTACATTTTAAAGCTCATCATAAAAATTGCCTTCGCCAATTCATTGTGGATACTAAATAGGATTATTTCAAAAGAGTAGTGCTCGCAAAAAACTAAGGAACGGAAAAATAAAGTAAAACTAAGTACTTGTGTGTGTATATAGGAGTCCTGTAAAGTGTATCTAAGACTCGCAATGCATCTCGGAAAAGAAAATGCCTAGCTCCTCTTCGAGGAAAATGGGTCGCGTAGAAAGAGAAGAAGAGAAAGAGAAAGAGAGAAATCTCTCCTGTCTCTCGAAACGCTCGTTTCTTATGCACTCTCTCTCTCTCTTTATTTTTCTTTATCTAAGAAGAAGCCGATATCCAAGCATATATAAGCTCTAGGAGCTGATTTGTGGGCATCGTTCAGAGAATATTTTCTGCGTCCCGGAAGCTTTTGTGTATACCTATATAAACATAGACGTATGCATCCGAGAGGTGCATGCACCGCGCATAAAAGAGACGGTATGTAAAATAGAAGGAGAAGAGAGAAAGAAAGAGAAGCAGAAGGCGTGCGCTTGATTTCGTTTCCGCGTTGTCCATTACGCAACACCTGTTCGATCTTGGTTTACCTGCCAATTCTCACCCCCGCGATCGTGTGGGAAGGGCTTTTTTATACACACACACATATATATATGTATACGTATATCTATATACACACACATCTCCGAGGCTTAGGTCTAATGCAAGCACGCTTGCGCGCCTCTCACTTTCGAATCGAGATTGCGCGTCTTTCTTGTCTTCGTTAAAAGGAGAGTAATAGGCACTTACACTCGATACAATGGTATTGGATTATAGGCTTTTAAGAGCCCGCGCGATTCGCCGGTTTTTCCCGGCTTATGTCTCACGATAATGTTACGCTTTTGTTATGAAATGCCAATGCGGCCTGTCTATAAACGAATAATATAGCTCAATTGAGTTTGCTTTCTTTTCGCTGCAGTTATGGGATAATAAATACTAGACTTTGTTTATGCATGCTCCAAATCTGCAGACGAACGGAGATATACGCGAGACGGAGAAAGACTCTCTTGCGGGCACTTAGACTGTTCATAAATTTTCACTAACGTTGAATATTATACTTTTAAAGCTTTTTCCGATTGCTCTACATTTCGCATACGTATATATGTATATATATGTATAAAGGTATATATACCTCGAAAATAAAACTAGTTGCGGAAACGCTTCGGGGAAAGACTATTTCTTTTTATATACTTGTTCTATTTGTGATGAGAAATAATAGTTTTAAACGATGTATAACTGAGTACTTAACTATAATTCCCTCTTTACAAAAGATCAAATAAAAATAACCTTTTTAAATTTTGAATTTTCAGCCAGTCGAATGTAATAAAATTAAGTTGAGAAACTAGCGCTTAACCTAACAATAATTTTAGCATAATTTTCAAAATGTATATTCGCGTTTTATCTATTACAACCAGTCATTATTATTACTTAATGTAACCCGTAAATCTTTGGAATACAAGATACAGAAGTATGATGTTGTTTCATCTAGAAACTACTTGAAACATTTGTATTCATACTAAATATAATTTAACTTAAAAATACTCATTTACATAACTTGCAATGTAGCAATTCCTAAATGGATTTTCAAACGTTGTATTCCCAATGTAAAAGAGATTTGTATGTATACGTATATCTACCTAAAACGAAATTCGTTAAAGACGTAAAGATAATTTGAAACGTTTTCATACAAAATAAATGTCCAATTGTGTTTTGCAATTGGAGCCAAACATTTTTTTTTTATTCCTCATCTCGTACTGCAACGATGAACAAATTACCAATACAAATCTCAAAACGACTAATCACGATTCTAAAAGTCCAGAACAAAGAATAAGAAAAGGAAAGAAAAATTAACCGCTAACGACGCTAACGATCGATAATCGCTTAATATCATCGAGCAAGCAAACACGAGAGAGAAAATGTATACTATATATATATATTCTAAAACCTCCACGATTTAAAAGATCGTTGAGCAAATTTGCGAGTGTATATATATCTTTTTCCTTCGCGTCGTAATTGTTGCAGTTAAACCGTAGGTGCGAACGATCTCGTAAAACCCATAACTTTATTGCGTAATTATATTCGCAAAGAAGGGTTGAGGTTTCCAACACTTGCTCGATCGTATCTGACGTTTCGTATAGTTTTGAAAAAAAAACAAAACAAAAAAGAAACATTAAGCGAGGACGAAATTAATTTTATATATATAGAAATCGGTGATACCGTAAGTTTCTTAAAACAACTGTACGATTACAAAATTTATATATAGATAGTTAATCGTTAATAGTTTAATAAATCCTTACGGGTTATTTTACGAAATGATAAAGCAATATCAATAAATGAGCGTAATAAATTAGTCGAGGCTTTCAACGACTTATATATATATACCGCAAGTTAACGAACCAATTCACAATAATTTCGCGTAGATTGTGCAAGCAAGTATTTCCACGGTTACAGCAACGTCCTCGAAGTTTCCTTATAATCGTCGGCTATAGACTAATGCAATTTCGTCTAATGATAATTTCATGCACGTTAATTGGCCAGTTAGAATCCGATCATTCACGAAAATTTGGTCGAGCACCAATGACAATAGATCGAACGCGATCGCGAATGCACATATATATGTATATACATAAACGCATAATACCTTAAGATCGTTTTGCATCCAACGGAATATCTGGACCATTGGAATTCTCACGAGGTGGTGTACACGAGAAAAACGATGATGTGTGTGTGTGTGTGTGTGTACACACACGGATACGTATAGGTATATAGACGAATTGGTGATTAGCTGCTCGTAAAATCCAAAGCGATAACGGGGCAATTGGCGAGCAGCCAGAGAGGATCCACTAAATCAAAACCGCATCGAGTTGTGCATACACGCGGCCAGTCGTATAATCCGTAGCGCGCGTGAGGTGCTATTGCGATCGTAAAATCCAAAGGAAGGATATCCGCGGGTGATTTACGGCGTCCCTCGTGTATATATACCCATGACGTCTTCCTTCGACGCGAAACTTTCAGTTTTCACTTTTCCTTGTGCACGGCCACGAGTGCGAGGGAGACAGTGGGTGGGAGTGGGGGAGAGAGGGGAGAAAGAAAGATAGGTGAGAGCGCTTAGGATGCTGCGAAATGGAAAAATATATACTTGCACGGGAAACGATAATTTAGAGCGCGCTGATGCGCGAAAATGTGACGGCGAAATTCACCGACCACTGAGTAGACCGCGATGTAACGTTCCTTACACTCGATACCTGTGTATACACGTAGATATTTAACGCGTATACAGAATTTTTGTTACTCGTTCGAGAAAGTGATTTTCTGATTATAGTATAGAGGAATTAAATTAATTTGTAATGAACGAACCCACGTACGTTATAACTCGAAGATTAATTGCGTTAATCGTTAACGATTGCATTTTACTTTGGTATTCTTTAATTTTGTTGGTTTCTATTTGGATTTGTTTATACAATATTTTAATCACACATTCAGCTGTTGAAAAGAGAAAGCCAAAAAAGAAGAATATGAGATCTAAAATACCACGTGACTAATGAAATGCAGTAACGAACACGTATATCCATTGCAGTGGTACGAATAATATAGGAAATAAAAAGTGTTACAAATCGTAATAACGATATTCTGTAACAAAAGCGCAACGAACGCACAAAGGCTGCATGTGCTCGACTTTCCCTCCCGGCAGTGTGTATATATTAAGTGTAAAAAAAGTATTTTGGCAACACAATAGCCCATCATCATCATCATCGCCATATTCAAGTAAAAAGATGAAATGTTTCGTGGGCTCTCTTTGCATTGTCTCGAATCCCCCGAAATCCATCTCTGGATTAACTGACTAAAAATTCGTAGAAACGCAGTTTCGCAAGTCCTAATGCACAAAGGACCACCCGCCGGAGCGTATCGCTTCTCCCTCTCCCTCTCCCTCTCCCTCTCCGTTTGGTATACTGTCGATCGGCCGTGGGACCGCCCGAAGATATTCCCAACGATCGTATATCTCGCTCTCCTCCCCCGGAGATTATTGCATAATCCGAGAGCGAGTCCGTGTGTCGCGCGGGTCTCTTATAGATCGCGCGTAGAAAGTGCACATTGAGAAAGCGAGAGCCGAGCGCGCAAGCATAAACGCGCCCATAAATTGCTCTTGTCTCGCGGCCTGCTTTTCCGATATATACACATATATACACATATATATATGTCTAGAATAATCCTGGATAGTCTCACCGTTTTCTATATCTACAATATATACATCATCGATTTGATGAACAAACGGTTATATTTTGTACATATACCTACATATTTCCCAAACTCCTAAAATATTCATTTTTATTTTTAAGTTATAGATCCTCGTTATTTGTATAAATACCGTTAAATATTTTATAATCATGTACGAATTTTCGGGTACGTTTTAATATCCGTTTATTATAATCGTAATTTTATTTTTGATAATCGATATATAGGTATAATGTTTACAATTCAATAAGGCTTATTTCGAAGACTATATCTCAATTGTTTTTTTTTCTCATAAAAATAGTCGATTGTATTATTTTACATTTTCAACGGCGAACATCTCTCCCTTCGTTCATAATCCACTATACACTTGAGAAAAGAATTAGTTAAACTGCATTAAAAGTCATAAATTCTATTATACAATTTTTAAATTCAATCATTATTCCCCTTTAAGCCACGGTGTAAGTATCATAAGTTTTCTCTAACAGAAAATTTTAAGAGCCTGCCAGGACTCTGCTTAACCCAGTTTTAGGAGTTTAGTGTAAGACAGAAATTCTGTAGTACCGAACTTTGCGAAGAGCCAAGGATATCCTGTAAAATAGGTCGATTTCGTTTTTCCAAGTTCGAGACTTCTACAACTGATCCTAGTTACTCTACAACTTTCTCTTGTATATTTAGTTGTTTCCTTTTTTTTTTTTCTTTCCTCGAGTAATATTTAATTATGTATGCATGCACTGCACGTACATTATTAGAACGAATATCCTAAAAATAGTTTTAGCGTTCACTTCGAAATAAGGAAGATTGAAAGTAACGAACTCTTCTTCGAATCTAATGATCGCTTCGGATAACATACCATTTTACAATATTATCTTTTGAATATTATCAATCAGTAGCTTTTTTTCTGAATAATGATTCGTCTACCCAAATAATATACTTCATTAAATATACGACTTTGAAACTTTAGATACGTTAATTTTTAATTTAATTTAAAAGTAATTTAATGTTTGTAACATTTATAAGACGTAAATAATATACGACACTTATGCGTTATATATATTAATAACTTAGTATTTTTCCACGACACTCATTATTAATCAATAAATACGTGTATGTATACCAACAAATTAATTTAAAGAACTAATGATTATACAACTATTACGGTATATAAGTTATAAAAAATACATATTTTCTATTATTACTTCAAAATTTGTTCATCTTGTAATAATTATTTTTCATTTTCGTTCGAAGCGCGTAAGGATAATTTTGCATATCAACGATTTATTATTATATATAGAATAAAATTCTTTTTCAAAATCCTTATACGAATAATCGTAAGAATAATTGACGAAACTATTAAATATAATTCGGTATTCCCCGTAATAATGATAACTATTATTTACTAAACACACACTTCCTTAAGACTGGGTGTAAATAAATAATCGCTCGGAGTAATAACTGCACTGTGCATTAGAAGTAAAAAAGAAAATAGAAGGAAAAAATAAGTTGACGTTGTTATGCCAAACAAGGGTAATAATTAACCGGGATACTCTCGGCAGTCATACGCGAGTCATTCTCGATTCCTCTTTCAATTGTAATTTTAGATTACGTTCCGGGCAGCTTATATACATACACACACACACCGAGTCTCCGGCGCCAAATGAAAAATTCATACGGCCGTATATTTATGCAAATGCGCTTAGGTGCGCTCGCGCGAATGTATACAATGCGCTCCACCGGCAGAAGTACCTTCGGATAATTGCCGAGCATTTTAATGAGCCAAAAGGGAAGAGTGGAGGGAACTCAAGTTTGATTATCTATAAGACAGATAATACCTAAAACTTCTAGTAATACTATTGATTCTGGAATATCTTATTCTTTTTATTTAACTTTTTTTTCCCCAATAGGATTTTAATTTTATTTTAATGTTTATCAGCTATCGCGTGACGTCTCGTCTCTTTTGTTGCGAGATTGCGAGGTACGCCGTTAACAAATCAATTAAATCGGTTATTATAACAATTGTATTATTTTATACGGAGGATAAGTAATACTAATTGGAATTAATTTATTATCGGGTAGACTTTGAAAAATTTATGTTACTTGCGTTAGAATACATCGTATTTTATACCCATTGAATAGGATATACGAGTATTATTCAACATAGGATCTTCCTCCGCACGTCTATTCTTTGTGCATTCTTTCGATACACCTTGTGGTATTTCTAATGGATTGGCACGTATATATACAAATACGCCTTCTAACCGCGAGTCTAACGAGCCGCAGCAAGAAAGTCCGAAGGAGTTAATGGCTCGCGTCGATGTCGATTAATCGACCTATCGGAAAGCACTTTGTCAAAATTTTTCCTTTTTTTCTTCTTATTCTACTTAATTTTCGACAGCGGTAAAGTTATATAGCAAGAGAGAGAGAGAGAGTTCGATGTTGATTGATAAATCCCCGGGTGGTCGGTACCCTTATCTCTTCGATTTAATAAATCGGCCTCTAGCGCATTCTCAACGCTTGGATTGCTTTTGTGCCCAAATTACCAAATGCCTCAATTTTGGTCGAGTTATTTAACGGCGCTTAGCTTAGCATTAGTTTAACTGATCGTTATGAATTTCCCAGAACTTCAAAGTATACTTTAGTTCGTGGTTTCCTTGCCAGCTTTTAATTTCTTCTTATGAATGTTACTATCTATTTTCATAAATTACTCGAATAATTATCATTAAATGTTTTTATTAATAGATTTTTTAAGATGAAAAACATTTTCCAAACAACTAATATTATTTTAAATAAAATACTTTTATTTTAATTAAAATTTTAAAATACCCGATGGTTCTTACTTTTTAACAGTACACTAAACATTGGTTACTGTATCATCTTTGTTTGTATATTTGATTGCAAAATATCGTCTAATATTGATCGTCGTGTTAAATAAATCACGTTTGTACTAAAAACTATAACAAATGGAAAGCTAAGCGCTTGAATTAATTTAGAATAAATGTATACGTAAACAATACATTATTTAAGAATAATTTCCGGAATATCAGAGTTGATAAAATAAATGAAAATTTAATGAAATTTATAAAATATAAATGCATCGTTTGCATTAACGGTAATCGAAAATATATTTCTCTACGTCAATGAACAAAACGTTAAATGTGACAACGAAAAAAAAATTACTAAGATATTTTCAATAACTAAATTAGAAATATAGTTAATTTAAAATTCCAGTTTTGGGAATAAAAAAGTGAAATATGTTAAAAATCAGAGTTACTGACTATCACGTACAAGTTTTGTACTCGCACCTTAATGAATTTTTGTCGTCGCAGGCCAAAGAGACAAAGGAAGGCAACATGTATGCGTGTATATATATATAAAAGAAAATATTTCCAATTTCCAAGGAAAATGGGAAAGAAAATTCAGGGTGCCATTCCTTAGCCATGAAAAGGAAAACAATCCCTTGTGACAAAGCAATATCCCAGGAATGTTCTCATCTCTCCATTAGACAAAGAGAGGCGGAGAGAGAGAGAGAGAGAGAGAGAGAGATTGTAAAGAGCGAAAGTCCAGGGAGCGCGAGCGATGACAAACTGCAGCCGCGAAAGAAGAAGAATTAAGAGGGGGGGGGGGCAGGAGAGAAAAGGAGAGAAGCATAGAAGAAGAAGAAGAAGGTGTCGTTAACACCCCTTGTTTACAAGGAAACGGCGCGGCGTGCATAAATTCGCTGTTGGGTCAGCGCGTAAGTATTCGTATTCTTCTCGTCCATACGTCTATACGTCTCTCTTCGTCGGTGGAGTGCAGTGTGCGAGTGTGCCTCTAGTGCTGTACGCTTTGGTATGCAGTGTGCCAGTGCTGCTGGACGGACACGCCCTTACGCTACTATACCACTACTCCCATCGGTACACGTACGTGTGTGTGTGTGTGTGTGTGTGTGTGAGTGCGTACACCCGACGTCTTACCGCGAGCGCGAAGAAAGTGCTTATCTGCATTTTCTCTCGCAGGATACTCGACGGCTCGAGTTTGCACGTCGGTAAAGCACTTTGTTTCTAAATGGAGTTGGAATGATGGACGCTTTGGGATAGATATTTATTTCTAATAATTTACTAAATTGCGAGTCTAAGAGCTTCACTCGGGAATAACAAACCGTCCTATTGAGGCTGATGAATCGTTTGTTTGATGAGTTTGTCTTCATCTATTTATCATAATGTCTTACGCTCACTCGAATTCATATATATCTATCCTATTATATCTCACCTTTTTATTTTAAACACATAGTCGATTAAACACAGAGGTTTTCTATTCAACGCACTTTAATTGATGTATATCCTATAGATATTAACAATTCTACAAAAATATTTTCACCGTTATATTTAAACTTATAACTGTACACGTTAATCGATGCACGTAAAAAATATTTTTGAAATAATTTATTTTCAATAAGTGATAAGAAACGCTTTAGGTAGTGTACACATTAGTTGTTAAGTATCTTTATATTAACAATTTTAATGACAACTTAAGATAATTATGCGGTAATATTTTTATTATACTCGTCTCGTATCCCAAGTTGTTAAAGGGTACATATATTCTCAAAAATCGGAATGTAAACTGCCATTGTTCTCTTGATCAAATATATTTTTAATATAATACATACAATTCAAAAATAATTTTTTCATACAGAAATCTCACAAATATAAATTCTAAATGGATAACTGATTTAACCGATTGATTTTATGTCAAGTAAATATAGATCTGGGTTAGAAAATTGCACAGTCACATTAAATAATTTCGTGCCTTGCGAATGGGATATTATCTTTTCAGCGTAAAAAAAATGGAGAGAAAGAAGAATCTCGATGCAACTGTATGTATACATATACGCGAATATTGCATAAAACTGATGTAATTTGATTCTCGAGTTATCGAAGCGTGTATTTTACATCGTTATCAGAAAATCGTATTTTCACCGTTATAAAATTTTCTACGTTGAAAACGAAGAAAAGAACGCACGCACGTTTGTTCTTATACAGATCTTGCGTGTGCATATATTCAACCAGTTTTTAATCGCTATTCGACACGTAAATTATAAGTACATAAATATTACACATACTTTTATTTGACAACGGTTAATAATTACTTATAGTGAGTTATGACTTAATAAACTTGACTATACCGAACAAAAACGTTTCGTTATCATTCGTTCAACAGTGTATTAAAAACAAAAAAATAACTTTCAATTTTTTTTTACGGTAATAAATTTTCATAGGTTGGTTGACCGGTTTCACATGTACATGCATATATATGTACACATATAATCCACAAAAATCCTAATTACTCATTCGTATATACATGTATAAAACGTGGTGAGCAATCGTAAAAATAAATCGTATAAAAAAGCACTTTTCTATCATTAGTACATAACTGACAACCATTTTCATGCTAAGCTTAATTAAAAAGTCGACATTGTTCATATATATATACATATAATGTTGTTTCCGTTTTTTTTTAAATACACCAACCGTGAGTAATTACAAAACTCGGCAATCAATTGTTGTACAACATTCCCATAGAAACGTGCAATAAATTTCACATCTAAATTTAAATCTCTTAGCTGCTCCTTCTTTCTCCTATTCGTTATTTTTCGAAGGTGTATATGTATATATAGGTGTATGTGCGTTTTCATTGCGTGAGCTCGGTGAGTTTGCTTGCGAAAATGTTTTGTGTCTCGCGATACGACCGATCGAATTGATCGACTTCTGGTTCTCTCCTTTTTTTTCCATGGTATATACGTTATTTTTTTCCCTTTATTTTCTTCTTGTTTCAAGCACGGTAGTCGAGATGACAGTGAGGCGATAAGCACCCTTGTAAAACGAGTTGTAGTGAGGGAAGGAGTCAGCCAGACGCGTTAAAAGGAATAATAATTGTACGAAGGGGGAAATTCGAGAACTAAAGAAAGTGAGAGTATGTTGAAAAAGAGAAAAATAAACGGAATAGGAATATATTTTGTATATATATATTACTTGCCGGGAAATATTTATGCACACGACTACTTTTAATTTATGTTAATTTTATGCAATATCTACCATTGTTTTGGTTTTATATTTTTTTTTTTTGATAAATTTAACTTGTGGAATAAATATTTCCATTCTTTTACATTTCTTTGTTATACTGTTACAAACAGTAAAATAAGAAATTTTCATTTAACTATTTATTATTTTACAATAAAAAGAAAAATTGAAAATGCTAGGTCATTGCACTTTAATGAGGTGCTAGAATTGATATCTGATGCATACAAACAATTAGTTGTTCTAAATTAATTTTTTAATAATTTAATTTACTAACTCAACTTAAAAAACCTTTCTCCGTATATATATATATTCATAATGTTTACATGATTACATATATACAACTACACTAACCGTAAAAATATTATTTTCAAATTATAATTCACATGTTATCATTCAGATGTCGTTAAATGTAGAACTACATTTCGTACAAAAAGACATATACCTACATATAGACGTAGAGTGAGACAAGTTAACGTAATCAGATGCCAAGATCCACCATCGTGTCGCGATGCAAACGCATTCTGGCGATATGCTAATAGTAAGTGTCGATGACTGTCACCGACCTCGACCTAGGCGAAGTATATAAGGAAAAATAGAGACTAGAAAAATGTATGGAGAACCCGAGAAATAGAATGGACACGAAGTGAGAAGGACATATACATATATATGTGTGTTGAGAATAAACGAGAGACGATCTACGCACTTCGAATACATATATATGTTTTCTCTGTTTACGTCTTCGTGGAAATATAAGTAAAAATGTAATTTTAAGTTATAAATAATATTACGTATATATTTACTCAAACATTGTATCATGATTTTAGGAAAATTAATATAACGTATATGTAAAAGAAGTGTAGATTTTAAAATGTTATAGGAATCAAACGTTTATTAGTTTCGAAAGCATAAAGACTTAAACAGAATACTATGATTATTTTCATCTTCAACAATACTTAGAGATGTGAATATTACACTTTCATATATACGTAATTATACGTACGTTTCATACATATACATATGAATTTATAACTAAAAATTTACTTACTAAATGAATATTCAATAAGAGAGAATCGTAAATTTAATTATATACATCCGATTGCTAATGAGCGCTGTTAATTTATATTTTACCACTCGTAAATCCTCTTAGCGATGCAATAAAAATTAGCGACGTCAATTTATATAAACGCAAGTTGCTACGTAAACGCGATAAAACTTTAATTTCCCATACTTGTTAAATAAAATATATATTTATTTACTAACAAGCAAAGTTTGATAATCGTTATTTCATTTTATATATAGCGCTAAGTTATAATATACCCATCGAATTTATAGGTATTTTCTTGTAATTCGAAAAAAAAACTTCAGCACGATTGATATAAATAGTTAGTGTACTTATATATAGAATATCTAAAATTAAATTAACCATTTATCATTCGGCACTAAAGATTACAAAATATGTATATACATATTTCGAAGCTTTTTCTTTTCGAAGGTATCGAAATGTTGCGTAACGTTGACACTTGTAATCAAACCATTTAATCTTGGAATTAATTTTCCGTAAATATATTTTTTCCGCGATTGAAATTTAAAATAATCATATAGAAGATACTTTTATCATGGTTGTAATCGGTTAATAATTTTAATAACTATATACGTTTGTCGCGTAGTAAAAAAAAAAGTAACGCTCGTATATTTAAAGGGAATAGAATGTCTTAAAAGTGCAGAGGGACCATTAAATAGATGAAAAAAAAGCAATCTTTTTAAACGCGTTGAGAGAAACCTCACCCTCTAATTTTATTCAATTTCACGGGGAGTTTCATAGGAACAACCCCTAAGATCGGTGAGTAAAACCTCCTACCTCTACGTCACACGATAATAAAAGGACGAAGGAGAAAGAAGCTGAGACGAAGGAGGCCCGTGTCATTTTGTTTCCCCTCCGTCTGAAGCTCCTTCTCCTTCTACTTGCGCGCATAATTTCCCAGTACGCGGCACATTGCGTGCCTTCGTACACATATACATATACACCCGTCGGGTAAGTTTATTGCGCTCGGCAAGAGAGGAGCGATCGCCCGCGCGTTTATTACCGCGCTCGGGTAATGGGCCGTTATTACGCGGGGCCACCTTTCCCACGCGTCTCGTGTCAATGCGCTCGCTGCTGCTCCTGCTCCTGCTCCTGCTCCTACTTCTGCTGGTCTATATATATATATATATATATATATACACACACATATAAGATTTTCGACCGAGCTCCGCGTGTTATGAATCGCGGCACGGGGGTGCAACACCACCGACGGGAGGTCCCCTTCCGATATATAGCCTTTTCGCTCATGAGTAATTTGTGCCCGAGCTCAGGTTTACTATACTAAACCCAGTTATTCCAAACGTTTTATTTTTCAATATCGAGAATCAGGTTTTTGCGTTATTTTATTCAAAGTTTTATCTGTTATTTTATTAACATTAGAATTTTATTAAGGAACGTTGTGTTATATCGGATATATTGATGCGCAAACTATCACTATTTCAAATGTACGCGATGATTGACGAACATTGTATTGCTTCGTCAGGATAGAGGATGTCCATCGCAAAACTTCCTCATAAAAAACTGGCATTTTTGTTTGTCCATCAATAGCGATATAACACTCCATTCTTAAAAGCACATAACATGGACAAAGAAATATCATAGTATTAATTGCACACGCTTCTCAAAACGCAGTGTGTTTAGCATTAAGGGGGTGGCATACCTGATGAGTTACCAACCGAGCAAAAAAGATTAATTATTGCATTTTTTAAAAAAAATATATCATTTTATGCAAAACTTGAAGACAGAAGCACTAAATCATTCAATAATAAGTAATTCTACAAAGTTCCAGGTCAATACAACAAAGACACCCTAAAAAATTTCTGCACCGAAATATCAGGGATAATCGTAACTTTTCAGTGCAGAAATTTTTTAGGGTACTCTTGTTGTATTAACCTGGAAATTTATAGAATGACTTATTATTTAATTATCTAGTGCAGTACTGTATTCGGGTTTTGCATAAAATTGAGTATTTTTTAAAATAAATATAATAATTATCTTTTTTTGCTCGGTCGGTAACCTACCGGTTATGCCATCTCCTTAAGGTAATTTTAATGATTCATTCGTGCAATACATTATTTTTTTTAATGCAAACAAAATTAACTAATTAATTACAAGATAATACACACATCATCAAATAGACATCGTGAAAACATACATTACTTTACTTTTCAAATTTTATGCATGTTTCGAATACCTAAAACATCGAATGGATTTCACTTTGAAATTCTATTTATAGCTGTATAGCTATATATATTTTTTACACCATAAATATATCTATTTCACGCGCTCGTTGAATTATTCAATTGTAGGAGAAAAAAAGAAGCGAGCTATTATTTTAATAATCTTTTACAACATTTGGTAACTTATATTGAATAGCTACAAAACTATTAATTAATTAAGAAGAGTAATATGTTAGAAAAAAGTAAATAAAATGAAATGTATTTAATTTCGTTCGCCGTGTTTCTATCACAATATTTCTTTCACTCGTGCAAGTATTTCACTTACAGTACTCAACGTAATTTGATTTTTACCTTCAGAGTCGAGTTGGGGGGTGCAACGTACAAGTGTATACATGTGTAGAAACATGTGATTTGTACACAGGGGAATTTATTGTCGCAGTAGCTGACGTTGATTAATGAGATATATTTTACTTTTTTATTCGAATTGCATTGATGTATGACCTGCTACGAGATAAGCTTTGTATGTGTGGTTTTCTTTTTTGTTTATTTATTTTGTAACTTTAACCGCGCTTTCGCCCGTATAATACCACGAATCACTGTGACGTTTCACTTAATTAATAATTTCGTCAAATAGGTTTACAACACCAAAATTTTAAAAGGTATTATACAATTTATTCCGATGTAATTACTTCACGATGGACCGAACAAACGAAATTGATATTCAATTATAAATGTATTTTTTTATTAGTATCGCAAACGAACGAAAGAATTACATCAGACTTTTAAAGATATTTGATTGCCAGAGAGATGGATAAACGTGCATCAATTTTCTGTGGTCAGCGACATTAATAGACAGGGATGACCGGAGCATTTTATTTTTCGATGACCACACCGGGTACAATCGAACTTGAAAATAGCCTTTAAAAGCTTCCGAGAGAATCGCTGAATCAGCAGCAATCCCGCTAGTGAAATTGTCACGAGGATTTTTCTAGAAAAGTTCCAATTTTCGATTTATTTAACTTTTTATCACTACGATTAAATTTACTTTTCCACAATGACTTTTCAAACACAACATTTTTTTTATTGTTGTTTTTCTATCAAGTTCAGTTATTTAAAATAAATACAATTCGTATCGAGTTTAAACAATTTTACGCTTCTACATTTTTATTCAATTTCGCATTTAATGCGCTTTCTTTTTTTTGTGCAGTATATTTTTTTAACAATATGATCAGAATTTAAATAATCTTGTAACAGCAAGTATGCATTATCTAGCAAGTTTGAATTATTTTTATTAATCACATTCCAGGTAAAATAATTAACATGTACATTTGCATACTTTGCATAGGTATCCTGTTTTACATAATCTTTTAAAACTAAAAATATTTTCACTTTTAGACTATGAAATCCAGTCTAATTATATTTTATTATATTGCAATTTATAGCGATTATTTTAGAGTACAGCATTATCAAATTTTGTTATAATAAAATCTTAATAACGTGTCAATCTCATATAACCGTATAATTACGTTATCGCTATTATTAGTGAGAGTACTGAAGTTAAACAAACAAGTGAAATATCGATAAATTGTATAATCGAGTGACTAGATTAAAAAGTCTCAACAGAAATAACGCTGGTAATGATTTGTTATATACCTCTCTAGTCTTATCGCGGCGCAAATCTTTAACTTTTTATAGCGGCATATCTTTCTGTCCAAACTGAATTATTTCAAATTGAAATGAATTTTTAAATTTGAAAATATTCGCTTCGTTCAATTTGACTCCGCGTTTCAATTTAACTGATCCCTGCTTTTTCTACAGCTATCTTTTATTAACTGATCTCGAGTTCGCGACTTTTCTTAGCGCTCGAACAAAAATATAAGAACTTATCGAAGAACAATCGCTCTTCGCTCCGTGGTAACAGCATTCACTTAAAATACATAAAAAGAAAGTAAAAATTGTCACTCGAGCATACGACAAAGTATCCTTCTTAATTATCACTGATTAAAAGAGCTGGCTTTACTTCAAACGTATACTCGCTGATCTCCTGGTAAAATAACGTCAAATACGTATATATCGTACGTATATCGATCGAATGAAATAGGATTTTGAAATCATCGCTGCATGACTAACTGCCTGTTTCCAGTACATATACATACATAGACATGGACATAAAGCGAAATTTGAGATATAACTACCGATGCGTTAGTGGGTTCAATTTTTTTTTTGTACACCGCTTCCGATAAAATTTCACTGTCTTTTTGTATTGTAACTGGATTTGCTTTTTCGAACAATTCGTAGTTGACGTTCTGTGAATCACGGGTTAGACAAAGGCGAGCGTTTTTTTTTTACGAGTTATAAGATTTCTTTGTATTCTCCTGGATTTACTGTATTTTTTAAAATGATAACAACAGTATATTATACTCTTCGAAAACAAAGGTATGACAAGATTTTCGATTACCAACGATCATGCGTACAACTAAAAATTTGATCTATTTTGAACAAAAAAAAAATACTTGTCTGACTAAATACGCGGCATTACTACTTACGTCAGCGGCGGGACTTTTTTCTCCGCAGCCACCAAGCACAATGCGTAGCGTTCATTATTTTCCAAGGAGCCTTACCGGGCTCTTCCGGTAGGTTATCTTATTTGACGCCCACCCTTCTCCTTCTGCTCAGACGGAAAAATGCGCTCTGAATAATTGAACGTGGCAATGTCTGGCAATTTCGTTACAGCTTTGGTAAAAGCTGCCATTATTCTCAATTTTATTTTTTGTTTTTACTCCACGCGCGAATGTAAAACCTTTTGGTACAATGGATTCCTTACTTATTTATGAAGAATAATGCCAAACTAAACTGCATTGCTCTTTTTAACCGAAGGTTTTTCTGATTTATATCAACCGGATGTACGAAGAATTCTTGGTCGCACATACATGTGTACAAGTTTATTGATTTCTTTGTTAATGGTGAAAAAGAGCTATCGTAACTGATTCATGTATGAAAACGAAATTTTGTTTATAGCCTTCCTATGCGGGCTTTACTGTAGGGGCATAAATTTTGTTTGTCATCGATAGATCCTTTCATCTCGAGAGGATTAATTTATTTTATTGAAAATTGATTGGTTGCATTTACTTTTTCACGTTTAAACTTATAATTTCAAAGGGAGAATTAAGGATGCGGGTTTCGTAGTCTCGTTCTAACTTGGAATTGTTTGTAATTCAAGATAACTAAACATCTACTTCGTCGAGTTAATATTTAAATCATAATCATAACTCTTAATTAAATAATAATAATTAACAAGAATTCGAAACTTTCATATCAAAGTGAGATTAAAAATATTCTTGTTACGTATAATATTCAACTTTCAATCTTCTTTTGTTTTCATTGTTTTATTACTATGTTCATAAAGTAATATTATATAAAATTATTCTAATGGATTATTTAATGCAATTATTAATAGATAATATTTAATCGATTGTTTGTAACAGTGGAATTTCGGCAATTCTCATAATTCTAGTTAAAAGATATAATTCAACGAAATTTAGTATAGAAATCTAAAACCCGCATCCCGTGACTCTTTGTAAGCTCTCGCATAGTTTGCATTTTATAAATCTCGATAATTCTACATGGTTTGAACGGCGCTTCATAACATCAATTTAACAATGCTATTAAAAATATGTTAATTCATTAATCAATTAGAAAAAAAAAGTATTTAACGATTACAAGACGTATTATTTTGACAATGACACAATAATTAAATCTGATAATTAAGCTTAATTAAAATGATTCAATAAAACAATTGCTATTCGCCCAACGAACTTTAACAATCTGCACAAAGACCTCTATAAAAATCAATTAAGCTGTACGTGCACGTTATCTCGACAAAATAATATAATACATATATAATTAAATATAATCCTTATTACATACATGTATATATATACATGTGGGATCGATTAGTAAAAAATTTGTTTATCAATAAACCTTAATAGGGCTCTGTGCCGGAGCATTCGGCAATAAACGAATTTAATTAGCGCATTTAATGCGCGAGGTGCGGTCTTGTCGTATGCACACACATACACATACATGTGTGTGTGTGTGTGTTTACATATATATATAGAGTGAGAGAGAGAGAGAGAGAGAGAGGAAGGAATAGCACATCATTTAATTACCGAATCGCGCATTCAAAGGCCGCACTCGGCCTTATCGGTGCCCGCGTCCCACTTTATAGATTTATCGGGTCAATTTCGGTTGACGCGTTTGTATGCGAACGACAAGCTTCCCTTCCTCCTACCTGTCTCTCTCTCTCTCTCTCCCCCTCTTCTCTCTTGCGTATTATATCCCCAGAAGCTCGATGTAATTAACTTGGATGCGCGCGAATAGTTGCGGTTTGTTTCGAAACACATTCGCACAGACATATATAGAAAACGTGTAGTATTGTCAAGAGGATTGTTAAAAGTCTCCGTGTGTATGTGTGAGCTTTAGAAAAGAATTACTCGGTTTTACAGAGCTGATCAGGAGAATAAAGCAAGAGTAAATATGGTCTAGTGGTTATCGATCGATTTGGATTATATCATTCGAGATTTCTGTTGGTTAAGCTCTTCAGATACATTCTTATAGGTGTATGTACACCCACCCACACATCTACACACACATACTCACACATGAAATATGGGCAATAGTTGTTCTGTCTTATTAAATACATGTAAGGTAAAAAGTGTTTTAGGGTTAAAATAAATGTTTTTGTTATACCTATACACATGATGTATATATCAATATTGTTTACTGTATTCGTGTATTAGGTACCGTCGTTTCGCTAATGGATTAATCCAGACATTTAATATATTGTTGACACGAGTAATATTTGCATTTAAAATGTTACATGCACATCGTGGATTGTTCAGGTTCCTTGTTCCAAATGTACTTTTCAGTGCGTTTACAGAAAATATAGTGTTATTATGTATAACAATATCGTGATTTAATTAACCGAAATTACTCTTTTCGAGGTATGTAAAATAAATATTGTAATAACCAATAGCCGGGTGATTCCATCGACGTTTGAAAACGCATATACCGGAACCGGCGTGTGAGCTTGAACCTTAATGAAAACGTAACATTCATATTTGAGCGCGTCTTAGGTATACAGAGGGATAGATAGGCGCATCCGTGCTGCCCCTCGGCTACGTAAACAGACCGCTGATTGCATATTCCCGCGGCTGGGAGGCTCTGCACCTCGAATATGTATGTGTGCGAGCATGGACCGCGGTTTAGCGACTTACATACCTGTGTATATATATATACAATACCTACATATCTGTATAAACTGTACGTTCGTTTGCGCCTGTTTGTTTGACGCGCCCCTTATTTTTCCAGGTATATTCGATCGTTGAGAAAATAAATCTGAGGACGTTGTAATTCTAGGTTGTATATGTGTCTCGAGATTGAAAATTTAATTGACGCTCGGAGTATGAAACTTTGTCAGCTGACTGTTTTAACTTTACCTATCTTTACACGGTGTTGTAATCTAAAATTCATTTTTATAAATGATTATTAATTCTATTTTTTTTTCTTTCTCGGGATATATCTTTTATTACACGATCGTGAATCGTGAGACTGAAAATTGAAGGTTGTAACTCGGTGATGCGCTAAGGATTTTAATGGGTTTATGCCTACACGCGTATATGTAATTGAATATATTAACTCTTTTATTTTGTATCCGTACACGAAATTTATAATATTGTTAAAAATAATATCAATACTTGGAATGCTTCAATTTTTCATATTGTACTTATAAAAAATTTTGATGCCGTGAGTTCGAGTTATTGATTATTGCAATAATGGTAGATTCTTAATTTATTATAGACTAGACGTATACATTTTAATTGAATCAATGTGTCGGAAATTAAAATTGATGTGAGATTTTTTTTAAATAACTTATATTAAATCAACTTCTTTTTCTGTTACAGGTGAGGATCATGAATCAATTAATCATCAACCAATTGAAAAATTTTACTCGATCATTCACATTAAACGTAAGTTCATCTAGAAATACATTTTAAAATTTTCGAACATAAGGAATATTCGTAATTAAGGTATATACCTATATATAGAATAAGAATTAGTTTAATTGATTATCTTTCCTATTACTTTTTGGTCCTTTGAAAACTGTTCCTCTATATCATAAACACATTCGCATGATAATTTTAAAACCATTCCATAAACAACAAGAAGACAATTAAAACTAAATAAACTATAAAATAAATATTTTCTAATTTTTGTAAGATACTATAATTAATATAAGAGCCATTATTCCCGGTCGGGTAAAAATTTCAATTTCCCGTGGGCTCTTCGCAACCCAATTTCCTCCACGTTTCCTTCGCGAGATCTCGAGAAAAACGAGTTTTACCAAAAATTGATCCCATAGTATTTACTGGTCTCCCTTATATTCGTTCCGCGTCGCAACGGTGTGCAGCCCATTAATCAAGCCCTTGCACGATTCGCCTTTTGTAACCCACTGTGGCTACATACCCGAGTTCGCGCGTGTGTCAACATTGGTTGTATGAAACGGCTGAATGTGTGTGTGTGTATACCTGATACCTTTGCTCGCCGTAATACGCGTATGTTTGCCAGTTCTCGTAATGCTGCATAATTTGTGCCACTTCTTTAAATTTTAGAACCGTTTTTAACGTACATTATTTAATTTTCCGAGTTTAATTCAAGTCGGATAATTTATTATAATTGATTAACATATATATAGTATTAATACTATATATATAATACATTATGGTTTAATGTTTTTGGTTTCGCAAGATAAATGTAATCTCTAGCTTTTTTATTATTATTTAACGTCACCCATTTCATGCTTTCATTTCGAATCTAATCAAAGGCAGCATGCGACAGTAGACTCAAGCTCTTATTTAAATTTGAAAAATATGTAGATATAATTGAACTAGTATTTTATGCTGATTTATTGAAAGCTTGTATAATCAATAGTTAAATATTGTATATTTCAATATTCAAAGTAAAATTAATGAAAACAAAATAAACTTAATATCCCATTATATATATAATTTCTTATATTGAAATTTCATTATACGTTCGATGGTTCATATATATTATTATAAAATTTTAATAATTATAATTTAATTTTATCAATTTCATACAGTTGTTTTTCTCGACATTGATATAGTACTTGAATTACCTATTTTTTCCATCCACCATAAGATAAGATTTTTTTAATTTTCGGTATTTGACGTATAAAAAATTAATATAGGTACATATATATTATCATTTAAAAATGACATTTTCGGTGAGAATTATCGACAGTTTAAGATATTAGACGAGTAAACATGTTATTGTACGAACATCCTGAGAATATATCTCTAAAGCTATAGCCTATTAATACGAAGATAAGTATCTCAATCGAAAAAGCTCGGTCGTATAACACAATATTAATAATCCACGATAATCAAATGGATCGAAAAGCAATAAAGAAATGCGACGAAACGTTATAAGCCGGGGAGGGACGGGCGCGCGTATCTGAAATAACGAAAAGCCAAACGGAAAATCGAAGGATAATCGAGGAGGGCATACACGAAGCTTCGTAGAAAGTAGGATAACCGAAGAGAATATCACGATCTCGCGCGAAGTTATACGGCACGCGCGTGGAATATAGAACTCGTCGTCCAATCGCGCAGGCGGGCGACCGAATAAAAAAACTTTTTTAAGGCCGCATACGTGTTTCTGCGTGTATATGTAACATACACATACACACACCCACATGTATTATCCTTATATATATAAAGTAGAGGCGCCAAATATAAGCTCCCAAGCGAAACTTCCGCACTCGTGGAAAAGTCCGAGTGCATTTACGATGCGATCGTAAAGTCATTTTTTGTTATGACTGACCCGATGACTTTTTTTTTCTTTATTTTTTTCCTTTTTCTTCTTCGAAGACTCGTGGATCTTTATGGCTCGTGTTTTATCTCGAATGATACAAATGGCCGTGTAAATAATATTAAAAGCTAGACGATCAATTGAATGCACGCTAAAATCGGTTTGCAATTCACTTTCTGATGATAAGACGCTTGATGGATTGTCAGTTATTATGGGTGTATCTTGATATTTGTTTAGATCTGGTTAATCGAATCCGTTGATGTGGGTGAAAAGGTTTTTCAATTAACTATAGAATTATTTAATTTAGCTTTTCATTTATATTTTTTTCTCCGGAGAAGTAACATTTGATACAACGTCAACAGCATTGGTTAAACGCACTTTTTTATCAGCAGTCGTTATACATAGACGTATCATTTGTTTGACGAAAATTCATTCGAGTGTATTTTCCGTTTTACTTGAACCGTATGTCATATAGTCTTCGACATTTTCATTCCACATGCAATACGTATATCGTGAGATCAAGTGCTTCAAATGCTTTTTACATATTTTCCTGGTAAATATTTGTTATGTACATTATCTCTAAGAAGTGTCATTTATTTCAAGTAATGTAAATGTACGCGCGAAGCAAAAAAATTACATGTAATAGTAAAGAAATATAACTTTTATTATAAATAATAAATTGTATTAAAAAAATGTATATTTTGTATGTAATGTTAAAAGAAATTATACAAATTTATGAAACTGCAGTCGGTATAATACCTAATTTCACGTATTATACACGAAGCGGCTGATGTACGTCAGATATGCGCATCAAAATGCGAAAGAGTGAGAGAAAGAGAAAGAGAGAGAGAGAGATGGATATAATCTTCGTTAGGTTCATTTGGATAGAGAACAGTGTCCCCAAGGGAACTATATACCAAACGAATATATATTCGTAGTATTTAGCTCGTTCTAGTAAATTAATCATTTTCCAACATTTTCGGACCTGCCAGCCAGCATCATCTCCATGGTCTCGGTTTATTTACTTGCCCATGTATGCTCTATTTCGACTAGTTTCGTAGTGATAATCTTTCGAGCCTAGGGGGATTTTGAGGAATGAGGCCAGCTGCTTGCGTTGTTCACTATTTACGTGTGTGCCTTGTCTCTGAACTTGATGTTCTGTATTAAGTATATAACCTATATACGAATTATTGGGTTGGAAATTCCGAAATTGTAAATGTGGATTGTCAAAAATGTTGTATTTTATATGTTAATACGGAGGATTACTATTGTCATGTCGCTGATATTTCCAATTTAGATACGTGCATTTGACGTTATGCTCAAAATGTCGCTACACAGACAAGATTTATTCTTACGTTTCCTGAATTTGCTATTTGGAAAAGTATATTTGTTTGTACAATAAAAAAACTAATAATGTATTAATAACTTATACAGTTGCACTGACTGCAATTATCGTAATATTATGAAATTTCGATTAATTACAATTTCAATTCCAGCTGTTTCGTTCGACATTTTTCCAGTAAATTAGCGTGTCTAGACATTGCCATCGACACCGTCGATTTCTTCCACGCTTCCTCGAATTGACTCGTTCGAACAACGTGCAATTTCCACTCGCGTGCCGATTGTTTATTTCCCTTTTTCTCTCTTGATTCTTTCCTGTACGCGCGCGTCAAATTTTTTCCTCGCGAATGGGTGTATCGAAGAGGAAAAATGACATCGAATCGATGTGCCATGGAGTTTGATTTAGCGGGGATTCCTACGATTTATATACCCAGTTTTTCAGGTATGTGCTACTGCTGTACGGTAGCGTTCTCAACAATTATTCCTTCTGTATTTTGTAGACCTTGGCCTCGTTGTTGTAAATCTTGAATTTCCTATACCAATTTTACTTTTTTATAGAAATATTTCTAAAATGTACAATATAATATGTATTATATATTTTTTTAATGTAATAAATGATTATTTTTATTTTATCACTGATTTAAAACGAACGAATGTACCAATATGTATAATAATGATAATTGCAATTAAATTCAAATTTAATTTGTATGAATTTTATTGATTATACGAGCAATAATGTTATTAATACATATAATTTTCAGCAGATTATGTTATAATTTTACGTCCCTCTTGTGAAATGGAAATTCATGTAATTATGCAACAAAATGATCATGTAAAGGTAAAACATCTTATTAAATGATATAAACCTTCAGCTTTAAAATATTGAAAAAAATTAAGTTGATACAGTATATTATGATTATTTAAAATTAATAAACATATTTATATATAACATAAATAATAGTTAGTTGGCACTTATTTGCGTTCATTGCCAAAATAATTAAAAAATAATTGTTTTACATATAATGAAAAATAAGCTACAATTTAATAAGTAATTGAAATCATTGAATTGTTTTTTAATTTTTCATACAAATTTTTCAAAGATACTTTTTGGGTGATATTATTTAAGAACACATGTTTTGAATCGCCGTCTTAACCAAAAGTAAAAAAAAAATCGTGCGAAAGGTACAAAAGCCGAAGGAAAAGAAAACATTGCAATGAAAACGGAACTCAATACCGCGAAGTTAAATTCTTCAGTAGTCATTATTTCCTCTTTCGATGTAATAAAAAGAAGGTCGAACCAAATTTAGATTCGAGCTTTTTTCTCTCATCTCCCATATATACTGTAGGAAAATAGCGGGCCACCCCCTTCCCTCTTGCCGCGTTTAACAGGGGCCAGAGCCGAGCAGCGAGGGCACATAAAAGCTCGCGCAATAACGAGCCCGATCGAGGCAGCCGATGGGCTTTAATTTCGCGAAGCGGCGAAAGCTCGCGCATGCGCTCGAAAGCTCAGGGACGCGGAAGGACAGAGAGAGTAGCTACGAGGAAGAGGGACGACGAGAACACATTCCCGAACGCGCCTCCTACCATTATGACCTAGTTTGTGCTTGCAAACTCAGCACGAGCAAGAGAGAGAAAGAGAGAGAGAGAGAGAAAGCACGAGGGAGAAAGAGCGAGAGAGGGAGGTGAGGACGCTTATATAGAGAAGTAGGAGGAAGAGGAGGAGGAGGAGGAGGAGAAGGAGGAGGAGGCGAGGACATTACTTTACGAGCCTCCAGCCGAGACTATAAACTCCCACTTGGCCGAGCCCGCGAGAGCTTTTCTCATCGCAGGAGCTTGCAAGCGGGACCTCGTACGCTCTTTGTTCCTACTTTCTTTCTCGCAGATGCACCGCGACGCCTCGGATGTCGGGCGAGGAATTTTAACGAAGGGGATGCGCGCGCGCGCTCTCTCCAGCCAGGATAACCACCTCCGGAAGTGGGTCGCAAGGAAAATGGCGTTTGATGCATCACAATGTGTTCCGGGGTGGAAAAACGTCTGATCCCTGATATGGATTTATTTGTTAGACACCAATGGGAAAAAGAATCAAAAGGATTGCCGGGAAATTTATGACTGCTCCTGTACTTTAAGATAACTAAATTATTATTTTGTATTTTCATTTACAAACTACAATAATCTCATTCTTTTAATATATTTTTAATTTAACTTTTTGAACAATATTTTGTTTCGTAAAATATGTTACAATTTTTGCATGGATAATACTTGCCTCTCGGTGGACCAACTAAATCCCTTTGGGAGCCTCACTAAAAATTCTTATAAATTTATATCTGATCTCGTTATTTATATGAAAATTGGAACTTTTTGAGGTTGATAAATTCAAAATTCTTCCCAAAATTACAAAATTTCGAGATAGCAGCTTTAAAATTAATACGATTTAAACCGTTAATAGAATTGTACAAGTTAAATAACCGTTGTGATAAATAATTTTTCTGTGATTACATCTGTTAATTCATTCGGAAAGTAGTACACGCAGTAAATTAATTTACCCCATACTCCAGGTCAAACTTTGTTAAAGAAAATCTAATTACGTTTGATGAAACCAAAGCACTTAAACAATGTAAGGATCACTTACTATTTTTGAGACTGTGAATTTTCAGAAATTCTAATTACAATAGTCTATTTATAAGAGACGATAATCCAAATAATGGATTATACAACTTAAAAATATGACGTAGCTCAATAAATCCAAAAATCTAGAGGAACAATAACTTAAAGAAAAGTTCTTTTTTTTTTAGTTCAGCAACAGATGTACTAAATTTCCACATGTATCTCTCGTTCTTCGAGTCCATTATTATGCAGGGCAAAGGGACTCTTTTGTTAACGAACATATCATTATTTACGACGACAAACGAGCTGAAAAATACGTAAGAAACTTGAAAAGCACAAACCTTAGGAGGTCACGAGTCCGCGACATAAAAGACAGACGCGCAGAAAAATAAAAGAAAAAAAATAATACGCGGAGGAATCTATCATAACATAGAGTTTGATCATTAACGAGGAGAGTCAAAGACAGAAGTAGAAGTACATTTTCAACGTTAAAAATAAATAAAAAATACAGTACACAAGCCATGGAAGGAGCTTCGACTTTGCGCGTCGAGGCGAAAAAGGAAAAGGAAAAGGAAGAGAGAAAATCGAGGTCGAGGATTCCAAGTCCCGATGCTCGTTGTGGCGTCCACATCGAGAACGAGCACAACGGTAATACGTGCGTTGAGTTATGAATAAACCTGTGCGCGTCTACCCGAAGCAGGTAGCTTGTAAGGGCTAAAATGCGCGCGTGGAGGGACTGTAATTAGGGTCGAGGGCATTGCGAAAATTGAAGTGCGCAACCCGCATGCATATTCCTTACATCTTTTACTTTATATATATACATACACACACACATACGCACATACATACATACATGTGCCTTTATATTTACTCGCGTATTTTAATCTGCTCCTCGAGTATTACGCGAAACGTGGATTAATGAGGTGGCAATTTTTAACTAGGCGATATATCGGAATATTTAAAAAATGGGTGCATGAAATTTTAGTTCACAGCGCTCGCCCAAGTTGTTTTTAAAAGACTTTGAAAGTTAGATTAAATTGTAAATAATTCAGATAATTCTAGCACGAAGATAGAATTTGCGACGAATTTATTTATGCTGAAAATATAATTAATTCGGTTTTATCATTCAACACTATACCAATTGATTGAATTTATCATCACCGTAAAAAAATAAAAGAAGGAAATATTACGCGTGATTAACATTAAAAACACGAGGCGGAAAAATGATTGCTGTGATTTTTACTTCGAAACACTCGCCGCATACGAGATCGGCTGTCAGCTATATATAGATAATAAAAAGAAGAAAAAGAAGAAGTTTCAGAGTGTGAAGAGAAAAAAATGAGTCAGGAAAATTGTCTCTTTGCGTTTCGATTTTTCTTTGACGACCCTTGACCTAAAAATTTATTATTCTCGTGCTTGTTCTAGTCGGCCTGTATTCTTCGCAAAACGAAATGGGAATATGAAGAAAGGTGTAATCGATGTCGAGTATTTGAATTTCATGAAAAATATTTTGTCACGCAATGTTAAATGTAAATTGTACAACCCTTATCTTCATTTACGACTCGTAGCTTCAAGTGCGTGAACGTATTTATGAATCTTGGATAAGAAAGGTCTTTTATTTCTCAAACTTACTGTCGATACTTAATATTACGTTATTAAATAAGAGAAAAAAACTGGATTACTTTGAATTTATAAAAATTTAATAGCTCTTGCATCCATAAATATAAATTTTTATGCTTGGTACCGCTATTCGCGTTATTCTTTCATAAAAAAAACCTGAAAAATGCAATAGAATGATAAATTATACATAATGTTAGAATTTTATAAAATATAGTTGCGCATACTTCTGCAAGACATAAGAGTGTAAAAAAAATAAATATACATATAAATTCCATTTTAAACAAAGAGCAAAAATAGTATAATATTTATTATATCCGAATATTCTCGATATCATAGAGCTCACAAATGAAATATCAAATACAACAAATAAATATATAATTCAAAGAATAATAAGTAATATCAGTTCGAAAATTAAAAAACGAGTTGTAGATTAACCGTGACATATTAATACAAAAATACAAATCAATCAGCGCAATAAATTAATCAGCACAATCCATCCCGATAATAAGAAAATCTCGAAGGAACGACATGTTCAATTAATCAAAGCCAAGACATAGACTGGGACACGATAATGCCCTAATGGAGCGACTCGCGTACAGTTTTTTTCTTATTTTCCGAGGGAAAAACTGTACGGTGCGGGTTGGCACGCCTTTAGGGATTTCCTCACGGAATCTTCTAGCGGATAACGGTCCCCGTCACTAATTTTTTTCCAACTTGCCGCGCGCGTTATTTCTCTTTCTGGCACCACGAGGAAGTCGCTGGCTCTTCGTTCTTGGAATGCTTTACACGAGAATTACGATCGGTAGATATATATATATATATATATACACACAGATGTATATATAGGTAGCACAGTCGTTTTACCAAGGATCGAGGAGTTCGGTGGTTGCAAAGGGAAATTGAGTTATGCAACGGTGTGTTCCCTCTTCTTCAGAGTTACATATATATATATATACCCGAATAAAGGTGGTTTTACTCGTAATTAATGTGGAAGAAATACAGTGGAATAAATGTTATTTATAATAAATTCAGTTAAATTAATTGCGTTTGTTATTACTTACCATTAATAAACGTTACCTTAATACCAGATAAATCTTAAATTATGTAATTTTGTTGTGAACGTGGACGACGCAGAGTTAAAATGTGAAAATAACTTTATGTCGGAAAATGTTTTGTTTTTTTATTTTAAGAAGGTTAGCTAGATTTATAACGTTTAATGTAACAATATATAATTTTCGTAAATGTATAATAATTGCAAACATACTTTTAAATAATCTAATTAATATTTTCCTCTTAACTGACATATTTATTTCACGTTGTATTGATATTATACAATGAGTATACGTACGGATATTAATTTATTATCATTATTGTGAGTTTATAAATAAACGTATAAACTATATTTTTAACTCGAATTCAGTAAATTAACAAAATGTATTAAAAGTATTGACTTTTCGTATATAAGTACACGTGCCAATCGCACGTATTAAACAAATAAATAAATAAGAGATAAAAGTAAAAATATTAATAAAACTCGTTTTCTTTAAAGGAAAAGAAAAATCGTTTCATTTTTCTGGAGGGTATAAGAAACGAGTCGTTCGAATCCCTCGAAGCAACAGCACAAACAGACACACCGAGCCTTCTATACACGCGGCTTGTTTGAGCTGCCGTTGTTGGACCTGCCGGCGATAATAATTAGCCCTGGGGCAAAAAATGAGAGGCCCGCGGAAGGCGGAAAGGAACGCGAGAAACGACAACCCCGGGGCGTCGGCTCTTCTCTCTCCTATATATATATATGTACTATATACTATATATATATACATATACATGCCGACGCGACGGGGGGAAACTTAACGGTATATACGCGCGCGTCGCGAACCTTCGGATGCTGTACTCGAACGGTACTGCGCTGTTGCACGAGGTTTTAGAAAAATTATATGCTAGAGAAAAATCAACTATTTATTTCATAGTTATTATTACAGGCAAAGAGTTTTGTAAACTTGTTTTTTTTTTTTAATTTAATATAATTATATCATCATTTATTAAAATTTATATACATTTTAATTAAATTATCTAAAATTATTTATTATTGTTTTTGAAGAAAATATTATTACAATTTTTATGAATTCTTTTAATTTATTTTGTGAAACTTTAGTATATTTTTGTACATAATTTGTGTCTAGCTGCTTATGACTAGTTTACATCGGTGTAGATTTATTTCATGCAATACTTCCAACGCATGTTGCGGAATCAGTTAAAAACTAATCTTTCAAAGTTATTCGTAACGACCTTATAATGTTCAATGAAGTTCGACATTTAATTTTTTAGAATTTTTAACGCAAATTTACTAAATATTGAAAAGGAAATTTCTTTTCGGAATAAAAATGAATTTTAAATAAGTACTTACTGGTTCTAGACATTTGTGATTATATCGAAAAATGTATTATGCGTTCTCTTTTTAAAAGTTGAAAGGTAGAGTTAAAGAGAAAAAAAATCATAAATTGAAATGTTCTACAGACAATTCATATAGAAAAAAAACCCTCTCAAAAAAAACCAAGTAGATTTCACATCGTTTCTAAAAGAAATCGATAAATTCGTAAAACACCTGCTTCTCTCTACTCGGATGTAATTTTGCAATATCTGTTCTTTTTTCGTAAAACCATTAGTAAAATGTATCGGTACAGTAAAATCACAATTCTAAACTAATCAGTGCAGTAGAACCAGCTTAACAGTTATATTTTACTGAAAAAAGAAATAAAATGAGTGATGTTAATAAAATACTTCTTTGCATACATTTGACAAAATATTCATTTGAAATGAATATAAATACTTCGTAAATTGAAAAAAGGTTTCTTCATATCGAAAAAAGTTAACTTAATTCAAATGAATGTTATTTCGTCAAACATTTTATTTAATTCGCTAAAATATTTTCTTTATACGTATAAAAAAAATTGTTCGAATATTCTCGTATATTCTGCGTCGGTAGATATTGGACGGAGACGCTCCATTGAAAAATATACAGCTTTACTTCCTACTAAATCTCATAAAATTTGATCAGTGTGCACAATTCGTGCATCCCTGACCTTGTCCTTGTACGTATAAAGATACGTAACTCGCGAGTGTATGCAATATTATAAGTATTTATGTAAAGTCTGCTATATGAAGTATTAATAATTCAAAAAGAAGAAGATAGGATCAGTATGAGATTAAACCTGCGTTATTTCTCAAATTAAAGAAGAAGAAATAAATAATTTGAAATTCTAAACACAAGTGAAGGTCATAAACCTATTTTCATCAAAGTACTAAACGTCTCCAACTTATTATAAACCTTACATATAAACCACAAGAAAATGGAAAACCAACGGCACTCGCACAACAAATATTTATATGATCCTACGAAACGCTGGAGAAGGAAAATCGAGAAAGGAAATTACAGAGTCGCGGTGTTCGTTGGCAAGTCATAAAATTGCATTACGCGTCCTCTTTGTCCCAATGTGTATATATATATATATATAGGTATATATGTAGATGCATATATATCTGGCTCTTGCACGTACTCGAAAGCTCTATAGGTATTGGACTGACTACATTTTCTCTCTCTCTCTTGCTTTACCTTGCATCCTAGTGCACGAAGCATTTCTCGGGTTTGTCCGGAACGCGTTCGGGTGCTACGGAAATGGTGTCGCCGAACGTTGTTTATCGAGCTTGCGGAACTCTACGTGAATGGTCAAATAATTAAGACCTTAGACGAGAGCGTACTTTGTTTAATTGATGGTTTTTAATTTATAAATAAATTATTCAGTTTTATTCATCTTATTTATTAAATTAAATTATTTGACGTTACTATTTGATTAAAAATTATATCGAAGAGGAATTGAATATTTTAAAGGAAAAACGGTAACAAAATGAGAAGAAAAGGTTAAAATCCGTTTATTTTTAAAAAATGTGAAAAGCTTAATAGAAACATTTTTTACTCCGTTATGTTTTACGTGCAAATAACAAAAAAGAAACAGGAATGAAAATGTCGATATTTAATTAACTATTGATTACCTCTTTTAGGTACTATCTTCAGTTTTAAATATTTTTGTAAAAAATACTTTTTGAAAAAAGCACTTTGGCACGCTCTTCAATACACAACAAACAGTGTAGCTTCCACTTTATCAGTTGATTCAATCTACATGAATAGTCGATGTACATAAAATATATGAGAAAGTGCAAAAAAGTTTTTATTAATCTTAGCGATGATAAAGTTTACACAATACTAAATTCTCGTACGAAATACTATTACCATTTTTACAAAGTTTTTCAAGAATAACGCATAATGTTATATACGTTGATTTACATTTCAATGAAAAAATATAATATAGCTAGATTGTTAAAAACAAATGAAAATCTTAGAATATTAATAATATGTAAATACGCAAACATTTGTTTTCGTTATAAATTCCAAATACGTATAATCGTAGGATATAACGATGAACATTCGTCATACTTTTAAGTAGGGAAAAAACTCGATGCAATCTCAGCGTCATTTCCATTTCATAATAGCATTCACCCGAACGACTAACCAAACGGAGCACAATAAGCTCGTAGCGATTAGCATGACTTTTTTTTTAAAACGTGTATTTCACACAAATTCCTTTTCTGCCAACCCCTTTTTTCGGTGATACGCAACGAGAGTCCCCCCACACTAACGGTTGCTCAGCTTTGCCGTTAGTCGCGGCTCACTTGCTCTCTATCTTTCTATCTTCCTCTCCCATCCCTCCCTCTCTCTCTCTCTCTTTCTCTCTCTCTCCTTCTTTCTACCAGCTGTTGTTGTAGCAGCTGTTTCGCGAATCGATGCAGCTACTCCTTTTCCCGTGGAGCGTCGTGCGAGCTCCTTTTTACGGGATGAGGGACGCGCTAACGAGGTGACTTACGACGGATTAATTGATTTAATTGGTATGGGATGGATCGAATACTATTTAGGGGTGTTTGGTAATCCTAACGGTTTATATTTCACTTTTTCTTCTTTTATTTTATTTTTTGTTAATTTTAACTCTTGTTATTTTTATTATACCTGCAGCATATAGATATATATATATATATATATATAGGATATATATATATATATAGGATATATATATATACTAGGGGGCTTCGCCCCCCTGCGCGCTTCGCGCGCCAACCCCCCTATTTTTAATTTCGAAAAAGGTTTTCGTATTAATTTATTTAAAATAATGTTTTAAATTGTACTATTTTTTCACTATCATGGACACCTTAAAAATTAAACAGATTGCACACAACACCTTGGAGGTATTGCTATAGTTATTAATTATAAATAAAAGTTTACCAAAATTTAGTACAATGAAATCAGAATAAAAATAATAAAAAAAATATGAGGACATATTAAATGTTAATCTGTAAATTTTAAACTATATGAATTCTCATAAAGCTACATTTATATTTTAATACTTATTAAATGTTAATGAAAAATTAACTTACCAAAAATAGTAAAGTACATATCTTACTAAATTGTAGTATTTTAGTTAACAACTTATTAAATTTTGGATATTTTAAAACGGTATAAATAAAACTTCAAACTCCTAAAATAATTATTTAATGACGAACGATCATCGCCAAAAGTTCTATGTCATTAATATTTTGTACTTTTAGAGTAATAAAACTTTCTTCTTAATTAAATTAATTTTTGTATTAGTTTTAAAGAATTATTTATAAAATTTTAGCGCTATATAAATAAAAACCGTTTCTTCCATTTCTCCCGTGATTCGTAATTTGCACCCTCTTTCAAAATTTGCGTTTTAATCCATAATTATCCAATTTTTTACTATGCAGAGCCCAAATATTATTTTGATTATTAAACAAATTCATTTCTTAAATATCCTTCTGTTTCTAATAAATACATACTTGTTTATTTAAAATATTGTGTTATATAAATATAAATTATCTACACACTTATATATCCATACAATTTTGAAAATTAATTTAAAAAATATTTAAATTAAATGCTCCTAAATTAATAGTTTTCGAAAAAACTTTTGAAATGTAATTCGTATTTTATATTGCCACTGTTAAAATTTGAATTTTCTTTTGCCATTACTATTTATAATAGAATTATCTTAAAAACGCAATAATTAATGTATTCAATTTTTAATTATTTTATATTTCACATATATATTTGGAAAAGTGTATGTTATACTGTGTAATATTTATTTCATCTCCAAATAATTTTGCATCTGTATTTAAATCATTACATTGAATTTTAGATCCGTTATTATTATTGAGTATATGTTAAAAATTTTATGAGTTTTATCAAGAATGAGTAAACAAATACACATTCTTTCATTTATTTCACAACTTTTTTTTTGCGCACGGAAAAAATACATATATTATGTATCTTTGAAAAAACAATTTTAAAAAATATATATATAATATAAATATTCCGCCGCACGCACACACACCCACTACATACATACATATATACACATATATGGGCTATTTCACGTCAAGTGGTACGATGAAAATTTTAAATCACTCCAAAATTTGAGAACAGGCTGGAAACATCTTCCAGAACATACAAAAAAATTTAAGTGTTAAAAATAATTTGCTTAAGAGTTATTCGACCATGAAAAGTGGATATTTTTCAATTTTTTAGAAAAATTTCTATTTTTAAAGCCATTTATCTCAAAATCTGTTGATTTTTTTGAAAAAAACATAACAAACAACTTTTGTTTAAATTAATCTTTAGAACTTATCTACCCTGGTTACATATCTTACTTTAAAATCTCGAAGAGATAGAATAACCGGACATATTGAATATCAAAAAAAGGCTACCACACCATAATCGATTTTAATCTAACACCTCTCAAAAGTCACATTTTTCGCGAGCTTTCGAATGGCTTGGGTTAGCTTATTCTTGGTTATTATTGGACAAGACCGCTGTTGTAAGTTATGCCTCATAAACCTCATAAAATCACTAATTTTCACGTATTTAGGACATAACTTACACAAAAGGTGTATATAATAATTGTAGTATTTAGTAAAACTATTAAAATTTTATATTATTTTAAACAGCTCTAAATAGAACTTTACCACCTAAAATTAATTTAAGTCATCGCCAAGAGTTTATGTCATTAATATTTTGTACTTTTAGAGTAATCAAACTTTCTTCTTAATTAAATTAATTTTTGTATTAGTTTTAAAGAATTATTTAGAACATTTTAGCGGTATATAATAAACCTGTTTCTTCCATTTCTCCCGTAATTCGTAATTTGCACCCTTTCAAATTTGCGTTTTAATCCATAATTATATCCAATTTATTTTTCCCTTTAGTTACAGAGCCCATATATTTATTTTAATTTTATAAACAAAGGCATTCCTTAAATAACCTTTTGTTTCTAATAAATACATACTTGTTTATTTAAAATATTGTGTTATATAAATATAAATTATCTACACACTTATATATCCATACAATTTTTAAATTTTGATTTGAATATATTTAAATTAAATACTACTAAAATAATAATTTTCGAAAAACTTTTGAAATGTAATTCGTATTTTCCCGTGTAAAAAAAAAAGTCTGGAAATAGTCTTCGAAAGTCTGGCTGACGTCTTTGAAAGTCTTTTTCAAAAGTCTTACTGAAGTCTACCGTAGGCCACTTTGCCAGACTTTATTTTTGTACTTTAAAAGTCTGGCACAAGTCTGGCACAAGTCTGGCACAAGTCTGGCAATACTCTAGATTAAATTTATGTAAAAAAGCCTTGCAAAAGTCATCAAAAATCTAGCTGAAAAGTCTTTTTCAAAAGTAATTAGTTTTTAAGAAGGGTATAATCCTTAAAATTGAAACGAAATTCAACATTTGTTAACAGAATGGAATTTGGAAGAGTACATTGCTTCATTTGATGATAAATTAAAATTACAACATTTATAATATTTGGTTGCTATGCATAGCACTGAAAAATAGTTATGTTATTTGTTTCATGTAATTTTTTGACAGAAAACAAAATTAAATATGAGATTTTATGCGAAATAAG